>CM023828.1:10032857-10651071 GCA_013266295.2 Branchiostoma floridae x Branchiostoma japonicum
ACCGCAGTCTTACTACTTGTAGTACTCCCAGGGCGTCTTTCCTCAGGTGTGCTCTTCTTGCTCACCGTTGACGGCGGTCTCCTTTGATCTTCCTCCTCCTTGTCAGATTCTGCTCTAGACTTGGGCGGACTGCTCCTTGACCGCGGCGGTTCATCCTCCTTTGTTTTTGGGCGCTGGCTCGAGTGTGTCCGAGGAGTCACGGACGTTCTTGTCGGCGGCTGTGACTTTCTTCCCGAGCCGGGTTTCTCCCACGAAGGGTGCGGGACGTGCCGCTTGTTTGCGTAGCTCGCTTTTTCCTTTCCCGGTCTGTCTTGTTGCGGTGAGTCCTCGCGTTCGGTTGCCGGTGTACGCGGGAGGGAACCGTCGTCCTCCGACCCCTGCCTCGGGGACATCGTGCCGGCACGTGCGCTCTGTATGTGGCGGTCTAAGTGGTCGTCTAAGTAGTTATCGGCGTACCGGATCATTTGTCTCAGGGCGTGTAGCGCGAGGATGTCCACGGCGAGCTCAGTCTCCAGTTCGGAGTCGTAGTTCTTGGTGACCAGAATACTGGACTTCGGGATCCCCGTGGTACGACTCAGCAGGTCTACGTGCTCCATGACTTGTCTAGTGGCGATGAAAGATAACCGCAAAATCAGCAAAGATATGTAATTAAAGAAACGGACAAGACACAGTCATTATGAACATGATTTGAACATGGCAAATAGTTTGTTCTTACCTGCTACGATAGACCATGGTGAGGTCTGATCCAACATGTGAGCATGCGCGGTCAACCTTGGTCAGGAGCACTACAAACGGGATTCCTGTGAACAAAAGGTGAGAGTTGACTTTCATCCACAAAATGGGCGTTTTTCTTCACATCACCACACAACTCCACTGTCAATCCACAAGCTGGGTAACTTTACTTTCTATCTTTCCTAGAAAAGCTACTTTCTAGCGGAATTTTTTAATACTTTTGAAAGGATGTAATGTTACATTACCTCTCTGACTGGCTTGTGCTCGGATGGCGCCGAATTTCTCCGTGGTCACACGTGACATGCTGCCCACGTATGAGATGTCCATGACGTAGACCACGCAGTGCGTCTTGTCGCCTAGCAACGGCGCCATGTTGAAACCAGGCACGGTCTCCGCTGAGATGCGCACCAGAGGGTTGAACTGGGACAAGCATACAGTATTGTTAGTACGAGTGCGCCACATTCAGTGTCGACACAGATAGCCAATATATGGAAAAGTAGCTTTTGAGGAAAAACTTTACACAGAAGATACCACTCTAGGACTTCTTTTCTGGACAAAAAGTTACACATGAACGTTCAAGTGTGCATGAAGGATATCTAAGATCTCTACATCTGAAGTTCCCATTCACCTGATATCTGTCTGGCACGTTCCCGTCCAGGATGTACAGCAGGTCCACTATGTCTAGTCCAGACTGCAGGTCCTCCAACCCTAACGTGTCGCACAGACGGAACCCCAGGGACGGGCCCTCACGGCTCGCACGGACGTCATATCTACGGTACTGGCACAAAACATACACAAACGAAACGGTAGGTGAGGGAATGGGTAATCCAGTGAGTGAGTGAATGAGCGAATGAAGAGAGAACTGGTTTATTTGATCACATTCCTTAAATACACCATCGCGGCCCAAGGGCTGAATTGCCGTGTACTCTACAATACAAAAGTAAAAACGCATCGTAAGATTTACATTCAAAATGAATGCGTGAGTGTATGAGTCAATGAATGAATGAATGAATGAATTGATGGATGGATGGATGGATGGATGGATGGGTGAGTGGATAGATGGATGGATGGATGAACGAGCAAACGGTTGAGTGAGTGAATGATGACGTACCTGTGTAGTCATGCTGTGATTGGTCACTCCGGTAGCTGCCTGGTTGGTGACGTAGTTCCGGAAGGCGGAGTTCACGGTGTTGAAGAAGCTGGATTTCCCGGCACCCACCGGGCCCGCCAGGAGGATGTTCACCTGCTCTATTCTCAGCTCCGTCAGGGGGCGGTAGTGAGCTATCTCGTGCTTCAGTTGTTCAAGAAACCTGTGAAATGTTGAGTTGAAGAAAAAGTAGATCGACGGATCAGTCATTTGTAAACAAAGAATGCTAGTAGAGTAAAATACATTCGTGGGGTCCATTGTGGTAATGATAAAGGCAGCAGTCCTAGAGATACGATTTTAAATTATCAAACAGTACCCTTATCGGCTATACTGAAAGAGCAGATAGGAGGACCACAGGAGACTTACAACAGATTCCAGTCAACTTCGCGCCACGCTGAAGACTCCGGCAGGACCCGCCAGCTGCCCTTGACGCCGACTACTGGCTCGTCGTTGAACTGCACCATCGGTTTTACCGCCCTCCTCCTGTTTATACTTGTGTCAACTGGAGATGTGATGGCTGACCTCATTTGTTCTGGACGGACAGAACATACAAAAGCACTTAGAATCACGCCAAGCAATATTTGAGACATATCTGTTTGCAACAGTTTTCATGGATAGTAGTTTCTTCACGTGTTAGACGAGTTTTGAAATGTGCAAAGACCATAACGTACCTGTGACCTGGTACACTTCAATGTCCTTGAATCTGTAGTCCCCGCCCGTCAGTTGTAGCCCGTTGGCCATGTAGAACCCGTCACCGGGAGTACAGAACCCGTTCGTCTTGGTGTAACCGTCCTTGTCGTTTCCAGACGTAAACTTGCCGCTGAAGAACATCAAGTCGTTCCCAAAGGTCGGTCCGTGAGAGAAACTGTGGCGGACAGTGGCCCGCGTCTTTCCCTGCATGGCGTCGATTCTCTGCGGGTTGAACTGGTTTCTCCCCGTGTACAGTACGAAAAGGAAGGCGCGGGGGTCGCGGTGGCACCCTGTCTCGCTGTCCCAGGGCAGGACCGTGTACCCGCCGAAGACGTAGCCCGAGGAGTTGTACCCGACAGAGACGGTAGGTCCGAATCCGTCGCATCGGTGGTGGAAAGTGGCGGGATCGAACCCGTGTGTCCTGGCTTTGTACAGGAGATGGAACTCCGCGCTGGGCTGTTGAAAAGGGAAACAACAGGAGACTATGAAGAAAGTATGTTGATAACACTCCAGTCAAATGAGAGAAACATCTATTGCAATGCCACTACCACAGTGAACAATAAGTATATGTCTCAATTTGAACGGGTATAACGTAATATCCTACGTAATCGTTCATGCCAACTGCACTAGTGTCCGTGTGAGTGTGTGGGTAACTTGGGTGGCTGAATGGTAACTGTCTGGCCAATTGGATACTGTCTTTGGCCACCCTATGATCTGCTTAGAGATTAACCTCCATATGTATTTCAAGCTTAATTATTCAAGACCACGCGGCTTGTCAGCCACTGAAACCACACGTTTTAGTCGCGCTACGTACGTATCTTCAACCTTGCCCTTGGCTGTATTAGCACTGCGATAAGATAGGCTTATCACATATATTGCTGATAAGTGTGTTCCCTCAGAACAATAACGCCGCAGTCATAACAGAACAGTCAGGTTTAACCCTTACCTGCCCAAGCCATTCCCTAAGTTTCCCCTGTCCCTCGTCCGACAGTAGCGGCTGTAGTTCCCCCATGCTGTTGTCACGCCCTACCGACAGCCACACGTCTCACCACGACCGCCAACTCCACGTTTGTTTGACGTCTCTGGGCTGTTAAATCTTCAAATAGACATAGGGTAGGAGGTGCCATTAAATGGCGGTTACTGCCAGTTGTATCAACTCTTTTGGGTTATATGTTGATACTTAAAATTTATAGTTATAACAACATAAGATCGAGTGATCTCTGCATCGCGAAGTTACAGGAATATGTTACAGACCTATCGTAGTAGACGTAGCAATTTTAAAGCATATAGTCTAAATCAAATGTCCAGGTGTCTTCGGTAATTTGCTGTGGTTTTCAGTAATTTGTTGTGTTAAGAGCTTTCTATAGCGAGAAACACCTGTTCTAGTAGAATGCTTCTTGTCTTATTCCCACAGTACCGGATGACACATTACTTGTCAATAACGTTAACATACTTCAAAAATTCTTTCTTGACGTCTAGAATCTACTTTTAGTTTTAGATGAACCAAAAATTATGCCACGGAGAGAAATAGTAAAAGTATAACAAACCTGTGGACTCACATACATACACGAGGCCAGCCTAGCAGTAAATACAAGCCGTTGCTACGGCTCAGGAGATTGTAACATTCCGGACACGGATTTATGGTTATTTGATGCCAAACGTAAACGTTATTACTGAGGTCTTTTCTTTACGGACTCGGCGCAACCACGAAAAACGTTTGAGGCAAAAGTGGTGGGCTGAGTCTTACTTACCTGAGCTCTTTGGCAAAGAAAGACCATTCTCGACTTTTGTTCTTCGCTCTGAAAGAAGGTTTGTAAAACCTACACAGCCATGCGGATCCTTTCCGTCAATTTCAGTTGCCTTTTGTGCCAGACAAGCTAAGGATACTAATGTGCTTTTCAGTGCGCTTCGCCAGACTGCCAGTCTTATTAGTCTCAGTGCTTCTCAGGGTAGACAAAATCCTAGAAAGGTCATGTAATTAAAGATCATCTGAAGAAGAAAACTATAGCACTTGTGGTTTTCTGCCAGTATTTCCCTTCCCTTTTGTATTTCCTCTGATGTGGATCGTTAAACTGTACAACATCGGCGATGACTATACAAACACACACTAATGCCTCGCGCCCTTACAAAGTCCACAACCGTACAAAAGACCAGGTCCAGGTTACCACAAAGGGGGCTGTAGTATTGCAGGACCCCGTGTTGTTACAACAACATTTTTCTGTTGACGCGATCCAGAAAAACTGGCGCCTTATCTTTTCTTAACCATACAAGTTCAGCAAGCTTATCGTGAAGTCGGATTAAGCGTTGGCAGGCAGCCTTCTGGAGCAAAGTGACGGTCTGTTTGTGACCTCATTTGCACGTTGGTTAGCTTGGTTCCGATAATAAGTCCCGTATTGGGACATTGGCAAAGTGCCTTTGTCATACTTTACCAAATTTGTCATACTTTAAAAACTAGCTATTGAAATAAAGTGGCAGCTAAGTAGAGGTTTGTCACCTCACAGGCTGAATTGCGCGTGAAAGCCTTCCAAACACATAGTGACTTCAGCTTTTTGATATCAACAAACTGTATTGAGTCAGTCGGTTGATAAAGAGGGCTAGAAAAAGAATATTCTCATCTGTCTCTATTTTTATTTCATCTGATCAGAGAAGTTGCTTTTCACTGTACGTCAGGACTGAAACGCCGTCTATCGACATTGTTAATGTTGCAAGCTGCAATCGGCCGTGTGAATTCAAGGTTTCTAGAAGTGAGGCAAAACGGTACCCGTCAAGGCCGAAGGTTGTGATCAGGTCTGATCCCGATGCACGTCTCTAGATGTCTTACTGTGGCATGTTACCCCTTTTTTTTTATTAAAACATATATAAAGAAATACAGACACGATGGCGACGTACTCAAGTTATACTAACTTATATTAGCGCCGCCATCGAACAATAAACTTAATACAAATGTAAAGCGATACATAAACTAACGGATAAATATAATACACAGATCAAAAACAAGACAGATGGGGTTTAAATAAAAAATGAAACTAAGAAAACTAAGAGCGCAGGCCCTTCCCCCCTCCCACCCTTGGTATCCCTGGTTGTGATTGGTAGGACACACCAAAAAAATAAATAAATTAGGTTGAAGCAAGGCGTTTAGTCGAAATAATAAAATCTTGGGTTGGAGCCATTATTTGACAATTAATTTTGAAGGTAAATGAAGGAGATCCGTAAGGTAGAAGTTGTTCGAGAGCATTGTCGGAGAGTGAGTTTGTGTCAAGGAGGTGTCCTACCAATGATCCAAGTTGGCCGAAGAGACGCTGTCGTTGAAAACTGTATAAAGGGCACTGTATACTGTTACCGCAATTGATCCAGGCAAAAAGTTTCCTATTTTGTGGACTTTAATATTGAGCTTCGAACCGCCTGGTATTTACGTTAGATACCGAGTGGTGCCAACCCCTTTTCGGGGCGGGGCAACATCGACCAGTATTTGCTTACCCCGAGCCGGGTACGTGGTTTGATAATACCACTCGTTCAAGATTTCGTTGGACTTCAGACTGCTAAAGTACATAGCAGGGAACCAAAGCCAAGTTCACCGGACATGACGTCAGGAAAAGCCGCGCCGAACCTGTTTGAGAAGTTGCACAGACTGGGAAACATGGCCGAGGGTTCCGCCCCCACTGTGGACACGCACGTCCGTAAGTCATCTGATTCAGACTTTTTATTTACCCTGGCTGATAAGTTCGGTTGTATGTCGAGAGATAGTATGAGCTGCATTTTATATTTGTATGAGGACCAGGGTGAGGAAAAGTGAGGGATTCATAATGAAGACTGCTGAGTTAGCATCATTTTACAATCGTCGTGGGAAAGTGAGCGACATTAGCCTGGATGCCAGACCCATAGCACACTAGGCCCAAAGTTCCCTGTGTGCTCTGCACACTAGGCCCAAAGTTCCCTGTGTGCTCTGTGGATCAGTCAGGTCCACCCAGCCCACCACCCCAGCCAAGAATGGGTGCTCTGCACACAGGGAACTTTGGGCCGAGTGTGCTATGGGTCTGGCATCCAGGCTAGAGCGACATACGAATTAGAATTTGCACCATCGTTCTGAAAAACAGAATTCAATACATTTTGTTCCAATTTTGTAGCCCACTTGTTTTTGTAGTAATTTGTACACTCCTACTGCTATAGAGCATTACAATAAAACGGTGTCATATGCTACCATGGCCTTTAATAGAACACATTATCTTAGAGGCAACTATTGTGCTGAAGGGCATTAAGATAATAAAAACCTTGTTATGATATTGTCACAGATCTATGGGACCTGGAGAAGTGGAAATATGCCTGGCCAACTCCTGACCTGAAGCCGTTATGGCATAACTTCTACCCAGAGGACCTACAGGCAGCCATGGGGACCACACCTGTACAGAACATCATCTTTGTCCAGGTCCTCAACCACTCCACACAGGAGACTGGTAAGGCTCGGTGTTTGGATGAAATGGAATATTGTGAAGTTTTCTGACCAAGTGACCAGCTTTTCTGACAGTCCTCAGTTTGTTCTAGAGAGCTTCACAATTTCCCAGACCAACATCTGCTTGGAGATTATAATTAGCTATTGCTGCTTTTGAATCTCTGGATCATGCCAGTCAGACTATAATCATGGAAAAAGTGAAGCATCAAGTAAGACAACACAATGTCTTACATAACAGCTTTGGCAATAAATTTTGAGTACATTGTACATGATCTTTGCCATGAAGAAACTGTAGCCGTGGCATTCAACACAGTGCATGAATGTGTGTTGTCAACACTGATTTCACCTTGCAGTACCACATATGTTCACTTAAGACTACTGTAACTTTCTTGAAACTTCTACAAGAGGGAAATGTGCATTGCATTGTTTCATTTGCAGAGTGGGTGTTGGAACTGTGTGAGAAGTACCCATTTCTAGCTGGGGTGGTGGGCTGGGTGGATCTGGCTGATCCACAGGTACACTAAGTGCAATATTTCTTCCCACTGCAAGATTTCACAGATTCAGTTTTTAATTAGTATATACATTGTAACACCAAGGTACAAAGTATATAACATGAACAGTTAGCTAATCATTTACCTTGAAATCAAACATTTGTAGAACTGGTGACATGGGTATGTGTGTATCAAGATACTGTAAATTTGTATTGAAGATATCATCAATAGATGTCAAAAAACATTACACCTTGACTTTACAGAAAAAGCTACTTATTTATTGTTACTTTGTCATGAAGTGGTATAAAATCTTTCTTGTGTTTCACAGCTGGAATCCACCCTTGACAGACTTGCCTCCAGTCCCTACTTCCTGGGTGTTCGGTACATCCTGGATTTCGAGGCAGATGATTGGCTGTCTCGTCCTGATGTACAGAACGGCCTGGGGCTGTTGGAGAGAAGAGGGCTGACCTATGACCTTCTGATCAGGTGAGCCATTCCTTTTCACATTACTTTGACAAAGATTATACCGACTTTCTTGACTAATATCAAAGCCCTCTTTCCTTATGTGAAGATATCAAAACATCCAAGCAAAATAAACATCACTTCACAACCTAAACAGTAAACTGGCAAACAAACAAACAAGCCGCAGACCTTTGGACTCATAAGAGCTGTCCTGAATTTTGCAGACTGGGAGAGTACAAACCTCCACTGAGGAAAGGTAAAGCTGCAGTATCCAAAATGATCAACAGGAGGCGCTGTAGCATGTTGGTGCAATGTCCATGGTAAAGAATCCAGAACAATTAAGGACATTATATCCTATATAATGTCCTTGTCCAGAAGCAGATGTTTCTTCCTCTATAAACAAGGCCTTCCTCTATCTACTTAATGAAGATCACTCATAACCAGTTGAATAACCCTACCTCTGTAAAAACCAAGGAGGTTTAAACCTCCTTTAAAAACATACCATTCTTGCCATTGGTAATGATGTTGTTCTTCCCAAGAAGCCCATTGGTAATAGTACAAGCAAACAGAAGCAACTGTTTCACGTTTACGTTAATGACCATAGAGGGGTCCATGTTTCAACAGTTTACATTGTTTTTTTCCTTCCTTGCAGGACCAGGCATTTCAGGTATGCTAAGGAAGTTGTCGCCAAGTTTCCCAAGTTGAAGTTTGTGATCAACCACCTGGCCAAGCCTAACATCAAGGATGGAGTGATGGAGGGATGGAGAGAAGGGATGGAGGAGTTGTCCAGTTTTCCCAATGTCTACTGCAAGCTGTAAGGGCTAGTTCAGTACTTGTTTCATAATATTAGGGAGGAGGAAGTAAAATTGAAGTTCCTTTGGAATCTAAGTACAAGAAGAAGTGGTACTTTAAATTCACAGAAGGGATGGCAGTTTAAGTTCTTTTATAATTGCTGGTTATCATTATTTTTCTGCCATAAGGTCAGTATTCACAATTACCTTGATGGCATATTCAAGGGCCCTTAGTGATGTAATTCCTGGGCTGATTGGCCTTCATCAGAGTCCTGCAAATGTAACGTTATGTGATAAAAAAGTTTTCTGTTAGGAATTCGAAGTGTGTAGACTTGCTAAATAGTCAGTGCAGAGCTACATACAGGAATGCATATAGTCTGCCTTGTTTGTAGGTCAGGGATGGTGACAGAAGCAGACCCAGACCACTGGACTGTGGAGGACCTCAGGCCATATGTACAGGTACCATAATGTCTAATACAACATTATAGCTATAATGTGTGGAGTACATTTATGTATTACTTTTGGTACAATGGTATTCACGGAGAGACTTTTGGTATCAGAAGAAAAACAGTGAATAATTTTACAATTTACACCAAAAGTAACTTTCTGTTGGGCTACTTTTAATCATAATACATTTGTAGATATTAAACTATTGATGTTTTAGCTGATATTGCAATACATGTAGAAGCAGATGCAAGACTGTTATGTATATAAATAGTATACTGTAATGGAAAAAATGTTGCCTGAATTCACACTGTCAATACAGAATTTATACTACGTATACAGACTCTGTCAAAGTATATGTTTTCAAGCCCACTAACCATGACCTTTCACCCTTCAGCATGTCCTGCAGTGTTTCGGCCCTGAACGCTGCATGTTTGGCTCTGATTGGCCGGTGTGTCGTATGGCCAACGCTGACTATCCTCAGGTCCACCAGGCGCTGTCCCAGTGTTTGGACGGATGCACCGCGGAGCAGAAGGAAGCCATCTTTGGGGGGAACGCTGTGGATTTCTACAGCATCAAGACCCTCAATACCTAGTTCCATATCTTTTGTCTTCAATACATCATGCTGAATGTTGGTGACATTTCTTGCCATTCTACTTTAGATCTTCATTGCATGATACATGACAACACTAGATGATACTAGCTTTTGTATGATGAAATTTGCTTTTGGTAAAGAATGTGTGTCTATTGTATATGTGAGGGAATTGTTGCAATATACAATGTACAAATGTATAATAAAAGATTATTTCATATCATTAAATTTGGTTGAGAATGTGTAATGTCTCGATTTTTGTCACCTGATTTTGCTGCCATAATTTACTGCCTCCCTAACTTGCCTTGGTGGCAGATGATTTGTGAGAGAAGCTGCTTCGAACTGCTGCTTCTATTACTGCAGTGATATTTTTGGCCACTACGGGGCGTTTTTGATCCATGGCTAGTTCAACACCAGATGCTTCAAACTGATGCTCCTATTATTGCAGTGATTTTTTCAGCCGCTAGAGGGCAGTTTCGATCCACGGCGATTTCAACACTGCCTCAAGCTGTCAGATTTGCTGCGTGTCCCTAAATTGGCAATACAGATGGGTGGGTTTCATAGAAAAGAATTTAACCGAGGAAATATGTATCAGAAATAGAGAAGGATTTCTTTCTATCTGCAAGAGTAACATAGTGCTTTGATAATTCTTTATATCTCATTAATTCAAAGACAAGATATCGCTGATTTCAAACTTCTGGAAAGTAGTTCATGATAAAACATATTTACTCAGGACTCAGAAAGTTGTAATACAAGAATGAAAAGCAAGCACAAACCTTTGTAAGCAGAGATGCAGTATACTTTATTGCTCATACATACACCTCCATTTGCTGACAAAATAGTGTGTTCTGTGGGTAGGGTCTCTGTCTTCCAGATTAGGTCTACTGGCTTGTTTTACACAATAGATTTTCACCACTGCTACTAACAGCATACAACACTACAGTTATCTACATGGACCAATCGTGGATCTTCGTTTAGCGGCTCTGTCAACGGTTTGAATTTGTCAAAACTATCGTCACAATCATGTTGTGACACTACCTCAAGCAATCCACAGGCGAACAAAGTTTATAAACACACTGCTGTGAAAACGTGACATGTGAAAAAAAGGTAATACATGTACATGTACATCATGCCATGGAATCTTACATGTACTCCTTGATGATACCCCTTTAAGTATGTTCCTTCGGTTTAAATGTTGCTCTAACAGAAACAGCGCTTCTAAATGATTAATGAACTCCAACTAAGGATGTACATACATGTAGAAGTATTAACAGCAGCATATAAAACTTCTACATGTAAACAGCAATGTAGTAAGGTACACTAATGCTCTTATCATATTTCTTCCATGTATTAAACATCCTTAATTTTTTTATACTCTTAGTGACAGATGAAATAAAAGGATTACAGTAAAGAGTAAAGTGTGTTATAGTAACATTTGAAAAGCATGGAAAATACAAAATAATGCTTTCAGTGGACCATAATGTGTGAATACCACATTAAGAACATGCTAAAAAAAGAAGAGTACATGTACAACAACATGTACTCCACTGACACTTAAAACCATCTTACCCAAAGTCACTCCAGTCAGCAAGCTGTAAGCAGTCAAAATGTGAACCACACGAGTTCTTATACTCATGGTATCTACCACTAGATATGACTACACATACATGTACATCTAACCACTATCTCCTTACTTGTCAGCATAATATCAAAGCACCGAAATCATTGTTATCGTTAGTTTATCTTACAGTTGATTTCAATAGAAGAAAAGGTAGAGGCTCCGTCACCCCTTCTGAGAAAGAAAAATTCCAGAAATCTAGATTAGAATATTTACAATGATATTGACAAGAACAATTTTCAAGGCATACATCATAGTACAGTGAACTCTCTTATTCACTTCTGTGTAAGTACAGAAAAATTTGAAACAGTGACTACACAAGGGATTTGAAAGTAAGCTACCACCATCTACACCTATATGGTACTCTTGTGAACCATCCACAAACTCGGCTACAAAACTACAGAAACTGATTGTCAACCTACAACAACTACATGTATAGGTTACAAATGACTCTAAATTACATGTACGTCTGTCTAGCTTCTGGTATATACATTCAGCACTTCTGTAATCAAAAGCTTCTTCGAGCACGAACATGTGTAGACAGTTTTTTTGTTAAGAGTATGCCAGAAACACCAACCAAGGATTTGAAGAAAAGCTGCAGTCGTCTCTAATAAGCTTCACTCTCAGTTAGCCCTACTCCCTTCCTCTACAGTCACAGTCATATACACATTTTGAGAATACCAGCTGTACAGTTACCTCTGTATCATAGCACAAACAGAAGTTTGTTAAGACACCCCCACCCCGTACACACTGAATCTAACATGATAAAAGAACAACTACTATGGGGAAACAAATTTATGGCAATACCCAACATACATATGATTCAAATTGGGGGCATGGTGCAATTACTGACTCTAAGTCAATTTTAGCCCTAGTAACCAAAGAGAAACAGACCAACTACACTGACACTTAGTTTACACTGTTACTGACTACAGGTACTGACAGTGAGCAATACAGCAAAGTATTGTTTGAAAGTGGGGAATTTTAGAAATTCTTTGAAAACGTTAATTTGGAACCAGGTTTGCACAGAACAGGACTGGCATTTGCCTGTATTCCCCCACTGTCATATTAGAAACTGCAAATAATGGGACGAACAAATGCTACACATACATGTAACGAACACCCCCCACACCGGTACCTTTCACACTGCACTATAGTACAGGACTTGTACACATGACAGCTTCTTGACCAGAGTTACACCATACTATATAACTTCTGATTTACATAGTCAGATTATACATGTACATACATTTATGAAGTGGTCTGAACCCCTTCATCTGACAAAGGTTCGACGTGAACAGCTGCCAATACACACTGTGTTGTCACCACTAGCCCCATATATAGCCTCTTCTTTAAGCCTTACACATGTACACATACCACAGCATTTGATGCAAAGGCAGCTCTCTTTCTACATCCTAGGTTGTGCCAGATTATTACAACAGGTACAACAGTCCTACAGTGGATAACAATGGTTGTAGTAAGCAAAGGTAGCTTACAGTACTTTAAAAAGCTAGGCAAAAAGGTATGGCAAACAGAAGAGAGTGCCACTAGGTGGATGCATAAATCAGAGATCCTGCACTGGTTATATACGGCAAGTTGCGCTACGGACTCAAAATAGTCAAACATGTACATAAACTGGTCTGAAACCCCAACATGAGCCAACTATGTTGACTTGCAAAGCTGGAAAAAGGAGGCGTAGGTAAGTACCCTTTGCTGTACAATCCCTGCTCTCTTCAGGACACCTTTCTCCAGGACACTCCATACCTCTTACTATCTACAACCATCATTCCCCAATCCTATCCTTACAGGATACTGTGGGACCGGCTCAGGAGGGCGGCTGGACCTGCTGTGCCTGCTGCTGTGCCTCGCGGTGCTGTGCCGCGGCCTGCGCCATGGGTCCCTGACCCTGGGACGCCGCGGTCTGACCCAGGCCCGGGGCCTCCAGCATCTCCATCAGGAATGTGTCGATGGGCGTGTCTCCGATCAACTTGAAGAAGAAGAGGTGTTCAAGGCACTTGAGGCCAATGGAGCGGAGGGCAGGCAGGCGCAGCAGCAGCTTGGCAAACCTGGACAGAAAACAGTGGGAAGGAACTCTGTAAAACACTGCACACATCAACCAAGTCGTTTACTTTCCCATCTAATTAATATCCAACAGTTTAAAGTTAAAACTTTTGATTCCAGTGAGACTAGTCGCGTGGCTTCTTTTACCAGATACCTTAGACCCAGTGTTGATGTCACACTTCAAAGAAGCCACTGGGTCATTCTACTGAGGAAGACCAGAGGAACTGGTCAAAAGCTCTAGGTGAGAAATTTACCTTGTGTTGGATCAAAAGTTTTAACTTTGAACATGTAACTACCAACAAAGATGAACTTTCGTGATAATATCCAACAGTTTTAGCATAAATGGCATGCCTGAATCTTACTGGAGATACCATACAAAATCTTTTACATCCTATCCTTTAGTTGATGAAAGCTCCATGTGAGTAATTAACCCATGAGAATGCCAAGTGTAGACCCACCTGCCAGGCTGTTCAGGGTACTGCTGCTTGCAGTACTCCTCCAGGGAAGCATAAACCTTTTCTCTCAGGCTTTCCACCAGGGACGGGTCAGTTAGGCCTTTGGCATCTGCATCGGCAGTGGAAACAACAACTACTTAAGTTCATACATGTAATCAAGTATACACAACTGCTGTAACAGTTGGAGGACATTCTACAGTTTTCTGTGGCTATCATTTGAAAATTTCACACCCTGTACTGCAAGTAGGTACATGTAGTTTGGAACCTTTCTGCAACCTCTTACTTAGCTATACAAGCATAGCACCATAGATACAAATAAAAATCAAGATAAATTTCACATAACATACTTTTGATTTTACTGTTGTGCATTTTTCATCTCTGAAGAGAGCAGACAAGGTGTTGACTCCAAAAGTACAACATTACAACCAAAGACAAACACACCTGGGTTGAAGAGAACAATAGCTCTCAGGCAGCCAAGCTCCGTCTTGTCCATTTTCATGTCCCTCATTTTTGCCACCAGTTCTGTGAGGACTCTGTCGAAGATGGTTCCCACGCCGGCCTGGTGGGCGCTGCTGCGGTGGACGTGCAGTCCGGAGGCCAGCAGGATCCCGTCCTTCACGTCGATGGAGCGGTGCGAGAACGCTGCGATCAGCAGCTCGTTCCAACCTGGAGAACAAATACGGAACAGAGTTGTTGGATCAGAATACCGGTAGATGAACAGGTTGCAGTCCAATTGAAGGGATATTGCTAGCCTTTAACATTGCTAACTGCAGAATGAAAGAAACATCAGAACAGCCAAATGTTGTAGACCATAATACTTGGAAAGAGTAAAAGTGTCTACATCTACATTGTACACCTACACCTACACCTACATATACCAATTCCTTGTACTTAAACTGTACTAACCCAAATATTCACCTGGTGGTTTAACAGTTGTGAGACTTAGATCCAAACCTAAAGACAATCAATGGCAACTATGGGAAAAGTAATGTTCCTCATTATTTCATCTTTACATCAATATCAAGTCTGCCATTTTTGACACATGTACATGCACCTGTCCAGGTATCACATAATTTTCATTTTTAAAAAGGGGGAATGATTGAACACTCTTTTGATGGAGCTTGAATACAAATACAGCTGTCATACAAACAGAGACTAGTAATTTCCTCAGATGTCTAATCCAGCATTCATCTGTTTTAGATCATCATTCATACCGAACTATCAAGAGAACCATTTATCTTCTGTACCCAAACTGCCAGTAGTGGTTGTACATAAACCAACACAGGAAAAACACGGTGACACAAACCCACAGAACTAACTGGGCTGGAACAATTTAACAAGGACTTCAGGAAGCGAGGCCTGCCACGTACTCAACTGCAGTTCATTACACGGATCTGTTACAGTATCAAAGAAGCACGTAACGATCGTTCTTGCAATTTTTCTAACTTTTAATTGCCAAACTTTCTGCTAGAACTGCCGGAACTTCTGTTCCAATCAATAGTATAAATACTAGCCCTAAAAAATAGATACACGGATTCCGGAACTGGATATTTCTAGGTAGATAAGGGGCACAGTTGTTGTAATAAACATATCTCTTTATTTAGATACCCTTTAGCGATGCAGCTGGTCTTCCAGGGTTCAGATTCTTCAACATTACATTACAAATTACACAATATCAAAAGGTACATTTTTTTACTTCAATTTTCACCTCAAACAAGGCTCATACAAGCCACTTACATGTTTTGGGTTACATTAAGGAACTGTAGAGACAGATGTTTGTTCACCTTAGAGTCTTAGACTTGAAAAGTTAAAGGTTGTACCCATTAGGGAAGCATTCACAAGGAAGCTTGTTCCATAGTGATGTAGTTCTAGGAAAGAAGCTTACGCAGATTACAAGAAATGGCGGATAGCTATCTTGAAATTAAACGGACAGACACGGGTGCAAAGAAGCCACCGACAGTTTTCTTACCTGCTCTGAGTAGGATGACCTGATCGTCTATGGGAAGGTCGGAGAAGTGCGGGATCCGCTTGGCCCACTCCACCAGCGTCACCAGCTGCTTGTCCGCCGCCTGGCAGATGTTCGTCACGGGGTCGTTCTGTTGGGAACAAGTGGAGTCTTAACCTTAGACTCTCACACCTGACGGGATTACATTTGAGACGTAACGGATTGTACAGTTAAGCCTGAACATCAGTAAGCCGCATTAAGCATGTCTTGGAAAGCCCTTCACCGATTTACCTTGGCCACTGGTGACAAGATACTGAATTCTTTCACACCCAGCTAATGTCTTCACGTCTAACCTCATGCAATTTCTCAACAATAAGAAATAACTTGGAGCCTTAATAATTAAGAGCTAACAAATATTTTAAAGGCTAAAATAGCAAGCTTTATCAAGCTAACTGTGAGACAGCTTGGGCCATCCGGGAGAGCAAATAATCCAGAATTGATTTTGACATTTTACAACATCCTTAGTTTAACTTTACACATACATTCGTACTTTTGTTTTTAAATCCGTCATCTTACGCAGGCCTAGTGCCTAACCACATAACAAGTACAAATTTGGTGCCAAAAAGCTACAACCATGTATCTCAGACACTGGTCAAAATAGCTAGTTAAAAGTGAACCAAGCCCTAACTCATCAATACATCCATTTATTTCTACTCCATTTGCCACTACATTTAATCTGCTATTTCTTGACTGCTCTGAATCTGATAGACCACACACATGAAGTCCTGGCAGTATAAAAACATGTAACGTAATCATCAAATACAAGTAGAACAGGCATCTTTACAATGTAACCCCCAGCATCACAGGTTCATTATGAGACCCAGTTCTAAATACAGAATCCTGCCTGTGGTGATGATTCTGTGGGACAGCTGCACTGACTAAGGTTCAAAGGCCCCGTGTCTGTGTGTCCTAGTTCCTACATCTTTATTGTATGATCTGTCAGATGTGTTACTAGAATGTAAAGTTGTTTGGCAGATTTTCATTCAGGCTTACTGTTATATTAATCGATGATGATTTACATGCAGATGCACATATGCAGTCTAAATACATGTATACTTAAAATCCCAATTTTTACATGTTCATATACTTAAATAATAATCAATCTTTCAAATCTACATTCTTAAATAACTCATACACATTTGTTACTACAAGGAAGCAGTGAAGCAGTTTTAGACTGTGCATGATAAATCGAGCTTTTACACACATCAAGGTGAAAATTTTCTGCACTACAGTATATTTGTACGGTACATTGTGCCTGGGGCTAACATGTCTTGTTACCTACATGTATACCTATACCTACAAAAAAAGTAAGGTAAGACCTTTATGCATGAACATATGACCTTTCAACAAAGATTAAAGGACAGCTTTTACACACGCACAGAAGAAGAACAAAGGGTTGTACGTAGGCCTGCCTTTCAAGAGCCTTTAGAAACTTACACCAGCATTATTGTCCTCCAGGCCATGCTGCAAGGTATTGCACAGACTTTTA
Organism: Branchiostoma floridae x Branchiostoma japonicum; assembly: GCA_013266295.2. Lineage (NCBI taxonomy): Eukaryota > Metazoa > Chordata > Leptocardii > Amphioxiformes > Branchiostomatidae > Branchiostoma > Branchiostoma floridae x Branchiostoma japonicum. The sequence continues at coordinate 10,050,282 of CM023828.1, forward strand.
CTCTTTGGAGAATATTAATAGCACACAGGGTGCTGCCTTTTTGTGACTTATCAACTTATTTCCCTGTGAATTGTGACATCTGGTGGGCTATGTGGAGGATATTACATCCTTTGTTGACTTCAAATTCAAACATTTTCAAGTAGCCCTTATGAATATGAAGCAAAGGGTTATACTAAATTTGACTTGTCATAAATAGTAAGTACATGGACCTCTTCTGTTATTGACCACTTGTGAACCCAATGTGACATGTGACACTTTCTTGGAAAGTAAGAGAAATGTCAAGTTTAACTCCAGAACAAATACCCTGTTGCATCTGTCTTTGCGGTGTATGAGAAGAAGTAATTTGGAACCGTTCTGATTACAAACACTTCGTGAAGAACGAGCCAGGAATGTCTCAATCGAAGATTAAATTTTTGCACATCTCCCCAGCTCAAAACTACTACATGTAGTAGAGGCACAAAATTGCCTGCAATACAAGAACAATCTGCTGCAAATTGGTTTACAGTAAAATTAAATGAAAAGATCAAAGCCTGTCATCCCTACGGATCTCTTCTCAAAGTGTACAAAATGCAAAATGCACAATTTCATCGTTTAGGCCACACCAATTTAATTTGTTGGTTCTCGGATTTTTTCAGAAAAAATATGAAGCGACAGGGCGAAAAAAAATAAAAATAAAAACAGGCCTGGGCATCCTATTATAGCCCCAAATACTAGAATAGGTGCCATGAAGTCAACACAAAAGACTGGGTTAAAATTTGAATAATGAATTTTGAACTTTTAATCAAACCAGTACATTGGTAGATGTAATAACTGTAACAACTAGGAGTAACAGGTCTTTCTTGAACTGTTGGAGGCAAAATATGAGCATTTTTGAGTTGATTCAGAACCAGAATTTTTTTTTTTTTTTTTTGCAAATCAGAAAAAAATGAAGAGGCGAATCCGAGAACCAACAAATTAAATTGGTATGGCCTTAGTATTTGTCTACAATTTCAGACTAAATTTTGTTCAAACAATTCCTGATGTAATCAAGCTGTCTTCATCATTATGCAAATTTATGCAGCTGCGAAATGAATCATTACAGCTGCAGGCTAGCAGTGTCATGTCTCGGTCGTGTTTTGTTCTTCAGCTACTGTATCATGTTCACAAAACTGAGTGAGTATGCAGACGAAAGGAGACGGAAACAGAGATGCACAGATGACAACATAATGTCCAGCATATTACGTTTACATGTAATTTATGCGGCTGTAGAACACAATTAGCCTTACTGCATTAATTTCAGCTTTTTAAAAATGCGGAAAGCAGGGAACTACAACAGAATGTGTCTCAATTTCTCAATTTTACAAGTGGCAAGCGCAGCAGGACTAACGAAAGCGCACAGTTTTGCAGAGAGGGTAGGACCTGGAAGAGAAACCTGTGGAAGGTTCCTTACCTCCTGTGTCGGACTCGCAGCCTCAAGAAACCAGAAACAAAAAGACAGAAACTCTGTCAACATTCAGCTGTGGTACAGGTTTGACTCTCCCAGTATTATTATCTACATCTGAGGTGTGCCCTTATTCCCCTGCACTTACAGCTACATCTACACTACTGTACATCTACTGTGGAATCTATGATCACACAATGTCAGCCATTTACAATATCATATTTGTTACTTTCATTGTGAGCAACTCAAATTTATTGAGTAAAGGAGCCCAAACAAGGAGAAGGTTAGAATCTGGCATGCAGTTATGAATACCAAAATGTCAATTCTTTCCTATCTCAATATATCAACAGGATATTGTGAGTCTAACCAAACAATTGTTCCAGACGTCAACAGTCACACAACTGATAAAATTGTCTGGTATACCATCTCCGTGTTGTGAGTCCCTACCACACACTGTATATGTCCCAACTTTGTATTGATTACACAATAGAGGGTTGAATCAATTTCCCACAAGTAACAATTTAAAAATAGAATTGCTTTTAATGCTACCCATTGCAAGTTCATTCTTGTGTAATGTAAAATCATACCATTTTGACACTGCTACATTTACAAATGATTTCATTTGAATTTTCTTACATAACAAGACATTTAAATTGGATATTTTTCCAAGCATGAATGTAAAATGAATATTGTGGTAATTGATTTCTTCTTCATGCATTATATTTAGTCATTATACTCCATTCCAAATACCAAGGTCTGCTGAACAACTAGGGCTGAATGCATGAATAGAGCTGCCATAGACATATTTTCTCTAATCATCTGAACAACAGACATTTTGGTTCTGTCGATTGTACCTCAGAGGTACAAGAAAATGGATTGGAAATATTTCTGGAATCATATGAGTTTTGAAAAGGGTCAGGGACAAGTAGGGAATGTAAAATCGTGCAAACGATAAAGTAGTTTGCATTTGACTTTATTTTTGGTCTCAAGAGTCATCACTGCCTTGTGTACTAGTTGGGGAAAATTTCTGAAAATTTCTCAAAATCCTGACTCTTCAAGTGAGACTTTTGGAATAGAGTGAAAATGAGCTAAGAAAGTAATTTTCCTGCCGCCCTTGTTAGACGTAGTATGCTAATGGTTAAGTACTAGTTATTGACACAGCATGCTAAAGGTTATGTGAGCATGTACAGAGAAGATGTTCCACTTACCGGCTGTTCGACGAGGTTTCCGTCCTTCGGTTCCACAGCCATCTCAGCCTCTTGGATCTTCTCAACGGGCATGTCTTCGTTAGGGTTTGTCGTGCTCACCACCTCCCCGTCCTTGCCCTCTTTGCTTCTTTGTCGCTCTTCCTGTACGGCTGTTTAGGGATAAAAGGAAGGTAGAAATTGCTGCTGTCCGAAGACGGAGCTTGGCAGGGTAGAAGGAACAAGTGGATAGCTACAGTCACACCATGTTTGGAATCACTCAGCTAATCATCTTATCCTCCGGTTTGAACAATGAAATTAGAGACAATCAGATGATTTGGAGGTCAGTCCTTTAAATTTACTCTGTTTATGATCAACAATATTGGAAAGAAAGAAAGAAGATGTGATGATTTTTGGATAGGTTTACATTTAACGAACATGTAGATGTGAAGTTACCAGTTAATCTGGGAAGAGGAAAGAGCTGGAATGCCTTCGCAAAGGTGCTATGCAAAGGGCCCCATGCAAGGAACACAAACTTTCTGACAGAATGTTCAGCTTCCGTGTTAATAGCCAGACAAAATGGTGATCATCATTCTATTTCTAAGCAGTTGGGAGAAACAATCTTTACATTTCCTTCTTGTTTTCATAGAATTGATTTCTCATTGGTGGTGAAATGATAGAAACCAGCTACTGTAAATCATATCATCTTTTACTGGAAGAATATGTGATTCTTGGAAAGGGATTTGGGAAGAGTTTTTTTGCGATTGATCCTTGACTCTAAGTCTAAGGGTAGTTATTTGAATTCCACTCCAAATCACTTGTGAAGAAACCTAGCAAAGATAATAGGATTTACAGTAAAAGGAACCAAACTATCCTAGAAGGCATTAATCAAAAATGGACCAACCACTGTTCCCGCTTCCCTGCCGTTGGTCTTGTACGTCTATGTGGGAAGACAGGTTTGCTTTATTTTAACTACAACACAAACAGTTAATGAAGAAAATAAAAACAACAACAAGCTTGGCCTTAACACATGCTACCCTGGGCTCAAGAATAGAAAAGAAAGCAGGTTACTCAAGGAGGCAAGTATGCAAGCTATGGGTTTATCTGCAAAACCCTAATTTCGCAGTCGCGTCTTTAATTTGAAAATCACAAATCATCTTTGAGTTTTGATTTCAAGTGTCACTGTCAAAATGATGATGCTTTTTTATGCTTGATGCACAGGTCCATTATGGCAATATCTGGCAATAAGTAAGCATCAACATAGCAATTAAAATCATCTTTGAAGATTCAAAAGTAATTTTACTGTGCCAAATTATGTAGGAAAGAAAACATAAGAATATCACTTGCTTAATTTTACATGTCTACAAAAACTTACACAACATCTCAACACATATATACATACACTTGATGTGGCAAAACAATAGGGTACCTTTGATTGAAGTTCTCATTTTTAACCATGATTTAAAATGTCATAATTTTTGCACCTTTCATTTTCAAAATTGCATGATTTTATACACAATCATTTCAAGTAATTTACACAGAATTTTTGAAGAAAAAAAGATACTTTCTACGTTTAATAAAACTATGCTAATACTATTCTGGGGTTAAAAAAAAAATTAAATGCTTGCAAGCAATGAGAAACAAGACACGGGGCTTGCCAGATGCAAATGCAGCATAAAGGAGCATTTAAAAAGGTTTGGTCAGACACAAGAGTATACATATAATGCAACAAGAGTCCATACACAGTAAACAAGCACACAAACGTAAGGTGTGATCAAACATGTCCTTCCATTGGTTATCTTTCGTCTCCACCATTCAACGGCTTGGGACTGAATGTCGGGAATTCAGAGCGTTTTACCATACTCATGTGAGGCAGTTTGCTACCTTGCATGGGACCTGGCTTTTACAATGTTCTCTTCAAGAAACCGTTTATCAGTTTACACCTTTTTTTTGCAACTCAGGGAAATGCAGAGATAGGGGTAGTAAATAAAATGTACCTTCCATTCTTAACACCTCTATACTACCATGGACATCAATGGGATATGTATCAGCTAGAAAAACTGTATTACAAAATGTAGATATAAAAAGAAAAATCCAGTATTGCCAACCCAACACCTCTTTTACTTTTTTGGCAACTGTTACTAAAAATTAGTTGGTTCTTTCATAGAAGACTTGGAATCTGAACAAAGGGGACAATAACTGAAAGAAACTACATGCAGTTAAACACCTACATGACAAACGCATGTCAATGTATTGTATTGTATTGTATTGTATTGTAAGTAATAAGACATAAAAGTTATAACAGACTCTGAACATAATCATCATCACTGAAAACAACAATTCTGATAACAACTACATTTTCCTTATAATACAACACATTTCAACTGAAGAATAATAAAACAACAAATATGAAAAACACAAAGGTTAATTTCCTATAGGTCTTTGTTGAACAAAACACATTTGCCACACCTACTCAAGAAAAACTGCTGAGAGCCCAACCACTTAAATGTGTCTTGAATATAATAATGCTTTACACAATGTATGAAAATACTAATGCTTCACAAGTCCTGAATTGGCTAGCGTCATTTTATCATGACAAAGTCATTTCCATTTGTAACTGATTCATAATATGTTACTCAAATCAGAACTTGTTTCTTGATTAACAGTTTTACACTTACAAAGTGGTTGTTCCATTAGCAAAAGAACTCAGTAGGTATGGCATCAGCAAACACCTGTCCACATTGACTTAACTTTACAAGAACTGTCAAATTTCTGGCAGTTGGAGTGATTATGAAATGACCAACCTTCTCTTTTCATGCCCATGGCTAAACACTTCTGGTAGCGGCAGTACTGACATCTGTTCCGCTGGCGTTTGTCGATCACGCAGTCCCTGTTGTCCCGACAGGCGTAGGTCAGGTCCTTACGTACTGTTCGTTTAAAGAAGCCCTACAAAAAAACAGACACAAGTGCTCTGTTGAAACAAACTTTTTCTCCATTTCAGTTCATTTGTTTACAATGCAATCCCTTTTGTCTCGACAGGAATAAGTCAGGTCCTTAAGATTTGTTTGAAAAAAACAACAACAGAGAAAGAAACATGTACTGCTTATAGACACTGTATTAAATTTCTTTCATACGTTTTACAGTAATTTTTTTGATAGACCTACAAAAAACGACAAAAACGTAACCTTTGGCATAGGTTATTAGTCAAATTTCTTACTTTTAGGATGTAATACATTAACATATCTGTACAAAAATGTTTGAAAGATAGCACTGGCAAATGGTTAAAGCACTTACCTTGCACCCCTCACAGCTGTAGACTCCGTAGTGCTTCCCCGACGCTCGGTCCCCACAGATCTGACAGATGTGTTTGGAGAGGCCCATGGGGGTCTGGGAGGGGCGGGGGGACTGTAGCGGCTGGGCTGGGGGGGTCAGCTGCCCCGTGTTCACCATCAGAGGTGTGTTCATCATGTGTGGGGACACGTTCTGCAGGGGGGTGGGCCCTAGTTGACTTATAACTAGAGAAAAAACAACACAGCAAACAAGTGCATGATGATCATTCACATATCAGAGAAATCTGTGCCAGACTTGTAAGTTATTTGTCGCCTAAGCCCCAAACTAATCAACCAACAAAAGATTTTCAAAAAAACAAATCCTCCATCTGAAGTTGTTTTGGAGCAGAAGAAAACTAGCCAATCAGGACTGCATACACATGTATGACATTATGCCACAAGCAGATTTCAATACATCTTAAGATGTGACAATTCTCACGATGCGAAAAACAGGTAAACACTTAAATGACACCTTTGTTATTAGCAGAGATACTGAAACCCACGCTTAGCCACTCCTAAAACTTAAAAGTAACAAGTTATTACAGATTTACTTAATATTTTAGCCCTTATAGCTTGGTAAATGGGATTTTAAAGATACATCTTGTATTTCTATTTTGCAGTTGACCGTACAAAAGTTCCTGAACTTTACGTTGCGTCAATAAAATCTTACAAGTATGTCCCGACTGGTCCCTTACCTGGCTTGACATCTTCCTGCATGGAAGACGACACCTGGTTGACTCCCGGCATCCCAAACCCAGGATGCAGGTGTAGCGGGTGGGTGGACGTCAGGACGGAGGGGGTCTGTACAAGGTGGGGGGATGTGATGGTGGAGGGGTTGGAGGTTAGAGGGGGTTGTCCCGAGGACAGGGTGGGGGGTGGGGAGGTGATGTGGGGACCTGAGGAGGTCATGGTGGGGATGTGGGGGGAGGCGGAGTAGTGCATTGGTTGGTGTTGAGTGGTGGGGTTAGAGGTCGTGCTGGATGCTGGTGCCGGTACACCACCAGGGCTGCCCAGGGATTCTGGGAAAACAGGAGAAACATTGGTATGAGATAGATAAAGAAACATTGATATGAGATAGACATAAGCAGCAAGACATATAATGATTTCATCCGTCAAAAGAGTAGAAACTGTACATGTACATGTAAGGCCTACAATGTACGTAATAGTCATTGGCTGGTTGGGCAACCCTGGCAATAAAAAGTCATATATAGCCAGACCAATAAATAAATAATAATGTGAGTGCGTACAGTTCATCACAGTAATGATACAAATATACAATTCTTACTCTGAAATGTCATCAGCACTGTTGATTAAAACAGAAAATATGTACAGGCTCTGATCACATCATAGTGTGCAAGTCCATATTTTGTGACCTTTTAAGAGCCTCTTGAATTGAGTAAAATATTGTTGTTTATATACAGTGTGGTCTTCTTGAAGATATGTGGCTCACAACATGACAGAGACATAATGCTAAATCCAAGTCAGGGTGTTTGAATGTCAAATATTACACAGTATTACATAGATAGATGAGACATGGTGTGATTTGAGACAGCGTAACTATGTGTAGCAGCAGATATTTATGACATCATACAGTTCATGTACGTTGTTATTCAAGGCCAATGCATGAAAAATTTTCAGCTTCCACCCAAAGAATGCAAATGCTTATCACACTTGTGTAGTACTTCTCTTATCACTTGTCTGGTCCCTACTATATATGCAGGTACTGTATCATTTTCCAACAGAGTTATAACTAAAGGCTGTCCAATACAGCTCTTAGTACCAATATTTCATCTACAGTACAGATAGCTTGTTTTCATGTATCAACAGTTTGATCTCAGCCAGCCAAAATTGAATTGCCCTTGGAAATGGAAACGGAAAGAGTCTGTAATCATACACAGCACATTATCGGCAGACTTTAAGTACGGTTATTTAGGGCTGCATTTAATTTCGCTCCCTGTATGTACAACGTTTCAGGACTTGTATATACTAACCACGCTGTCATTAGTAGATATAGGGCTGACAAGGATTGAGCCCAGGCCAGGAGAGCAGCCAATCTTCAGTAGGCTAAAACAGTAATCTTGAAAAATGTGACCAATATTCTACACCCTTCCTTCCTTTGTCTCCGCCGTCTGCAAGGGATATTTGAAGTAGTCTTGTCGTTTGTCTTCTTTAGGGAGGATCAGGGACCATTCTCGGAGAATGGACATTGTCGATCACTTTCTTTGTGAATAGTTGCCCTGTAACGCCAGTAAGTTGAAGCATATCTACCAAACATGTTGTACATCATCAGTGTACTTGGCTTTGATCCTGCTAAGTAAAGCCATCTGCTACACTAACTTACAGTCCATGTCAGATCTGTAAATATTTAGTCCTACTGGCTTCAAGCATAACTCAGTCTACCTCTAGTCCTGGTATCATACAACAGATTTTATATATCAGCACTACAACAGGTAATGATACAGACTGGTAATTTAGCATGTGTAGTTATACATCAGTGAAGGTTAGACATCTAGGTAATAAGATACACCAAAAACAGTTACTCAATCAACTGGATATGATTTTGGAAACGGTCAGACGTTTCCAAACCCAGTGTCACTGACAAAAGGTAGTGGATGCTACCTGAAACGTCTGACCATTTCCCAAATCATGTGTAGCTATGTCTGTCAAGTACAGGCAATGCCTGCCGGTAATAGCTGCTTACTACAGGCTATTTCTAGGTTCCTACATTATCTCTGTGGAGAGACATTAGCCAGGAATGAGCTTAGTAAACAAGTCCAACAGGTGACAAATTATAAACACCCACCCAGGGAGGAGGGAGTGACAAAGGCAAGAGTGCCCCGTGGCTGCCTCAGGTCACAACGAATTTTACCCAGCATACACTGAGTAGGCGGTCAAAGGTCGAACATGTGATTTATAGACTGAACTCACTGAAGGGCTGTCAAAATCAACACTGTGAAAATCTACTGTATACGATCTACTAGCTATACTGATTCCCTCTAGGCTACAAAGATATTTTTCTTCCGGCTAAATAAAACATCAGACAGGTAAATTTTATAGTCATAAAATTTGTCAATGAGTAACTTAAAAATTCTTGGTAAGGCCTGTGTCAAGCAAGTCATACAGACCATGACAAACTTCACAACTTTCCACGTTTGGAAACTTTAACAAACACCATAAAGTACATGTAGAGCGTCTGTGGACTTTGACCCCGCTAAACACTGAGCCTGCTTACAACCACTCATAAAATAACAATATGGCTGCTAAGGGTCAACGCATGTCAGTGTTGCTGGCACAGGGTCCCCACACCCACACTATGTACACATCCCACGCAGATGGGAAATTTCCACCTTAAATTTTCATCCATAACTCTAGTACAACAAACCATGTTGCTATTAGGGGATTATAATTCTTGTACCCAGTTGACATGGACTTAGCACTCTGGGTTACATCTGAACAGAAGAAACTTTCGTTTGTTGTTGCTGATACCAAGTCATCTGGGGTAACACTAACAGTGTCCTTATGTAACAGTATTGTAAACCTAAACTTCACGGTTCACACATTAACAGATTTTAATCAGGCATGCCATTGCCCAAACTACCTGCACCACCCTCTCTAAGTCTACAACACTTTGTCCTGTCTAACCTACTGTTTCCAAAGCAATTGAAGGATTTATGAAATGTTGTCCCAAACTAAGGGCAGAGCCCTGCCAGACAGCCAACAACATGTGTCCCCAAAAGTAGGGCAGCGAAAAGGGGTCGACCGTGGCCGGGCCTGCGTCCACCGTTCTCACCTTGCGCTTGAGACAGCGAGGCACCCATGCTGCAGTAAACTCCTCTGACAAACACACCACTAATAACTCTCCTGCAGATAGCCTTGCGGTGGGGAGACAAACTCTTCTGTGTGCCGGCCACGTTGTCACCATGCTGTCACCCCGAACACTCACTCCCTGCCATTGCACTTCCGTTTGCGTCTTCACAATGAATTACAAAGGGGAAGGGGCGGACTGGGACTTGTTGGACACTTTATTTACTTTGGCTACAAATCAAGCAAGGACGTAGCTGTATCGTTGAATAAGTGCTCGGGGAGAGGGAGGAATGTAAGATTGGAATCAGTGTTGACAAACCATACACAGCTCACACTGTGGACACCCAGGGTCCAAATCTCAAGGTTCAGGCCTCCACAGGGCCCCAAAGGTTGGCGACTCACATACACCCCTCCCCTGCTTGTGCCTTCCCACTCTGACAGACTGCCCTAAACAAGGTCCAAGTATTTGGGGCATGTCACACAAGTTGGCTGTCCTTGTCCTACTGACACCTCCCCACCACTTTAGATCTGCAGGCTTTATCAGATTCGGCACAATGTAATTATCTACAGTGTTACCAGTGGGTAGTATTACCAGGTACCAGTAAGCACCACAATGCCACCTGTGTCTGTAATCCTGTGTACTGTCAATAGGTTCCTAATGATAAGCAGCTTAGCGTCAAACTAATTCACAACAACCATTGTCTTTTCAGCCTTGCAAAGATAATGCCTTGCTAAGTCTGCTTTTTCATTGGTATACAACATTGAGTCAAAGGCTGAATTCAAGGAAACATATAACTTCAATAGTTCACAGTGCATTACCAATTGCATACATGTACTTCACAGGATGAAATACCATATTATTACAATCAAAACAGAAAAAAAAACAAATACTGTGAGTGACTGATCTCCGAAAAGAACCAAAATTCTGTGACTGCTTTATCTGATCCATTATCAAACACCTGCCTCATCTGAACACTAACAGATAAAAATATCTTTCGCATTTTTCATCGTCATACAATAGAAGGACATGCTCCATTGAACGTAAATGGAGACTTAACAGCGCATGAAAGTCGTCACATTTTAAGCCCCAAATTAAATGTCACTCATATGATAGAAACAAGCTGTGTGAATATATGGGCCTGTTAAACTTTCTGTGCAACATAAATAAGACACATTGATAATAAAATCAACTCGCTTTTGGTGAAAGGTCCTGAAATGTCTCCCATGACTACAATATTTTACTAGCACAAATGGACCCAATGACTTTTATGTAACATATATTTTAGGCACAAGTTACTGAGCAACTTTGTTCTCTATGACAATTGTTTGATACATGGCATTTACATAATGTGTGCATATATTTTCTACCTACCAGACTATGCAGGGATAAAAACATATAAATCTTTCATCTTGCTTCGTACAAGAAAACTAACACAAGCCAAGAAGAGAATAAATATCAAGAGCTTACCCAGCTGCTCAGGATACAGAACTATACACTCATTATTAGAGGGCTGCTTGACAAATGCCGTGGTACGGTATTCCAAGAAATCCAGCATTACAAAATAAGACTTCTCGCCAGGGTAGAATGATGGTAGCTTAAGTTAATATTTTCATAGAAATTTTGAGTACAGTAAGATTTCCAATCTTTTAAAAGTATTATGATACTACTCATTATTATGAATTTTGTATTCATGGGCTTACAATCACCACTCTAGCATGAACTTGCAACAGTAGAAAGATGTTTGTGTCTCATCCTTTTCAAACTAAAAAGCTAACATATCAAAACTGAAGTTTCCTAGAAAAAAAGCTGCCCCTTGCCTGGTCATTATTCCCAGGTCAAGCATGTAGGATTACCACTGAGGGGAGGGCAGGTCAGATATGCTGGGTTACCTCAGTTCACCCTTGACCTACTTACATACATCTATGGGTAGGAGATTCTGACCTGCAGGTCACTTACATATCTCTTTGGGTTTGGGTTTTTTCTGTAAGCGAAACTCTTACACTTGAAAAGCATAAGCATATCAGCTATTTCTGTGCATATGTTTTCATGATATGGCCTGAAAAGGCAGTACATCACAATGCTTTAATGATACATGTGTACGTCCAAATATCCAATATTGTATCAAAATTTTGCATACTACGGGGACTCTTTTGTTGGTAGATCTGGTGATTTCAATATTTCTCATGTACAGAATTTTTGCAGACATAAACACTGTTACAGTTGCATAAATGATAGAACCAACTTGGCAAACCCTGCTTCCATGCAGGACACGTAGAAGTTCCGGCTCAGATACTTTGCAGCTACATCAGCCTTGCCAGGCCATACATTAAGCTAGTCATGATCAATATTCTCTATGTGTGGTCTACCCTGGAAATTGCAGACCCCAACGTATTTCCTGCAGATCTTTCAACAGCGGTAATGTGCTTCCTCCACCAAGGTTACCTCAATGTTAACCTGTAGAAGGTAGCATTAGATGTGCTTCTTGAATATATATAAAAGTATCTATGATAATTATGTTATTATGTTATACAAGGTCCTGAATTTACAATAATGCTTGTATTAGAAAGTTGGGACCTTGTAGCATACTGTTGGAGTTTTTTTTACGTTTTCAAGAAATTACCTCCATGTACATGTCTTACATTTGGGTGTATCTGAAGTGTGTTTTTTTCTTTCAGGTTTTAGCAAGCTGAGAACTTTGTCATTGTCAATTTTTAAATGTGTTCAGCCATGACATTGTAAGAAAACATATCCGAATGCGAGGCCTACTCGGATAAAATACAGATCCTAGCATTCCCTTCCTTTCAGAGCCCTAGATCATACAATTGAGACATTTACCCCAAATGTGACCTGTGGTATGTTACTGCTCAAGACAGAATTGTACCATGTCTTCCCAATTCACATCAAATTGTACTTGAAAGCCTAACAGCGGTTCAATTATTGATGGCATATAGTTCAAGTATAATGGCACTGTGTGCTTCAAGGTAGGTCAACATAGGTGACATGTATGTCCCTCATTCAACTCCTGCAAATGATTACAAATGGATAAGACAGAGGATTGACCTACAAAGGCAGCAATCAAGTTGTCCATTCTGGCAAGTCTGATTGTAATTATGAAGGATGGAAGGTCGATGCCATTTCTGATCTCATTATACATTTTACAGTCATGGAACACTGTAATGTAACTGTTGTCTTACCCTAGATAACTTTTTTTTAAATCAATCTAAGGCCACACCAATTTAATTTGTTGGTTCTCGGATTTTTTCAGAAAAAAGATGAAGCGACAGGGCGAAAAAAAATAAAAATAAAAACAGGCCTGGGCATCCTATTATAGCCCCAAATGCTAGAATTGGTGCCATGAAGTCAACACAAAAGACTGGGTTAAAATTTGAATAATGAATTTTGAACTTTTAATCAAACCAGTGCATTGGTAGATGTAATAACTGTAACAACTAGGAGTAACAGGTCTTTCTTGAACTGTTGGAGGCAAAATATGAGCATTTTTGAGTTGATTCAGAACCAGAATTTTTTTTTTTTTTTTTTTGCAAATCAGAAAAAAATGAAGAGGCGAATCCGAGAACCAACAAATTAAATTGGTGTGGCCTAAGCACAACTTTTTCCTGACTCTTCCTTCAATTGCCTACAAGTGCGTGATTGGCAGTTTTTTCTTAATGAGAAGTTATTGGAATCGTAATGTGGCCCACCTGGGCCCTCTCCAGATTCAATAATTCTGACTTGAAACTGATGCCAAGACCATAATACCCTCCAAGCAGAGGTTGATTGGGAAGACTGTGACCTTCTTCTATAGCCATCCAATCAACTTGGGTATTGGATATTGTCTTACTGTCCTGAATACAGAAGTATCTGCTTGGGGATTGGACCATATCTCAAGGGATGACATTAGCAGAGGAGCAACAGTAGCAAGTTTGTATCTGAGTTTATACAATCTCCTTTGCATAGAGCAATAGATATGTGTTAGCCTAGATATAAGGAAATCGAGTCAAGACCATTAGCCAGGTTAGTAGACCATGCATGCTGTTCCTTAGGGACCTTAGTGTACTAGGCCTATCTACCATTACCCTACATTTGTACCTATGCTGCACATAAACACTGTTGTTTATATTTCCAGTGATGCTAGATATGACTAGACTTCATATATTCCTATTGTACTTTTGCCAGTAACCACAACAGATAAATATCTCATTCATCGTCAAGTTATAAATAAGTTAATTCAAATGTATAAGGAATCTAGATCGTCACTCACGGACCAGTACCAATATTGGGAATATGCCAACTTTTCAAGTTATAAAAATATCAAAATATGATTATTACCCTTTTGTAGCATTAAAAGAACATATCTTTTCCCCCAAAGCTGTTTGCTCTTAAACTTTTTCAAGGTTGTTATATAATGTTAACAATGCTTTCCTCCTGAGTAAACAAAACAAGTACTACAGCTACATATGGTGGGGGCCAACTGCTGCCAAGGCTAAATAAGGGCACAACAACAACTATGTGCATTATGGCCACGGTGTAATCATGAAAGCCCTTGGCCTTTTCCTGACCTGCCTCTAACTACACCAATCAATATGGAATCCAGACCTGGAATGTACATATAACAATCAGTCATGCATAAATAAGAAAGAAACTTTTCCATAGGCATGACAGGAACCAGGATGTGGCAAACCTTTTATGAATTTATGAATTTTAAACACTATCAAGTTTGAAAGCCAGGTTTGAGCTGGAATGGCAGCTGAAACTGCAGGAGAAATTGTTACCAGCTGTACCATCAACAACAGAAAGCCACGGGCTGGGTAACATTGAGACTGTCCTTGAAAAGTAAAAACAGAACAGGAGAGATAACACAGTACACAATGTACTTAATTGTGACACAAAAATGATTAAATCGTGGCCAATGATTTACACCTGGTAAAATACTACCAAGAATGATTGCTTGTAGAGGAATAAAAATTTGGAGTACGAGTAATAAAAATGTACTAAAAATTATTAATTACTCCAGAGAATTAAAAACTTTGGCTAAAAACTTTGCACAAGCTACGAACCTTGTCAGAGAGGTTCCATACACTGGTTGCATTAGGACAGAAACAAGCCGTGATCAAAGTTAGATTCAACAACCTGGAATGGCCTTTTCAAATTGATTGCAGGATGGGACCTAGCCATGATTGGCAACTCTAAAGGCCCTTCACGACTCACCAATGCATGGACTGAACAGCAAGAGGACGCCGTCAGCCTACTGGAACTGTACGTCTCCTCTGCCATTGGAAATCAATAGAAATAAATGTGCCTTGTGGCTGTATAATATTCCATAATCTGTCTTTCATTATATCAGCTAGATCACTGTAGGGCTCTCCCCGGATTGCAATAGGACAAGACTCACAGGGACTGTCATGGTTGGATGAGCACTGAGTCTTGTATAAAGAGATTGGGAGCCAAGGCCTTATTTGGGATTAGACTGTTATTGGGTCAATATGAGTCTTATTTCCACAAAGGTTGCTTCAATAATTGAACTGGTCATTCAGAATAATATGGAAAATGTAGAAATAGTTAGACACAAAATGCAAACAACGTTGTGGATTCTCAAATTATTGTTTTATGGACCAGGCCAGCCTAAACGTGACAATATTCAAATTTCCTCGCTGGTTGTACAGGAAGATGAATTACATTATTAGCAATACACAGGATGGGTGGCATTTTTCAGATAAGTACATACTACATATTATTAAGTACTTTCAGCAATATTAACACATCTGTAAAATTGCCACAACTACTTATCACACATAACACAAGGCTTTATTCCCACGCCTGACATATTTTCTGTACTCCCATTTTCCTTTTTAAATCACATTTTATAATGGAAACCATTCCAAATACCGCAGTCTAAATCAAACTGGGACAAGTCTAGGAAGTCTGTCTACAAGTCAAATGTTTGGTTTCCTGGAAGTTAACAGGTGGCTCCACTTAAATTCCCTGTGGAGTACGTCCCTACATATTGGCCTGGGACTGGGTTAACAAACAGTATATCATAATATGATCTTCTTAGTTTTTAGGTCAATTCGGATTGTACTTTAGGGATAACTTTTAAGATGCCGTTTAAATTACAATTTCTCAAAAGCCCATATGTAATGTCATATTTTTATACATTCTTCATACTAAAGGTAGAAATATGTCAGTACAATATTTGAGGGACCGATAACTAGTTCAACAAAGTGACAATGAAAAAGGGTGTTTTCCACCATTCAACTGAAAATTTCATTAGTACCACCTTTGTACAGTTTGTTTTCTGACACCCCCTCCTTTCTGTGCCTGCCTCTCAGAAAAAGCTTGTATTGCTTCCACCACCTGTTTAATCAAGACCCAAGTCATGGTTTGAAACATTGACAAAGACTTGACAGTGAAGCTTTTAAAAGGATAAGATTACACCTACATGTGATCATGGCTGGGGGCCAAAGGTTATGCAAAGCATGATGGTAAAATTGTCCATGAAGGCCTTCAACGAACAAGGTGAAGTATGTCTGTGCGACCCTGTATTTGGGACAAGACTAGAAGAAGGAAACGTACCTTATACAAGCAGTTCTGATTACTGAACAGTACAAGTTATATTTGGAAAGATTCCCAGAGTTTGGAAAATATAATCAACTTCTAAATCAAATGTATGTGGCAATGTTCTATCAAACACACTGTCAGTGGAACACGTCATTACAAACAAACCAGTTTGGGTAATTATAAGCTACTACTAGTAATACATGTGTTTGTGGCATTCCATTCTATACAATACATGTTTGTCCCTGTATCTAGTACAACAGCCTAACGTGCAAGTTGTAGGATATAAATATGCATCTCAGAGTCCAACTGAGAAAATCCATACCACAGCACAGTGACTGTCACTCACACCTGCCAAGTTTAATTCAATCTTAATACCATCAGGGATTTACTGTTTGTCCCTGTTGCTGTTTATCCAAATCCGTGCTTTTGAATATTATGTGAAGACTCCAAATATACTGATGACTTTCAACATAGCATAGTGCAAAACGTCAGCAGGATTCAACATCTGAATTGCTTGCTTGTGGGATTTTTTAAGGAAAAAAAAAGAACTATAAAATGAAGTCAACTACTACATGTACTAGCTTGCCATTGCTTAGTTTTGAGAAGTCAACTTGCAGTCATGCGAGAAATTTAACAATGACAAAAAAATCAATTTTGTGGGCGTAGCCAGCCACCTTTACCAAACAATCTCACCTTGACCAATCCCTTGCTTCAGGGGAAATAGCCGAAAGTCCCATGAAAGCCCATTACCGCCTTAACCAGATTTTAACACCTGTGCCCCAGTCCTTAATTCACCATTAAGCCTGCAGAATGGGTTAGAAATCCAGGGATGGGATTAACAAGGATACTGCTCGTCTTTGGGGTAAATCCTCTGCTCTCAGCTGTGTGGGAATGGCTCAAAATGCAGCCAGCCTTCCCAGTCCCTATCAGGAACAATCTATGTTGTATTGAAGGTCAACTTTGGGAGCCATTTTTCCCAAAGATAAATGGCAAGCGGGGTGACATTCTGACCCTGGAGGAACATTTCATCTGACAGGAAGGGGTAGCTCTCCTTAAATAGGCTGTCTGGCTTTAATAACCATTACCCTCCACTCTTACAAGCCATCTGTACAGCCTACACTCAAAGCTGGTGAATGGAAAGATTTTTCTGTTAGCCTCACAGGTAAAAGAAGGGACACAAATTTCTGCACTCTTCATGAATGCATAAACATACATATAATGTAGAATGCTAGACATTTGGAACATTGTCACTTAAAGTCCTCAGACAGCCATATAGTGAAATATTGGGATGCTGTCCAAAATTTCCAATCTAGGGATATTCTATGAAAGGTGGAGCGTTCTATGAATAGTACATGCACATTTCAACCAATCAATCTTATTTAGACTTGCAGTTTTTAAAATTTCATAACAGTTTTAAGACAAATTTGAAGACAGTTCTATTTACAAGTAACCTATTATGTACCACAGAAATACACACACACACATTATCATATGTTTTAGGTCCAGGACTCCTGTCTCAGAGTTTGAAGCGGTTTGGAGGCTATCATAAACACCTGGCTCAAAAATAAAAACACCGTGAAAATTTCAAGATTCACAGTAGCTGTTTTTATACCAATATTATATCAACAAAGTAATCAATGCAACTAAGATAAAAGAGAGAGAATATGCAGCTTACCACTTCAGATTCTGGACCAGGACATGACTTCTAACTTTGTTCAGTTGCAAATCCATTAAACAGGCAATTAGTGCTGTCTAGCCTGACTTCATACACCGGGTACTTAGTACTAAGTGCGTTTGCAATATCATTCAGAAATAAAACCCAACCTATAGTGTTTGCATGCACAATTGAACAATAAGGGTGTGTGGGTGTTTACATGGCTCAGGCAGCACCAGTGTCCCAGGAAATAGGCCAAGGTGACACACTGCATGAATATACTATATGATGGGCACATAGATATGTCTTGGGTGATATTCTACACTTCTATTGGCAATCATAGGGAAGGGAGAAAGGTCAGAAGAAGCTCCTTCTAAATGCCAGTTTTCTGGTCTGAACCTTTTTATCATTCCGTCACTGTCCCAGTTTATGGACAAGGATACCTTGTGTTCCTCAAGTTGGCATGCCAAGGAAATGTTCTTACCTTAATTTACGAACTAGTTACCGGCACACCAAGACAAAAAATGAAAATGACGATGAAAAAATGCAGATTTATGTGCAAGTACAATGTACATCCTTTTAACATTTATTTTTTTTTACTTTTAAAGACAAATTTAGAGAATATACCGTACATGTATGTTCCTACAATTAGTCAATTAAGGACATGCAAATGTATTACATGGCATGTATTCACCATACATTTTCTAAAGCTAAAGTAAAGATATAAATCACCAAAATGTCACAAAAGTCAAGTTATGTAAATGATTACTTCAATGTGCAAATTGAAAGTGCAGTGCCTGGTCTCATCTATTAGTATACACCAGCCATGACGCAAAGACATCATTTAAATGTTGGCAATAAATCAGAAGCTCGATTTATGAACTACTGTCATTTTCCACCTCAAAAACCGAGAAAGTTTGGGGGGAGGGAAGAAGAAATCCCGGCATGTTCAAATCAAAGAGCAAGAGGCTCGATAATACGCTTAAACTTAAAGTTGCACTTACCTATGAAAAGAAATTCATAAATTCATAAGTGGATTCGAAGATACGGCTGCAGCTGGGGCTAATTTTTTTGCGATGGATACAGAGAACTTTGCAAAAACCATCCTGCCAGCAGCATGTATCACTTCCAGGATAAAACATGGCGTAACTGCCACCTTATGCATGCACTGAAATGTCAGACAAATGCCACAGTAGGCCAACAAGAAGACAGTAATTTGGACGGGTGCCTAGAGCCGCGCGCCTGTCATCTCCACATGGTTTATTTTTCTTACAGCCAGTAATTAGGTGTTCGCGACAGTACGAAAATTCTAATTTTTTCTCACTGTATGCATTTTGGTAATACAGGCTGTAGAATTTTCATTCATCAAACTGATTTTTCTGGTCCAAAAGGTAATTAAAATTTGTGGTCTGCTTTTAGATCAAGACACGGCAGTCAAAATCTTTTAAAATTACATCCACTTCTGACCCTCTTCCCTTGCCGAAAGAATTTGGTACAATCCAACCACCTTTATTAAGAAAATAGTGCAAAGGAAAGACTGCAAAATAACCATCTTATGAGAATATAACCCCAAATCCCCAATCCTGAACCCCTCATATTTTAAAGCCTTCCCAACTCTACCTGTTGCATGTACCGGGCACTGCCAGTGTTTCCAGCCTTAATTCCTGAAGGAATAAAACGACAATCTCCTACCATCTCCTAAATGTCACCGCCGCCATGACTGCTTCTATCCTCGCTGACCATACCGCCTCGCAGGAGACGATGACATATAAGGGCATTTCGTCCCGAAAAATGAATTGCCAGAAGATGCGCGACTTGTCTGAACTGTCTGCATTCATCAGCCTTTACGCCGAGATCTCATTTTGATAACGTTCTGGGATTATCTTTTCTGAAAGCCACTTAAATGTCATGATCTGAAGAAGGTCTATTCCATCACGTTGCCATTTTGTGCTGTATTGTTCACTTTTGCAAACTTTGAGCTTCTATATTGTTCTGCAGGCTTTCAAGAAGTTACTAGGCAGATGGGTACATGAAAGCAACAGATAAGTGTCGAAATCAGCTTTGCATCCAAAGTCTTACATCAATTTTCCCCGTAACACCATCTTCTTATGTGAGAATTTGAGATGCAGTAAAACCAAAAATATCAACATTTTGTTTCAAGGAATTAAAATGGGGGAAACCTGTAAAGAACTGGCTAAGCACAATTACACTACAGTTAATGTTCAAAATCGTACAATCTTATGCTCGAAGCAAATGTTAAATTTCAAATATTTGAAAGTGTGCCAATTTTTCAGTATAGGAAAATAAGTATTTTTCTATAAAGAATTTACCTAGTATGCAAAAAGCTTCAGCAGCTAATAACCTGCTCCAGGCTACAGCTACAGGTATAGTGTTACACTCTGATCTTTCATCCCTTTGCTAGATACCAGTAACACTTCCTAACACCCTAAGGATATGCCTTTATGTAATTTCTCTCCAATTTAAGAGAAACATCAAAAGACACCAGTGTGTGCCTTGTTATCTTTGTTGTCCTTACCAATCTCAAATTTCAAATATCACATTATCAGAGGAGAGAGCCTAGCTTGAAAGTGGAGAAATCCGGCTGGAAAAAAAATAAAAGCAACCAATCTAACAGCATACTTTTTATTATAGTATTAAAAGCAGGCAGAAACTGTGCTGTGATGTGTATTTATGGTCATGCATTCAATATAATGACTAGATGAAGTCTTAAAACTTCTTGAATTTTTTTACAAGTACATGTCCATTTATATACCCTCAGTTGAAGGGGTATTTCTTTTGAAAATGCTAAACAAAATAAGGTACAGACTCCTCATCTACATATGCCAGACAAAACATTCTCAAATTTTAAACAAACATATCTCAGTTTTTAAACTGAGTTCTCAGAAATTGCTTCTGTTATGGTTATGACCTGCATATATGTCGAACAAATGTCTTCAAATTTTGAACAAACATACCTCAGTTTTGAGAATATAACCCCAAAAAGTAATAAGTTCTCAGAAATTAAGAAGTTCTGAGAAATAATTGCTTATGCAACAGGAACACAGGCCCCTTTCTGAATACATTTATGTCAGACAAATACATTGTATCTTTCAATTCTGAACAAACATATATCTGTTAAAAACTTCTCGGAAGTTGCTAATGTAACAGGAACACAGGTCTCTTCTTTCAGAATAAATGCGCATGTATGTTAGACAAATATCTTTCAATTCTGAACAAATATATTTTGGAGTTAAAAACTTCTCAAAAATTGCTAATGGAACAACAACACAGGTCCCTTTCTTTCAGAATGTTTGACAATATATTTTTGAGTTAAAAACTTCTCAGAAATTGCTAATGCAGCAGAAACATGAGTTCTGCTCTGCATATGTCAGGAAAATGTCACCTGCCATTCACCAGCTCCTTTCTGACAGGGAAGAGTCTCCAAGGAGAGGGTGACCTTTTTATATAGGAGCCTGTTTCAGAAGATGAATAGCATCACAATTATCATAATGGATCTTTCTCCATGTGTGCATGCAGCAGTGCTATATGCAGAGTACATTCTTTGGCCAGGGGAACCATCCTTCACTGTGTCAGACTACATTCCCAACAGACACTGGCAGAAATGTTGTCCACATCCATGCATTTTATGGTGCCAGAAGTTTGCAAGTTTCTGCCATTATCTTTCTGTAATCTCCAAGCAGATACTGGGTTGAAAAATTTGGACCGGCTGGGTTTTTTTTTTCGTGACAGCCCTCTACCCCAACATCCTGACGATGTAAAGGACTGCAGAGTCTGAAAAAATTGCTGGTTAGAAAACTTAACAATTTCCTAACGCAATATCTACTTTGATATTATCTTTTTTAGCGCGGGTGATACAGCTCTCCCCCCGAACAAGGCCCTCCCTCCAAAAGAAATCGCCGCGCTAGCCGCTCGTAGAAGCAAACACTGCCCCGCTAGAAGAAGTCTGTGTTGGAGGCTAGTCTTTTCTGGCCCTTTCTACATACACATTTTGTAACATAGGCAACTGTTAAGGGCAGTGAAATAGCGATAAACGTGCCAACGTTGTTTTGCCTAGAAAGTTTTTGTACACAAAACCTCCCCAAAGATCTCTACTAATGGTTTACTTTATAAAGATTACCTTTCCAGCTGTTCAGTGGTCTGGATGACGATTTTCAATGCCAAGTTCAACACCTGGCTAGGCCGTTGTTTGTTTCTTTGTCAGCAGAAAGCGTGCCTGCCGCCCGTCCTCCCAACTTATTGTTAGAAGTCCACATAAATACTATGTACTCACAGATGGGACAAGTCAGCGCAGATGTCCAACAAAATTACACACTAGTCGTGAAGTGTAGCAGAATATACCAATTATCAGGCTGGCCTTCAAACACAATAAAAAAAGAATGTAGCCTTGACAGTCCTGTTCATGAATGTAGATACTGTAGTTGATTTTTGTTTAGTCTTTAACTCACAGATCTGATTAAAAATTTTAAAATACAATAAATGTAATAAGCTAGCACTGTACTACATTTTGTGCTAATACGTAGCACTTTTTCCCTTTCAAAATACAAACGTATTCAACATTCCCCTTATACATTTGAAATTTTTATAGCAAAAAAATCATCTATTCTATCTACATGTATATGTTTTGGTCATTATGCAGTAACATTACCCTTAGATTGCCCAATGTATTTCATAAGAGGCCAGTTTCTTTATAATTACCTTCGCCAAGAAGGTTATGTTTTCGTGGCCGTGTGTCTGTCTGTGTGTCTGTGTGTCTGTCAACAGCATAACTCGAGAAGGCTTAGATGGATTATCTTGATATTTGGTAGGTGGATAGGTCTTGATGAGAGCTCGAACTGATTAGATTTTGGGCCCCCTGGCGGCTTGTTATGGTACTGCAGCGGAACTTCCGGTTTTGATATCTCGTGATCTGGACATGCTAGGGTCATGATTTTTGGATGGTAGGTAGCTCTTGTGCTCGGCAAGAAGTGACGTAAGTTTGGGCCCCCTAGCGGCTTGCCCTGGAACTGCAGGAGCATTTGTATGAAAATGTTTAAAGTAGGATAACTCAAGAACCAGTTGACGGATCGTCTTGATATTGGGTATGTAGGTAGCTTACGTGATGCTTGACATAATTAGATGACAATTATGCAAATTAGGATCTAATTTGCATAGTTAATGAGGGAATTCTATAATTCACCTATCTTCCATTAAGGACTATTCTACCTTGTGACATGTGTAATTAAGAATGACAGGAACATCGCCATATATTAATCATGTAAATGAAGACCTAATTTGCATAATTAATGAGAAAATACTGTAACTCCATAGTGGTTGATGCTGGCAATTTCATACTTGCGCATTTCGAAGTTGACTGGAGGTGAACATCATTCAACATAACTTATTCAAATCAGGATTTCATTTGCATAATTTATGAGAAAATGCTAGAATGGCCTTCTTTGTTACGATAACACTGCCATTGGGAGGAGAATATGATCAACCGACGTAATTCATGCAAATGGGGATCTTATTGGCATAATTAGGGGGAAATCTATAATTCGTCACTCACTCACTCACTGGGTCGAGCTTCCCTCGGTTCCAATGACTGCTCTCCATCTCTTTCTATCCTTCATTACTACCATCAGGTTATTCCTGTCGAGCTGGGTGTCGTCCATTAATTGGTTAAGATAGTTTCTTGCTGGACGACCTCTCTTTCTTTTTCCATGTGTGGGTTCCCACAGTAATACCTGGTGTATGGTTTCATCCTCACTTCTGTAGCAGTGTCCGATGAATCTCAACCTTCGTTTTTTTATAGTTTCGCTCACTGCGGGTAGATTTTCATATAGTACACCATTTGGTACCTTTTGGTACCAGTGTACATTTTTGACAATCCTAAGCATTTTGGTGTAGGTCCCGTTTAGTCGTTTCTCTAGAGGTTTAGTCAGGGTCCAACACTCTGATCCGTACAGCAGTATACTCTCAACAGCTGCCCTGAAGAAACCGACTTTGAGGGGTTGGGTCAGTTTTGATTTCCATATTTCTGACAGCTTGTTCATTGCTCCCCATGCCAGAGCTATTCTCACATCAATATCCCTGCTTGTACTGTTCATCCAGGACCCTAGGTATTTAAAATCTGGAACACAGTTTAGTACTTGACCTTTTGCTGATGTTATTCTACCCTCCGGTTGATTGAATAACATATACTCTGTTTTAGAATCATTAACATGTAGCCCAACAAGATTGGCAGCTTCTTCTACTTTGTGCAAGAATAGCTGTGCTTCTGTTATGATATTAGACAAGATAATTCGTCAGTCATATAATATTAACCTCATTTGGCGAAGGTATGAGGTCGTGGAACTCTAGTTCCCACATGCAGTCATTTGGAAACACGGTATGCATAGAAATGGTACATTAGCAAAGTACAATGTACTGGAAGCTGCAATAGAGACTCATAGTCATAGAGACCCATACGTCCATTCAAAATGCAAACAATACCAGTATATATAATATTGATCAGCAAAATTTCTACACAAAATAAATCCCGACATTTTTTGCAAAATTCATGGGCTATTTTCAATCTGGTATCCCCCAACTATGTTGTCAAATACGTAAATGGAAAACTTACCAAACAGCTACAGCTTCGCACCAGTTCCACAACACAAGGTCATGTACAATGTACATCTGGTGTTACATAGACGATCGTATAACCACACCATGAGACCTGACAGTATTATGATTTATATTGCAGTAAAAGCTTTTTTATGTGATTAACAATAAAGTAGAACAATCACTTCTATTGTGACATATTCTACGCATCAACAAGAACATCCTCCATGCTGTCACGCCTATATTTTCTTTCTAGTTTTACCACAACAATAATACACAAACGATCACATACAATGTATTTGTCCAGCTGGGAAAAAATATATTTGGATAAAACTGCAGTAGAAAAGAACTGTGATATTGATGTGTTATAGCCAAAAGAAGTCTAAGAATGACCTATTAATTTCTGTTGAGTCAACTAAGAGTAATTAAACTCAGGAGGACAAATTGCAAATCAACAGACGACACATGTCCATGACAACTGAGGAAGATCTGTGGTCTGCTTCCAGAACATCTACATGTACAGTCAAGTCTGAAGATTATCAAATTGATATTCTTATTCTTCTACATTGTGCATATGTACACTAAACAGTATTACAATACCTTAAAAGGAAGTGGCACCTACCTCTTCACATAGAATAAAGGGTTACATATATCTAAGTAACAGTGTACAATGTTGTCCTCAATATGTCCATGTAGTGTAACTCAGAAAGCTGGAAAGATTACGCAGGCAAAGGATGTCCCGGGTGTAAAATGATCTGTAAAATCCCACAAGCTACACAGAACACACAAAATTCATCAATAGTATTCGAATGGGATTTCTTTTTTTATGGTAGTATATTAGCCTTCTTAATGCGAGATCAATAGAATTTTACCTACCTGAAAATAGTAAAGAAACCCTTTCTCTATCCTTCAGCAAAACTGACAAGAAATTATTTTCACTCCTATACAAGGTAAAATATATCACACTTCTAGTGGTCCTTCCTTTACTTACAAGCTGGTGTGTTATGCCGAAGGGCGGTTATACCGGCTATACAGATACAGATACTTACTTTTATATCATACCCGGGCGGCGTAACAGTGCTCCCGGCCGTGTTGTATTCTCTGTACGACCCGATGTATAAAACGGGCATCCATAGAACATTCGAACGCGCTTCGCTTGCGCCGCTACAAAAATTCGAACACGGGTTCTCGAACCACCTTGTTGTTTTTTTCACAATGGCGGCATCCGACAGGGCTATAGTGTTTGAGGACTTTGATCATTCAGCCAGCTCCAGCTACATAGACCAGCAGAAAAACTACAATACTACGAAGAAGACGGAGAGCGACGTAAGGCATTTCCTCTTGTGGCTTAAGGCTCATGATGAGAAGAGGCGCCTCGAAGAAATCCTGCCAGAAGAGTTGGATGACAAGCTGGGAAGTTTCATCCTTGGGATCAAAAAGGACAGCGGCGAAGATTATGAGCCGGACAGTTTGACTTCAAAGCAGCGGTCAATTGCGCGATACCTGAAAGAAAAAGGATATCCTCTTGATATCCTCACCGACCGCAAATTCGCCTTCTCTCGTGAATGCCTACAGGCGAAAAGAAAGAGTTTGAAGAAAGACGGAAAGGGCAACAGGCCAAATCGCGCAGAACCGCTGAGCCCAGCCGACATCAAGATCCTTGAGGAAAAGCAACTGATCGGGCCCTCCAAACCAGACAGCCTTATTGCCGGACTGTGGCTGAACAACACCCGGCTGTTTGGGATGCGGTCAAGAGAGGAACACTGTAGGATGCTGTGGGGCGACATTGAGGAAACGGTGGACAGTGAAGGTCGAGCTGTTCTGGAGTATAGCGAGAGAGCCACGAAGACTAGAACAGGTGTGACCTCCGATTCTCGGCCATTTCGACCACGAGCCTACGCATGCCCGGAGCGCCAATCTCTCTGCCCCGTTAACTTGTACAGGGAGTACAGGAAGCGCCGGCCCATGACGCAAATGTATCCAACAGCACCGTTCTACCTCGGCATTAACCAGGCGAGGCACAAACGTGATGCAGAAGTGTGGTTTATCAACTCACCGATGGGGAAGAACAAAATCGGAAACATCATGTCTACTATGGCTGAGAAGGGAGGATTATCTGGCCGCAAAGTGAACCATAGTGCCAGGAAGATGATGGTGCAGACTCTTGTGGCGGCGGACGTGCCCCCTACGCGAATCGCACAACTCTCTGGTCACAAAAATCTCCAGTCGATTAACAACTACTCATGTGCGACTGAAGAACAGCAGAGAGAAATGTGCGAGCTTATCATGGGGAAAGAGGGATCAGCAACAGCGCCTGTGGGCCTGCTTCAGCAACAGTGCCTGTCTTCTCAGAAGCCAACAGTTCAGATAAGTTTTGCTGGCGCCACGATTCAGGGCGGCACCTGGAACTTTGGCGGTTCGAGCTGCTCTTCTACATGACTGTGAAATTGAATTACGAACACTGTTTTTTTCCTGAAATGTTTGAATTGTTGAATAATTGTCAGCAACAGTGCCTGTCTTCTCAGATGTCAACAGTTCAGATAAGTTTTGCTGGCGCCACGATTCAGGGCGGCACCTGGAACTTTGGCGGTTCGAGCTGCTCTTCTACATGACTGTAAAATTGAATTACGAACACTGTTTTTTTCCTGAAATGTTCGAATTGTTGAATAATTGTCAGCAACAGTGCCTGTCTTCTCAGATGTCAACAGTTCAGATAAGTTTTGCTGGCGCCACGATTCAGGGCGGCACCTGGAACTTTGGTGGTTCGAACTGCTCTCCAACATGACTGTGAAATCGAATTACGAACACTGTTCTTTTTCCGAAATGTTCGAAATGTTCGAATTGTTGAATAAATCCGTTACCGCTACCGCTACGTGCATTAACACAGGACTTTTGTCTCTTTTTTTGCAATAAACTTGTATTTTCTAGGGTGGGTATGATATAAATAGCATACAACACGGTGTATTCCGTATTGCCCTCGGTCTCGGCCCTCCCGCGCGTCGGATCGCCCTCCGGCCTTCGGCCGTCGGGCGATCCGACGCGCGGTCGGGCCGATACCTCGGGCAATACGGAATACACCGTGTTGTATGCTCTATATATGCTAATCTAAAATTAATCCAACAACCTTTCCTTGAAAGCACACTTTCTAGGAGTCACCTGGGTTATAACCTATAGAGTAGGTATAATTTCTTTCCTGGAAACTCTAAGTGGGGATTTCATTGAATTTGAATACATGCCCTGTGAGTGGCTGTGACTCGACTGCCTTGATTCAGTTCTTGGCAAAGGTCAACAACAAGCTTCTGCACATACATGTAATAAATGAGTCAGGGTTTTTACAGTTCATATGCAACAGTGATTGCAAGTGCAAGTGCCTACCAATAACCCTAGCACTTAACTTTAGAAATACCGTGCATGGACTTCGTGATGAAGTGAAATACAGTGTAGTTTCACATTTGTTAGCTTTCCATATTTTGTATGCATGTGACTTGTACATGTACATGTTTCATCTACAGTATACTTATCAGTCTGTATTAAAGGACATGAACTTTGAAATCTGCATCTCTGTCTTGTCTTGTCGCCATGCTGTTTTGTACTATAAGAAGACCACTTGTCTAAGAAGACCACTTTTCCTCTGTCCCCTGGTTAGTTAGTCTCTACCAGGCTTCGGGAAGCGGCTGGAAAGAGTAGAAATTGGCCAAATAGACAGATAACATGCCAGGGGAGTTGGTCCATGAGAGAGTACAGTTTGAGGCGGCAAACTGTACTCTCTCGTGAACCAACTCCCCTGGCATGTTATCTGTCTATTTGGCCAATTTCTACTCTTTCCAGCCGCTTCCCGAAGCCTGGTAGAGGCTACTGGTTAGTCATCTTAGACAAGTTTGACTGTATAGCAGTGCAAATGGATGATAAAATACAGTGATCAGCTGATAGGAAGTCCACTTCTGCACATCCTGTGTACCAACCTATTTAGCCAGTCTCCTTCCCCCAAATTATTCACTGGGGAGTTTTGGTCCAGTTAGATAGCCAAGTCCATTAAGGCTTGTTAGTATCAGTGACATTCTTGCTGCCATGCTGATGCTTAAGATGATTGAATCTTCAATTACAAGTTTCTTCAATTATATCTTTTAGTCAGTTTGGAGCATGATAATTAAGAAATGACAGTTTTCATTATGTGTTCATTTACATAATGATTTTGCTGCAGAATAAAAAGGAAAATAGAACAGGGAAGACAGCATTTTTTACATACTTGTGCAGTTATAATACAATAAAGTCTCACAAGTAAATGTATGTATATATTTTTGATTGTCATTTTTATTTACTTTACCAGAAAAAAATTATATTCAAATTGACTTCAATATCAAATTTCATATTGAACCTCTTCACCCTTTGTACATGTATCATAGAATCTATGCTCAGTCAACAACAAAGACTGAATACATGTAAATCTTCATTGCAATTATACAATACACTGGGTCCTACAGAAACACTGTGTACATGTATCTAGACACTAAAATATATAAAAAATGTCAGTAGGCAGTGACCTTTAGCATAGACTAATGCATTACCATAAACATTACATAACGGCTCCACGAATAGTTGTTGTGATCCCCAGTTTCAGCAATTAGGAGGTGAGGAATGTGGAACTGGCCAGGGCAGCTTGCATGTGGGTGTAGTGTATGCACTACTTTGTGGGACACAAATGCTACCTAAGGTCAGGGCTTGTGCTACTGCTGAAGACATCATGCTCCAAAAAAACACTACATAGTACACAGTATGGTTTTGAAAGAGAAACTGAGATAGAGAGCACCAAACCTACAGACATCATGTTAGTATATACTACAATAGGAAATGCATTCAATGTCTTTGTAAAAATTTTCTGTAAATTTTAGCAGAGTGAGTTTACATTTGTATGATTGTATCGGTAACCTGTTACCATGGAAGATGTGTGCATCAAACCTAACGTGCATCAATACATGTATCATGTCCATCTATATCATGAATAAAGCACAAGTGAGTAACTCAATCAATGTACGAGATCTACACCATTGGTTGACCTTAAGATTTGTCAATATCATGACCCAGTGTAATTGATGATCTCAGAATATGCATGCTCCAATATTTGTCCGACATAATGGAAAAATGTGCTGTGATTATATAGTTCACAAGTGTACCTATTTTTCTTTGAAGGTATTACCATACATAATTTTAACTTTACTGTGCAACAACTATACTGTACAAGGTACAAACTTGAAAGCATGATAAAAGCAATAATTACAGTGTAAGAAACTACTCTAAAATCTAATCTACATATGTACACACTAATAACTTTAACTTTAAACATTTTCAATGTAGGTACATGTGTTGAATGTAGGTACATGTGTGTAACAATAACATTGTCAATCCATATGCAAGTGGAGTTAGATTAGAGCTACCTGAAATTGTGACCCCTGGTCATACCGGGAGTCTTGTTACTACAGGGGAGATCGGTTGTCAGGGGTTGTCTTACTGAGATACATCAATTTGTGATTTGAGCTGGAGTGCTAACCCACTTCAAAACAAACGTAGGAAACATGAGAAGAAAAAAAACAGTGCAAGGTTTTCAATGATACTCACTTTCCAATGCAACATTTCTCTAAATTAAGTACTGAATCATCAAAGTCGAATCCTAGAGAATGGATGCAAAGTGTGAAATGGAGAAACAAAATACTGTATTTATTCTGTTGAAATTAATTCTGGGATCTGGATCTGTACTGGTGGTGTAACTGCTTTTTGGCGCAACAAGTTGAACAACCAGCTTCACAGGCAATACGGCATGGCTGCAGCTGGTTATATTACACCTAAACTCTGCACATCTTGCTGCAAGTGTCATTGAAAGCTATCTAGTGAGAGAATCCCTAGATACAAAACAACAAACCCAACTGTTACTAGGCCCAGCTCAAACCTAATCAATGACAAGGCACCGCATCTACAATCAAATGCAATTGGGGCTTCCCATGGGAGGTTTCATGCTCAGAAATTTAATTCTACCGCCATCAATTTGATTTCTGCAACATACAGCTATACAAGATAGCAATACGTTTTACTAACGAAGTTGTGGTGTTCGAATAAAATACGAGGAAGAATGCACTTTTCAGGTGACCAATATGCCTTGCTACATCTTGAAGTATGTCCCTCTCTTACAGCTTTAAAACCTCAAGTATGTAAACGAAAGAGCTGATACATTATCGGGACTGCCATAAATAGCACGCAGGCTGAAAGCAACACAGCGTGTTTACTCACAACGCGGTGATATCACTACTGTACAGATTGCTTCAGACCCACACGCTACACAAAGAAGCAAATTTTTAATTCCAAAAAATATGATTTTACAGTGAAAAGACTTCAGTCTTATAAATACTGCCCAGGCAGTAGTTCATATATGTACCTATAGGAAAAGTACAATCAATCAGCTGGTACATGTATAACCAACATTTTGGTGTAACAAACAAGCTATGTGTGTCAGTGTTTAATAATCATGATAAGGCCACACCAATTTAATTTGTTGGTTCTCGGATTTTTCCAGAAGAAATATGAAGCGACCGGGCGAAAAAAAAATAAAATTAAAAGAAGCCTAGGCATCCTCTGATAGCCCCCAAAGCTACGATAGGAGCCTTGATGTCACCATACCAGGCTGGTTTATAATTCAAACAATGAATTCTAAACTTTTATCAAACCAGTGCATTGATACATGAAAGAAACTGTAAAACAACGCAGACAAGGACCTTTCTTCAACTGTTTTTGGCAAAATAGGATCATTTTGAAGTTAATTCAAAGCCTGAATCCAATTTTATTTTCATTTGCAAAGCAGAAAAAAATGAAGCGGCGAATCCGAGAACCAACAAATTAAATTGGTGTGGCCTAATGTGTCTTGCTTTCAAACCAGCAGGCACAAACTGTGACAAAGCACAGCCAGAATTTCTAATCAAGGGGGCAGGATTATAGGTTTGACCCCTTCTTTTCCAACTCACTTTCATGCCAAATAAAGATTTTGCTTGGCTCATCTCAGGCTGTAAGTCATACTAAATTCTTCTCACATAGACCTCTTTTGAAATCCCGCTTTCCAAAAGGTTTGAAAACGCAATTAAATCTCGAGAGCTTCCTCTACTACTGGAGCAGGGGCTCAACCCCCAACCCACATGAATACTGTGTTCCCTTTGATTCCAAGACAGCATTCCCACCCGAACGAGAGGTACATGTAGCTAGTACATGTATTGGGCCTCTCTCCTGTTGGCTGTGGGAGCCCTCGAAACACTGTAAAAATCTGTAAACTGTGCGTAATAATCAGCAGATAAAAACAATGGCAATATCAAAACACTGACAGTACTTGTAGCTACAGCCTTACACAGCACATGTGAAACACTGAAAGCCACAACGAAAGACACCAGAAAAAATCAACAGACACCTTTATGCAAGTTGGGCATGTTTGGGGGGCATTTTTCAGCATTCTCAAAGTCCTGATTTTAAAAAATGTGTACACCACAGCCAAAGGGATCTCTAGGAAAAAAAATGGGCGCCAAGAAGCCGATCTGGGGGGGACACTGTAACAAGATCTACATAGATAAAGAATTGGTCCTACACCCCTATCTTAACTTGCTTAAACATTGTACAAATGACAAATTGGACTTCTTTTGTGAAATGTTGGCAAGACCCAGTGACTACTGGCCACCGCAGACTGGCAACAAGCCAACACCCCCTCCCATCTGGCCATAGAATGTTGGGCAAACATGGTGATAAACCACAGAAAAATATACAAAATGTATTTTCAACAGACCAATGTTTAACTTGAATGGCACTCTTAGTTAAGGCTATCTGATTCCTTCATTCTTTCCCACCTATAAAATGAACAAGAAATATGGTATTACTTTGACTTCAGATAACATTCAGACATAGGAAAACCTTTTTGTAAGCAAGCCATCTGGATGGTCAATGTCAATGCCATGCTCTTGAAAGAGAAATCACAATACAATAGACTGTTTTGAAAGGTGGATTTGGTGAAAAAGGGGTGTAAAGTAGCACTTGGGGGAAGTGGCTTTATACTGAAGGGAGTTGCCAAGTAAATCCACTTAACAAATTTGTTTAGTTCATTGGGGATCTAGCAATATTGTCATAATTACAGTAGAGTAGTATCTAGTATGCATGATTTATGCTTGTCTCTGTTCCCTATGCATGTTTCTGAAGAATCTTACACCGATACTCTGCTCTGTTCGAAAGATAAACGCACTGCGACATGCGGACGATTTACATGCATGCTTGCCTGTCACTGCAGAAGGGCCGAGCAACCGAATCTCAGCCCTGCATTTTTAAAGGACAGTCCAAATACACGGCATAAAATTACACAAAAGACCTCGCCGTAAAAAAAAAAGTATGGGCGTTCTGCCTTTCCCAAGATGGCGTGCCAACGATTTGTGATCGACACACGGGTAGCACAAAGCTGTCTGATGTTCGTAAAATATTAAAAATCCGGCGCTACAGACGGTCCAAGGGACATTTTCAAGTGGGCGGAGCGCTTTTGTAATGGCCTGCGACTGAGCTCGGGGTCATCTGAGGGAAACTTCCACGGGACAGCCCTCGATATCTCACCCCAGACACGTAACAACGGAACCACAAGAGCACAACACGAAACCGCCTGCGCACACAGGGCACAAACTGGGGGAAATGGTAGAGAAAAGGGTGAGGGAACGCTGGAAATGTGGCGTAAATAATGTGATGTTCCGGTGGTCAGGCCGGACGCAGACGATCCCGGCCATAGAGACCGCCATTTTTGCGCTGGGTTCACAGTCAGTTCACAAGGGTTGTCTGAGGTCAACCTCCCAGACACGGCGAGATCGGGTTATTTCGCCGATATTTCCCACAAAATCGCATCAGGCGTGCGTTTATAATCAACACAAGCTCATAATCTGCGATATTGGGCCCAATCCGAGCCTGTGGGGACAACCCTGTTGGGTTCATGCGGGGAAAGGCCTCGGTTAACCCCGACTGGAGCGGCGGGAGCGAAGTCCTCCATAACTGGGTCGATGAGTGACCCCTAACGCGGTGGCTGTTTACTTCGACTTTACCCGAACAAACAACAACAAAACTCACCCATTCTCACAAGAATCGTCCGAGAGAGGCCACGGTGGACGATCTAGGCCGATGCAGAGGCAGCCAGAGCCGATCAGAGCGGCAGTTATGTCTGAATTCCAACAGTTTCTGATGCTGTTTTGGACGTCAGGAGCGCCGCCCGCCGCACCTTGTCCCTGGATCCGTGTTACCTCCCGGCATGCACCGCGGCCAGCAAGCAGTCCCGCCACTTGCAAAGGTGAAGGACTGGCCCCCAGTTTTCAACTAAGAAAATTTAACTTTTCCATTTCTTTTACTTCTCCATCAACAACATTATGGGGACTGAACTTCGTGAAATATCTCACGCATAGTGTGACTGGAGTGGCGCCAAACAAAAGTGCAGAAAATGAAGAAAATTGTGTGAGACTTCGAATCATGTTGATGGCCTTGCTTCAAGCAAGGCTATACATAATGCCCTTGCTCCAAGCCAGGGCACCGGCAAAAGTCATTGTGTCTTGCCCTACCCAAGGAGCTTCTACGTAGAAGCTCCTTGCCCTACCATGTCCCAAAATAAAAGATTAACGTTTTTCTTCTTTTTTTTTTCCTTTATTGAGCAAGCAATTCAATTAACCTTTGTTCTGGAGATCTTTCAATCACGACACAAGTCAAGGACAACGAAAAACGAATTATGAATAGATTAATTCTTCTAGTTCCACCCCAGCAGCTGTAATTAGAACTCACGCACGACCCTTCTGAGTTCTTCTGTCCCTTGTAATCGCCTCAGGCTACCGTCTGATGTAGATTGGTGGGCAGCCTGGGCAGTATGTAATGCCTAACATGGATAGATATTAATATACAGTGGTTGGGATGACGTCTAGCGATGCAGAATGGCCGATTTTGCATAGATATTAGAATTTTTCACTTCTCGTCTGAATACGTCACCTACTTTTTTTTATAAAAGCGGTGGTGAAGTGTGGAGTACTAGTATTGTAACTCAACAATGTCAGGTGAAAAATTGCCCTCTTACAGACAACCCTGGATGCACACGTGGCCTACTTTCACTGTGGAAGGAAGATGGGAAAGTGCACCATTGATCAGACATCAGAGGGATGTAGAGGGCTTGCAGAGTCAGGTTATCAGTAGATAGTATCCACAAGAATGATGGGTCTGTAGAATGATAACGTTAGCTCCTCAGATACATGCGCTGATGCAGTCAAAGTAACACGGGGGGTTATATATAGGTGGGCGAACACGGGACAGACACTACAGTCTAGAATTCATCTCTTTACAGGATGCAAGCGGCACGGAAAATATGTCAAATTTATTCAGTGACATTGAAGTAAAAGCAAAATGGGCACGTAGTTGAAATTGTAGTCTCATATTTCATTGTTGCCTATGCGTTTAATTGCATTTTTTTTGTACGCAACTGGCCTGACAATCCTGGAAGCCTTACGTCATACTGAGAGAAATCTTCCATGACGTAAATGGACACGATCCCCAAGACTGCACGCTAGGATGAAGAGGTTCAAGGGCACAGCATCCGTCTAATGATGGGGTACCGTCTATCTTGGTGTGAAATGCTGAAGATATCGTTTCCTGATACATCACTAGTACTTTCACGTGCCAGACAAATCCTCGTGTGAAAAAGCAGTTGCAAAGCCTAATAAACTATATGACGAGAGTTCTTTATTGTACCATTTCAAGTATAATTTTTTGTTTCAGCTTCATTCATAGTTACAGCTATACAGCTATATGGTAATGATTCTGCTGTTTCTTAAACAAATGTATTTATCCCATTCTGCATTGGTAACCCACTGGCCCTTATCCAGCTTGATGCTGTGGTGCAAACTAATTCTGGCATCACCTTGGTAGACCGGTATGCCACGTATCCCTGAGTGCACTTAGTCTTGCTGTTACTAGGCGTCCTCAGTGAACAAGCTATAGCTGCACTCAATCTCGGCTACACAATCTCAATGCAATGAATCACGCATCCAGGATAGGAAGTTTTTCCTAACGTACATAACATACGTACATACATGTATACGTTCCTTTTCAACTTTTTCATAAAATGACAACACATGCTCTAATAGCGGAAGGTAGTCTCAATCAGAAATTGGCCAAATAGGAGGAATGATTTGACTGGCAAAATAGAAGGACAAAGTTCTGGTAAAGACCAGGCTGAAAACGCCTTTTGATCTCTTTAAATTTAACGGTATCTACATTGTAGTATATAAATCTATGCTCTGCAATAGTAACAGCGCAATTGTATCTTCTACAGCTATAAGTGTTATGTCCACATACACTTATAGATATTTGCATGGCAAGTAATAAATGTTATCATAACGTCACGTATCCCGTATGACCTTTGATCTCTTACCCGAAGGAAGGACTTGCTTAAAAAGCTTGACTTCAATTCATCATTTGTATAGTTAGATTCTAATTCTTTACTTCCGAGTTTTAAGTTGTGTGTGCTCGAACAAAGGAGGGTAGAGAGCTCGAACTTTTAAAAAAAAGGTTGCATCGGGAACACATATACAAAAGCAGTACAATAGGACAAATACATCAATGCAATGATGTACGTAACCATGACTGACTCAAAATGTTAAAATATCAAACAGTTAAAGCGCTGTACTATGGAACGAATGCCGATTTATGATACCTGTATCTTGCGTGTCACCATGACCCGCTCGGAATGTGCGACCTTTGTACCTGTACCTGCAGGCAAAGCAATAAAAGCTCACCTGTCTGCTGCCCGGTGGTGACCTGTACGTGACATTTTTACCTCTACCTGACTACCCGACAGATTTATTCCCAAGAAATGAGTGACAAGAGTTAAAGAGGACGCCGTGCACAGCCAGAAGGGGGCGGGTCTACCTGGTGATCGGACCAATGTTGAACGGTCTTCCATGGTCACGCCACAACAAACACGTGACGTTTTGTTGGCAGTGTAGCCAAATGACCAATCAACCTTCAAGTTAAGTCGTAAAACTTGTACTCTGAAGTCGTTAATGAACATGTCAATGCCTAAGGTGAAGTCACTGAGCACCAGGTTTGCCCTGTACCGACACCTGGCAACTGAAGTGCAGTTGGGCACTGAATCACACAGCCAACCTAACTCGGCTTCCTGTAGACGATTTCGAGCAAGTTCAAGGTGGGTGTCCGTGACTTTTTGCCACATGTTAGCTTTATACAAATAGAATCTGTTAAACACGTTGAAATAGTTGATTCAGTTGGGATCTGCCCAGTGGCCTTTAACCGAGAAATATAAACTCCGGTCGGCTCAATGAAGTTTAGACAGAAGTCGAAACAGGGTGCCAAATGTAGTCCCCGTCAGACTCCTTCAGATGCTGAAAGGATTGCACCGTGAAATTAGCCAAATAAAGTAACAAATTTGTCAGAGTAGGTCTTGATAGTCCTTCGTTACCGAAGATGACTGTCTGTATTCTAACCGGGCTTCATGTGACCCAAGTCCACATCGTAATGCAAACAGTCGTCCTCACTTTGTACAGCAGTGATCAGAAAATCAAGGCGCGCACTGGCCCCGGGCCTGACAATGTGCCTGTTCTGGTCGACTTGTTCCCGCTGGCAAACACATTCATCCTGTAAGGCAAATTACTTACGCTTCTCTTCGCACCCAAAGCAATCTGGCGAAGACTAGAGAAGGTAGCTGGCTTTCTATGCTTTCGGTGCATTTTGTTCATTCTTTCCACCCTTCTTTCCTACTCACGTTGGTATGTCCTTGAATTTGTCAATCTCATCAGTCAATAGGGGTATTGATATGAATTGCACATATTTGAGTGACCCTGATAAATGTAGCCAAAGTCCAGTACATGTACGTACGGAGACTTATCATCACGAACGGGACATTTAGAGAATAGAGTAGCTCTTACTAATCTCCAAGCAGATCCTACGATGGCCATTGGCCATAGGAGTGTCCATTAGCAACCTGGTCGGCTGAGGACTCTCTCTCTAGATGGCCAGTTCTAATCGTAACGCCTTTGCCGCCAGACATCTGCTTGGAGATTAGCTCTTACAAATGTACCTGGTCTTGCGTACTGGTCCTCACAAACAAATCCCACCAGACCTGGCATTGCGCTCACATCAACTTCTCTACAACACTGGTCTACACGCAATGTTTAAGAAAATATTTTCAAGTTTTAGGCTGCTCAAAACGATGTCAAAATAGTTTTTAGAATATCCCCAGTAACATCTGCTCAGAGTAAGATTCTAGGTAAACACCAGTGGATATATAGTCATGATTAGCCTAGAAGGGGCGCGGTTGACACCCCGTAGTCGTAAACCTAACTGGCTATGGGCCAAATCATGGGGTAAAGGTAACGTCGTGATCTCTACTATTAGCTGTGTTGCGATTGCTCTAGTAGTTATCTGTAGATACGTAACTTGGTACGGGGTGACCGTCCTTCACCTCTTTCTTCTAGTGGATCACAGTTTACTCTACAGGGTAGGTGGATGTTTTGATTTGTCAGTTTTATCAGGTATGAGTGGTCGCCTATCGAGTTATAGATGAACGAATGGTGCAGGATTTCTTTAGTTTACTTGAACAACGAATCGCTACCCTCCCAAACGGTGAGAAGTTCAAGTTAATTTTGTCACAACACGTACAGCATATTGCTTGCGTGGAAATTTCATACTTGTGTTTGCGAAGGGCGACCACCGCCTCGGAAATGAGGTGTTCAGATAACCATACTTACCGAGGAAACTGCGCATTTCCTAAAACAGGCAACGTAGTAATGCCATTGTTCAATGTTAGTGAGTAAGGTATTCCACATTAAAGAGGTCTGTCTGGGCCTTACACCAGGCCTTACACTTAGACGTGAGGTCAGAAACCACCTGTTAAACATTAACCAGTAAGACGGCAGGGAACAATTTGTCGCAGTGTCGGGACAGACGCCGCGT
The DNA here is from genome assembly GCA_013266295.2 of Branchiostoma floridae x Branchiostoma japonicum. Taxonomy (NCBI): domain Eukaryota; kingdom Metazoa; phylum Chordata; class Leptocardii; order Amphioxiformes; family Branchiostomatidae; genus Branchiostoma; species Branchiostoma floridae x Branchiostoma japonicum. The sequence continues at coordinate 10,088,830 of CM023828.1, forward strand.
GGGAATGGTCGATCTAAGGTGACTGTCACAAGTCGCCTTCAAGTCAGCATCATGATAGACGAAAGAGAGAAGGACTAGGAAATAAAGAGATTAAGGAATTCGGTCAGCAACCGGCATGATAATCAAAGCTAGTTAGAAGAAAAAGATTAAGATAAACTCCAACGGAATCCTAGCCTGCTAGCTGGGAGCCATCCGTTTTGTACCCGAACAAAGGTTGGGAGTGCATGCAAGGAGCCCCGTTCCAAAACGGGTGGCACCCAGGCTAACAGAATCCTTGTAGTATACAAACTTAAAATACAAGTCCATTTGGATTTTTCACTTACCATAGTGTTAAATCCAAATGCCTTTCATCCAGGTGACATCGTCATTACATGACCATGGCCTTGTCTCTCCGTGAGGTCATCCTCGTCTTCTTGCTGCTGTTTTCTGATCTACAAGTTCAAGGATCGGAGGGTAAAACTGCAACAAAGAAAGGAGCCAACATTCTCATCATCAACCAAACACCCCATAGCACATGGCTAACCCTCCGGTTAATGGGGCGCACCCTGGCCGCTAGGGGGCACTCTGTTACCAGCCTCATGCCTGACGACGTCTTCAACTACGTCATGAGCACACCTGTACAGGATGGGGTGAAGTACGAAGGAGTTCCGTGCGATCCGGGAACATTGGCAGCAGGGCGTGCTTTCGAAGGTCACTACTGGGAAGGGGAATACGTGAACCTGTTGAAAACCGTCTACGACCTTTTGAAAGAGGGCAGCAAAAGTTGTGAAGCTCTACTTCTCCACTTGCAGCGACAAACCGCCAAAGGTATCAAGTACGACGTTGTGTTGTCAACCAACCCGGAGTTTCCTTGTGGACCCGTGTTGGCGCGTTATCTCGGCATACCCTCCGCCATTGTATACGTCCCTTCTACAACGCTGCTCTTCGGCTCCGGTAACCCCATCCCTCTAGGGTACTGGCCCGTCATGCCCAGCGGATTCACCACGGAAATGACTTTCAAGGAGAAAATACAGAACCTTCTTTACTACGCAGGAGCGAGGTACTTCCTCGGCGTACAATGTTCCTCTTTTGACTTCATCGTGCACAAATACATCTCCAACGACACCAACACAGAAGAGCTTCTGTACAACACCGACTTGTGGCTATCTGTGGCAGACTTCACTGTAGAGTTCGCCCGGCCGACCATGCCCAACGTCATCGACATAGCAGGGTACAATTCTGTTGAGCCCAAACCTCTATCAAAGGTACTTTATGTCAAAATCATTAACATATTCTTAAAGTAAAGCTTATATTCAGCGAATTTTGTAGAGAAATGAAAATTTCAATAAGTTTATCAAAAGTTTTGTTTGTTTCGTCTTCATACTTCTACTTTCGACGCTGCTACAACATTGTCCCAAAGTCAACCAGAGGTTAGACTCCGGCTCCTTTTAGACGTCTTTTCAGGCGTTTTTGTACACAAAAAAAGAAAAGCTGAAAATAGAAACATACACACAAAATAGAAAGCCCGACAAAACCCCCAATTCCCAAGAAGACGTGCAAAACAAGCCGGAGCCTAACCTCTGCTTTGAGATTACCAAATTAGCTCTCTAGCAGAACCGGTACTATGTATCGCCTTCTATTCGTCGTCCACAAACCATGTCCCCTGTCCTCACCTCTTCTCTGTCTTAGTTGCGACTTGAATTTCTGTTTCATTAGGATCTAGAAGATTTCATGGAAAGTTCTGGAGACGCAGGAGTGATCCTCTTCAGTCTGGGCTCCATTGCCGCGGGCATGCCTGAGAGGATAGAACAAGTCCTCTTGAACGCCTTCGCACAAGTACCCCAGAAGGTCATCTGGAAAATGGGTCCAGACACCGACCCTAACAGTGTGACATTCCCTCCCAATATCAAGCCGATGAGCTGGGTACCACAAACTGATCTGCTAGGTGCGTGTACGCTTATCTTGCTCCTAAAAACCCATGACATAGCGACGTATGACATAGCAACATTTCTAGGACAGTAGTGGAAGGGGCAGCAAAGGTTGTGGTGTAGTCGGTTCTGTCATAGCCTCCCTGTATCTAAAAGTCTGCAGACCCATGCTTTAGTATGCATATTGTACTACATAAACTACCACTTTCCTAGCCTGAGTGTCAGCCACTTTAGCTTTCGTACGCTCCCCACGATCCGACTGGTAGCGGGTCGTGGGGAGCGGACGAAGGCTTAAAAGGCTGACACTCAGGGTACCTCTTTCCTCCAACAGCGCACAAGAAGATGAGGCTGTTCGTCACTCACGGAGGGACCAATGGCGTGTACGAGTCCGTCCACCACAGGGTACCGATGGTGTCTCTCCCGCTCGCCGCCGACCATCACGACAACGTGGCTCGCGTGGTGGGACGAGGGTTCGGCGTTAGACTCGACATCTTCACCATGACAACGGAGGAACTGCTACAGGCAATCAATCACGTGTTATCAACAAAGAGGTGAGAAGAAAGCCTCCAAGCAGATGTATGGTGTCGGCTTGTCTAGATGTGGTGATGGGAAGTTCCGGATTCAATGACAACCTAAAATGGAACATTACCAATTAGAGAACGTGTGTGTGTGTGTGTGTGTGTGTGTGTGTGTGTGTGTGTGTGTGTGTGTGTGTGTGTGTGTGTGTGTGTAGGCGGTTAGTGCCATGCAAACAATAACCCTAACAGCAGCCACCGTCGCCATGGCAATGTATGTTTTCATTGCCAGTCTTGTTGTTCTTCTTTGTGTATAACAGAACAATGTACAATGATCTAGACCTAGAAATGCTACTCGGACCTCTATGCGGCCCTGCCATCACTTCAAGATTTTGATGAAGAGTTGGTACCTATACAGATACAGTGCACTCCTCCCCTAAGTGTATAGTGAACGAGCCCCGGGGTCACAGAAAGTAGGGCATCCGGGGTAGAGAGGTCTTCCCAAAGCAGGGTCCCAAAGGTCTCCAGGAATGTGGGCATAGATGTGGGTCACATGCCTGTGGACATTCCATTCCTGTGGACAAAATGCCTGTACGATTCCTAGAATTCTTGCGAATTGCACACAATACTGTACCATTAGGCTCCTCCCTGGGACGTCGCCAAAAACATCGTCACGAAAATCAATCCACATGGAACGCAAATGGAATGCGAGTCCAAAAGAGAATCATTACTACGAGAGTCTAGTTGAAATAGTAAGAACACTCACATTAATGTTGAGACCCAAAGAGAAAGAGATAACCCATCTAACCGTGACCGCTGTTTCTGTTTCCAGCTACCAGGAGAACGTGGATCGGGCAGCCCGGATCCTGAGTGACCAGCCCACCCCGCCCATGGACCGCGCCATGTGGTGGATAGAGCACCTCATCAGGCACGGTGGACTGCCTCATCTGCGCACGCGCGCAAACACTCGGATCCCCTTTCACCAGTATTTCCTGCTCGACGTCATAGCTTTCTTTGTAGCAGTTCTAGCTGTAGTGTTAGGCGGGTTAGTGTGTGCTTGTCGTCTGGCTTACCGAAAAATGGGAGGGAAACAACGAGAACAGGAGAAGAAAGACAATTAATTTTTATCAATGAGATTTACACGTTTTATCTGCCACTAGCCTTTGCTCCTTTGCTGCTATCTAATGACTGATATGTAGTAGTATCATCTCCAATGGTGTACATAATTTATGACATACACTTTGTGACGCATATGACTGGTGTGTGAGATGCTTTCATGATTTGTGATGTTCTGAAATAAATTATTGCTTATTTCCAGATCTGTTTTTTTTGCCTGAGATTACAATGTCCACTAAATGAGAGCTTTGCTCGAGAAAACAATAAACATACACCTAGATAAGAGTATTATGCAGTCTGATATTACCGTTCCACGGTGCTTAAATGTTTTGATACAGAAATGTAGCTAGTAATCCCTGCTTTGATGTAAACACCAAGACATACATAGTCATTAGACAGTTATAACACACAGGAAGAGACCCTATGAATAATCATGAGCTATACCACAAACTATTAATGTGGATAACAGGGTTATAAGTAGTCCATGTGTTTGCTATGTTGTCATTTTTAAATCCTTATCTGCAGCTAGGTTACTTATTAATTAGTGGAACTTAGGAAGACAAATTGTCCTTCCGCATTTTGTCCTTCGCCTCTTTCTCAGTCGGCCACACGGATACCTGTCCACCAGGTATGTACGAAAAAAGGTTGTCTATCTCGGATATTATCTTGATATGAACGATAATCACCTAATGTGTAGTGAACGTAGTTAACAGTTACACGTCTAGAAAGGAGTGGGGAGTTTTGGGAAACAACAGACCGATTAACCACCTGAAAAAGCACTAGATCGCCGTGCTTCAAGACTATTGAGGACGTTGACGTTCATTCGTCAGGGTTTACACCAAGGCTGAAAGTAACATTTCAATCATGAATGGTGCTAATAAATGTGCATGTGTGACAAAACATATTTGTTTACCATGGAGACCATGTGAACGGTTTGTATCCGGGTGAACATGGGTAAAGAAGTGATGAGGTAGCTGTATATACCCGTGAAGGCAAATGTGCATTTTAGACACCTGGTGACGATGGTATATATGGTATGTGCTATATACGTGAGGCCGGTCCCAATCAGACATACGCAGAGATGTAGACGTGACGTCAGAAACTATGTGTTAAACATTAACCAGTAATTTAGTGATACATGTGGCACGGAACAGTTTATCATGATGAGGACCGGAGGGCAAGCGGAAAGGGTTGGTTCTTGGTCCAAAACAAACACGGGTACGTATGAAAACCTCTCGGGCTAGCTAGGCTTTTGACACGAGAAAATACTTTTCATTACTTCATCTCATCAGGAGAGTGGCGTTACGGTAGTGCTTTTGGTTTGTCTCTGTGTGTGTGTGTGTGTGTGTGTGTGTGTGTGTGTGTGTGTGTGTGTGTGTGTGTGTGTGTGCACGATGTATACCAACGCTGAATAAAAGTTCATTCATCATTTTTTTAAACAAGACTGGCAATGAAAACATACATTGCCATGGCGACGGTGGTTGCTTTTTGTGTTACTGTTTGCATGGCACTGCGGCCCTGCCATCATTTCATGATTTTGAGAAAGACTTGGTACCTATACAGTACAGTGCACACCTCCCCTAAGTGTATAATGAACGAGCCCCGGGGTCACAGAAAGTAGGGCATTCCCGGCAGGGAGCTGAGGTCTTCCCAAAGGTTTAATTTCCAGGAATGTGGGCATAGATGTGGGTCACATGCGTGTGGACATTCCATTCCTGTGGACAAAATGCCTGTACAATTCCTAGAATTCTTGCAAATCACACACATGTAATACTGTACCATTTGGCTCGCCCATGAGGCGTCGCCAAAAACTTTTCATAATGTTAAATCCAATTGCCTTTCATCCAGGAGACGTCGTCATTAAATGACCATGCGTGACGTCATCTTCGTCTTCTTGCTGCTGTTTTCTGATCTACAAGTTCAAGGATCGGACAGCAAAACTGCAACAAAGAAAGGTTCTAACATTCTCATCATCAACCAGATTCCGTTCAGCGCGTGGCTAACCCTCCGGTTACTAGGGCGAACCCTGGCCGCTAGGGGGCACTCTGTAACCATGCTCATGCCTGACGACGTCTTCAAGCACCTTGTCAGCACACCTGTACAAGATAAGGTGAAGTACGAAGGAGCTCCGTGCGATCCGGGGACATTGGCAGCAGGTCGTGCTTTCGAAGGTCACTTCTGGGAAGGGGAATACGTGAACCTGTTGAAAACCGTAGACAACTTTTTGAAAGAGGGCAGCAAAAGTTGTGAAGCTCTACTTCTCCACTTGGAGCGACAAACTGCCAAGGGTATCAAGTTTGACCTTGTGTTGTCAACCAACCCCGAGTTTCCTTGTGGACCCGTGTTGGCGCGTTATCTCGGCATAACCTCCGCCATTGTATACGTCCCTTCTACAACGCTGCTCTTCGGCTCCGGTAACCCCATCCCTCTAGCGTACTGGCCCGTCATGCCCAGCGGATTCACCACGGAAATGACCTTCAAGGAGAAAATACAGAACATTTTTTACTACGCAGGAGCGAGATACTTCTTCCTCGGCGTACAATGTTCCTCTTTTGACTTCATCGTGCACAAATACATCTCCAACGACACCAACACAGAAGAGCTTCTGTACAACACCGACCTGTGGCTATCTGTGGCAGACTTCACTGTAGAGTTCGCCCGGCCGACCATGCCCAACGTCATCAACATAGCAGGGTACAATTCTGTTGAGCCCAAACCTCTACCAAAGGTACTTTATGTCAATATCATTAAGTTAAAAACTTGTATCCTGCGACATTTGTAGACAAATGACATGTTCATTAAGTTTATCAAACCCAATGTGTTTTCTGTTCATCCTGCAATGTTTAAGTCCAGAATTTTTTCGTCTTCAGACTGCTACCTTTGACGCTTCACCTCTTCTCTGTCTTAGTTGCGACTTGAATTTCTGTTTCATTAGGATCTAGAAGACTTCATGGAGAGCTCCGGAGACGCAGGAGTGATCCTCTTCAGTCTGGGCTCCACCACGGCTGGCATGCCCGAGAGGATAGAACAAGTCCTTCTGAATGCTTTCGCACAAGTACCCCAGAAGATCATCTGGAAAATGCCCTCAGGCACCGACCCTAACAATGTGACATTCCCTCCCAACGTCAAGCCGATGGGTTGGGTACCACAAACTGATCTGCTAGGTGCGTGTACGCTAGTCTTGCTCTTAAAAACCCCGTGACACGTATGCAACAGGTTTACGACAGCAAATCGATTGAGAACATTCCGGATCCTAGGACAGTCGTGGAAGTAACGACAAATTTTGTGGTGCATCCTTTTCAGCAGTCGGTTCGGTCATAGCCTCCCTGTATCTAAAAGTCTACAGACCCATGCTTTACTATCCATGTTGTACTGCATAAAGTACGTCTTTTCTCCAACAGCGCACAAGAAGATGAGGCTGTTCGTCACTCACGGAGGGACCAATGGCGTGTACGAGTCCGTCCACCACAGGGTACCGATGGTGTCTCTCCCGCTCGCCGCCGACCATCACGACAACGTGGCCCGATTGGTTGAGCGAGGATTTGGTGTCAGACTCGACATCTTCACCATGACAACGGAGGAACTGCTACAGGCGATCAATCACGTGTTATCAACAAAGAGGTGAGAAGAAACTAGTCTCCAAGCAGATGTATGGTGTCGACTTGTCTTACATTGGAGGGGGGGTAGGGGTTCGAGTAGCATTTCTAGGTCTTCATCATTGTAGATTGTTCTGTTATACACGAAGAAGGACAAAAAGATCGTCGCGGAAATCAATCCACATGAAACGCAAATGAAATGCGAGTCCAAAAAGAATCATTACTACAAGAGGCTAGTTTAAATACATGTAGTAGGAACACATACCTTAATGATGAGACCCACAGATAAAGAGATAATCCGTCTAACGGAATCGTGACCATTGTTCCTGTTTCCAGGTACCAGGAGAACGTGGATCGGGCAGCCCGGATCCTGAGTGACCAGCCCACCCCGCCCATGGACCGCGCCATGTGGTGGATAGAGCACCTCATCAGGCACGGTGGACTGCCTCATCTGCGCACGCGCGCACACACTCGGATCCCCTTTCACCAGTATTTCCTGCTCGACGTCATAGCTTTCTTTGTAGCAGTTCTAGCTGTGGTGTTAGGCGGGTTAGTGTGTGCTTGTCGTCTGGCTTACCGAAAAATGGGAGGGAAACAACGAGAACAAGAGAAGAAAGACAATTAATTTTTATCAATGAGATTTACACGTTTTATCTGCCACTAGCCTTTGCTCCTTTGCTGCTATCTAATGACTGATATGTAGTAGTATCATCTCCAATGGTGTACAAAATTCATGACATACACTTTGTGACTAGCATATGACTATTGTGTGAGATGCATGGTTTGTAGATGATCGGTGATGTATTGGAAAAATTTATTGCTTATTTTTAGATTATATTAAGTTTTCAGATATTTTTTTGCCTGAGATTGCCAATGTCCACTAAATGAGACTTTTGCTCAAGAAAACAATAAACATGCACACATATCAGCGTCACAATTCAGGCTAATATTACCGTACCGTGTGTTTGCTGTGCTGTTTTTTTAAAATACTTATCTGCAGATAGGTTACTTATTAATTAGTGGAACTTCGGAAGACAAAATTGTCCTTCACCTCTTTCTCAGTAGGCCACACGGATACCAGTCCACCAGGTACGTACGAAACAAGGTTGCCTATGTCGGACATTATCTTGATATGGACGATAATCAGCTTTATGTGTAGTTAACGTAGTTAACAGTGACACGTCTAGAAAGGAGATGGAAGTTTGGGAAAACAACAAACCGATTGACCACCTGGAAAAGCACTAGATCGCCGTGCTTCCAGAAGCGCAAGGACGTTTCCGTTCATGTCAACGTGCACACCAAGCCTGAAAGTAGAGTAACACTTCATGTCATGCATATTATGCATGGCATGAAGTGTTATTCTACTTTCAGTCTTGGTGTGATGATACGGTGAATGTGTGAAAACCATATTTGTTTACCATGCAGACCATGTGGAGGTGTGTGTTTAGGTGAACATGGAAGGAAAGGTGATCACGAAGGAAAATGTGTATTTTGGACACCTGGTGACGATGGTATAATATAGTATGCTATGGTTAACTATATACGTGAGGTCGGTGTTAGACTTACACTCAGTACATATGGCCTTGCGCAGAGATGTAGTCGTGAGGTCAGAAACCGTGTGATGTGTTAAACATTAACCAGTAATTTAGTGATACATGTGGCACGGATCAGTTTATCATGATGAGGATCGCAGGGCAAACGGAAAGGGTTGATGGTCCAAAACAAACACTGGTACGTATAGAGCTGGTGTGTTACGCCGAAGGGCGGTTATACCGGCTATACAGATACAGATGAAAACCTCTTGCGCTAGTTTATTGAATTATGTCACGAAAAAAATACTGTCTATATTTCTCGGCCTCATCTAGAGAGCGGCGTACTGCTTTGGGTTAAGTTGTCTCCGTGTGTGCGCGTGTCACAGTGTGTGTGTGTGTGTGTGCTTGTGTGTGTCTTGTGTGTGCATGATGTATACCAACGCTGAATAAACGTTCATTCGTCCTTTTAAACTTTCCATAATGTTTGCCTTTCTTCCAGGTGACATCGTCATTTTAAAAATGACCATGACCTTGCCTCTCCGTGACGCCATCTTCGTCTTCTTGCTACTTCTGTCCTCTGACCTACAGGTTCAAGGATCGGACAGTAAAACTGCAACAAAGAAAGGCTCCAACATTCTCATAATCAACCAACTTCCCCATAGCACATGGCTAACCCTCCGTTTACTAGGGCGCACCCTGGCCGCTAGGGGGCACTCTGTAACCATGCTCATGCCCGACGACGTCTTCAAGTACCTTGTCAGCACACCTGTACAAGATAAGGTGAAGTACGAAGGAGCTCCGTGCGATCCGGGGACATTGGCAGCTGCACGTGCTTTCGAAGGTCACTACTGGGAAGGGGAATACACCAACTTGTTGACGACGATCGCAAACTACCTGGCCGAGGGCAGCAAAAGTTGTGAAGCTCTACTTCTCCACTTGGAGCGACAAACCACCAAAGGAATCAAGTTTGACATGGTGTTGACGTCTGCCCCTGAGTTTCCTTGTGGACCCGTGTTGGCGCGTTATCTCGGCATACCCTCCGCCATTGTATACGTCCCTTCTACAACGCTGCTCTTCGGCTCCGGTAACCCCATCCCTCTGGCGTACTGGCCCGTCATGCCCAGCGGATTCACCACGGAAATGACCTTCAAGGAGAAAATACAGAACCTTTTTTACTACGCAGGAGCGAGGTACTTCCTCGGCGTACAATGTTCCTCTTTTGACTTCATCGTACACAAATACATCTCCAACGACACCAACACAGAAGAGCTTCTGTACAACACCGACCTGTGGCTGTCTGTGGCAGACTTCACTGTAGAGTTCGCCCGGCCGACCATGCCCAACGTCATCAACATAGCAGGGTACAATTCTGTCGAGCCCAAACCTCTATCAAAGGTACTTCATGTTAATACTACTTCTACCTGTGGAAAGGGACTTAAAATTCGTCCCATCACAAAAGAGTGGACTTCTACCAGTCCTCTGGACTTCTTGATTAAGGTTGACTGAGGCCTAGTTCGACAAGGGACCTTCCGGAAGTGACACGTGGTTGGAAGTCGGTATCGGGGCCCGTCTCGGTTCAATGAATGTTGATGAGCTCTAGCCTCGATGTAGGAGCTTCTTTACTTCCCTCGCGAAACAATCTTGTTCAGTGTCTGCTACCTTGCTGTTGTCCAATGAAACACTGTGCCCCGGGGATTCGGTATGCTACATATCCGCGAAGCTTTGTACATCAGAGCACATCAAACTTCATTGAACCGAGACGGGGGCCGCCACAGACATTGAACCACCTTTGACCTGTTGCTTATGTCTCACTCCCGGAAAGTCAACATGTTCTGAGTGATTGGGGCCTCAGTCATGCTGAGAAAACCAGATGCTATGCTAATATCATATGATACCAACACAGATAAAGTTTCATGCAAATATACCGCTACTTACAAGTTTGTATTAGACAGCACTGCCAATTTATAGTTTCTCTGCTCTCCCAACGATAACCATTGTCTTAGTCGTAATTTTATTGATTACTGCTGTAGGACTTAGAAGATTTCATGGCGAGTTCCGGAGACGCAGGGGTGATCCTCTTCAGTCTGGGCTCCACCACGGCTGGCATGCCTGAGAGGATAGAGCAAGTCCTCTTGAACGCCTTCGCACAAGTACCCCAGAAGGTCATCTGGAAGATGGGCCCAGACACCGACCCTAACAGTGTGAAATTCCCTCCCAACGTCAAGCCGATGAGCTGGGTGCCTCAGGACGATCTGCTGGGTACGTGTGCGCTAGGCCGAGTTTGTTTTTACCTGCCAAAGTTTCAGCAAGTTGTCAGCTGCCTTTATGATGGTTACCGCTTCCTATCGCCGCATGGTGGCGTACGCGTTGTGACGTTACGCGATCCCAAACGTGATTGAGCTTGAATCTAGCGTCGTCTCAGTTCATGATTGACGTTGATGATTTCCACTTTCTTTTGAAACGTTAACGTCGGCAAGTGGAGAACTTTTGGCTGTGTTATAGAACAGTACCAAGCAATTTTCGTATGTAACGAAAGACGGTAACGTAGTGGCTTTTCAAACCGCAAACTAGACCATGCTTTATCTCGAAAAATAATATATATACCACGTGCGATGCATGATACACAAAATCATTTGTGGCATTCTTTTCCTGTTTCCCTCAACAGCGCACAAGAAGATGAGACTGTTCGTCACTCACGGAGGGACCAACGGCGTGTACGAGTCCGTCCACCACAGGGTACCGATGGTGTCTCTCCCGCTCGCCGTCGACCATCACGACAACGTTGCTCGCGTGGTTGGGCGAGGATTTGGTGTTAGGCTCGACATCTTCACCATGACAACGGAGGAACTGCTACAGGCAATCAATCACGTGCTATCAACAAAGAGGTGAGAAGATAGTTATCTCCAAGCAGATGCATGGTGTCGGTTTGTCTAGATGTGGGTCAGTGTTCAGTGACAATTTAAGATAGAACATTACCAATTACGGGAGCCGATACCGACTTCCATCCACCTTTGACCCGTTGCTCACACTACATTTCCGGAAGATCACGTGTGGAGAGAAATCAGTTATCAGAAATCCAGACTGAGGCTAGTTGAGTCCACTTTTTTGTTGGACGGAGTTGATTATTTTTTTTGCATAATGTTATGTTGTTTCCGTTTTCAGCTACCAGGAGAACGTGGATCGGGCAGCCCGGATCCTGAGTGACCAGCCCACCCCGCCCATGGACCGCGCCATGTGGTGGATAGAGCACCTCATCAGGCACGGCGGACTGCCTCATCTGCGCACGCGCGCACACACTCGGATCCCCTTTCACCAGTATTTCCTGCTCGACGTCATAGCTTTCTTTGTAGCAGTTCTATCTGTAGTGTTAGGCGGGTTAGTGTGTGCTTGTCGTCTGGCTTACCGAAAAATGAGAGGGAAACAAGAAGAACAGAAGGGGAAGAAAGACAATTGAATCTCTTTCATGACTTCTAACTTGTGAAATGTCTTTACATGTGAAATATGTAATGCATTTTATGGTCGCAAGAGGGCCTCCCCAATCCAGAGTGTTGTGGTTTATTGCAGTGTATACTGATGAATAAAGATGTTGTGAATGTGCTGTTGCCCTCCTTTTTATTATGGTCAGTACGTCTCTACATTTTGTCTTTGAGGGCTTAGCAACGTGGTCAATGATTACATCACAATTATATACAATTCGGAAGTTGTAGGCACATGTAGAATACATCAACATATATAGTTCCGGTTTCTGGAAAAACCTGGGACATGGAATTTTTAAAGTTTTTAAAATTATTTTTACTGTAACAGTACAGTAAAACTGACAACGAAAAAAGTACACCAAAAACATCATGGACACAAACATACTTGAAGTTAAAATTTGACGTAAAGAAATGTGGAAAGACAAAAGGGAAATGACACCAACAGTTTACGCGAAGATAGAAATAGAAATCACACTAAACATTAATGACTCTCACAATACAGTTATTGGGAGACAGAATTCTGATAAGCCTTTGCATTAATTTATTGTAGGCATGTCCTATATTTTTTGTTTGTTTGATTGTTTATTTTAAATGGAGAACAGGAGTTGACATTTTCTCGACATATTCTTCAATTTGTTGTCAGAACTTTAAGTTTGCAATTGTGCAACGCAACCCAATGCTAGTCTGTTTGACCTTCGTGTACATGTATTGGGACTATAGATCTTCTATTTCGGTCCGAGACTGCGTCACGGCTCTCTCATCCGAAGATCCGCACTATCTCTTCCTTGTGACGTCACGTTTTCATCACTTCTTCCGGGAATTCTAACCCTGTAATGATAACGTACTGGCAGACCCGGTTTGAAAAAATGAACTTGAAGGTGGGCAATATTGGCCCGAATGTTACTCAAATAAGACTGGGTTAGCAAGAAATAAACAAATTCTTCAATGTAAGGAAAGAAAAGATTCTGCTATTTCTCAAAGGAAGCTTTTCTTGTCCTTTTTCCAGCATCCTGGCCAGGCTACAGGTGAGACACCAGTCATGATGACCTCATCCTGCATCATCGCTTCGTCAGTTCTCATGAATTCCGCAACGCAACAAAACAATACCGTTTGTAAAGGTTATACGACAAAGTGTACGTCAAAAAAAATTTATATTCAATGTGAAATAAATGAAACATTATGATAATTTGTTTTTATAACTTTTTATGAGATAATATGCTGTTATATTTACATGTGCAATATTCCCTTGCGGGCTCATTTGTTTACGCGTGGATGCGGTCTTGAGTCCTTCCCCTTCCCAGTGAGCCTTGCGCCAAATCCGCCCTCCATGTTGAAAAAATGACGATATTCCTGTAGAGTTCGTGTTTGCTTTTAATTTACTGCGGATTTACTCCTTTTCCGTGGACAACATGAGCTGGGGAAAAGAGTTGTGGGTAAGTGTACTCTTCCTTTGTGGATCTCAGTCCTAGATCGCCACGATTTCTGTATAAGAATGCCCGAAATCCACTCGTAGTTGACAAGCACGGTCGAATGGTTCGAAAGGACTCAAACTTTGACGACAAGATGTAGTCTCGAAAATTTCCTGTCGAGAGAAAGTCCCTCTCCTGTCCCCGAATTCAGCCCAGCCGGCTCACCCACCCTGCCCTGACCAAACCTGCAGCTCCACCGAGCCACAGGTTGTCTATTTTGACTCCAGCCGGTGTTTTCGCAGGTCACCTCTCAGTGTAAACACTCTGCATATTTAGATAGCAGACGAGATGTTTAAACGGCCGAGCTCCAACCATTTGGGTTCCCCATTAGTAAGTCTTCGCCAAATCGCCGACAGCGTCTTGGCATTTTGTAGGAGCTGTCCAAGATGTCAAGGAATGGTTTGGGCATTAAAAATGGTAGGAATCCAGCTTGTGGAACGCTCCAGAATGACAGACGATGCCATCGAAATTCAATAAGCAGTGTCCCAGCGACAGCCCGCTGACAGGGGTAACACCCTCTTTCAGATGCAAAATACCTTGCCCCGCAGCATATATCTTCCAGCTGTCCTCTTCTCACTTTAAACAAAAATTCCAGCACACTGACAGGTTCCAACTTCTCTTTGGGTCGCCAGAAAGCCCTGTGTTGTGTTGATGTTTAACTTGGTTAGTTCGTAAGGCATGTAATCTGGAAGGAAGGATTTTAAGTGTCATATGTCTTAGACCAAACAACAGAACACCTGTTAATGTATTTTATTACCGAATACCTGTAGGGTTACCTCTTAGATTCTTGTGATAGTGTGGCCTCGAAATGTCCCATCTTCCACTGTTTGACCTACTTAACCTTGACTTTGAATTTCGCCAAGGCAATCCAAAGCCTGGATAAGGTAACTTGGCCGGCGCATGGCAGCAACCCTTGTGGTATAACACAACAATAGCCTGTTTATTTTAAGTACTTAGGTTGCAGCATTTTGCCTATTTAAAGGCCTCGTGTCATTGCCATAAAGCACCAATGGCTTTGTATTATAGTTTCAGTCGAAAATGGAAGCGGAGAAGCAATATTTGTTTGTACTGCAAATGTGCTATTCTTTCTTTGACAGTAGTTACAATTCAAAGCTACATACATGCATGGGCTTGCTGCTTCCAGATGTTGAAGTTGAATTGCATGTTATAAGAAACCTAAGTTCAGCTACCTTTTATATACTTGAATACGGCACTGGTACACAATACACACAAAAAAGTAAAAGTAAAAGAGGAAGAACAGAGGAAATATAGCTTTGTTCTATTTCCAAAGGTGTTTGCATACTTAGAACATGGAAAGGGAAAATTCCTGTTACATTTGTCACAGCGCACGATGTTCAGTAGATTGAGGAAGTCACTGGTATAAGTGGTATTGCCATTGTCAATGGTTGCATGGTTACCCATTCAGAAGGAAGTGACTATGCAGGGTGTAGTAAGGCTTCCCTTCCTCTGGAGCAGGTACCCCCTGTCCTTGTATGCTGCCTGTGGTTACATCAAATGGAATGTCTAGACTAGCAGTACTAGTAAAATGAGAGGGAAGAGGCACAGTAGCTTCCTGTTCTGCACATGAGGATTACTGGCAGGAAAAACAGGGTAGATATTACCATAGACAGAAAGGGTTAGTATCATGCAAATATTCAAGTATACTTGATCTGCTGTCTGACTCATAGCAGATATCTGTACTTGTACAGTACATGTAATATCAGTATGGTCACAGTTACTGAGTTACGGAATACTGTAACATCAAAACAAAACCAGTACTCTTTGATATAACATTGAAAACTTGTGAATTCATCTATATTATATATCAATGTCTTTGTAATTAGATACAAATGCAATTCTTTTGTCTGGGCCTGTGCAATGTCCTTGTATCAATTACTTATACTTCTAGAAGCCATCGGCAACTAGAACAAGACTCTTATCAATTATGTAGCCATCCCGCACTCAATTTTATGCATAAGAAATCGTTTCAAAGTGTGTAGAGCACTCCTAAACTGGTACAATTTGATGAAAGGATTCAAACCTGTGGCCTTGGTCCTTTCTGATCAAAATAAGATTAGAGGCAGGATGTGTACACTGTACTGTACCTGCCCCAGGCAACTGTCGCAAGGTCATGTTATTCACTGCAGTGGAGTAGATCATATAATTGTCACTATATAACTATAAGGAAGCAAAGTTACTTGTAGGTAGCACAAATGTCTATTGTAAACATATTTGTGATGCTGCTGCTATATTAAATTCTTGGTTGAAACACCAATGATTATTTGAGTTCCAACAAAGACAGAATGACTCATGTTATCACTGATTTGAAGTAATGACTATGTGGAAATGTTCACACATGTAGGCTCACGAAATTGAAGATAAAGAAAAATTAGTGGGATTCCTCAGAAGGAAGTCAGCCCAAAAATCCTGCGTTCTTGACCTCACATGCACACCTCAACACCCCAGGCCCAGGCACTTGTCACAAAGTCAAGCTTTTGGAGTAGTACTAGATCATGGATCATCTTCATAAATCTTATTGGAGGAATAGGCATTATTGTAAGGGGAACAAATGAGAGGACAATTGTAAGGTTGGGTTCATGACTGTGGATCAAATTGTTTGTCACTTTTGATTAAGCAACAAAGAGAAGAGTTGACATGATAATGTTGTTTTTTGCTGCTTTGTTTTAGTTTGAATAATACTGTTTAGAAATGTGTATGGGACTATTGGGAGTCACGGAAATGCAGAGCTGTAAAAGAAAAGTAATCAAGAAGAAAATCACCCTGTTTTACTAATCTTGTAATATCAAGACATCGCCCAAGGCAACATGTGCCTCTTTGCCCTGAGTTATAATTTATCATCATGGGGGCCAAGTGTTTTCTTTAATGATTAAACGATTGGTCATACTTTGACCTTTTTTCCCACAGGATATCTTTTAAAGTAGGAGATGTCAGGACCTCTGCTTGAGATGATACTTGTAATCTAAATGTGTATTGATAGCCCTTTAAACTTTTTATCCTATTGATTGAGATGCTAGAACTTAGAGTGGTGGGTTGAGACTTAAGTGTTTTTTTTATGGAGAAAAGTCCTTGTATTCTGCATGCAGAGATGTTGTTGCTTACTCAAATTTGCGGTAATCTGAAACAAGGGCTCCCTGCTGCTGAAGATACTGTAGGTCACAGTGGCCCAGGCGAGCCAGAATTAGAATCATGTGTGCGACATGGTAGTCATTTACATTTATAGCAGGCATAGTTTGGAGGGATGTACTAGTAGTAGTATAATATTATGCAAAGACATCTTAAAATTTTGAATATATAGTATAGAAATATCAAGATGTACATGATGATGTCTGGCTTATGAAAACAAGAATTGATGTCTTTGAATTTCAGTTTTATAGTCTTAAAACTGTAAGACTCTAAGACTATAGTAAGAGCACAGTGTATGTGGATGAACTGTTGCAAATGGATTCTGAATGGAGGTCAAGGCCTGTTGTATAGGTCACAGGTTCCTCTCCCTCGGTAGCTGGACCTTTCCACAGGAACCAAGGGAAGGATATCACATCAAAGTGGTCCAAGATAAAGAGATGATGTTAGAGCAAGAAAGGATGCAAGAAAATTAGAGATAAACATCTGGATCAGATGTGAAACAGATCTACATGTATCAGCCAGTGTTTCGAAATAACATTGCAACAGTGTGCCTGTGCATGTATCAGTAAGTCTTTGCATATACACATACATTGAGAGTGCTAGTATAGATAGTTTATGTCAGTAAGTATTACAGACTGCCTAATTAGATTAAAGAAATTTTGGCCATAAACCAATCAAACAATATCCACATGGTATTGATAATAGATTCAAATTACCAATTATTATCAGACTCATAAAACATACAAAAGAGAATTAGTGTTATATTCTTATGGCATATCTAAGCGATTATAATTCAGTTATTGTTTATTGTCGTTGGTAACTCTGTTAGTAAATGATTAATAGATATGCCCTGTTCTGGTGGAGTCGTAGCTATTTCTGACTGCAGTTTGAAATGTTATATGTTATGTCATCCCTTTATCTATGGGGTCTTAGTAAGGCCAGTGCCTCTTATGGATTACATATCCCCATACTTATCTATGACAGGGCCATATATGGCCATCCTGGTCGTATCCTCTGCCAGGATACGTTCCCTTAACCCTCTCCCTCCTACCTGACCCTGTAACCAATACAAAGTCGGTACCAAAAGTGTATCTCGGGAGGGAGAAGGTTAAGATATGGTCTCACAACTGGAGTATTGCCAAATGTTGAATGTTCGTGTGTGGCAGACCAGTAGGGGATGAAGTAGGAATAACTATAGGATATGCATGAAGGGTCAAGTTCGCACTGGTTTTCAGCCAAGGTTAATTTGCACCAGAAGATACTTCGTGCATTTTAATGTTGACAATAGCTGTATCACAAATGCCTACAAAATCATTTATTTTCAAGCACAACATTATACTGTATAACATTAACTTCAGAGAATCTGTGCTTTTGGTATTTGATGTTGATACAACATTCATATTTTATATCACATTTTTATAGGGCAACAGTAGAAAATACTATAATACTTACTTGGTTCTGGTGTATTAAGGTTTTCTGTAGTTTGTTTATCAGTCAGTTTTTTTGTTTTATGTTGCCAATGTCGTATAAAGCTGTTGTCAAACATCTGATTGAGAAAAAGCCTCAAACATACAGTTACGTCACTCTGCAATGGTGTGTCATCGCCCATTGTTGTCTCATGTATCATACATTCCTGCCATTATCCAACAGGATTACTGGTACATGTATGTACAATGTATGTAAACAGCACCGACATGCCCAAATCCACTGCTCACAAGTCACATCTACGCCGCCGCGGAAAATGGCTGACAGCCAGAGTTGATAACAAGCGTAATGCCCTATGTCCGCTTACCCCTTACGCAAATCCATTATTTTGTATTCAGCTGGTACCACCAGTACATCCCAGTGGAAAGAAGACTGATTTAATTATTGGACTTTCATTTGATGGCATCCTGTGTGAATAACATTCCAGGACCTCCCCTGTTCCTGGGTTCCAGCTCTGTAAAAATGTATTTCCCTTTTATTAGCCTCCTGGGCCATAGGCAATGTATTAAAATCTAGTCGTCAATTCTTCAATCGAAACATTACCATCACACCGGTGTACAGGGCGATGTTTTGAAAGCGGATTGACAAGAGAGGGTGTCGGACTGGTATTAGATCGGCTGTCTCTCAAGATGATCGTAGAAGGCGCTCTCGTTTGTCGTAATTAGATTTTTGTGCGCCGTGAATGGATTTGCAGGCAAAGTCGTGTCGCTGATAAATGAATGTTGCGCCGTCGCTGTCTGTTACGTCTGAACCCGCGACCTTGTCATGAATTATAGTGATAACACTGATGGTATATAGATATGTCATAAAGTTGTTGAAGACTAATACATGTACACCTGTATAAGTATCTTACTTAGGGATTAAGAAAAAAACATGAGAAATGCTGAAAGCTGTATACTGTATAGAGATAATAAAGACTAAAATAGTGATATACTGACGAAAAAACACTGGAATTCAATACTAAAACATTATGACTTGTTTTTACAGTTGGCTGACCTATCTAACTTGAGCTGAAAATCTTTCTTACATCAATTATAGATTGACATAAATAGACAATTTGCTGGCTAGTATAATACTGCTTTTATGGGCAAATTTATCTAAGGAACAATATTAGTCAATGGCTACAATTGGCTCCGAGCCCAACTTTATCTGGCCCTTTACCTGACTTATCTACAGTATTTACTAGTAGATATACATCTTAGGCAAGCAAATGATGTGGCTCAAATGTGGTTTTAAATGTACAATAGATAAAAATGTGTATAACAAGAGGTTGATAATGCTAATCTCTGGCATGTCAACTTCTTCCGAAATTAGTAATAATGGTGATTTTTCTCAAGTTTTGCTTCCGTTCTATGTATTTAAGTGTTTTTGTCATCTGCTTTGTTTCAGGATCAGTATCACAGAATCCAGAAGCAGACACAGGATGGGATCGACTTCTGTGAGAGGTACTGCCAGTTTGTCAGGGACCGCTGCAAGATTGAACTGGAATATGCCAAACAGCTCAGGTAAGGACTGCCATTCAATACAACTGTACTTCAGTCTTTACAGCACGTCGGCAGAACGTACTGCGCCTGCGCAAAACCTGGATTTTCGCTGGATTTCTGGTCAATGTTGCATTAGAATTTTGCCTGTTGCAGACCATATCTTTTTCTACACAACATTTGAAAACTACAGACGGGATGTCACCCTTATATATGCGAATTCGACCTTATGAGACATTCTACCGAAGTGCTATGCATAATACATTACGGGTTTCGCGGAGGCGCAGTACGTTCTGCCGACGTGTTTAAAGACTAAGAAGTTTATTTGACCCTTCTTCCACCTGTCTTCTAAATATTTATTATTTCCCTGACTGTTCCACACGTTTATTATTGTTTTAACCCCCCCCTCCATGGATGACCACACATTTTGAACTTTTAAATGGAATTGTCATCTGTTTGAAAGCAAAAGAAAAGGGCATGCGCCCCCTAAATCAGTTCTGACATATCCGTCACATTTCTGGATCACAACCCATGCAGTTAATTGACTGAATACCCTGATGACCCAAGCAAAATTCAGGTCACCATTCTAGTTATATGTGCGTAAATGGTTAAATTCCCATGCCGTTTCAGACTCTCATATTCAACTATTGAAATTTCATTTTCAACATGAGCTATTTATGAAGAGTCACAACTCCTATGTTGTTTTCCATGCCCATCCTCATTAACATAAGACTTGCTGAAACTGTGCCTTAGGATCAAACAGTTGTCAGTTACCTTAGTGTAGACAACTTGTTGTAGGCAGTTTTGTTTCAGTTGAAGTTCTGTTGGTCTTTCCTTCTTTCCATGGCTAAGATCAGAATGTATGGACTAGAATTGTATGAAAAACCTCCTCCCTCCAAATAGAGAACTGTTTTTTTACCCTTATATACACAGAAATTTTGATTGATTGGTACCAGTTTAATATGCTGATCCCCAGTTGTCAAATTAGGGAAATGAGTCTATAAAGGTTTGAATACTGCAGAGGTGAACAAATCTGGCTTGTCTCCTGGGTATATTAGCAAGCAGGCTTTCACAAGAGTGAGAGCTAATGCTGATAGAATAGCGGAAGACTGACATTGATATGCTTGGTGGAAATATATCCTGATGTTTTAGCTAGATATTTATCATTTAGGAAAATATGATATGAGATCATATGTGTAAGCTGATATGGATATACTAGCACGTCGGCAGAACGTACTGCACCTGCGCAAAACCCGTAATGTATTGTGCATAGCACTTCGGCAGAACGTCTCATATAAGGTTGTATTACAGCATATAAGGTTGACAGCCTATCTATAGTTTTCAGATGTTGTAGTAGTAGTAGTAGGCATCCTTCCATCTCGAAAGATGATGGTAGCACTCTGGTGTTATGGCCGTGTGCAGTGTCTAGTGTGGCTTATTAGCCCAATTTTAGCATGGCAGTCCCGGCCACAGTTGGGACACAAGAAGGATGAACTATTTGGGAATTCAGATGTTGTACAGGAAAAGATATCATCTGCAACAGGTAAAATTTTGATGCAACGTTTACCAAACATCCAAAGAAAAACGTGAAAAATCAGGGTTTTGCGCAGGCGCAGTACATTCTGCCAGCGTGCTGGATATACTTCCTTACAGCAATTTTACTGGTAGACTATCTTGCATAGTTCATCGGCTGTCTAGACTGATGTAGTCCCGTATAACACATACGCCTGTCCCAGTGTACTTAGAGAGAGAACTTTTCTCCCAGTGGGATATATCCCAGTAATAAACAGGATCGAAGCCATTACCAAATCAACCCCCCTCCCCCCTAGAGAGGGTGACATCATACTGACTCAACAACATCAAGGACAGGAAGTACAACTTCCTGTGAAACTGGTGTACATGTATTTCTATTTTCTACTATATGTGATTCATAATAATGAGCCTGTATTCTTCTATCTTGCCAAGCTGCAACTTGTGTACAGTACATTTTTTCTGCACTCTTAAAAATTGTTGTGCTCTGGTATTAGTAATAAGGGCAGGAAATACCCATCTACTAATTCAGAATCACAGAAAAAATATCAACTTATACAATGCGGTACGCTAAAAATGGTAGGCTTGGTGACATATCACAAATTGCAGGGAACAAAAAAATGTTTCAAGTCAGTGTAGCACTAGTAGTAGTTGAGCTTTTTTTTACAACTCTAAGTACATGTAAATGATAAGTATGTGTTGTAATTTTCCTGAAAGACTATACCAGTTTTGACCATGTAGTATAATAAGTTTTGATAGAAGTGGGGAAAATGGCTGAATGTTGCTCTATATATAAGTCAGTAGTTAAGATTGATTCTTCTGTACCTTTTGCACACATTAGAGTCAGTAAACAGATTTACAATTAAGCTTCATGCTCATACATGAAATATGTATGGAACATTTTATTGGGTAGAACAATTAACATGTAAATAGAAGTGAGCTAGCATACATGTCATAGATAACATCTCCACTGTCTCAAAGGTCATTTATACCCCTGCCAAATCATCACAGTCATTACGTTTAGAAATGAATGTATTACATGGATAATGGTGACATTACCATATATGAGTTATGATATTTCACAAACCTACACTGTAATAGCAGAACAGTTTTATATGAAGAAATGATCAGTTTCAGTACATGTAGTCAGAAAAATTGTTCAAAATAATGGAATAGATCTGTAACAATTAAGTACATGGTAGGTGTGTGTTAACTTGATAGAAAGGAAAAGGGTAAAGAAACCATAAAAAGATGTTCCGTACTTAATACCGATACTAGTATTGCATCGCATGTCATTGTGGATCCTTCCTTCCTTCCTTATCCAGTTTTAACGTCTTTTTCCCCCGAAACGGGGGTTAGACGTGCTTGCATCATGATCAAGTGCAAGTCTTTTTTGAAGCAGGATTTTTTTACGGCTGGATGCCCTTCCTAACGCCAACCCAAACCCTAGTAGGGCCCAGGATCCCTCTAACTGAGGGGGGAAATACGTGTTAAGTGGATATGCTGCTTTTTAAAAATAATGTTATAAAGTATATGGTAGTGAATATATCATTGACATCTAAGATGTTTATCTTTGAGTTCTCACAATCTCCAATGGACATGTCCTTCCAGGAGCTTGGTGAAGAAGTACCAACCCAAGAAGAAGGATGAAGACGACTACAAGTACTCGTCGTACAAGGCGTTTGCCAGCACGCTTAACGAGGTTAACGACATCGCAGGGCAGCACGAGGTCATCGCCGAGAACCTCCTGTCAAACGTCGTCAAAGAAATAGCTTCTCTTGTCACCCAAATAAAAGCAGAAAAGAAAAAGGTACGCAGTCAAACAGTCAAACATACACATATTTGACTGTTTGCCATTGACACTTAATAATGTTGAATATCCAATGATACTATTTTTTAAGCATAGACAATAGAATTGAATTTCCATGTTGAAGGTATGAGTGGTCAATTATTTATGTCTGAAGGCGTTTTGATGTTATTTTTCAGCATGTAACAGAAGGCAATGCTCTGGAGAGCAAGTATGAGTCTGCACTCAAGGATCTAGAAAAGGTAGGTGCCTGTGTTCTATCTGTACCACTAGAAATGTTTGGTACCTTGCACTTTAACATAGACTCAATTCCAATTCTATTCAAGTAGACAGGAGGGTAAGTTTTGCTGTATGAGCTGAGTCAGATAACGTGTTATACTTCTTTGCTGTAGCGTGTTGTATTTGAACACTACAGTATTGTTATCATCAGTTCAAAGACTTTAACATTACAAATGTATGTCAACTTGTGAAATAAGTAATTTACTTATTTCATTGTCATGTATCTGTAAGTAACCCCTGTAGTGTTACAATAAGGCAACAGGCAGCACTTTGTCTTCCTTTTCAGGCAAAGAAAAATTACGAAAAGCACTTCAGAGAAGCGGAGCGGGCTCAGGGCCAGTACGAGAAGGTAGACAACGATAATAACGTCACAAAAGCTGATGTGGAAAAGGTAAGCATCCTGAAATGCACATGTTTTAACCCTTAAAGTCAAGGCCAACTAGATCAGCTCCACTAACGTACATTGTTTATCATCAAGTACATCTGCAAATTTACTTGACACTAGGAGGGTTAAACATACATAGTGTTGTACAAACAAGGTACAAAAAACTTTGCCATTGAAAAATATCACCAAAACTTGACATGTACAATGTAAGTGCTGAATGATAAGTTACCTTTTATGGAACTGATTCGTTTTTGGAACATTTTGTTTTCAAAGGAAATGTACGTCGTTCTGTTCTGCTTCTGTTCAGATCAGTATCAGAATGTTAAAATCATTATATGAGTGTTCAATAATGTAATGATATTAAGTTTACAGAACGTCTTACAAAAAACACTCTAACCCACTGTATCAAAATGGATTTAGCTGTTGTTCTTTGACAGTTTGCCACGAAAGGGAGAACTCACTAGAAATGTAAACACTGGCATGGTGTCACATACACTTGGCAGTGTGTGGTACAAATTGCTGTTCAAACATGTGTCCTATGGCTATGTCTGTTTCATGGCAATGTTAAAACCATCTGTAAGCTAGGACAGTTCTGATTGGTATGGAATGAAGTGTTTTACACTGAATACTGGGTTCATCAGTCCTTGCCAAGCTTGCTGGAGGCCAGAAACCTTTTGGTTTGCCAAACATTTTCCTATCTGTCCAGTGCCAACTTGGCATAGAAAGCAGGATCTCCTGTTTCTGTTGGGAGTCCTGTCACTACCAAACAATGATGGTTGGAAACTTGTCAACTCTTTGAATCACAGGAGGTGACTGTATGTGTTAACATTGGAACTCTTGCATGCAGTTATACACAAACTATGAGGTTATGCTGTGATTTGAATTAGCAGATGGCAACTTACACAGCATAGTCCTCCGTGCATAATCCTTTGTAGTCTGTAGCCAAACTCTTGCCAAAGTTTCACACAGAAGTACAAACCTAACCTTACCAATTCTTTAAAGTGCTTACAGTAGTAGTTTTCAGTTTGGCCTATTTGACACTGTAGAACTCTGGTCCAATACAAATTTTGACTTTATATGGAAGCAAATACATACAACTTCAGAACTTTTGCAAGATTCGAACCCCCGTCTCTACATGTAGCACAGTGTTCGTAACACAATTCTATCCTTGTGTACCTCCAGGCCCGTCAGACTGCTCAGCAGAAAACCCAGACCAGTGACCAATGTAAGAGTGAATATGCTGCCCAGCTACAGCAGACTAACAAGTACCAGAGTGACCACTATTCTACATACATGCCTGCAGTCTTTCAGGTTAGTCACTTCACATATGTAGAAAAAAAGATTACAGATTTTAAAAAAAGACTACTGTTGAACTGGAAGATCAACATGAAAACAAAGTCTAAAAGTAAAATTTGGTACATATTTTCAAGGAGTGAATATATTAGTCGGATGCAAATTTTCCTCCCAGCCCAAATTGTATTCATGATGTCGTCTTGCAAAATATTGACGTAAAAGATCGCCAAATACCAAGGATATAAATTAGTGTGGCCTGAGAGCCATCGAAGTAAGTACAAAAGATGGTTGGATACTTTTGCGTGTTTTTATAGATTTTGATTATGCTAGAATAGGTTGATACAGAATACAACTGTACTGTGAATTTCAGACATTATGAAACAATTGCAGCTTAGTTTTTGGTAAGATAGTTGTAACATGTTCCTTCAGCTTTGTCCAAAATAAATTTATCTTTATGGGAGTTTTTTTATGTGCATGTTTATTTCGCTTCCTTTCACAGCAACTCCAAGAAATGGACGAGCAGAGAATAACGCGGATGGGGGAGGTCATGGCCAAGTTTGCGGAGACACAGAGACAGGTCATCCCCATCATCGGCAGATGTCTGGACGGGATCACCAACGCTGCCAACAGTATCAACCCTCAACAGGTAGGGGGCGCTGCTGATTGGAGTCTCTGTGAACAAAAACTCTGATCAATTGGAGTCTGTAAATGTTAAGATATTCGTTTAAAAGACAGTCCGAACTTTTCAACTTTGATTCATGTCACTTTAGATCAATGGATTGACTTGAGATTTAGGATTTGTAAATAGGAAACCACCCTAACACATTAACAGCATCCTGATTGGAGTCTCTGTCGACAAAGACTCCGATCAGGACTACTGATTGGGGTCTCTACCCTGATATATACATATAATGGTATATACATCTCTACCTTGCATCTAATGTGTATCTGTTCTTATAAATGGCTACAGCTAGATTTAATGTTGATAAAGATTTTTAGACAAAACAGTTTGATGAGGTTTTACATACAGCCCTCTATGTGAAACGTTTGAACAATTTTGAAGATGAACTAGCATCTGTAAAACTACCATTTTTTTTGCAGGATTCACAACTTGTCATCTCTCGCTACAAATCTGGGTATGTCCCACCCGGAGACTATCCCTTTGACGACTTGAGCGCCAACGGTGGCAACCTGCCAAAAGTACCGTCTCAGGAGAGCATACGGCCAGGCACCGAGAGGAAAAAGACCAAAACCAGAGACATGCTCAAAGGCCTGTTTGTAACGTCAAAGCAAAAACCTGTATGTACCCTTTGTTGTCTATGCAAATACATGTTAGAGAGGCTATGATTAACACTGTCATGCTGTAAAAGTGCATTTCTAAAAACTTTTCATTTCAGTTTTTGCTATTTTTTTAATGTATTTGCCGTTACATGTTAATAATTACTTGTACTGCCTGTAACAATAACCAAAAGAATATGTCTTAAATTGCTTGTGTTTATGTTTGAATGTGCATGTATGTGTCTAACAGTGTAGTAGCATCTCTGCAAGATCCCACTCAATCAAGAAGCTAAAATTGCAACAAAACTTCATGTATACATACATAAACACACACAAGTAAAGAAGCATGTCAGGACTGATGACCCTAAACTGTAACATGCACTGAAAGGGAGATCAGATTTTGTACATTTGTAACACAACTTTCCTTCCAATCCAACCTTCCAGTCTGATCTGGAGAGCATGCCCCCAGAGCAGAGAAAGAAACACATCCAGAAAGAGATAGAGAAACTAGAGAAGGAAGTGAAGAAAAAGACAGACGAGAGAGACGCTATGACCAGAATGAGAGAGCTCTACACACAGAACCCACAGCTGGGGGATGCCTCTAGTATCCAGGCCCAGCTAGAAGAAAACGGGAAAGAATTAGACAGGTTACGGCAAGATCTACATAAATGGGAGGTAAGCAAGAAGAGTGGGCTGTGTACAAATGTTGTCTGGCATTTTTTTTTTTTTAACAAGAAACTGAACACCATGTTCAAAACATGATTAGCCAAGAAAACACAGCAAGTTGAAAACTGGATTGTCTCCTTTGCTATCAGGTGACATTGCCAGAATAAAAAGTATATTCCCAAAGTCATAGCTGAAACGTCTTTTAAGTAACCATGAGATAGATGAGACTTGATGTACCGGTAATACACAAATATTTGTGTCTATTCTGGTGTGGATATTCATTGTTAGTGGTAATAATGTGGAAACCTACATGTACCCACAGAAGGAGGCTACTAGTAAAATCTTTTAAGAATTTTTGAATCCTACATAGAAAAGTTCATAATTTACAGAAAGTTTCATGATGGTCATCTCATAGTCATATAGATGTTTTGGCCATATTTTGTTGGTAGTGCAGTGAGATAGTATGGCATTCTCTGTTTGAGATGATATTAGTCAGACCAAATGCATACTATAGTACATCATCATTACTAAAAATTGGTTGAAGCTAGCTGAGATTACATTTGTTTATGTCAGTGATTTGTCATTGGAGACAACTCAAAGTTAAGCAATAGACTTTTTTCTGTCTTGAAATCATACTGCATGGAAACAGCCATTTCATATCCTCATGCAGCCACAAGTGAAGTTTCCTCATTTCCATGTTACCTACATCTACATGTGTGTGTTCATCTACATCTAGCAAGCAGTGTCATTGTATGCTGAACATTTACATGTGTTTGTCCAGTGTTGTAATTATTTCCCATTGTTCTTTGCCTCTTGTTTCTTCCTGGAAACATGTTTGCCCTGTTCTTGTATATTCTCTGTTATTTCGTGAGCATCCGCTAAGTATGATGGCTTCTCAGTACAGCAACTACACTGTATATTCATCCATTCCCTCAACAACTTTCCTAACCATAGATTTCCAGTGTGTTGTCATCAGCCATCATACCAAGTTAACCCATCGGTTAACCTTCTGGCACCAACTCTTTTCATGCTTACAGGTTACTCAACAGGGGAAAGGTTAATGCAAACCACCACTGTGTACTGTGTTGTAACACGCTGCATGCTTGGTAGCAAAGCTAACACTTGTAAGGCTCTTAATGTCTCATCCCTGCACCACTCCAAATACACTCCCTTTACATATACAGGGTTCAAAATATCTGCCTGCAAACCATAGAAGAAAGAAAAAGAGACAAATGCCAACAAATGGTATCTTGTAACTGTTGGCTTGGTATTATGAGTAACGTATTGCAGGTCAAAACAAAAAAAGTATTTTGAGCCCTGGTAAGGCCACACCAATTCAATTTGTTGGTTCTCGGATTTTTTCAGAAAAAATATGAAGTGACAGGGCAAAAAAAAATAAAAATAAGAACAGGCCTGGGCATCCTATTATAGCCCCAAATGCTATGATAGGAGCCATGAAGTCAACATAAAAGGCTGGGTTAAAATTTAAACAGTGAATTTTGAACTTTTAATTAAACCACTACATTGATAGACGGAAAAGCTGTAACAACTAGGAAGAAAAGGACTTTCTTCAACTGTTGGAGGCAAAATCTGAGCATTTTTTAGTTGATTCAGTACCAGAATCTTCTTTTTTTTTTTTTGCAAATCAGAAAAAAATGAAGTTGCGAATCCGAGAACCAACAAATTGAATTGGTGTGGCCTAAGGCCAAGGAATGCCAGGACTTTAACTGTGTGTGTCCCTTGTTATCCCTGCATGTGCTCACCCGTTATCTTTCTCTGGTGCTACACAGAGGAGAAAGCAGAAGGTTCAACTGTGCATCAAGGTACCCGCTCTCCTAATGGTGTCGTTTCCAGTAGTAGTGTCACGCGTGCTTCTGTAGTACGTACTCATCTTAAGCACGATATTCGTGGGGACTCCAGAAGGCCCTTGCTATTAGAGGGACAGTTCTTGACATGCTTCCAACAGAAATTCATAGCAAACAGACTTTGTGCTAGCATGTCTTGTTGGAACAGTGATTTTATTTCTAGTTGAATGTTGTGGTTTTTTATGTTTCTACAATTTTGCAACTGTTTGATGGCAGGTGGTCTGACAGAATACCTTTTTGGCATTGTAGAAATTTGATATCAGTAATAAAACTGCCAGACATAACAGACAGAAAAAGTCATCACACAAAGATTAGTGCTGCAAAATTTGTGCTAATTCTTGTCCATGAATATCTTGATAAAGATGAGTACAGTTAGTACCTAATACCATTTCTGATGTGTGTTAGCTAGTTAGCTACCACTGCTGTCTAGTTCACATCTAACAATAACACCTACATCCACTTACATGTACTTTCTGTCTCTAACAAACCATATACTGATTTTCATCTGTGAGAGATTTTGCTGTTACACAGTAGAGTTACTGTATATGGTATTGTGGAAAAGGGTATGTGTATCCGGTATGTATTTTGAAAAGACAGCCATTTCAACTTTACCACTGTATATGCAGTACTTTATGGCATGTTAAATAACTGAACCATCCAAAAGCAAGTGCTACATGTTGTACATTCACCACAATATTATGGAACATTGCAGTATCTATAGAGAACAATGGATTGTGTTGTTCATTCTTATATTGTGGTATTGTGGTAGCATACATGTAGTGTTGATGTGTTTTATTTCCTGTGTTCCTTGGCTAGAAGATGACTTGCAGCTGCATGCAATACCTGTATCTTGTTTACTGCTAACTCTTATATTTGTGCTGTAACAGCGTAACACACTTGCCAGCAATGCTTTGCCTAACAATGTTTGATTTGGAGATTGATCATTAACAAGATGGTTTAGTAGTGGTTTGCAATCAAGAACTGAGAATACACCACTGTTTGCATAGAGTCAGCAACATCTAATATTTAATATTTTTATATCAACATGTACATGTACCAGGCTTGAAGTTTGTTTCATGTTTTGTATATAGTGCCACATTTCAAATGTATATGAAAGTTACCGGTACATGCAAAAACACTTTATGTAGAGTTCAGAAGTTTCGTTAAAGATGTGTAATTGTATTTTTTTATTGGTTTTTAGAATCTCCTATCAGAAGCAGAAGGCCAGCCCACCCTGCCCACCCCACAGACCAACAGATCAGTCAGCCAAATCAGTAACCTGTCCACCGCGAGCTCTGCCCTCTCTCCGAACGGTAACGCCATGTCCCCCAACAGTAGCGGAGCGTCCCCCAACAGATACAGCACCAGTGCCAGTTCCATCTCACCCATACAGAGGTGAGACAGTTCTGAAGACACTGTTATAGAGCTTTTTCACGTGGTATCATCGCTGTGTTTGTCCCTATTTCCATTTCAATGAATCATGACATAGCTCAAGCATTTTGGGGCATTTAGAGCTCTTTTGACCCTCTCAAGTAACCACTATTAAATGTGAAAGAAGAGTTAAAAAGAATAGTTAAAAGTTTGCAAATTCATGTTTTAAAAAATGCCAGAGCTGTGGTCCATTGAAACACAAGTAGGGATAACAACATGGCAGTTAGCATTTGCTTGCTTCATTGAAAAGATAAGCGAGTGAAAACAGTCTTAATTGTCATGTATTTGAATAAAAGCTCATCTCTGTTGATAGATAGTTACATCATCAAACTGTCAATTTTCTGTCAAACACCAAGTCTGTAGACCATTGCTGTAGTTGGTCATATTCCTGTATTGGGTAAAAATTCAGTGATTGTATTTTTGTTTTGTGTGTGTTGGACAAGATTTTTTGAGTTTGATCATATCATGTATTGCTCTAGTCAGAAAGGGTATCTACCAATGCTTAATTTATCTTGCATCTAATCACTATATAGAGATTGAAAGAAGCTCTACTTGTCATTATGGCTGTGTCAATACAGACCTGTCTTTCCATCTATTAGTAGGTACATGTACAATGCAACTTGTATTGAACTGATGCCAAGACTTAGTTCCTTCTGTCTCCTTTTGCCATAAAGATTTCTTTAAGAAAATCCACTCATGATATGCAAGAAAATGTTGCACCAATAGCGTATGACCTTTAATTTCAAGCTCAATTCTAGGATGTGCTGTTGGTGCATTGTTTTCATCTTTGAACAAATGTAGAAAGCATATCTTCATCTTTATGTATTTCAACTGTTCCTTTCTCATCTTTTCTCATCTTGTTCCCTCCTATCTCTCCCCCCTCCCTCATCCCCCAGGTTTACCCAAATGTTGTGTTTCCCCGTCCTGGGCCCCCCTCCTCCAACCCCCCAGGTTCATAGGAGGAGAAAACGGGTCCAGCACCCCCCCATACGAGCCCAGCACATATCCCAGTGGGTTTCATACTTTTGACAGTTTGAAACCCCAAGAAAGTGTTGTGTGTTACTGGTACTAACAACCAATGTTTTCTGTCTGCAGTGTTTTGCATTGTTTGGTGTTGGTGGAAAGTTCAAACTTACAGCACTGTGCTTGTATATATGTATATATTTATGCTTGAGGGCATGAATGCATTTTCTTGTTACACAGTGTGTTTAACTTTGACAGCAATGTGTTGAACTTTGAACTGTTTTAATTTGCTACAGCAGATTTGACACTACCATAAGTGTAAATCATGTTGCTGCAATTGTAGCGCAGTAAAGCTTGGCTTTATTTGCAGAATGTGAAATATTGCTGTACAGTGTTTATGCATGTGGACAAGCATTGTTTTGTTGCCAACATGTGCCACTTGGAGATATTAAAAGTATTGACCAAATTTGTAAAATCTCAGTTGAAGTATTCACTGAAAGGATTTTAGCTGAATACAAAATGTTCTCCATACCACTTTGTTTCAAACTACAATCTCACATGTCCTTGGTCTTCTAAAAAAATCAGGCAAGTTCGATCATTTTCAAATTGAGTATTCAGTTGAAAATGTTGGGTTTGGACAACCCCTGTTAGAATCAGACTTTGGCCAAGTTTTGACCACTTCTCAGAGGTGGATCCTTGAATTGTTGACGAGGATTTTATTTCTAATTTCCAGTCCATCCATGAATGATGACTCGTCGATCTACCACTCGGTTACTGAGCCAGTATCAGAGGACAGTCTGCACCGGGAGCCATCCAAGGGACTCATTAGATCAGACTCCTTTGACGGAGAGGACGCCTACGGAGAGTTGGACGAAGAACAAGCAGTGGGAAGATGTCTAGTCTTGTACCCCTTTGAAAGTAAGTGCAGACTTTCTCACAGATAACAATTTTACAATGTTGTTTACTCAGTGTTTTTGTGTAGTTTTAGTTGACTTGATAACTTGCCCACGTCACATACTGAATTATGGTTGTCATGGTACCGGTAGTCTTTTACTAGTATTCAAGTTTCTCTTCAGATAACACTCCCACTTCACCTCTCTTTGTTTCTTTTCTGGTTATCTTTACACGTTCTTTGACACATTTTCATTTATTTCTTTTTGTTCCTGTTCTTCTCACCTTGTTACCCTTTTTTGTTTCTTTTTCTGTATATTATCTAAGGCTCAGACACTGATGGTAGTAATGGTTCTAACAGAGGTAGGCTTTGTCTTGATGTTTTTGGAAACTGCATGGCAGTCTTTGGTTCCTGCTATTCCTGTTCTTCCTTTCTTTGTCTTTCTTTCCTTCTTTCTGTAACCTACTTGTGTATGTGTGTTTTACTAACTTATTTCTAATTGGTAGGTCAACTTCTTGGCTTCTCTTTGTCTTTGCTGTTATAATGTGTACATGTGCATGTATACCCTTTTTCCATTCACATCCTTGTGTTTCTCTCATTTCTCTATCTGTCTCTCATTCCTTCAATGTTGTGTGTGTGTGTCTTCTGTTATACTCATATGTGGATAACTGCATACAGACAGTGAGGATGAAATTATCCCCAGTGTTAACATATTTGACGAGCCCAGACCGGGGAAGGAAAGACCACTGTACATATACTGTGGTAGGGATGGCACTGGTAGGAACTTGTCCTAGTTATGTTGGAATTGAAATCTTACTTCAAATTACTGTTTGAAATGTTCGTTCTTAGTAATGATTGACTCACTTGCCCCACAAATCTGTGAAGTAGAAATGAAGACAACTAGAAAATGAATTTGTGTCTTTACAACCTCATTATCCAGTATTTTAAAAACTCATCCTTGGTGATATGGCATCTTTGTAAACCATTGTCCACTTCCCACTTAAACATTTATTGCTTGTGTGTACAAGTGTGATTTTATTTTCTCTGCCTTCCTCTTTTATACTAAGTTCTTCTTTCTCTTTTTGCTGTCTTTTCTAACTCTGTTGCATGATTTAATACTGCTTCTAGTTCCTTGTTGAGAAACCTCTTATTTCCCCTTAACCCTCTCCTTGCTGTGCTCTCATTCACACACCAAATGTGTACAGCACAACTCAGCAGGGATAAGGTTAAGTACAGCCTCTCCCACCTATGTTGTATGTGAACGTGTCTTTGTTTTCTTCTGTGTCATATGGAACTGATAAACAGACAGTGACGTAGACTACACCACTGGCACCAGTGTTGTCGATGGGCCAGTTTCAGGGCAGGGCAAGTCACTACAGTCCTTTCAGGCTAGTTCTGCATTTGGTAGGTTTAGTGCAAGATGGGAGGTCCTTAATTAAACTAACGCTTTCTATCAACAGCTTTTGGCAGCATTTTCAGGCTATTTGTCTGCTGTAAGCTTCGTAGACATTTCGTCGTGCATTGCCTACACCACTTCCTATAAAGACCTTCCATCCACGCCTATAAAAATCATTAGGATCATAGGCTGCCTGGCAACATCTGCTTGGAGATTTTGCAAAACAATATTGAATCTGTTTTGGATAGGATTTGTCAACTACCTGACCTGACTAGCTGGGAATATAGAAATACACAGTATAGATATATCTGTCATACATATATGACCAATCTGTAACATTGTGTTCAAATTCATTATTTTTCTCCATTCTTTTCCTCTTAACTGCCTACTGTTTCTTTGTTTGGCTTTTACAAAGAGGGTGACATAGACATTACTGTAGGTACCAGTGTGGTTGGTAGCTCTGCCCCTAGACCAGACAGGCCTCTGTCATCCTTCACAAATAATGTGGGGAATGGTATGTTTAATGCTTCTCTGTCATTTCCTTTGTCAAAGTTTTGCATAGTAACCAAGTTTTGCGTAGTAACTTGTGTTTTTTCTTTGCCTTTATTCTCTCTGTTTCAGTTTTAGGCCCACTTTCTTTAAACTGCTTTTTAGAAAGGGTATAATTCAGACATTTACAGTTTTTTTTCACTATTCCTCCTAATAAGTGGGTGACACAGATGTCATCACAAATGACAGTCTTGAAGATGTCCCTGCTCCTGTTCCTGAACAACACTCTCTGCCTTCTGTTCAAACTAACAGTGAAGTCGGTATGTTCATATGACACCCAGTCCAACCTTTGACAGCATATCTCAACAATTTCTTCTCATACACTTAGTACAATCTCAGACATCTTTGTGCTTTATCTTTCCTTTTTGCTGTGTTCTGTCCTTTATTTTCTTTTTCTGTCATGTGTTTTTACCTGTCTTCTCTGTCTCTCTGTGTCTGTCCCTCTCTGTGTGTTCTGTCATGAAAGCTCCTGGGAATGTGACACACATGGGTGATGACGGTGGTGAGGTGTTGTCTGATGATGATGATGATGATGATGTATTTGACGAAGAGCCTGTACTTGGCAGGAGCAAGGTTCTGTACCCTTTCCAAGGTAAAAAAAAACAAAACTAGCCAGCTTAGAGGCAGAGCCATCACAGTAGCTAGCAGATACAGCTTAGAGGTGTAGTGTTACAACAGTACATTGTATGTGAATATTTCAACGGTAACACACAAGCTGTTTTTGTTTCAGATTGGCAGGTAAGAAAACATACTGAATATCCAAGTATTCTTGTCTCTTGTTCTGTTTTGCATCTCTGGCACTCTGGCTAGAATCAAATTTTTTTGTCCTTTGAAAAGAGTATAGAAAAGTCCAACACCACTGCAATGCTGAAGAAAAAGGCCTGTCGCCTCTTCTTTTGTGACCTGGGCCTGTCACCTCGTATGAAAAAGAGTATAGAAAAGTCCAACATTACTGCAATGCTGAAGAAGAAGGCCTGGGACCTCTTCATGTAGGATATCCTGCAGACTTGTCAGCTTATAACACCTGTCTCTCTCTCCAGGTGACAGTGAAGGGACTATGTCCATCCAGGAGGGCGAGATCATTGACTTCCTCAGCGAGGACGACGGTGGTTGGACAAAGGCAAGAAGGCCGACCAATGGGGACGTTGGATACGTACCCACCACGTACCTACAAGTGGAGTTTCGCTACTAGCCCACCGACGTGCAAGCCTCTTGCACCAATATGTTATATTTATAGTCCACGACAGCTGTTCTATATGCGACACACTGCTCTGTTATCCAAGCAAGGGGAGCTGCTTGCTAGTGTTGGATGTGTTGTTGTATATTTATCTGAAGTATGACATTGGCTGGAACTTGATGTTCTTACCTATAACAAACTGTACATGTTGTACAGCTAAATGTGTGTGTACATTCTCTGATGTATAGCATTGACATGTGAGACAGTGACTTTGGGAAGAGTACACCAGTCCAGAATTACTGTGGTTGGCAGTTACTATTTATGAAGACTTGCCAGCATGCATGGTGCATGAACTGTTGAATCACTTTTGCACAAACCGCTTAATATAAGATTGAAGTTAGGAATGACAGATTCTAGATGTCCAAGTCCTAAATTGCTTTAGTAGATACTTTGTACAAAATTTATGGCCACCACAGACTTCTTTCACAAGGATCCAACTTAATGCTGCATGCCAACCTATCTTTTTGAACTGTTTGTGATTTTGTCTAAGGATAGTTCAACAGATCTTTTTTCGGGTACAATTTAAAGAGGAACTTCTAAATATTCGAGACTACACAGTGAGCAATTGACTTGCCCTTTGCAACAAGAGTAGTTAATCAAGTGGAAATCTATGTCTTTTAAGCAAAGCTCTTACTCATTGTAGTCTGTAGTCAAGCCGATGTGTTACGCCAAGGGGCAGTTATACCAGCTATACAGATACAAATACTGAACACTTGTAGCATGCCGAAGTAACACTTGGTTGGTTTCCTCTGCAAAGTGACAACTTATGTCTGACACAGCACAAACACTTTCCAACGTTAGATTGAAGGAAGTTGAAATAGGAGCACATACTAAACTAGCATATCTTCATTCTTCTAACACATATTTTCACACCCTTTGTAATTCAAAGTGAAACTTGGACAGTGCATCACACCATATTGATACATAAATTAAGACATTTTTTCCTCAAACTGTCATACATCAACACAGGTCATATATTTTTTGCAAATTCAAAAGTCATTGCTAGAAAGCCTGTCATTGCTATCTTAAGTTAATTTTTGTGCATAAAGTCACAATAGGAACAACTTTGTGTATCCCTCAATAGATTACTAGTAATAATATGATCAAGAACTGTTAGAAATATAAGTATACATAATGATACATGCCTGAACTCCAAGTGATATCCCCAGCTGAAGAAGACAGTGTGAAGACTATTAACATTGCTGTACATATATTTTATGTAAACCTGTGATTGTGGAACGACATGACTCTAGCATAGCTGCATTGGCAGGTTCTGTGCTGCTCCTTCCTGTGGCCTTTTTAACATGAATGTGTTGCATATCTGTTAGCTCCATGTAGCACTAGAGGCCATACCACTTCTTCTGACAAAAATGCAGCTTTGCTCCTCTCCCTCTACACGTGTACATTTATCCAGACAGAAAATATATCAAAGAAATGAATGGCTAATGTAATTGGTGTGGTCTAATATTTATCTTTCTGTAGAGTGCATCTAAGGTACCCTCTCTGGCTAGTCTATCTGCAAGCTTCACAAAGCAGTAACATCTACTTG
Source organism: Branchiostoma floridae x Branchiostoma japonicum (assembly GCA_013266295.2). Lineage (NCBI taxonomy): Eukaryota > Metazoa > Chordata > Leptocardii > Amphioxiformes > Branchiostomatidae > Branchiostoma > Branchiostoma floridae x Branchiostoma japonicum. The sequence goes on from CM023828.1 coordinate 10,125,671, forward strand.
CTCTTTTGGCTGCTCATATCTTTCAACAGAAGACTTATTTTTTCTGAAGAACATTTCCATCCAAAACACTATTTACACGCATGTACATTCTAAAGTACAGGCTGTGATATACAAATGTGATAGCCATGTACAATGTTCTTGTAACCATTGAATTTCTAAGTCCTGTTCTAGCTGCATTTATGAATGGTAAAACTTTTCTTGTTGATTTTGGAAAGGTGTGTCTAGTCGAGCACCCATATGTTGGTGCTTTAGAGAATGTTAACCTGTCATCTTGCTGATTTGAGAGGTGCAATGAAATTTATGTACATGTGAAATAACTTGCTGGTCAACCTTTGCCGCTAAACTCTAGCCTAAAAATCAGCCTTCTTGCAGTTGCTTAACCCTGCCATGAAGGGACTTAGGTTTCGGACTAAAAGATCTGGCTCTTGGGCTATAGTAGCTCCTCCTATCTGCATTACCACAAATTAATTCTGTATTAAACATTATTTCTGCATGTATCTTACCTATCTTGGCTATTTTGTACATAATCACAAGATAATATTTGTTGATTGGCTTGTTTTTTTATGCAATATGTATTTGGTACATATTCATGTATGTGTTCAGTTATTTGGTTTTATATGAATTTACAATCATTTTGTAGTAGTAGTAGCCACACTGTATGTCTTAAAAGCATATATTATGCTTGTAGCTCAATTTTTATCACTAGCTATGCCAAGTGGTAAAGACAAATCTTGATAAAGCTTTGTGGAACAAAAATTATTTGACAACTGATTATAAGTTAGCTTTGTTATGAATGAAGTTAAATTTCTGTCCATTTTGGACATGATAAAAGGTAGTATTTGCTGTATAGAGTCATGTGTGATTGTAGTAAAAAAAGAAAAACATACATTGTGTAAGAGAGCTGTTGATTCTAATTGCCTTTATACTGGAAATGTGGCTGATTTTTCTTTTCGATTCCATTTTGAACCGATCCAACATTTTCCAAAGTAAGAGAAACCTAACCTACACATGCCAGTTTGTACATGTATTTTCTACAATACCACAGACATACCAGTAACAACTCATCCAACTTTTGCAGTTTTGATAAATCATGCATGCTTATGTTGATATATATATATATATGTATATTCGTTAAGTTTCACAGTGTGTCACAATGCCATGGATTTTATGAACACATGTATTCAGACTAGCGTTGTTGCTCTTCTGGAAAAGGACTGATACAAAGTTGTATTCGTAGTTAAGTCATATAGTTAGTCCTAGCTTTAATATACTGCTATTGTTTAAGTAGTGATACTCCACATGATGTGTAGAATACTCTAAAGATGCATGCAAACTGTTCCAGTAATCAATTGAGTAAGGGGTTTGATTACATTTTATACAGAGCATATGTATACTAAGACAGGTGCTTGTTAATAGTTTATCCAATAAACCGTTGTATTAACAGTGTACAAGGTAATGTGTTTGAGCATGTGGTATAACTCAAGATAGTGCAACACACCTGTACATGTAGTTAACGGAATGGCTAACCAAAATATCGGAGAACAGAATTTTTTTGTATGATGTCTTGTAAATGATGGGAGGATAGCTGGAGGGTGAATAAAGTTTGTGGAACTACTGTTAGCGGAGTGTTCGTAACTGTTGAGGATACATTGTAGTAGGTGGTGGTCTCTGAATGGTGCTTCGGTCATGCCATATATTATTAATTTCTCACTTAGGGTCAGGTCATGTTGCGTTTTGTTTCTCCACCAGATACTAAATTGGTTCCCGAACTGAACAACATCATGGCAGTATAGCAACAGGTACGAAGGCCCACAACGACACTGCCATACACCTCTTCCACAGCCCTTCTAAACGGCGCTGCCACGGGCTATACCTGCCATACACCTCTTCCACAGCCCTTCCACACCTTCCACCTTGGCAGCGCTGTGTGGAAGGGCTGTGGAAGAGGTGTATTCCAGGTATAGCCCTTGGCAGCGCTGTGTGGAAGAGGTGTATGGCAGTGTCGCTGTGGGCCTTCGTGAAATTGGCACAGCAGAGTCTCGACTGCAGGGGCTGAAGGTAGAGAGATCTCAGCATGTACGATCATAGCATATGAGTGCCAGCCAATGAATGGCAAAAAGAAAGTTTCAAATTATCTATGATACAATTAGATTAAATGAAATTGATTAAGTAACAACGGAGATATAATCGATCGAAATGAAGTTTCCATACTCTCAGAGTGTGTCAAGTTTTTTTTTTTTCTTATCTATATATACCGGGGGTATATCACCTATATCTCAACATCTGCTTGGAGACAAGGCTGGACTCTTGATCTATAACCGCGCAGTCATGAGATGGGTACAAAGGTCGACAACTCCAGAATATGTAAACTTGTTGGGCTCACCGTTCTTGCAGTTTTCTCTGCGTGTTGCTACTGTATTTTACCATTGTTATTGGCGTTATAGCCGGACATCATGAAGACAGGAGTCGATACAGTGAATGTCGCAGTCGGACTGGTGGTGCCAGTAGTGACGTACCTGTTGTTCATAGTGGCCAAGTTCCTGTGGAACTTCTGGCGGAAGTTCAGAGTCGGGCATCAGTTTCCCTCCCCTCCCTACCACTGGCTGTACGGCAATTAACCTGCACCTGGTGGGTCCTCAGTGTAGGCAATAAGAGTTTAAATTTACTCTGGCTGCCTCGTTTTCTGAAACACCGTCCTCTAAATGTGTGTCAGAAAGCCAGGTAGACACTAAGACAGAGAAATCGATCACCCCGCATCTGCTTGGAGATAAGCAAGTAATCTGCATTGATTCCACGGAAGGAACGAACGGGGGGGGGGGGGGGCTACCGTCGTCATATCTTTTTTAAATGCACAGTACATGTATGTAGATATGGTCCTGCGTGTCTGCTCGAAACCTTGATACATCAGTTTTCAGATGCAGACCATCACAAGCATATGATTGTACATGTCCATGGAAACTTTTCGTTGTTGAAGTGCGCAAGTGCTCTTCCAAGTATTCTAACTCCCCCCCCCCCCCCCCCCAATTCACACCCACAGACGGACGGGTATCTTGGTGAGCGTTACCTGTCCATGGTGCGTGAGATTGTGGAGAGACACCCGCGTACTCACACCTTCTGGATGAGCTTCGTGCCGGACATCAACGTCACCCACCCGGATACCATCAAGCAGCTTCTCAAGGCTCCCAGTATGTATTCTACGTACAGACAAGGACCTTGGTACAGATAATACCCCTCCAGTAATGTACATGTACGTAGAAACATTAGATAGATCTAGAGACTAAACACTTTTTACCTTTTAGGTTATTATGACTGCGTGTTCCCTTTGGGCAAGGTTGTTGCTGCGTGTAGTTTTTTGTACCCTCCCTCAAATACTTATTATATCCTTGGACACACAAATGTACGTAGGCTGTAATTTCGACAAAAATTACTGTGCGTTGACGATCTAATGCAGCTCTGATGTCGTCTGCTTGATTCGACCAGCGTCTTTTTGGATACATGAGGATATCATAATCCAAACTGGTGCCCTAAATCAGTGGTCATGGTTAGTCCGCATGTCCTAATGTTGATCATCTTTTCGTACACTTTTTCAGCCAAGAAGTCTCCTGATTATGATCAGGTACGGCCATGGCTAGGTAAGAAACCTCAGTGTTATACGTACGTACTGTATTTTAGTTGTTGCCATGAAACCACTGTGTGCCAACAGCAAGGTTTCGTGTCTATGAAATTAACACACTTAATCTAGTGCGCGCTTTTCAACTTTGGTTTCCTGCGTATTGGCAGGCAGTTTTTCCCAGTTGTGAATCTACATTACAGTTTGCTGAGTATCAATACAGAATACTACAGATGACGACATCAGCCCTTTCGGACCCGTGTTTTGTGTCGTTGCCAGGTAACGGCCTGATCACGAGTACCGGTGACGTATGGAAGGTTCGCCGCCGCCTGCTCACGCCTGCCTTTCACTTCGACATCCTGAAACAGTACGTCAGCGTCTACAACAGGGCAGCTGAGCAGATGATCGTGAGTGTGTAGTTATCTCCGGCAAGGAGGTTTATGTGAGAAGGGGCTGCACTAATCGCCTCCATAGATCTAGCTCCTGGCTCCATGCCATGGAGGCGATTAATGCAGCAATGAGACTGTTTTTTTCCAGCTCCATGTAGCTAGCTCCACGCACTATGAATACATGGTTCACGTCACCTTCAAGAAAAAAATTGACTTCTACAGAGCTGGCTCCAGCTCCATGCACTATGAATGCATGTACATGGTTATGTTTTCGTCAGTTTATGTGTTCTTGTGGACGGGATAACCGTACAAAAGATATTAACACACTATCTTACCTGACCAAGGAGGTTCTAGTACAGTGGAGACTATCACCTCCTTGACTAAGGCTACCATAACGCCCCACTCTGCGTCTGACTCTTCATAAGTCATCCTGTTGCTTGATATATTTTGTATTACCAAGGAGGTTTCAATCAGATTTTCTTGAAATATTGTGGAAGTCTTCGTCACTATTCTGTATGCACAGTTTTGTGATTGCTGTCTGTATAATTTGCATGTAGGAAAAACTATCGAAGTACACAGGAAAAGAGGAGAGTTTTGAGATGTTCCAACAGGCTAGCCTCTGTACTATGGAAGTCATCCTACAGTGTGCGTTTTCTGGAGGGGAGATGTCGGAGCAGTGAGTATTTCATTTGTGGTTTTCTTTGTTAAACCAACTGTTATTCACGCTTACAGACACAGCTACAATGTACTAGTATCCAAGCGATAGTATCATAGCTACCTCAGCCTAGTACAATATTTCACATCTTTGCCTTGTCGCTTACCCAGGACCAAGAATGAGTACATAGAAGCAATCAAGAGGATCGGAATCCTGCAAGTTGAGCGCAACTTGTAAGTGGGATGTTCGCTCTTTAATATATTTCATGTGCGTCAAGTTCCCATGCATGTAGAGTATGTACACTAGTCGTGCCTGTAGACAACACCTGAATGCTTATTCTATAAAAGTAATATTCTATAAAAGTAATATGAAAGTCAGAATTAGAATGAAAGCTCATCTGTGTTGGTAGATTCCATAATGGTAAAGTTTAGCTTTCATCAAACACCGAAAGAAGGAACTCACCATAAATGTTAGGTCGGATAATATGAAAGTCGTTAGATACGAAGGTTTCTCATATGGATCCGGAGCCTTCCTTACGAAGGAGTTACAACGTAAGTGTGGTCCAGTATGATGTCCTTCACGACCCCTGAGTTATTCAAAGCTTTCTCCTGGTTCTGCAGAAACCCGCTGTACATGCTGCTCTTTACTGCTATCTACAACCTCTCCCCGGCAGGACGGGAGTTCCTCCGCATGTGTGACTTCGTTCACAACACCGCGGATTCCATCATCAAGAGGAGGAGGCAAGCACTGGTACGTTCAAATTCTATTAACAGAAAGGAAATAAACAGACCCGTCTGCTACATCTATTCCAGCATAAAATAGATCAGACTATCAAAGCAATGCTCTCAATTGCTTGAACGAAAACACGGTGTTATTTGCTATTTGTTTGAATCTGTAAAACGCAATCTAGATATTTAAGTCATTTAGAGATTAAAACACGCAGTCTGCCATGGCCTACTTGTTTCCTCCTTGTTGATATATTCTGAGTTGCGCTTGAATCTGTGCAGGAACGCGATCCTGGAATTTTAGCGGAGAAGAAAAGGCTGGATTTTATAGACATTTTGCTGACGGCTCGAGATGAAGACGGGAGAGGGCTGACCGATCTGGAGATCAGGGAGGAGGTGGACACGTTCCTGTTCGCCGGTAATTTGTGCCACGTCACCACAAATAATCGAAATAAATGTACATGTTTGTCGTATTGGGCTCAGTACAAGTCCTCTCCGTTTTAATGAAAGCAAACATTCTTGAGGGGATTCCTAACGAATAATATACAAATGACCAAGCAGGTTTTCGAGGGCAACCCCCCCCCCCAAGTTCTGCTTGGAGACAACTCTTCGCCCCGTTAATGTTTTCTTTTAAAATCGTCTCGTTGTTTCGCCAGGACATGACACGACTGCCAGTACCCTGTCCTGGGCCCTGTACTCCCTGGCTCAACATCCGCACCATCAGGACAAGGTACGGGAAGAAGTGGACCAGCTACTGGCCGGCAGAGACCAGGACACTATTGAGTGGTACGTATACTTCGATATGTCACATGATAACTCTTGCAGATTTTTTTTTGTGCTAGTTACTTCACAATTTCAATTTACTAGATTGCAAGTATTGAATGTTAGCAACTGTTGTCTAAAAAGGTACAATTGTAGCTTGCATTATACTGACGTTCTGGGCCAGTCGCATGCGTCATGCAGTTTTGTTGTTGTACGATTTTCAGCTAGGTACAAAATGTATGACAAAATCGACCGTCGACCAGGATATGATTGATAATCTTTTCCTTCGCAGCTGAATTTCAAACGACGCTTCCAAGTTTATGTCCCAGGAATGTTCTCTATTTCCTGTCGTAAATCTATCGTATATGACAGAGACCTTACCTATCTTATCCTACCTAGGGAGGACCTCCACAAACTGCCGTACCTGACCATGTGTCTGAAGGAAGCCATGCGGCTGCACACTCCCGTCCCTTTCATCTCCCGCACCCTCCTGGCGGACACCGTGATAGACGGGAACCACGTCCCCAAGGGTCAGTACGTAGGCATCCACCTGTACGCACTGCACCACAACCCGCACGTCTGGGGAGCTCGGCATATGGTACATCTCTTCTCTCCGCTACGTTGATACTTTGAAAAATATCCAAATTTTGAACCCCTAGTGGCTTCCATTCAAACTGCAGCTGTTTGAATCTTTTGCTGTGTGAATGATATATTCTTTAAAGACTTGTTGGTTGTCTCTAGAAAACCATCGATCTCCAAAGAAAATGGTGACTGAACTATATATAGCTACTTAACACTAACTTTAAATGTACATGCATTTTTATCAAGAAAACTATGCTGTATTGGCGGGTGTTGACCCTATTTCAAGTATTAGTGTTTTTTTTAAGTTTTCACTGTCTTTTTGGACGAGGAGGTACGCACGATGTTAGTGTTACAGGTTACAGCGTTCAACTGTTTTGTTTCAGGAGTTCGACCCTAGTCGTTTCCACCCTGACCGCATGAAGGACATGGACTCTCACGCTTTCATGCCGTTCTCTGCGGGACAGAGGTACTCAATACATAGATACTTAACATAACATAACAAATAATAATTACAATTTAACTGAAGTACTTGAACTGACAAACATGGCAAAATATTAACAAATCATAAAAAGGTAACAAATTTGATGGCGTACACTCAGATGTCACACACTGATTGTACAATCATTAGTCTGCGTCATACGATTATGTTTACATCCCTGACAAGAATTCTCTACTTGTACAGGAACTGTATCGGACAGAACTTTGCCCTGAATGAAGAAAAGGTGATTCTGGCTCGTCTCCTCCACAAGTGAGTGTCAACAGCGTCCTCTGTAAATATGACATCGGGAAAGGCAACAGTCTACCAGACTATACAATCTAAAACATATCAACCACATCGTTCGTAAAAAATACTTGCCATCGTGATCTAGTGAATCTAGTATGTGAAAGAGTCGGCTATAATGTTTATAAGGTAGTGAGATATGTGAAAAGTTAGTTCACTCAAGTCCTGTCTTACTCAATGTCATATTCGTATTCCAGGTTTACCTTTGACCTTGACCCCACCCGCCCCGTGGAGAAGGACATGATAGTTGTGATGAGGACCAAGGACGGCATGTGGATGAAGGTCAAGTCTACGGGCCAAACAGCTGACTAGTGTCCGTGGAGAATGACATCGATATCGTCTGTCATATATAGTACATAATAAGAGAACTGAATTGATAGGCTTCGTTAGAAATCAGAACATGCATGTATCAAAAGCGACCCTTTTTAATCAGTTACATTAGTGCAGCGCTTCGGTGGGTTACTCCAGCGCGCCAACAATAGCACTGCAGTACTGCAATTGATTAATAGGGCGCGCTATTTTTAGCAATCGTTTACAGGAGGGGTTGCATGTCCAAGTCAAACGTTGACTACAATAAAGAGACGAAATATGTTCTAAATCCTCTACATCTGATCCAATCTTTTTTAACTAATTTCTTGCATTCCCACTACCGGTACTTTGTTTTACTGAAAAAAGTCCAAGAAACAAGAGTTCCGAGACCTTATATGTAAATGTACATCGATTATGCAAATGACCTCTACATTAACATAATATATGCATGGTGATGTTAACTTTTAACTAACTTACATGAGTCACAAGTATGACATTCCCATCATTTACCACTAAGGAGTCATAGAATTTTCAGATGAAGTATGCAAATTAGGCCCGTATTTGCATAATTGCACCGTTGATATTCCACCTGCCATAAATTATAAACATTACATTATAAATGTAATTCCTATGATGTAAAACACTGGAATTACAGAATTTCCTCATCATGGATGCAAATTTAGTCATAATTTGCATCTTAGTCTAAGCTACCTACATACCAAAAATCATAAAAATTCGTTTTTCCTTTCTGGACTCATCTGCTCTGAAAGATGTCGACAGAAACCCTCCTGCAGTTCCAGCACAAGCTGCTAGGGGGACCAAACCCACACCACTTATTTCTGACAGGAAAAGCTTCTAGTATCTACCACCAAAAAATCAAGACCACAGCATGTTCAGGACAAAATATACAAAACTGGAAGTTCTGCTGCAGTACCAAGGTCAGCCACCAGGAGGCCCAGAATTGACCTTGACTTTTGACCTTTGTCTTCCTAAGAACTACCACATACCAAATATCATCACAATCCATAAAGGCCTTCTTAAGTTGACACCTTGCGTCTTTTAATAAATCAACAAGGATATCTAGCTTGGCTGACTTGCAGTTGGGCACCATTCTGAAGGAACATACGGCGCGCCGACCAGATGTGAGGAATGTGATTTACCCGAATCGTGATTCCAGTGGTTTCGTCTGAATAGGGCCATTAATAATGTGACTCAGTCGCTATAGACATGATTTTTTATTAGTGGCGTTTTGCACCCCTGTGTAAAAGTCACGTTTGGTATAGTCCGTCCATGTGGTTTCGTCTGAATAGGGCCATTGATAATGTGACTAATTTGCATAATACATGGACAAGTGGTCGCTATAGACATGAATTTTTATTAGTATCGTTTTGCACCCCTGTGTAAAAGTCACGTTTGGTATAGTCCGTCCAGTCCGTAGGCCGTCCATGTGCACGCGGAGGCTTATACTGACACAGCGTCGTTCTTCTTGTTGTTTTGGCAATTTTTCGGGTCAATTTTTCAACTTTTGTCTTGAAATTATTCTTCCAACATATACCATACTTGTCAGGATATTTCAACGGTGGATTTATACCGTTCTTTGGATGTTTGGGGGAGAAAATTCTCATTTCCTGACCGGGTGAACTACTTGGAGTTGAAGACAACGTGGCGTCTCTGAGACTTGGACAGACGGCGTGGTGTGGGGGAAGCCTTTTTAAGGTAAGATAACAAGCTGTTTTCGTCAAATTTATTTCCAATAAACCTTACTTTGTATGTTAGTTATATTCGGTATGATTTGGTGTGGGTCTTAGAAGGCTGCATGTTAGTCTTCAATTTAGCTTGTCTATAACCATTCTACGCTGTGCCGTTTTGAACTTCTTGGTGGCGTCTTCGGAGAACACTATATCTTATTTTTCGTGTGTCTTGTGTGAAAAAGTATGAGTCTATGTTGGAGGAAAAATTGTTCTGATATAGAAATGCTTTGTTCTAACGCCACGTGGTAATTGTAAGCGCGGCTCAGCGACCACCTGTTGGAATGTGCCGCACGCGGTCTTACTGATGTTCCCGCCAAATTGGCGGTCAAACGAGGCACCCGCGAATAGTTAGCATATTTTAGTATTTTGTTCTTTCTTATTAATCAGAATATTTTGAAAAATGTCAGGACACATAATGAGGCGACTGTTGGTTTATTTGAGTGAATGACTAGCCTAGTACCCACTGTGCACTTCTCAACATTTATATTCACCTGAATATTCACCTGAATCCGGGTCAGTCGGTACCCTTCCCAGGGTAATGAGACCGTTCATATAGTTCAGACAGTATTGGCAGTTCAGTATGAGAAGTTGTAGCCGTAACGGTCCGGGTGATTTTTCCATTCCAGAGCTAGTTTAGACTTGAAGGCATTCACTGAACTACAGGTCACTGCTGCTTCTGAGAGTTTATTCCAGATAGGGGTTGCTCTTGTTGGAAAGAAGTTTGATCTAGGCCCGTCTGACTTCTGGATCTGGAGTTTATATGCATGCCCTCTGGTATTCTTTGACAGACTTGACATAAACATTGACCTACTACAGAGGTTACAGTGGTTTCCTGTGCGTAGTTTGTCAAGTCCGTGGGAGATCTTAAACAGCTCCACAACGTCGGATCTCAGCCTACGAAAGTAGAGTGTTGGTAGTTCCAGCACTCTGAGCCTTTCAGGGTATGGAAGGTGGGAAACAGACTGAACGAGGCGCGTTGCCCGACGCTGCACTCTCTCCAGAGAGTCCTGATCCCTCTTTGTTTTCGGACTCCAGATAACACTAGCATATTCAAGATGGGGGCGAACAAGGCTTTTGTACAAAAGTAAAAATGAATCTTTATCCAAGTGCTGGAACGTTTGTTTGATAGTTCCTAACACTTTGTTTGCTTTATTTACTTGCCCCTGTACATGCTGACTAAAAGTCAGTTTGTGGTCAATCAGAACCCCTAGATCCTTCTCTTCGTTAGTAGTGCTCAGGATATGGGTTGCCCCATCCTCTTTTCTCATTGTGTATTCGTGTTGTGGATTGCAATTTCTAGGAAGTAATATGTTACATGCAGATGTTTATCCTCTTGCTTGTTGCGTTGTACTTATTATCCTGTATCGTGCATAGAATGATGCATCCTGATGTTCCTGTCCTGACTGGGAGAAACCTGTGATGACGGGTAACTTCTGTCTAAACCAGACCAGACCAGATGAGGGCTCAGAAAACCAGTTAACTTGAAGACAATGAAGTGAAGAGCTTGTACAGGTGAGACAATGCTTTCAAGTTTATTTTTTTCTCGAGAGGCATAGCACATATACTACCAGTAACAAGTTTAAAGCACTTAAGTTTCTAGAGCCATTTTAGCAAATGAACGTTCTATTGGTTTTATCGTTACAGCCATTCAGTGTCGCATGGATGTGTTCTTCGTACCATATACTAATGATCCTTTCTTATAGTTAGGTGTGTCCTGATGTTCCAGTCCTGACTGGGAGAAACCTGTGATGACAGGCGACTTAGGTCCAATGCAGACCAGATGACCGGTGAATAAGAGACAACAGCAACGTGAATCCGGAGACTGGACTGTAGCAGGAGGAAGAAACGGACTTTTATTGGTAGAGCTGAGTGAAAGAAGATGGGGAGGTGTGAGTATGGTTTCTTTGTTAACACAAGACAACACTCCACATGCACTCGCATTTCACCCTACTCTGAGGGTCAACATGCCTGTTTTCCGTAAATCGTAGCTGGCCGTTTAATTCCTCAATTCGCCACATCGTGTTGTTGAAAGCCAGATTACCCAAAAAATGTTGCTTTGGACCTCTCCACTTAAATTTTCCTGCAAAATTGGGACTTTACTCTCCTCTCAAGGTGCTTTTTGTCCGTAAATCGTAGCTGGTTGCTTTAATTCCACGTTGTTGTCCTGAGTTCGTCGCTGAAAAAAATGTTTAAACCAAGATCACCCAAAAATTGTCGCTTTGGACCTCTGTTTACACGTAAATTTTCCAAACATGTTGTTGATTGAAATTTGCATGCAAATGAGCACCCTCATCTGGAAAGATAATCGAGTTAAGATTTTCGCGCGGTTTTAGATAGTGCATGGACGGTTCTCTGACCTTTGACCCCAACGCTTGGGCCCCCCACACTTAAAAACCACTTCTCCTACATTGAACACAACTTACACAGTACGTTAGTTACATTGTTCCAACACTTTGTACTTAACTTTTTCCGGACACTTATAGTCACCACACTCTGCAACATCAGACCAAACACTTCAAATGATTTCTGTCTCTCCTGGTCAGTCAAGCGCACTGGTATACTGTTGTTTCGAAGCAACAATGTCTCATGCATATAGCAAAGACATCCCCGACGGAGTAGACTTAGTGCGCATTGCTGACCAGGAAAGACAAATCATTTTAAGTGCGATTGGTCTGATGTTGCAGAGTGTGGTGACTATAAGTGTCCGGAAAAAGTTAAGTACAAAGTGTTGGAACAATGTAACTAACGTACTGTGTAAGTTGTGTTCAATGTAGGAGAAGTGGTTTAAGTGTTGGGGGCCCAAGCGTTGGGGTCAAAGGTCAGAGAACCGTCCATGCACTATCTAAAACCGCGCGAAAATCGTAACTCGATTATCTTTCCAGGTGAGGGTGCCCATTTGCATGCAAATTTCAATCAACAACATGTTTGAAAAATTTACATGTAAACAGAGGTTCAAAGCGACAATTTTTTGGTCATCTTGGTTTAAACAACAAGATAAAAATATTTTTTTCAGTGATCGGATTTCAGGATAACAACGTGGAATTACAGCAACCAGCTACGATTTACGAATAAAAGCACGTTGACCCACAGAGTAAAGTCCCAATTTTGCAGGAAAATTTCAATCAACGGGAAATTTAAGTGTAAACAGAGGTCCAAAGCGACAATTTTGGGGTAATCTGGTTTTCAACAACACGATGTAAAGAATTCTTCGGTGGCAAATTGAGGATACGCGGAATTAAACGGCCAGCTACGATTTACGGAAAACAGGCATGTTGACGCTCAGAGTAGGGTTAAGTGGGTATAAAAGGGAGAAATGCGGATGCAAGTGTGTGCATGTGGAGTGTTGTCTTGTGTTAACAAGGAAACCATACTCACACCTCCCCATCTTCTTTCACTCAGCTCTGCCGATAAAAGTCCGTTTCTTCCTACTGCTACAGTCCTGTCTCCGGATCCACGTTGTTGCTGTCTCTTATTCACCGCTCATCTTGTCGGAATATGGTCCCGTGTCTTCAGGTCATCTGGTCTGCGGCATTGGACCGAAGTCGCCTGTCATCACAGGTTTCTCCCAGTCAGGACTGGAACATCAGGACACACCTAACTATAAGAAAGGATCATTGTTATATGATACGAAGAACATATCCAGGCAACACTGAATGGCTGTAACGATAAAACCAATAGAACGTCCATTTGCTAAAATGGCTCTAGAAATTTATAGTGTTTTTAAACGTGTTACTCGTATTATATGTGCTATGCCTCTCAATCGAGAAAAAAAAAAGAAACCTGAAAGCATTGTCTCACCTGTACAAGCTCTTCAGTTCATTGTCTTCAAGTTAACTGGTTTTCTGAGCCCTCATCTGGTCTGGTTTGGACAGAAGTCACCCGTCATCACAGGTTTCTCCCAGTCAGGACAGGAACATCAGGATGCATCATTCTATGCATGATACAGGATAATAAGTACAGCGCAACAAGCAAGATGATATACTAGTAGTAACATTTGCATGTAACGTATTACTTCCTAGAAATGCTGAGAAGTGGGAACTAGGCTAGTCATTCACTCAAATAAACAGTCTCCTCATCATGTGTCCTGATATTTTCACAATATTCTGATTAATAAGAAAGAACAAAATACTAAAATGTGCTAACTAGAGCTGTACTTGTGCCGCCTTGATGCTTCGCGGGTGCCTCGTTTGACCGCCAATTTGGCGGGAACATCAACATGCCTACGTGCGGCACATTCCAACAGGTGGTCGCTGAGCCGCGCTTACCACGTGGCGTTAGAAGAAAACATTTCTATATCCGATTCAGAACAATTTTCCCCCAACATAGACTCATACTTTTTCTCAGAGCCACTAGACACACGAAAAATAAGATATATTGCTCTCCGAAGACGCCACCAAGAAGTTCAAAACGGCACGAAGCGGCATAAATTTTCAACACAACGTTAACGTAGAATGGTTAAGGACAAACAAGCTAAATTGAATACTAACATGTAGCCTTTGAAGACCCACACCAAACCATATCGAATATACTAGTAACTAACATACAACGTAAGGTTATCAGTTTATTGGAAATAAACAGCTAATATCTTACCCTGAAAAGTCTTCCCCACACCACGTCGTCTGTCCAAGTCTCAGAGACGCCACGTTGTCTTCAACTTCAAGTAGTTCACCAGGTCAGGAAACGAGAATTTTCTCCCCAAAACATCCAAAGAACGGTATAAATCTACCGTTGAAATATCCTGACGAGTATGGTATAAGTTGGAAGAATAATTTCAAGGCAAAAGTTGGAAAATTGACCACAAGAATTGCCCAAATAACAAGAACGACACTGTGTCACTACAAGGCTCCACGCACATGGGCGGACTGTACCAAACGTGATTTTTACACAGGGGCGCAAAACGACACTAATTAAAATTGCTGTCTATAGTGACCACCTGTCCATGTATTATGCAAATTAGTTACATAATTAATATCCCCCTTGTTCTTAATTACACATGTCAGAAGTTTGAATAGTCCTACCTCAGAAGGTAGCAGATTTATAGAATTTCCTTGCTTCACAAAAAAGTATTGAAATGTTGTAAACCTTGCAGAAAGTGACAATTTACAGGAAATAGATAAATAAATGTATATTTGACAACTTCTATTGGTAAAACGCGAAGGAAAACATGACTTATGACCTAATGTAATATTATCATTTTTGGCAAAATGTCTACAATGTACATGTCATATTCTTTTATTACACGGTCACAATTTAAGTTTAAGGCTAAGTAAGCCTCAACATTTAAAGCCCCTTCATTTGCAAGTCTTTTGCCATTTCTCCATTCACGAAAAGACCGAAATTTGGAAATTTAACGGTCTCCTTTGTGATTTTTTGTCTTTCTTAGAACATTGTATATTTACTCAACTGTTGTGGCATAGACATCCCACCTTCTCACTTGCCAAATATCATCGCATTCCATCAGACAGATCTTGAGATATACACTAAAACATCATGCAGACTGAAAACAGTAACGCACCATTTCATGGAGTGTTAATAAGCAACTTAATCAATAATATTGGTTTTCTAACATATGACTCGTGTTATCGGATTGTTCTACAATGATTTCCTATACCATTCAGAAAATGACCAATTTCTATAAAGGTTACAATTCCTTGCAACAACAGATCATCAGAAAATGAAGACTTGACAAAAAATCCAGCGTGATCAAGATTGTATGGTATCATTCATTTTATTTTTGACATATCATGGGAAATTACATACAAAATTATTTACATAAAATTGCACATAAGGTACATATAATCATACACAAATCAAGACTGGTAATGTACAATAAAGAATTAATGCATACAAGCCTACCTTAGGCGACCAACATGGTGCAATGTACAATTCTGGGGGGAAAAAAAGCATACAAGACTAGCATGCTGGAAGTTATGCATGGTAGGAGAGGACTCTTTGGCACAAGTTAAACATCACCATAATCATGTACACACTGAAGTATGTAGAAAACACTACACAAAAACGACACCAGAATCACCACAGATAGCACACAAGATAGAATACCTTGATTCTTAGAACTGTAACCCTTCTATTGAGGGTTGACAAATGTGTTAAAGCTAATGGAAATTTTCCTGCCCTATAAACCCACAGTTACTGTGTTTCATATTCTTCATTGTAGAGTAAGAGCAAAGATGAGTGACAAGTTGTGTGGATAAGATTTGTGTATCCCGTTTAAAAAAACCTAAGCTAGAATCATCCTGGACAAAACATTTGAAACATATTTTCTTTCATCTCTTGACTTTTCAGCTAGAATCAACTAGTAAAAGTTTTACTAGTACCAATCAAGTTTACATGTCTTCAAGAAACAAAGATGTAATGTTATTACAACTTTTGACATATCTTACTTTAATTTAGGAACTTGCTTTTTGTCCCTAATTTTCATGTCAACTCTAAAAGCCCTTTGAAACTGTTTCACAACATCTCAAACCAGATCTAAGGATATCACAAGTAAAGAGTTTTCAGTGTTGACTAAAGAACATGGGAACTTTACAACTACACTAAAGTGGAACATGTTTAGCTATTTCAGAACAAGACCAAAGTTTGTAAAAACCACTTACTACAGACAGATATAAGAATTTTTGCTATTAACACTTGTTATGTACAATACAGACATATTGTATGAAATACTTAATGGCATACTATAAAGGTCTAGCAAACGTATCCAAGGTGTCCAGTCTCCAATCTTGTAGCAGATGTGAACATCTGAATATAGACCTCATGTACATTACTAATTCATACCTGTGGTTACACAATGTTTGCATGCAAGCTGCTACAGTATACACCAGCTTAGCCTTTTTGTTTAATTTTAGCCTTAATTTGCTAAAACAGGCATTTGCTGCCAACCACTTATGAAATACAACAGTTTCACAACAGATCTCTAACCTACCGTACAGTTTTGAAGACTTGAATTGTCCAAAAGTTGTAGAAAAGTCACAGACGGCAGAGCAATTGGTGAGTCAATACACATAATACCAAATATTGAAGCAAGGAGGTTAAAAAAGGGCTTTAACCTCCTTGGTTGAAGTAGGCAAGAACACTTTGACATGCAACATATTTGGGTACAGAGTTTCGTTGCAATCATAATACATGTAACACTTGCAGTTACTTCTCAGAACATGTAACAGTTGCAGTTACTTCTTACATACATGTAACACTTGCAGTGACTTCTTATATACCTGTAACATTTGCAGGTACTTCTTACATACCTTGTTATTTCTTACATACCTTGTGGCAACACAATGACAGAAATGGAAGAGTCTGAGATACCAGTAAAGCTGTTCTGTGTTTATGACTCCTACTAGTACTACATCTCAGTTTCTGGAGGCTCTACTCGATCTGAAATCACCTTCAGAACCTTCTCAAACTTCATGTAACGGTCCTTCTGATTGGCTAGCGCTCCTTTGCTGCCCCACAGCAGCTTCATGTGGAGTTCCGTTCTAAATACGTCCAGGAGAGTGTCGTCCACCTTCAGCCCCTGCAGTCGTGACTCGGCCGTGATTTTGTACAGGCCTGGCTGCTGTGCCACGCTCCGCATCGCGTCCACGTGGGCGAGCACGGTGTCCAACCCGTAGTCGTCCGAACTGTCCCAGGGATACGCCAGCTCCATGTCGGTGACGTCGTTCGCCATGAGCTGGAGGAAAGGAACGACGTGAGGGAAGCAGGTGTTGCTGAGGGGGATGGTGCTGGTGCCGTTGTTCAGCGCATTCAGGACCGGCTTCAGCTTGGAGTCAAACTTGACGGCGCTGGTGGTGAAGTGTTGTCTCAGGGCCGACCACGTGCCATACAGACGAGAGATCTGCATGGAATGAAACAAACAGTCAGAATTGATGTAAGCACAACTTAAGCAAGAAAATTTCCTCAATCAGGATACGGACGAACAAGGTATTTTTTCAGAAAAAAAGACTTTTAGTACTGCTCTCTTTTTGTCTTTCCGGGGATTACTGATCATGAGCACAACTTGAATAACAGAGACCTGGAAGAAGACCAAAACACAGCTGAATATCATAGTTGCTCTTAGCAGAATAGTAGAATGTTTCCTAGTGCAGAACTGTAATATAGAGTTTGGGCCTTACATGAGGGGACTCCAGAGCCTTCATGATGGCGGAGAAGCCAAACAAGTTTCCCATGGTTCCCTTCAGCTCTGCTGCCACCTCGATGAACTTGTGCAGGATCCCCGCCCGTTCCTTATCCCCGCCGGTACAGGTCAGGATGGTTACCGACACCCACATGTAGATACACGTGTGTCTGCAGGGAGATAACACTCAGTCAGCGACAGTAACACTAATTTTCATCTACTTTGTAGACTGTCACCACCTACCAAAGCTAGAGAGCCACTCAAGGTTAGGGGTGACATGAGATGATAATGTCTTTGTTAGCTGTAGTATTTAACAATTTTGAATAGATTTGTGGAAATGTAGGCATAGAACCTATTCAAACCATGTAACTTTATTGAAATGACAATAGTATGGACATTTCCATATGGTTATCTAACAACAAAGATAACTACAGTGTATCATCAGTTGGCTAAATGATGAAAAACTTACTTAAAATATCAAGAAAATCTTCTAAATATAAATTCATTTTTGTTACCATTGAAGGATCAAACAGGCTGCGTATCAAGTTATTCTAATTTGTCAGGCACTATTAGAACTAAGCTTTAAAACTGTGGCGTCGGTGTGGCGCAATGGTTAGAGCGTTGGACTCGGAACCCATGGGTCCCGGGTTCGATACCCACCATGCCCCGACGTTGTGCCCTTGGGAAAGGCACTTAACACGATTTTCCTGGACGGTGACTGACGACCACCGAGCCTTTTAGGCTAATCTGTCTAAAAGTGTGCCAAAAACACACTACGGATTTGGTGTTGCAAATGTGGCAACATCTGCACATTTGCCACTGAGAGCCGTAAATTTTTTTTTTTTTTTTTAAACTGTGCCATGACACTGGAAGGGTTAAAGATCTGGCTGAATGCCATACAGCCATTTCCTGAAAACTACAGGAACGAGGTAAGGTGATGTGTTCACCTCTCTATCAGGTCTGTCCTGAGTACCTCCCCGTGTGGGAGGGTCATCAGCTCCAGGCCCGACGACACGCCCATCTGTCCAGCCAGCTCCTCCGACACCTCCACTATTCTGGCAACCTGCATGGACAGGTGGGAATTTAAATGTTAGACTTAGAGGGACCTGCAAACAGTAAATATGAACTGGAAGAGTGTAGAGAGAATGGCTGCCGACCAAACTTGTGTCAGACAACACAGGAGCTCCTAAGTTTAAGCAAGCAAGCAGCAACTTTTGGGTTGAAATAGAATTATCATTTTCTTGTTTCGGTAGTCTTGAAGGACAAGCAGAATGGGTATTTGACAGGCATTGTGTGAAGCAAGTTTTGCTTTCAAACCAAATCAGTACAAAATCATTGAAATGTTAAATGTAAGAAATGCCAGCAATACAAACAATAGCTAAACAATAATATGAGTGCATGATTAGAAAAAAATCTTCATTTCTATCATTATAGTTGTCATACATTGCTTTAATTACACAAGCATTGCACCAACTATTTTTGAAATGGATCAAGTGATTCAATATAACTTGAACCTTGCTTGAACACAACAAAAAAGTATAGTGAGGCATTACTTACTTCACAGTCAACTCGGGTCATGTGCTGTGCAATTGTCTTAGCGCTGCCATCTAGCAGCATGGACCTGATCTGCACCACAGCTGAGTTGTCCAATGGCTTGTTCTCTGTTGGTAACAAACATGTTGTGAATTCCGAAGGATTGAAGGAAGATTCAGTCTCGATAACTATAGAAGGAACAACTTCCTCGAAGGAATCTTCCTCGGGATCCAGCTCGTCTCCAACACTGTCCAAAGACGCTGTAGACAGGACCGAGAATCTTGTGTCGGACATAATCCGTCTCTTTCGTGCCTCCATGCTGTCTTTGCTCCTTTTGGGAGTGTTCAACCTGGCATAGTCAGGAATATCGTTCAGCTTGACCAGACGAACTTCACCCTTGGCCAATGGTTGCCATGACACTGGAGGTGCAGGGTCAAGTTCGGAGTAGTCGTGCTGGGCTACATAAATCTCCTCCTCCGGCGACAGTTCCTTTTCTTTATTCCTCACTTCCACTTTTGGTCTCTGCTGTTGTCTAACTGAAGGTGTCCTACTGGGTTTGGGAGGTGGTTTTGATCCGACTGCTTCGTTCGACCCGTGGAAGAACTTTCTTCGCTCTACTCCGGGGCTGAGAAGCGTTGGATCGCTGCCACACCTCTGAAGGTTGCGCTTTTCTATGCGAATGTCCTGAGCGCTTCCTGAATGAGCGTTCTGCTTCTGCTTGATCAGTGATATAGCCTCCACGTCCCTTGCTGAAGGAAGGTTGCTTTCCGAGGGATTTTTCGTCATCCTCCCGCTGACAGATAGAAGTTGTTCGGGAGACAGAGTTACTGGTTGGCTGCCTGATCTGCCGTGAATGATTTTCGGATGAGCACGAGGACTTCCCGTAGGGGTAGAGTGTGTGCTTCCCTTCGGACTTGGCGTAGAGGCAGAACGCAGTATAGTTGGGCCCGGAGACTGCCGCTCTGGTTGTGAAGTTGTTGAGCCATACTTTGCATCCGTGTAGCTCAATGGCAAGGTTCTGTTGATGGGGTGGTAGATGATTGCACCTGTGCCTTCTGAGATTGGCTTCCTGTTGCCGACATAGAACCTGACTAGGGAGGGAATGGAGTCAAAACTTTCCTTCTCGAACTGGTACTGAATCCGCGAGTACGTGGTGTTTGGGTGCAGCACCACCTTGTTGATGATGAAGTGAAGAGCCTGTCCTTTCGAACGGCATGTCAGAACGAAATCCCCCGGTTGCGAGATGCAGTCACGGATCAGGAAGTCTCCGCTCTGCGTGACGAAGTTCTCGGCGACGGTGCGAGGGATCATCCCGTGGAACCAGGCATGGCTGCGGATGTCGTTACTGTCCAGTTTCAGCTCCTCCTCCAGGTCTTTCCTCAGTTTCTCCGGACTGGCATCCATGGTTCTTCTCAGGCTGGACCAGCCACCAACTCCCTGTACAAGAAATGAAAACAAAAAATTGAGATCTCCATATTCTTTACTGTCCTTAACACAAGACAACAAGGTTGAAAGTATCACTGGAAGAATAAACATTTGTATAACAAAATGACTGAATCTGTCACACAAAAAATACAGCATTCTGATATAATTTTGGCACTATTGAACATTCTGCTTTTCAAGTCCTCAGACTTACAACATGTAGTGCTGTCTGAGAGAACATTAGTCAGGTACCTCTAATACTACTTAGAACAGAACAGAACCTTGAATCTTCTCGGACACATAAAACTACAGTCATCACAAGTTCCAAGAAGGAAGGCCAAATGCCTTATCACCAAATGGACACAACTGTTTAAAATCCGGCAGCAACTGTCAACATGTTCTGTTGTCCCCTGGTACCCTTGGTATTGGGAAGTATATTATCACAGGGTTGGGCACTGACAACCACAAAAGGAAAAGTGTTACAGTGTCAACCAATGGCAAACTTGTTCTGACAACGGCTGCATTACGGAGTTGACCCTGAACTCTCAAGTTTGCGGTGATTTAGTAGCCTTGATGCAGTTTGATATTTCAAACATCTTAGAACAATATACCATCCAGTAAGTGGGCCCATACATATATCAGTTAGTTGTTAGCCAAGTACATGTAAAATATACAATTGATCTTGACAAAGTTCAGATGTTTCTATGAGGCCGACAGATGTTGGGCATAATTTCCGGCTAAATTGACAGCAATGTACATTTGCAAAATGTCAGCTGTCTCTACTAGCTGGTCTTTGATAACCCATGAATGATAACTATTGCAAAATGGAATCAATATTCCAGCAGCTGCTTTTCTAACTACAGATTACACCCATATGAATTCTCTCAAGGAAATTGTGCTTTTTTTTGGCAGAGGTTGTATGTACTAAAATAGTAAATCCTCAATTTTTTTTTACCATGCATTGTTGGCTTACAAGATGATTGAAGACATGCAAGGTGCCTGTCATTTTTAAATCGTAAGTCAACACTAGTTATTCCAATCACAAAAGCATGGTTTTGACGAATAGAAAAGCCAAAATCATGTTCAGATACGCACTGTATGCTTCTGTTCAATCATTCACAAACAATGTCTTTCTTGGTACGATGTGACTGGAATATGTCCAACTGCTTTTAATCAAATTTGTGTTGTATCATTCAGTCATCCATAAATCTTACCAATGTAGTCCTCAGCCAATCATGTCACGTCTTCATGTAATGTCATTAACTTCAACCAAGCATGAAGGACAGACACAGTGATGAGAAAATTAAGTCAGGATGAAACATAGACTGACTCCTGCCACCTGACATGTAATGGCCTAACGCCCTCTCCACCAGCAAAAATAAATTTGGCTGTTTTTTGTAACCCTCGTGTACATGACGGATGATTTTTTTTTTTTACTTTACTGCTTCGATGTGTTGTCACTGGTTGACTTGATGAATCACATTCATTAATTTGGAAGGAGCCAAAATTGCAGACGCTCCTTCCTCTTGGAGCCAGGTGGTTGCTGAAAATTTGATGAGCACCACATATCATCCATGTGGACGTCTTGTTTGGAGTGTCTGTCTCTTGATTTATTGTCCTGTGGAGGATGATTTTTCATGCAGCCAAAAAGGACGCTGCATTGCATACTGGCATTGATTATGTTATAGTCTTCACAGCCATTTAATTCAAATTTCTTCAAATCTGTTTGCATCCATTTTCAGCTTGTGACTTGTAGAGAGCTAATAATCTAAAGAGGCAGCATGGTACAGATTGATTATTTCACTGTTCATTATCCACCCATGACATTGCAGGGAATTAAGCTGTACAGGAAAACAAGTGGCTTGATGATGTTGAAAATGAAATTGGAACACTGCTCAGAAATGGTACCAACTGTTCTTATATTGCCACACCATCTGTTGTGCAGTTTTCATGACTTGTCTACGTCTAAGATAAGATTAAGTTCATATCAGGGGGGCTGCAGGTCTGGGAATATTCTATTAGACTAGGAAAAATGCAAAGTATATTGAATACATATGAAGTAAAGTTCTTCCACTTAAGTTAGGTACAGTAACATAGATATTGGCTCTTTCTAAAATTCTAAACATGAACAGTACTTGGGATTTGGTGGGATAAAACAGAAGTCTGTAAATGGAGGAGCAAAAATGTCACAAACCCTCCTTTGGGGCCCAGACAAATGGGCCATAAGTGAATTTGTGGGACCCCCCACTAGGGAATAATCCTATTAGCAATGACACTTGTCTCTGTTAGGAGCATGCACCTGTTCTAGTTCAAATGTAATGTTAGTGTTAAAAGTATAGTTACCTTTCTTACATACTAAACCTTGACTTTTACATGAAAAATGTTCAGGAAAAGCAAAGGTATCAATTCAAATCTGTAGCAAGGGAGTTGGAAAAAATCAAGGAGAAAGACAACAGCTGACAGTTTCTACAATTCTAACATTGATCAATGCCAACAAAACAACATGATGTCACAGGACAAGCAACTTTTTTAGAAGAAAACGAAAAATTGAAAGACTTTGAAAATTATCTATAATTGTACTTAACTAGTAGGATTATGATGTATATATTTGCTTGCGATAGTCTTTTCTGTAGCATATGAATCCTCGGTAATCAAGTTTCACGTTATGAATAATTCAAACCATTATGGTGTTGGTGGGGAGGAGATTATGGTGTTTGCCACTCACAATTACACGCTTACTTTGTCTCACTAAAGAACAGACAACCTGCAGGGTGAGTACACATGACATCATGCTCTCTGGAGAGACTGGGCGTTAATGTGCTCTGGTCTGGAAGAGGTTTTAGCCATTAGATTTTCCGTATTAACATGTTAGGAGAAATCTAACATGTATATGAAAAAAACAATGTCTTATGTGATTTCCCTAAAGAATAAGGACATCATTTTCTTAAAAGCATGTTGGAAGCAATAGGGTTTAAAGAGGCCAGATGACAAAGCAGATAGTGGAGTGACATGTTCTTTCTAATTGAAACTTTCCTTCCTTTGAAAAGGTAGTGTAGCAAGTCTTAATATTAACACACAATTCTATTATTTTATTTATAAGAAAGTAAGAAGCATACAGAAGTTTTGACGGTTTAAGCAATCAATGCATTAAAGTTCAGTGTGTCATGTCATATTTACTAGTAGATGTCATAATCTACATAATGTAATTTATTTTGGACCATGGAATGATTGATTGACCATAATTTGATCAATTTTCAATTAAGGACAAAACTTATAAATGAAACTGCACATCACTCCTGCAGTTCACATCATTAATTCATACACAAGTTTGTTGTGAATAATCATACTATTAATCTATATGATACTCAGAACCAAACAATCGTTTATGACGTCTGCTATTATTAGATAGTATAATATAATATCTTTCAGCATGAGGAATTGTGGAGGGGGTAACCCAACCAGGCTTGATCTACCAGGCAGGAATGATGACACTGACAGTACATTGTGAATATGGTCGGCATGTCGGTCATGTCATAGGCCAACTTCAGTATCTGCCAAAATATCACTCAACCTTCTAATAACTTGTTCTCCCTTTCATCGAAGTGTGATCATTCCTGCTCAGTTTAATCTTCCAGTGGGGTAACAGTTATGATGTAGTTTTGTATTTATGACTTGGATAGTGGAGATAGGTGCAGATGGTTGGAAGGATCAGGAATGTGAAACATGCAGGGTCAAGATAAGAGCAACGCCCCGACACTTCACGCCAGACAGGTCTATGGACGGCGATCATTATGTTACCAGTCTGACCAAAATGTTTCATGATATAAAATTTAGTAAATGATTCTGAGTTACAATCAAAACAACTGTTTTTGAAGCTAATGCTGTGTATTCACAGTATTTGTGAATGAAATAAAGGAAAGGATTTTAATTTAGCAAACATTCTTTGTGCACTATTCTCATTCCTCTTGCAAATATTGTTGGCACAAAATTTACACTCAGTCTGACTTTTAAGTGTGAGTAATTAGACGAGATGACACATTTCAAAGTTATGTACCAGTTTTACGGCTGTACTCATGGACTGGTTGTCTGACTAGAGTTGAAGGTTGACAGTCAGGACATAGAGACGACAGAAATAGGTTGTGTGGTTTATTTGCTGTCAAATATAAATTTCTCTGGTAGAAAGCTGTGACAATTTCCTCTGGAGCCTCTATCAGATTTACCCAACATCAAAACTTTTCTTTTGGAAAAGGGCGACAAAAGACACGCGTCACTTGAACAGGACATATCAAGTTCTCAAAGCCGAAGAGATTTGCTAAGTCAGAAGGGCTCACTGAAAAGCTTTACAACCATCAAGTATAATGGACAAATGCATTTAACGCAAACAAACAGGCTCCACACTACTCTAATCTGAAACATACACACAAATACATACCAGTACATCCTCTGGGCAAATTTACAAAACATGCCCAGTACTTGTTATTGGTGATAACAATGGGAATTTCAAGAATTGAACTTGCTCTTACCTGAGAGCTGTAATTTGATGGTTTCAAACTGCAAAGAAAAGAAGAGACAAGAGTTAGAAATATGATCTTCAGACGATGGGATAAAATAATCTATCCTTGAACTACAAGAGTTACCAAGGTTTGGGGAAAATGTAGACATACGCTGCTGACCGCAACATGGCAGATAGTCTTCTTAATCGTCTAAGCTTGCTTGTTGGCACGCAACCCGGCGTACACATTGAAATACGGTGAATATTGCACGTTTTTCCACAGAACTCCGCTACAGCTAATATTGTGTGGCCCCAACCACAGCCCTCTGACCCTTGGACTTCATATAGCAGCAGATTGTTACCTAGAACAGACACCGGCAGTAAATATAGCCCTACATTCATCTTCAAGTCATGAAGTCAGCCTACATGATACCAGCTGCACGTTGGGGTTCATGTCAACTGCTGCAATTTATCGTGACAGCGCCATGCCTTGACGTCATGTTTTCTGGGGGGTACTCCAGCCTCCCAGTTGTGTTGTCAACATCCTGGGCAATACTAAGGTCAAGTATGGAACCTGTTCTATCTCCACATTCATGTTTGTAAGTTGACTCCCCAACCAGGATCAAATAACGATGATACGACATGTCCTGGGCTATTAAAAAATGGATGTATTTCTTTCCTACTAATTACCAAAGCACAGTTATTCATCTGATTAATGTGAGGTCAACTCATAAATGTCAGATCAGACATTACCACTTACTCATGACATTTTGACATATTTACCATAGGCAACATAGAAAATCTACTGGCAACCATGCAGCTGTAACAAACTAGTTTACATGCAGATCCATGATTCCAGATTCAAACAGTCATCATCATCTCAATAGCAATCTGAGAAGGCTTCAAAAGACATCAATAATATCATATCTTTTGTTGCAAATAGCTCAAAATGTATCCCAAACCATAGGGTACCATATGTTCACGAGTTAAAAACAGCACCCTGACATAAAACCCCTATCATGACGAGGTAATTACCCTGGGCCATCTCCTAACAACAGGTAAAGGCTTGCCTCATTAATCCTGCCATTTCCTCCTTACCTCCGCCTCAGTCTCCCCCACTGGTTATCTCCAGACCTGATGAGCAAATTGTATGTTCCATTGGTCTCAATTACACAGGGCTCTCACAGGCTGGCTAAATTGTCCATTGGGATGCTGCAGCCACAGGTAGTGACCATTTACAGAGGGATAGTACCGAGATGTGTAAACCACTGTTGCTGGAATTTTAGAAGCCTAAATCAATTGCTGTTCCCTTACTTAAAATAATAATCTGTTTGGCATGAAGTTTGGACAGTTTTGTCTTTTTTATTGAAATTTTACGTCTAAGTGTACACTGTAAAAACAAATCCTAATTCGTAATATTCTGTCAAATCTAATCCTCATTTCACATAAAATCTCAAATACCAGATAGATAATCGATATGATGAAAACCTCCCTCTTACCTTTATACAACAGGAATCGTATGAAAGTCTAAGATGATGAATGCTCACGAGTGAACACAAGCCATAGAACCACCACATCTTTTGCAATTCTATTTCACTTCAATGCTGGAATAATCTCAAGAGAAAGCTTATCAAATAAGATGATGATTGCAATGGTCCCAAAGTGCTCCCTCACATGGTTTTCTTACTTATAATAACAATACGGTCTAATTGGGAAGGCCTTTTGTTTTTAATAACATCTTCTCTCAAGGGACGATCTCCACTATTTATCATAAAAATGTAACTTTTCCTTTCGCTTGATATGTTTTACCAAGGACATGTCCTTGGTTTTACAGACATCCAAACTAAGTTTATCTTTAAAAACAAATTTACTGGCCTTCTTTTCTTTGGTTACATTCATAGATCTACCTTCAGCAACCTTTCTATATGAAGAAATGTAGGGAGCAGGTCATACAATTTTCTCTACCCCTCAAAGACATCACCAACTGATTCAGATGAATATTCCCGTAGATTAGATGCCCACTCAAGCGGCCCCTCAGGGATGCTTTACTGGTAATTCAAATTTCCATTTGTTGATGAACTGATAGTGATATTCTTTGCTACAAAAATTTGCTCCAGGCAAAGGACACTCTTGTTTTACAGTTTTGGTATGAATCAAATTTTCATAATTTCTGTACTAAGCAATATCAACAGAGTAAAAACGAACATCAAAAATCAATCATAAACACCAATATGTGCCAACTCCACTGCACAAAAGATGATTTAGAACTTACCAAGCCACGTTGAAGGAATTCCTATGAAACATCTTACTTCTTGAGGAAATGACAAGAACTTTTTTCCGAATCCTCTCACAGAAAAATCCTGTTTCCAGCCACTCGCATCTTCTAGTAAAAGAGACCCACTTCGCCTGTATCTACCGAAGCAAGTTTTCTCTCCTGCTGTTCCGCCGGAATCCTATCCACTGAAGCTTCCCACGTTAGACCGTGGTACTCGTGGCGAATCACATGCATTATGATAATGTCAGTTGCTAGGTGACCAAGCATTATGTGCCTTACTGTATAACAGTGGGTATGGTCCTTCATTAGGCATGGTGCTTGGCTTGAATACACTTCTCCAGATGGTTTGCTTTATGGTACTTTAGGGAACCACTATACAGAATGTAAGGCTTACATACACGATATAGAGGCAGCTTTTGATGTCATGAAAACAAAAAAAGAAATTCCTCCTTCCATCCTTCTACGTACGTGAAATTATGTACATGAATACACAACTATATATTTAGAAAGATATGCTTTTCTTTTTCGACATCAAAGCCTCATATACATATCATAGAAAACACATTACAGAGCAATTTTTCCCTCTAATTCTGTCTATTTGTATACTGAGGCTCCCAACCTTGTTCACTAAAAAATATATCATTATATGAGACCCCAGTACACAAATAGGATAGTACCTAGGCTACTTTCAGTTTCATATACATGTAGTATAACTAAGGATTAATGTCCCTTCCATATGTTTTCTTTATAAATAAGTTGACAATTTTTGACATTCCACAAATTTAGAGGATTCAGCTTGAACTTTATTAGATCTAGCATTCATTAACTACTTCTACCTGTTTCTTATATCAGTTAAACCAAGGAGCTCCTTGGTTAAACTTTGATTGACATCAGCTTCAGGGTTCCTTTTACAGTTAATGAAGTTCATCTGGTTTCTGGCTGGTAAAGGAACCACGCTTTATGCTAGCTGTCAACAGTTTACTGAAATTCTAGGTCTGGAAATACATGTAAAGAGTAATCAGAGGATGTTAGTCTAAAAATTTGGCAGCAAGGCAAAAAAAGAACCTTTTCTGTGAAAAGATACTTGACCAGTTCTGAGACTATTGACTCATAATTGGGGTTGGGCCATTGTCATGCACTTCACACTGAAGTAACTAACACATTGGTGAGTATGTGCTAATACTGCAGAGAATGAGATAGGTGTGAGGGGGAGGGCAGTTTGTTTTGCAAAGTAAATAGAGGATTACAGAGCCAATTGGCAAACACACTGCTAGGTGCTATACATGGAAATCTACACATAGTGGACTTCCTAATTCAATGGGCACTCAACATTGTACAGGCAACAAAAGTCAATAAAATACTTCAATAAGCAGTTGGTTTTTTTGTCTTTCTGCGTTCTGACTAGTACAAGCTACAAAACCGACATACAAATCAGGACTGACAGGAAACCAAAACAAGAGCACCCATGCATGGTGTGGCAAAAACATAATCCAGGACTTGATAATTTCATTATCATAAATCCATAACAGCCAATGCCTCAAATGAAATGTCTTTGGTATACAAAGAAGATACTAGTACAACAAGCTGAACATTGTTACCAATATTTGATGTGACAGTGTCTTTTTTCTTGCTCCTTGATAGTTTTGCTTGACCCAAACCAAACTACCTGCCTAATGTCCATGATATAGATTACACCATGATAAGATAACAACAGATAACCTCCTGGTTCCTGGTGCCTACAACAGTCCGCTCCAGCTCTCAAACTATTTCGAATTTCCTACAGTTGTAATCACACTGACTAACGACATTTGAGATTACAGACTACTGATTATGCAACAACAGACAGTCATGCTTCAAAAACCAACCCTAACTTTCCCTTACCTTCAGCAGTTGTCACTCGGCAGAGACAGGGCCAGTAGAGAACAGACACTACTATCTCTTTACACACCTTCCAGTACAGTTAACACAGCTGTAAACCACACATCCATTGATCCGGCAGAGACAATTGAATGATGGCATAGAGCGTCTGACGCCGCCAAAACACTAGAGTAATCAGCTGCAAACGAACCTGCAGAACCTGTTTTATAACGACAAAGGGAAGGGCCGGCCTGAAGAGTCCAGGAAGGGCTAAACCATTCCTATACACCTGCAGGGGGGAGGGCTCTGAGTGCAGATCTTTTTTTCTCCAAAGTCCAAACAGAATTACTGGCAGGAAGGAAGGTAGAGCAAGGACAAAAGGACTAGATCAGGATCTAGATATACGTGTATGTTTATTTTCAGCCTAAAGAAAATTATCCCACAGAAGATTATATCTCCTACAGAAAATCAAACTTAAATTTTGTTTGGATTTGGATATCAAATCAAATCAAATCAAATCAACTTTATTGCTCGACAATTGTAGCTGGTACAATGTATGGCAAAGAAACAACAAAGGTACATACACAAACTAATACTAAAATATGATTCTATCGGGCTAGTCCATAATGATACTAAAGCTAATCTATTGTGTTTTCTTAGGAAGAGTATTATTACATTTTGTAATTCAGGTAATATGTCAGCTATTTACAATATGGTGTCGCTTTTGTAGTGATTCATAAATGAATTTTCCCACGTAAACTGATATCTGAGTAGGACATGAAAGGAGTATATTAAAGATGTCTGATTTTGAGTGAGGTAGCGTAACATTCGTTTTGGAAGCTATGGATTGCATCAACTTTTGTCTGTTTTCTTCATATGTTGGACATGACATCATAAAGTGGAATTCGTCTTCAATACCCTCCTTGCATGTCGGACACAATCTCTGGTCGGCAGGTGTATTATAATGACGGCCCTTTTCGATTTCCAGGCCGTGTGAACTTATCCTCATTTTTGTTATGTTTGTCGTAAAGGATTCGTTTTGAATTGATGATAGATACTTTTCCAAGCCGAAATGTTTTTTAATTTTAGAATAAGTATGAAGTTTATTGAATTTTCTTATTTCCTGCCACCAGCCAACTAGAAATGTATCTTGTAAACGTTGTTTGAATATGCTTCCAAACTGGTTGACATTGACCCTTGGGTTTAGCCAGACATTTTGGAAGCCGTGTCTGCACAGTAAGTCCTGTATGTGGACTGTCCAGTCATGATCTAGTTCGACAGCAGCATAATATGCCTTCTTTACAATTCTGTCATTGGATAAATTGGTTAGCCTAAGCCAGTATTTGATCATTTGTGTCTGAGTATCTATGTACAGTGGTAAAGTTCCTAGCTCCCCCCTTACAGCGGAATTGACAGAGCTCTTTGGAACATGGAGAAGTATTTTGTAAAAATTTAACAGAACATACTCTAGGTCAGGAATTTCATAACAGATCGTTGGTTGTTCCAATGTTATGTTTTCTAATATTTCTGAGCGGTATATTATATTAAGCTTATCTCTATATCTTTTAAATCGAACGAGAACGGGGCGAGGAGATACAGGGTCAAGTTTCTTCCCTGTTCGAGTAGTTCTAAGGATGACAACATCTGGTGCCAAAACTGGACCAAGAATGTTAGTTACTTTTTCTCTGATATTTTCGTTGGGACATTCTTCTATTCCTTTCAGGATCAGGTCCCTACATTGTGCATTTGTTCCTATAACTTCACTACAGTACAGCAAAATTGGTTTTACTAAAGTGTTAAACAGGTCGAGGGCAAGCGGGATGGAAGAGTTGGAGTTAGATGATAAAAGTGATTTCAGTTTGAATGAAGCCCGTAAGGCTTTTAATCTTAGTTGTTTTATAGCTCTATTAAATGACCCTGACGGGGTTACATCTACTCCTAGATATGTATAGTGGTTAGTAATTTCTATGTTTTGGCCCTGTATTTCATATGGTTGGTGTTTGTTTTTGTTCAACCGCCCGTGTTTTGAAAATATCATAACTTTGGTTTTGTCTTTGTTTATTGATAACTTCCACAAGGAACAAAATTGGTCGAGTATTCGCAGGCATTCTTTGAGTCCAGCTTCAGATTTGGATACAAGTACAAGGTCATCCGCCCATAATAAACTGTTGATAGCGGTGTCTTTTAGAAAGATGGGGTCGCATGATGGTGTGTTTAGTAGAGCTGGAAAGTCATTTATATATAAGTTAAACAACAGAGGACTTAAACTGCAACCTTGACGTACACCACAGGTTGATTGAAAGTAGGGCGAGAGACCGTTTGACATTTTGACACAATATTCTACATTTGAGTACATTGACTGTATGGATTTGAAGAAGTTCCCCCCTACCCCTGTTGATAGTAATTTGTAAAACAACCCATTTCTCCAGACGGAATCAAAGGCCTTCCTAAAATCTACGAAACATGTATATAATTTACCTCCGGGTGTAGAAATTTGTTGATCGATAAGGGTTTTTAGCACAAAAATATTATCACTTGTTCTGAAATCGGCCCTAAACCCAGATTGGTAAGGTGACAATATATTATTATTTTCGAGAAAAATCTGAAGCCGTTTGTTTAATATATAGGTAAACAATTTTCCAACACAGCTGGATATAGCTATCCCTCTGTAGTTGGTTGGGTTTGAGGGGTTACCGCTTTTAAAGATAGGTACAAGAATGCTTTGGCTCCATTGTTGTGGAAATTTTCCAGAGTTTAGTATCAAGTTGAACAGTTTTTTTAATGGTAGTATGAGTTGCGGAGCACTGTATTTCATCATTTCATTGATAATAGAATCTGAGCCGCAAGTCTTCCTACATTTAAGGTTTCGCAAACCTTCTTGTATTTCTCCTTCTGTGATTTCAAAATCTAGGGGCTTTTCTGTTTCACATTCAAGATTTTTAATGATGTTGTCTGCGTTTTCTCTTTCCTTATGGTTGGTAGTTATGTTGCTATTTAGCGTCTTAAAATGGTCCAGCCATTCTGCCGAGGTTATCGTGTTCCCTGTTTCGTTCCTATTCCCGTTTTCTTGGTGTCTCAGCTTATTGAGCTCTTTCCAGAAGGATTTCGGCTCTACCTTAGATAGTTTGGCTAAATGTGTCATCTGTCGTTGGCAATGATATTTCTTGGTCTTTTTTATTAGTTTCTTATATTCTTTTACTTTATATATGTAGGATTGTCTTATGTCCTGACGCCAGGGGTATTTTCTTACCTCGGCGGAAAGGACCCTAATTCTAGATTTCATGTCCCTACACTGTTGGTCGTACCAAGGTTTGTTCTGAGGTTTCTTTTTATGTTTATTGATGCGAATTGATTTTAGAGATATGTCAGCTGATGTCTTTATGATAGAGTTGAAATCTTCGACAGCCTTTTCGGGTTGATTATGCAAGTATGGATTTGACAGGAACTGCTGAATTTTGTCTTGTATATGAGGTAGTTGCAGTGTTTCTTGGAATTTTTCATATGAAGTGTCATCCCAGATGTATTTTTTGGGGTAAGGGGAGAGTTTTTCTACAGTTGTATTTCTAAAATCCGAACGGTTTGTTTTAATTGATACTGAAATTTGACAATGATCTGACATCCAGGATGGATTATGGACTTTAAAATATTGCATTGAAGGAAACAGGGACAGACTAGTTATACAGTAATCTACAGTGCTTGTGCCATTGTATTTTATACATGTAATTTTCCCCGGGAGATCGCCAATGGTTCTTCCATTTAAAATAACCATGTCGGTTGCCGAGCATATTTCAATCAACTCTTTACCATATCTATTACTTGTGTTGTCTGTGTTTAGCCTAGGTTTTAAACAAATCTCTGGACCGCTATCGTCATAGTCATCAAAAAGATGTTCCTGTATGTTGGCAGTTCTGGCATTTAGATCACCGAGAAGCAGAATTTGTCCCATGTTGCTGAATTTTGACAAATCTTCCATTAGATCTTCAAATATCGTGTTCTTTTTTGTTAAGAATATTGGTGAGTTTTCGGGAGGCAGATATAAACAACCAAGAATTATGTCTTCTTTAAAACCAAAGAAATTCCTGTCTAATTTACACCAGATAATGTCCGTGTTATTACTAGTTAATTTGGAAATTCCCTTAGCTAAGTTTTGTTTGAACAAAAGGGCAACACCGCCTGAACTTCTTTTAGATCGTTTTCTAAGTTTCCGATCACTTCGGAAGTAGTGATACCCTTCCACATGAAAAGTGTCGTTAGGTTTTAACCAGGTTTCCTGAATACATACTATGTCATACTTACGTATACTCTCTACAAAATCTACTTCTACGCATTTCTTGCTAAGACTACCTTGAACGTTCCAACTAGTAAGGCGTAAGGCCGCTTCATCAGTCATGCAAAAGACTAGAAAAGCAAAAATGTAAAGAACCGTTACATACGTTGCCTAAACAAATATACAGTTATGGCATATAATATAGTTTTAAAAGAGTACCTTGTTGTAATGTCGCAACTGCATTTTGACTTCATGTTATCGTATGTAAAATTTTATCAATAAAACAAGTATAAAAGTCACTTCCCTGTGAGTATGATGTCTTACTATGTCCGCATGTATTGTATTAGTCCGCATGTGTTTTTACTTGTCCGCATGTGTTTTACTTGTCCACAGTTTTAGCTGTCATCTTGTACTGGATTGTCCGCATGTATTTTAAAAGTTAGTCAGTAGTTCAGACAGTTTGTAGGCCAAGTTGATGATCTTCTGTTCCGGCATCTGTGGTTGGGGCTGGTACTCGCTGGGCCGGCGACGCCAGTCTTCTGATCTGTAGCGATGCTCCTCTCTGCGTGTTCGCTGGGCTTTATCCTGGGCGCGGTACTGGGGTTGGTAGGTGTCTTGAGGCCTTGCTTGTGTTGTCTGTCGTTGACCTTGTCGACCTTGTTCTTGTGGTCTTTGGTTGTTGACACGAGATGTATCATCTGCAATACTGGGTGGTTGTTTCACGTCTGCAGTACGAAGGGTTTGTTTCACATCTGCAACCAGTAGACTTGTCCCTGTGACGTCATCCAGGTGAATGCCGTCGTGCTTGTAGAGATGTCTACTTGTAGACAGTTTCTTGTGGCGTACATAGATGATTTTGTCGTCATCTCTGGTCAGCTGTAGAACTGATTGGTTATAGTTCTTAATGTTTTTGTTTAGGTTGGAGTGGGGGTCATGTCCGCGTGGCAGTACCTGTGATAGCACGATCGTGGCATTTGGGAATGATGTCTTGGCGTGTGATACCAGTTCTTCTGTGTTCTTCAAACAGTCGTCGACGGAGGAGTCTTCATGCTGGCTGTTATCCAAGTCATTTGACCCTACGTGGAAGATGGCGTAGACTGTTCCTGGATCGTTTACTTGCTTTAGTTGTTTGGTTGTAGTGCTTATGGTAGAGGTTTTAACCTTGCTGGTGGAGCGGCGAGGGAACATCCGAGCTGTGTTGACTGCTTTCCAGATAGAGTCCGTGTAAATCCTAATCTCCCTCGAGTCCTCTACTTGAACCGGTTGTTCCTCATGTCGGCGAACTGGTTGTGTCCCTTCAACGTCAGGATGTGTCTCAACTTTTTCTGTCTTGTCATTTGCATACTTTGTGTCTGCATTCGCTTCTGCGGTGTCGGTGGTGATAGTTTTGTTGCTATTGTTCCCAAAGTTGGAATCCTGTACTATACCCGGATGGTTATCGCAGGGGGAGGACTCTGTCGACGATCTTGCCTTTGCAAGCGCAAGAGAGATGTGGAGAGAACTTACTTCCTTTTGTAGTTCTGAGATCTGCTGTTGTTGAGTTTCCGCCAGAGATTGAAGGGATCCGCACCTAGCTGTGAGGGTGGCCATTTCTTCATTGTGCTGACATTCGGCATTCTTCCTTTCATTGTATTGTTTTTTCTTTTCTTCGTCCAACTGGCTTTTCAATGTGCGTGAATACGAGGTGAGAGCTTTCAATTCTTTCTCAAAGTCACATTTTTGTTGGGTCTGTTCCTTCTTCAAAGCGTTCATGTCTGTTTGTAGGGTGTTTACCAGGTCCACGAGATCAGTGTAGTGTTCCTGAATATCCTTGGAGATATGTTCGGTGAAGGGCGAGTCGTGTACTTCCACACCAGGGGTCTTGTCTTCGTTTGGCGTCAGCTCTGTTTGGGATCTGCTAAAAGGGCTGATCAGGTTCTGAACAACTTTCCTGAATCTACTCTTGTTCTGTGGTGTACGAACGGGGAGTTTGATCGGTGTTTCCTCCGAGTTATTACTAGTCATAGATACAGCATCGTGATCAGTATACTGCTTACCTTGACCAAGGCCTTGAGGTATGGCGGTAGAGGAACTTCCGGCGTTGGTAGCTTCGTTTCCGGCAGCGTCATCTTGGCTTGGGTCGCCATTTTGTCTGCTTCTTTTTAAAGTTTCGTCCACTTTTTTCTTTAGATCAGGAAAGATTTTTTCAGACCACCACAGGAAAGATGTTCCCTGGATCATGATAGTACCGTTTTTCCAAAAGTGAATTGAAAGTACACATACGTCTTCGTCTTTTTCGTTTGTTGTCTTCCGCTCCGAGATGGCTAGGACCTCCGCAGAGTTCGTCTGTTTCCACTCCACTTTTTGGCCGTTTTGTTTGCCATATTCTTCGTTATAGCGCATTTTGCAAACATCGATCCAGATTGGGATTCTGTTGGTTGTCGTAGCAAACTTTGTATCACAAGGGCTGGTTTTCGCGCAGTCATCGTAGTCCGTGTGTAGGGTTTCGTCGGCCGGCAACTTTGACGCTGGGATGTTCCACCATTTCGTTGTTTTTGACCGGGTCGACGCTCTGGTGTTCCTGTTTCCAGCCATCTGGGTGGTTCCTTGGCGATTCCTTTGGTATAGTCCAAATTTATGATGTTTCTGGTACTCAGATTTCTCTAGATATTATCGATTATGTGCATAAGGCAGTTGTAACTAGCTCTAAAACATTTCAGCTACGGAGCTCCTGTGACAGGCGTCCAGGAAAAGGCTGAAGAAGGAAAGAAGTGTTAAATACTGAAAGGAACATTTACAATGATTTTAGCATGTGCTTGTTAATTTTAGTAGTTTTCGCACCTGTCACAATGGCTTATCTGGTTTATGCAAATCAGTTGTGGGGGGGAGGAGACACAGGTGAAGAAATAGGTCACCTCCCAACCTGTGTCACATCACTAGGTCAGCCAGCTTAAACATACTTAGGCTGTCAAGACTCAAGTCTCCTTTTTCACTGGTAAATCCCTTGCATTTTCTGACTTTAAGTATCCCAGTTGTTGGATAGATTCTGTACCACTTCCAGGATTTGCCAGAACATTTACAATCAAACAAAATAAATACACATACGTAGACCCCCTGGGATGATAACAGTGGACAGTGAATAAATCATATCAAATATCCTCGACCTGACATTATTCAGTGTCCAATCATGCAGCAATGGAAGGGGTTGTACAGGACAAGCTTAGAGTAATGGA
This sequence comes from Branchiostoma floridae x Branchiostoma japonicum, assembly GCA_013266295.2. Taxonomy (NCBI): domain Eukaryota; kingdom Metazoa; phylum Chordata; class Leptocardii; order Amphioxiformes; family Branchiostomatidae; genus Branchiostoma; species Branchiostoma floridae x Branchiostoma japonicum. The sequence goes on from CM023828.1 coordinate 10,162,424, forward strand.
TTACCAGGCTTTACTAGGTCAGAGGTTATGGGATGAGTTGTGACTTGAATACCTCTACCATAATAATGACAACAGCCTAGGCTATAGAGTTCTGTTTGGTTTGTATTCTTTCCACAGGAACCACCAATATAAACACTAAGAACTGAGATTTTTCCCTTTTGATGTCATCTCTTTCAAACTACTTTAGGGATTCGAAGCAAATATAAATGCACACTTTTTTCTATTCTTGCTAGCTTTGAGTTTTGTCTTTTTTATTATGGAAGGAACTGTGTACAAAACAATGGGCCTACATGCTGTGTGAAGAAGAACAATAGAGTGTCCTGCTACCTGAGAGTCAGAATCTGGTGTAAAACAAACATGCACCAGTCTATACTCTATAGCTTTCTGTGTCACTCAGTGTAAGGTGAACTTGGGTTGTAATTGATCCTCTCAAAATATTGAATGAAACAGTTCGAGGTAACCAGCACAACTTTTGCTTGGAAAGTTCTTGCCTGTATTACATTGCAAAAGAACATATTGACACATCCATGGCAGAACTGTTGTCCCTTTCAGTTGTCAATCAATTATCATCCATGCAGGCATAACAAAAGGTGTGGTTGGATTTGATCAGCACAATGTACTTGGGTGTGGTGGGGAGGTTAACCTGTTAGGTGTGGTAGGAATAACAAAAGGGCAATAGACAAAGGAATGTATGGCAGGGGTCCTACCAAATGTGAAGTACACTGTACAGTACAGGATGTGAGGGAATTACAGACCATTAGACATTGGCATTGATACCAATATAACTTCAGAATCAAGAACAACTTTTTTTCATATAAAGTAACAAATGTGATGTACACTGTACAGTACAGGGTGTGAAAGAATTACAGACCATTAGACATTGGCATTGATACCAATTTAACTTCGGAATCAAGAACAACTCTTTCATACAAGTTACTCAAACTAAATACTTCCCACTGAGATACTAGCGGAAGAACACTGATATGGCAGAAGGAAAAATTGTCGAAGAAAAAAATGACAGGCGGTCAACCTGAAAAAAAAAGTCCCCCAACATCTGAAGAATACACAAGGCTTTGCTTGGATACAAAATAGCAGTTTGGTTGTCTGATGAAGCAAAGGTGTCATTTATCCTTCTTCCTTCCTCGCAAGGAACTGGCGTCTGTTAGTTTAAAGAAAAAATAACTTTCCGATGACAAAAAGGAATGCCTACACCTGTTTCTACTAAAAGGTCCAAATTTACCTCTGCTGTATTTCTAAGGATAATTCTACTTCTATGTCCTTATCTGAACTTATCCTGCAATCTAAGGAATTTTCTATAAAGTTAAAACAGACCTTGGACTTGATATTGACAAGTACTGAAAGAAACTTTCACAAGAGGGGAAACAACTTCCCTTGAGGACAAGTTGAGGTTAACACAACAACCAGCAAAATTTGTACTGCTGGATTTTGTAAAACATCTATTAGAAATATCAGACAATTCTATGACCATTCACAACAAATTCTTGTTTTCAGACATGTGTACCTTATTTCATACACATGTTTATACATTGTACAAGAACATTGGGTTAATTACCTGTACATGATATACCAAAATACATTTCTAATAGTATGATTTTGTATACAGTACTCACGGAATATCAAATTTGTACCATAATGGATTAATGCTGAGATTTGTAATTTAGCAATTATAATTTGGAATTCAACTTATCACATTCTATCTCCAGTTTGGCAACACCCTCACCCACAACAATTTGTGGTCTGGCCCTCTCCCCTTATCTGATAACCTTCAGGCCAGTGGCAAATATCCCACATACTTTCTCTCAAAACTGCGACCCAAATGCTCTGGGACCAACATTCAAGGAAACAGGAAGAAAGGCCATGCCATATGGCTTACATCTCCATGTTTTGGAGGGCACCAGGGTTACCTCATGTAAACTATTAACCCTGAAATTTTTAACAGTCCTGTTAAACATCAGGATACAGGGGGAGAGTCATTTAGTTCTCTTAGATTAATTAGCAAGGCGCAGTTTGTTACGTTTAACAGTGAACACACATGCCATATGGCCTGTGACATGGTACAGAACTGTCACTAATGGCAGTTAGGCTAATCAGCATAGCATTCTCCGGTTCAGCTTCTAGGTTATTAATATTCTCTCAATCTCTGAGCAAATTTGAAAAATCTAAAGATATGTCATCATTTGTTAAACAGAACAAGATAGATCTTGGTGACAGTTGTCTGTTGTTTCATGGAAACCTTGAGGTTGTGACATGTTTCCTTTTATGGTCATATATAGGTGAGATATTTCCTCTCATGGGGCAGGTTTACACATGATTAGTGATGTCATGGGGTCACACAAGGTCAGGAGACTTGTTTGGGGCTTACATGTACAGATTATGTCTAATGGGAGGAAATAATCAGTACCGTGTCGAAATCACGTTTGAGCTAGATATGACAAATCACTCCTGTTTACCAGTCAAGCAAGATTTAGAAACAAAAAACTTTTTAAAATTCCATCTGAAAGATTAATATCTGACCCAGGAATTTTGTTGTAGTAAATTATTAACTCTTGGGCATTCAGTACTCTTTCATAGTCCTTGTTCTTCCTGTCAATCACTATTAAAACGTCCTCCAGGGCAGGAATTTTGTTGACATAATAAAGACCACCATTTTATCCCTCCCACTCCTTCTAGTTCCAAAGCTACCCCTGCATTGAGAAACCCTAATACATTGTTGCAACAGAATCACATCATTGTTGGTACAGCTACAGGTTACACCTGTTCCCTAATGCAAACACTTTGATTCCCAGCCTTACTACAATTTCAAACCTGAGACACCCTTTAGCCTTACCGTGGCCTACTACAAATTGCAGTGACCTTGCTTTAGTCACACTTTGTAATAGCCCCATTCAGCGAGAATGTTTCCTTCCGACTGTGCTGGCCTTCCTGACTGCAGGGTCTTAATGGAAACCCAAGACACAGGGGCATGTCTACTTATGTATAATGGACTAGACAGGCTGTCTTGGAGAAAGACTGTTTTCAGCAGACCACCCAAATTACAGGGACAACTTCAACTTTTGTAACATACAAAAGTATTACATGTACCTCACAGTCTGGAGTTAGAACATACATTATTCACGTCTGTTAAGCCTTAGGTTATAGCATCAAGCAAATGGTTAATACGTAACAGTATGTAAAGTAATAAGGATCGCTTACCTTCAGATTAACACAACAAAGCTTGTTCCATATGGTCCAAATATTCAACTTTTCCAAACCTGCCGTACTAAATCACAAATCTTGAAGATACCTGATAGTATCCTTTCCTTATTGACTGTTTTAGAGGAATGCCTAACACCTGTTACAAGTTTTAAGACCACAGCAAACAGTCAAACTTACTTTTCTTTCAAACTCCCACCCTGCCTGCGCTGGGACAGCAGGGTGCCATTTGCCCTCCTTATCTTCAGGTCATGTGACGGCAGCAGGAAGTTCTGATTGGACGGCAGGGCCCTAGGGAGGGTACTTGAGTGCATCTTGTAAATATCTGGCAGGGCACAAAGAAAACAAGTCTTGGTTGAGTGGGCACAGGTACTACTGACATGTGACACTGGCAGGGAAACTCCCATGGCTACAGGTACCATACCGAGAATCAGTACAACTGTTAGGAAGAATGGTAAAAAATGCAAACAATTCAGGCGATAAACAAATAGCAACCAAAGTTTTATGCAAAGAAAAAAATCTGTCGGATAGTTTTACTGTGTCAAGGACACTGTTATACCAACAAAGTGACACATTCCAACTAAAAATACTTTAGAATAAATAAACAGAAGAAAATAAAATAGGTAGGGTATTTGTAAATGTTGCAAACCAGATAAACAAGGCAAAAGGGTATACAGTATTGCAAACAAAAAGATGGGGTGGGTATTAAAAAACACCACTTTCAATACACATAAATATTTCTACAGTAGTTGTTGTGGTGCCAATAAAAACATCTTCCTCTGGCTTACCTGGTCCTATTTGCTTATGTAATTCTAGATCTACTCAAACTTCAAAGCACAGAGTTGACATATATATAGAGGCTGGCTCTCAGGATTAAAACAACTCACTTTGCTGTTCTATAAGTTACTTCAATACTTGTATGATACAGTATCAAGGAGGTTCAATCTGATTGAATCTCCTTTGTATCAACAAGCAACTATAAGACCAAAAATGGTATACCAGCTGCATTTACCTCTGGGGCCACGATGACTTTTGGATAGATCCTTCTCTCCTTCTAACTCAGCAATGATCATGGTGAAAAGGGATCCCACAAATAAAGAACCTATCTCCTAAAGAGTTGGACAAGTTGTGATGTTTCCTTGATAAAGCCAAAGTGCAAAGGAAGTAGTTGGGACAAACTGTTGTTACAAGGATGTGATTTGAACACCAGGAATGTGCTGACTTTTGCAGGAGGGGGACCACATGGGTCTGAAAGGGGTTTGTCAGAACCTGAATTTTGCCTCCAATGTTTACGAAAACAATTAGATGTGGGTTGAAAAGTCTGCTGACATTTTGGAAGCCTAACCAGGTACAACAAAACTTCCATGTCAATAAAAAAAACAAGCTTGCAATCAAAACTGAGGACCTTAGTCAGAACCAAAAGTCCCCCTACACATCCTCTGAGAGGGAGGATCTGAGAAACCTGTCATTTACTTCCTTTGGATCTGGAAATGATGATAAAGTCACATGGGATACGACTACCTGTGGGCAGCCCTGGGACCAACCATCTCCTGTGGCCTGTCATTGGTCACTTCCTTTGTGACATCATCAGGAAGTTTCAAGTAACTTGATAAAACTGGGTTATCCTTTTCTTGTTTCAAATAATTAATTCAAAATTTTGGAAGAGACTATATCTTTTATATAGATTTAATGCATATATGTACTTTTATTGAGGTAGGTGCTTTCTTTTTCGAGTTTAAAACTTTAACAAAATGTGAATTCTACAGTACATGAACACCATCTAGTGAAAAACTTAGGTACTGCAGGAAGCTATCAGTTGTACATTTTTCCCCCAACAAAGTGTTGACAGAGAAAGTACATTCATTCTACTACAAATAGTTCAGATACTGTAATTCCTGTTTTTTTCACTGTACTGTTATGTTCACTGTTTTCACTGTCACTTCTGTACCGTGAACTTATCATTACCGTGAACTTATCATTACCGTGAACTTATCAAATCATTTGTGTTTCGCCCCCTCCCTGCACTTGCCACCACCGTGAAGATAAAGTTCCGTGAACATGTCCATTTTCTTCAGACCGTGAAATTTTGCTACCGTGAACACAAAGTAAAGTACAGTAGCTTTAGAGTATTGCCACTGATGGGTCATATTTGGTATGCCAAGTTCAAGGCCATGTTGTACTATTTTCACTGGCACCTGATCACTTGGTTGGGTAAACAAGATCTGAGCTTCAGATCTGGTGCAGGTGTTGGTAGGGCCCCAAAATATTTGAAGCATGCACACAACCTAAAGTACAATAAATCAACTGGTCAACAATACTGCATACAGTTGAGCACATGCTTTAAGTTTTCTTTTATGCTTAAACTTTATTACCCAAAAAGATGCAAGTTATGGCCAGATGTGTACAAAGTGAAACATTACATCATTTAGTCATTTTTAAGGAACATATATTTAAAACAGATTTTGCAGAGGAAGCTAAGAGGGATGGGCAGCACATTCCAATTTCAAAACAGGAATGTTAAAGATTCGAAACATCCCGGAAATGAAGCTAAAATTGCAGATTACAGGGGAAGGTTGGAGACATACAACAGATAACTGTGATCATGCACAACTTTATATAAGATGAGATTTTTCCACTTTAGTTTGTATCAAAAGATTATAATTTCTCGAAATTCTGTATCCAGAGTTGATGCAATAAGCAATGATGTTCTACTGGTGATGTAATATAAAACTCAAATGGAAAACAATTTTTAAAAATTGACATTACAAAACCATTTTCTGTCACTGTCTCCTGAGAAACATCCCAAGAATTAATTGAGTCAAGGACATGAAAGATACAGCATTTCCTCTGAGAGGAGGTCCCTCCAGGATAGGTGATGACAACATAAAGACAAACTATGACCACCCTTAGATCTCACTGCCACCACGGCCCTGGCTGTCTCCTCTTCAGCATTCCATGGGTCTTTCCTCGGAATATTTCCCACACTTTCAAAAATTTCCCACTGTCTGTCCGCTTCTTTGAATCCCCCTGAGGATTGCTGCTGCTAGTAATTTGTAGTTTTTATAAGAGGATTTTATATACTAAATTGGAATTTGGAAGTCAAGTACAACATGTTGAATCACATGTTTTGTACTTTGAAAGAGTACAAAAAAGTAAGGATTTCACTGATTTCCAATGCTACTTTTGAACTTCTTGCAATTTACTGTTGCTTGATTAAGCTTACGACAGTGCCCGTGTCTTTGAAGCGCCCTCTTTAAAGAAAAGAGCGGAAAAAAATACTCATGATTTCAGGGAATATGATGAAAAACTCTGTCACCTAACAAGTTTAGGAAAGAAATCTGCCAAAGTTCATTGCCTTTACCTCTGGAGCGTCTCCTGTTCTGGTGTTTGATGAGGAAGAGGCTGGACACGATACTGGCACGGTGGCCGCCGTTGTTCACTCCCAGGTTCTTGATGTCGGCTTCAGACAGGACCAGCAGGGACTGCAGGGTACAAAACACAAGAAAACCATGAAGACCTCACCTATCTGAGGTACGAACATATTACTATGACTGATGCTTCCTTGATGTACTGCACTGTATATCTAAACCTTCAGCTAATTCTTCCCTTTGAGTTCTGCAGTAAAAGGTGCAAAATCTTTTGCTGAAACAGCTTCAGATAGTTACTAGTAGATGAAACTCCAGCCGTGTTTGCTTTAGTACTTTGACCATGCTTTAACCATTGCTAGCATCGCATTTGTGGTAAAGCAAAGGTGAACACGGTTGGATCTCAGGGTAATACCAACTGATACGAACCATTTCACAGTGTTTGGTACCATCAAGGAGGTTATAGTCCACTATAAACTCCTTGGTACCATTGACTTTAGCTTTGTAAAAGGTTTTATCAGCTGTTCTTTATGTTGTTTTCCTATCCTGCTAAACTCACATTACATTGTTCAATTGTCTTTCCGAGTAACAAGTAAAACACACTTGATAAACATCATTACTAGAAAATACAACATTGTATGTACATTTGATTTGGGGATTAGAAAAAGACAGACCATCATTAAATCCTTGATTCCTTACAATGATTACACAAAATATAGATCTATGTTGGATTACATACAATAAAACAGTAGCATTCACATCAGTATGGGGGATAAAATGGTAAAATTGTAAGGATTAAATGTCTTTCCATTTGCGGGGAATTGGTAAAGGTAAAATCCAACTTGGATCAGGTTTCATGTCCATGTCCCTGCGTGTAATCCCTACATAATCCTGCACTGTCTGAGCCTAATCCCCCATAACCTGTGGATAGGGAACATCTGATGCTCCACTGCTCGTGTGTGTCTCTTCTGCACTCTGGGCTTTTAGTGGGCAAACAATCACAGGTGGTCGGAAAGGTGAGAGTAGGAAGGTGAATCCTAGCCTCCTGTGCAGGCCTCTGAGCGGGTGGGGTTTTGATACTGTGTTTTGTAGAATTGTTAAAAGCAGAGTCGGTTTGACCTACTCTAGATCTGGCCAGCTGGTTGTATGATGGCTGGCAAAAGAACGCTTTAAACAATTCTACAAAACGCAGTATCAAAACCCAACCCACTCTGAGGCCTGCACAGGAGGCTAAGTGAATCCTCAAGCAGCCTCAACTCAACTGTCAAAATGCAGCTACCACAGTCTAGGAGTCTGGTATTCAACACAGTTTTGCCTTGAATCAGGTATACTATAGTACATTTCCATTTGTTGCAGTCAATGCAAACAGTAGTGTCCTAGGTACCAAGTGAAATAAAATATTCAAGTTGAAATTCTAAACTTGAGTAATCCAATTGTCAAGCTGTGTTATGGCTGTATTAGTACTCAATTTTCTAACCCACAAATTTCTGATCAGCATGTGAATAGCTAATGTCCATTAAAGCCACCATTCAATGAAGAGGCATATGGAGTACTGCAAATGAGGTGTCATATACAGTACATGTAAGTGGCTTGTCACCGGAAAGGCCTGAGTAGATATAAGGCTAATATTTGTTTAAGGTGGTTAGATATCATAACAGAAAGTAAAAGCTAGTAGTAGTAACTGCCTTTACTTATTCGAACATTGTAGTTTGCAGAAAAACTGTAGCATGCTTTGGCAATACAAGTGCACACAATTGTCCAATCAAAGTTTCATAACACAGTGTGACAGTACCACCCTAGCACCACCCCCATCTAACACATCTGGTACCATCTGGCTAAGTGGTCGTTTGAACCTGAGAAAGCACTCAGTTCTATGATAAAACCATGACACAAGGCTTTTACCCAGACCATGGAACAGAAAAGAAAATCTATTTGCAGATGTCTCCTGTTGACATAACATGTTTTATCCCTGGGAAGGCTGAATGAATGAGGCCATCTCTTTTGAGAGTGAAGAAAAACAGAAACACCCAAAGGAGTTCACTCCATTCAAGCTTAAGTTGGGGAAACACATGTCCAAGTTTTCTGTTTGGACAAAAAACATGACTGATTAATCTCTTCTGAATATCTGAGTCCATATAAGCAGTTTAGATAATCCCTGAATGATAGACAGGAAATCCCAGGTCAGCAGTAAATGCAACCAGTATTACTTGATATCAGCTATCAAAGTCAGGGATAGGATGTAGAAAATCTATACTTGCCATCTTCAAGAAGAAGGTAAAGGGTAAATGCTCTTTGGTTTGGATGAATATTTTTAGGTTTTGAAAATCAAATTTTCATAAGGCTTTCCAAGAACCGCTTTTGAGCTGTTGTCAGCAAAGTTTCTTGTTGGTTGTTTACACTTCTACTTGTTGTTTACAGCAATGAGGCTTGTTTACAGCTACTAAGTAAATGGCCTAAGTGGCAGATCAATGTATAATCAGGATGTGACATGTAGAGAATGTGGAAGCCACATGTTGTTAGCACATTGCTGTCATTAAGTATTCAATAGACAAACGCTACTGACAATGAGACCCTGCGCAAATCTGTCCAGCTGCTAACACTTGACTAAGTTCAAAGTCATGTGAAATATGGTAACTAGCACTAAGGCATTCCTGTCTCCATTCCCGGTTTTCGTAGTTTAGTACTTTATTTGCCATTGGAATCAACTACACTTTCATATAGCAAGATACCACATCCAAGTTCAATCAACAGTGGAGTTTATGCCCATCTGGAAAACTTTAATCTATTTCCTACAAAAGCTTAAAATTCCCTACATACTTGACATGTTTCTACCTACTGCAAACCTGTAAACAAATTAACTCTGTACATAAGCTACAAAGAACAGTTCGGTAACAAGTTGACCTGGACAACACAAAGTTTGTGGTTTACTTCCTTTGGCATTTCCAGAACTGTCTCATTCTGAACAGCAGTTTGATACACTGTGAAACTAATTGGGCTGATCACTTAGTAATTGGCCAACTCAAGCAGTCAGTCGGTAGAATGTCCTTGGCCAACCATATTGCCTGAAAAGAAAGTTATTATTCCAGCTGGCACAAATTTAAGTAATTTCTATCAAACTAAGTATTTGCACTCAAATGTACAACATTAACTTGCATGTCCTGAAATGATAATAGTTTATTGGAAAGGAAGAAACAGGCAAGCTTGTCTTCAATGAAACAGTTGCCAACGTCAGTCAAGCGTACAATATGGTCTCTAAGAGGAGTCAATAAACCAACCCGGGTGCCTTTACAAAATGCCATCCCTCAATTCCCACCTATTTGCCAGTTCCCACCTCACACAGCCATGTTTGAGGACTGTCCAGTATTGGTTTTTCCTCTGTCCTGTGAAAAGCAGCAAGTTTTCCATGTGGCTGGGATCAGGGTGAAGGATCAAGGTACAAGTATGTGAGGGTTTTATGGTTGGATTATACATGTCTGTGGGGACGTGGCTAAAAGCATTGCGAGGAGCTATTTACAGTAAGGAAAACACGGTATTTTAGAAAAAAAACATCAACATCTGATCCTTAACTGATGGCAGAGGCAGAGCCTTCAGAACTGCAATAAAAAATACTCCCTGCTGAAGAGAAAGAAAATCAAAGTTTGTGAGTTGAAACATTTGATCAGTACTTTTGACCTTTTATTCCTGATAATAACATTTGATCCTTGCCAGGTGAAAAGATGCTGACAAGAATGAAGTTCTACAGCTCTGACTGAGCTTGTAATCCTGGAGGCTTTGCCGTTTGAAGTGATGAAGTGTGTTTTGTAAGCCTAGCTGCGGTAACAACTGTGTGAAAGATGACAGAAGTCTCGCCGCTACGACATTTCTCTCCCTTCGTCTTGACTTTCAGCTCACAACTGTCAGACAGTTGCATAACGTCTCCAAACTTTCCTCCCACCAAATTTAGAAGGAAAGACATTCCATTTCTTTGACATCATCTTTCTCAGGAAGAATGCTGTTAGTGTTACTTGTTCCATAAAACTTTTGTGAACTGGTCGACAAATTACTTCTAACTTTTTCAATTTTGAAAACTTCAGCTTTCATTGAGTGCACACTCCTTTTTAGGGCTGTCTCATAAAGTCATATGGCAGCAAAATAAATATACATCCAAATGGTTAACAGATTTAAGTTACTAAGTATAAGCATGTGGACATTTGATTGATACATTTTTTGTACATATACAACATAACTTTCACTATCTAGTTGTGTACAAATAGCAAAGCTACACTCTTAACTTGGTTTCATTCCTGAATGCATGAAGATAATCAAAGTGCCTGGCAGCCGTAAAATCTACCTTTCAAAGCCCCTGCCCTACATCCCCAAGTGTGCTCGGCCTGCCTAACTGCCTTGAACCACCTCTGACCCTGGGAAAAATACCCAACCTGCTAACTACCACCTTCTGGCACAGGGAACACATTTTAGAGAGTCGTTAAAGTGTTGTTGTGATCCCCTCAAACTAGCAATGAGGCCGCTGCCAACTGTTCTCTTCCTCAGACCACACAAAGTTGATTTTACGGATGACATTTAATGTTACATGCACTACTGGCCTACTTCTTTTAAAGCCTGAGCAATTTTACTGCTTTTGACTGTCGGCCAATGATATACAGTAGTGGCCACATTCAGGATAAGTTGTCACAACTTGAGAGGTTGCAATGAACACTTTATAACAGCACTAACTGCAAAATGAATGTTATAATTGTCATGGATTAGAAAAATGTGCACATGTCATAAAATAGCAAAACAAATTAAACTATTCTTTACTTTTGTATCACATTTCAGGTTTTCAAAGGAAGTACATTATATTTAAATAATCCATGAAACTTGAAAATGAAGGTGGTGTTCCCAAAATCAGCATGCTTGAATTTGCCCATTGTGCAAAGTGTTTCATTTCCACTTCTACTTGAATGAAACTTTCTTATCCCTCACTACTGAATACCATCTGCCATATATACTGTGTCATTTCTTCTTTTTGCATAATCAGACCTCCTATATCCCCACTATCAAGGGTGACTGCACAAGTTCACAGTCACAGTTGTTTACCACAGCTCACCTATAAATCTGTGACATCTTCTTTGTATCCTCTGACCGCAGCTGAAGAAAATCTACCACTTATCACGATGTCACATCAAAACCCTGACCTCTACCAGCAACCCAAAAACAAGCCCATTGACTTCCTGCCACTGTTATTACCCTGATTTATCTGTTGTTCATCTTGGGGAGGGCTTTGAACTTCGTGGGCCACAAAAGACTTCTGACACGATTCTATGGGTCGTCACCCCCATGACATTGACCATGGCATTCTGTTTCAGCTTCACAATGGGCAAGAATTTTTGTTTTCATCAGGATGAATAGGCTTGGTGACAACCTGAGGAGGAATGGGGAAAAACTTGCACACCAAGAGATACAGATCTGGAGAGACTTGCCAAGATGATAAAATACTATTAAAACTCAAGCATCTTGGGCTAGCACATTATGGAAAAGAATGTATGGATAAGTTTAAAAAAAAAAAAACTTTCTTTCCTTGACTGATGTACATAACTAACAATAGAGTACATGTTGCATATTTATTAGACAAGTCTATACTGAAGGAAGATGGACTACAAAACCACAATTCACCAAAAACCACGATTCACCGAAAACCACAATTTAAATAAAATTGTGGTTTGTTTTCTGAGAAGCAGACGATGTTGCTAGTAGACACCGACACCAACACACGATGACTTACCTCAAACTCCAGTCTTCTTTGCCTGTCTATTAAGGCTGACTTCATTCTTTCATTGTGCTTTACAAGACCATGGGAACAGGTATCAGGTCTGGAAATATTTGCCCCCTTTCCTGCACTCTGCCCCTCTAGTGTTAGCCCTTGCAATTCTGGGTCCCTTCACCAGACTCAACTATACAGTGAGGGCAACTTGACCAGAAGGCATGATTGAAATTTCTGAAAATATTGCTTGGGCAGCCTCTAATACTTTTCTGCTCCACCCCCTACCAAGCCCACTATGCAAACCATAATAGTCTAGCTGTCAATCAAACTGGGTTGATTGATTGCGTTTGGCCCACTGTTGTCTTTTCAGTATTGTCAACACTGAACACTCCAGTGGTTTGGCATTGTTGGCCCCATATGGAGGAAGGAAGGAAAGGCTTGGATTCCCTTTTAATTAGAATAACAAGAAGTCTTCCAGACTTTTTTAGAGTCAGATATGGTCGACTAGCATATGGAAAGATCTGTGTCTGAGGAATACAAATTTAAAGCCTGGTGCCTGATAACAATGCATCGCAATCTACAAATGTAGTTATGCATAATGAAAAGATAATTGTTTACATCATGGACTGATGCTATATATACAATCAAGGACATTAAATTATTACAATATTACAAGGTTCAATGTGCCAGGGACTTCCTATGGCTTGACTTTTTCAACAACTACAGTAATTCTTTGATGCAGTCCTCAGAACTGCAACCCTTTTCAGTAGCATGCAGATTAGGTGGGTAACAAGTTACAACAACAGTCTGGACACAACTCTTGAATTCTGCTTTGTCCCTAATTCAACTTTCTTTCTTGACAAGAAACATGCCACAATGCGGTAATGGCCAAGAACCTGAAGCCCACCCATGGTGGAAGACATGGAACAGGAAGTTTTGGGTCCTACCAGAGCAACTTGTAGGGTTTCAGTGTTCAAGGAGACTCTTCAGTTCTTTCAGCAAAGTGCTGGAGGGGTGGGAATGGTGTGGTTTATACAACACAAGTCTTGTAAGTGATAGATGTGTGAGTGGAGTTTGATAGCAGTTAAGTACTTCATTAGTTTTCTTGGTTGGTTGCATCTGAGCTAACATATGGGCATGATAACAATTAAGGTTCATTTGCGATGTGATAAAATGTCATGAAAATAGGTCATGTTTATTATCTTTTGTCTTTTCTTCTCTTGTATGCAAACTTAACTGTTTCAAACTGTTATAAGTTGCCCCCAAATCTGTTCATTTGTTTTATATAACAGCCCTTTCTGGTAGGTGTATGGCAGACTGGAAGGGGAAAAAAATACAATTTGGGATTCAAATAGCCTGGGTTATCTGGCCTGGATACCTTCCTCTTCCTTCATATGAAAGATATTTGGTGAGATTTTCTACAGTGGAAAATTATGTGAAGAGAAATTGAAGCTTGTCTTCAATGTGAGGTTTTACTAAAGCAAAGAAACTATTTTCTCTCCCTAGCTGCCTTGACACATACAGATTACAAAAGCTTGAAGAAAGAGCTGTATCTTACCTCCACACCCCTGTAGTTACTGAAGAGATCGGAGTACTGCTTGAGCCCCAGAGAGTCCAGCCAAGAGGGAATACTGGGTGAAGAAGTCATGCTGGAGTCTGTGGTTAGCATGCTCCACCTGGAAAACACAAATCAATGGTTTACAATCATCATTGTACATCAATATCAATCTGAGTTGATAAACACTTTTTTCACCCATATACAAGTATATATTAGAATGCACTCTGAATATCTTTTCCATTCTGCCACCAATACTTTCTTTGAGAAGATCGCTGATTCTGTCTTTCTCCAAGCAGAGGTTAGATTTGTTTTGGATGTTTTTTTAGGCATTTTTAGGTGGCATTTTGTCAGGCTTTCTATTTTGCCAGCTTTTCTTTGAGTATCGGTATACAGCATACCCCAAGAAATGCTGACAAAATAGAAAGCTCAAAAAATACCTAAAAATGTCCAAAATAAGCCTAACCTCTGCTTGGAGAGTACTAGTAGGTTCTGCTAGCCTGGTTAGTTTACATTCCCTCAATAGTTGGTAGTAGTGACTAGTGGAGTGAACATAAACCAACCAGGCTATGGCTCAGCAGGTGCTTGTTGTCATTATCTACCTTAAAGTTCCATACATGTCCAACAACAGATCATGTTTGCAGTAAGTCAGCTGTATCCTATGTAGGACATGCCACAGGAAAACCTAATATCATTGGAAGCTTGCCAAGGTGAAGACAGGGCCAGCCTCCCATGGAGGGACCCAGGGTCGTACCATCAGTGCTCATCTGCATCCCGGGGACAATTCCGCATTCTTCACATGCCTAAAGGCACTGAACTCTAGTTGTTTGGGGTGTACCGCTGTGTGTAGATATGTAGCCTTGTAAACAACTTGTAAATGTGTGGCAAAATGTATTGCAGAGATAGATAACTACATGTTACTATTGTACTAGTACCGGTAGCTCAAAGCAAAACTGTTCCTTTTCAACATGCAATATGTAGTTCTGTCAAAACTAATTCATTATTGAGTGAACTGTATACTATGAATAATGATTATTAGTAAACTTATTTACTGCTAACCAGGCTAGAAAGGCAGGCAACCTACATACACAGGAAAAGGACACAGATCCAGGTAAACCTGAGACAACTCCAGAAGGAGGACGTCAGACAGCAGGTGGAGACTGAGGTCACAGAGAAACTGACAGAAATAGACAACTCAACTTTAACAGCAGAAGAGACATGGAATACATTCAAACAGACCTTAATGGAAGTTCTTGAAAATGCTTGTGGAACCAAGAAAGTAGGAAAAGGCAAAAACAAACAGACAGCCTGGTGGAACGAGGATGTGAAAGAAGCTGTCCAGGAGAAGAAAAGGGCTTTTAAGGAATGGATGAAAACAAGAAAGGACGAAGACTACATTAAATACAGACAGGCTAGACGCCACAGTAAAAGAGTGGTAAGGGAAGCGAAAGATCAGTCATGGAAACAGTACGGGGAACACCTGACCGAACTGTGCAAACAGTCCATTAGACAGTTCTACAAAAGTGTAAAAGCCATGAGAGTAAGGGACGAACCATACGACCCAACGACTATCATAAATGATAAAGATGGAAACCCCATCACATGCGAGCACAGGATAAAGGATAGGTGGCAGGAGTACTTCAACGAACTGCTCAACCCGACAGACCAGGATAATGTACGCCATAAATTCCAACCAGGTTACCCAGATGTAGAGGAACCAACAATCCTCAAGTCAGAGGTGAGACAGGCACTTAAGAACAGCCCTCGTAATAAAGCGGCAGGTATAGATGGGATAACAACAGAAGCAATTGTAGCATGCGGTGAAACAGGAATAACATGGCTAACAACAATATTCCAGAAAGCTTGGCAAGAAAGGAAAGCACCAACAGACTGGCAACGAGCAATGGTAATACCGATATGGAAGAAAAAGGGAAGTAAAAGAGACTGTAGCATGTACAGAGGCATCTCACTTCTGAGCCATGTCGGGAAAATGTTCGCAAAGATTCTGGAACAAAGAACAAGATACAAAGTGGAAGCAGACCTGAGTGAAGCACAGATGGGCTTTAGGAAGGGAAGAGGGTGCACAGATGCCATCTTTGCCCTCAGGCAACTCAGTGAGAAAGCCATAGAGTACAACAAGGAGCTGAATCTGGTGTTTGTCGACCAAGAGAAGGCGTTCGATCGCGTGAACAGGGAGAAATTATGGACAGTGCTGGAACAGTATAATGTCAGGGGTCAATTACTAGACAACATCAGAGCCCTCTACAAAAACTGCATGTGTGTAGTCCGTACACCAAACGGACTCACAAACTGGTTCGAGGTCCGGTCAGGGGTAAGGCAGGGATGTGTTCTGTCTCCGCTCTTGTTTATCATTTACATGGACAAGATAACAAAGCAGGCAAACCCCGAACCAGAAGCCCTTAACGAACTCCTGTTCGCAGATGATCAAGGCCTTATTAGTGAAAAGACAGACAGACTGCAAGAACACACCACAAACTTGAACACTGCCTGTGAGGACTACGATATGAAAGTCAGCATCAACAAAACAGAGAGTCTGAGAATCAGCAGAACACCTGGGAACCTTGACATCGTTATTAACAACAGGGGTTTAAAACAGGTCAAAGAATTCAAATATCTTGGCAGTATCTTCACAGAGGATGGCAAACTGGATAGAGAAATAGAGACCAGAGTCCAGAAAGCAAACAGTGTCAGTTACCAACTTGCACCGCTCCTGAAGCACCCCAGCATCCCCATGGAAACCAAAGCCAAACTTTTAAGCTCCATCTTCCTGCCAACTCTTACGTACCAATGCCAAACTTGGACATTGTCTAAGCCCTTAGAACAAAAAATTATCACGTGCGAAATGAGGTGCCTGAGACGAGTTGTCAACAGGACCAGACGTGACAAAATCAGAAACACCACGATCAGACAGATGGTAGGGGTTAGGCCAGTCAGAGACTTTATTGACAAACAACAAATTAAGTGGTTTGGACACCTGGTAAGGATGCCACCACATAGAGTGCCACAAAGAGCATATTACAGCAGAAAATCTGGACCCAAGGCCAGGGGACGACCAAGGAAGACATGGATAGACTCTGTGAAGGACACCCTGAACAGGCATGGCCTTACATCAACAACAGCTTCCAGACTGGCCGTCAGCCGCCAACTGTACCTCCCCACGACACCCCAGACGGTAGAAGTGGATGGATAAAGTAAAGTAAAGTAAGTAAGTAAACTTATTTGACTGAAAGTTACTATTGACAGACTAACAAATGCAGGCTGAATACAGTGATAAGATTTGGGCAAATAATGAGAATACTTTGCTAGGGGAATTTGGCCACCATACATGTTATCCTTACTATGGGCTCACTTTCCTAGTCAATTATTCATCCTACAGTATTTCTACCGAATTCCACAATCCATAACCCCTATGTAGAAAGGCCTGGAAGAGGCTACTAAAAATGGCCAGACTTTTTATTTCATAATTGCTCCACAATCCTGTAGGTAAATGAGGTGTTTGGAGAGGCAGCACTGTACAAGTAACAGCTGTGAGTACACTACTGGTTTGGTCACCTGTAAGGCCACATTACTTTAACGACTTAATTACTTGTTTACCAGATTGTTTTGGACACAATCAGGGCAAGGCAGAAAACAATAAAACCATGCATGCACCCCCCGTAGAGATACTAGATGAGTTGGCTGGAGAAGAAAAGTTTTGAAGAAGGAATGATTAAAGATCTTACTCCTCATATATATGTCCTAGGAACATATACAGCATCATAATATATAACGTTGTTACACAAAGTACAGGTAAGTACTAGTACATGTATTGACATCTAAAACTTATGAGTTGACCTAAAGATCTGTTACAGGTAATAGATTTCCAAGTTCTGGGTATCTCTTGTATCTGGCAAAGAGCAGGATGGACCTACTAAACAATTACCAGTAGGTTTGTTCAACCTAAACAAGATAAGAGAAAAATGCCTTCAAGGAGGTTAACTGTGAGAGGTGCGGATGACATCCAACACTGTGAAACATTTAGGGCGAAATCTGCATGTAGGGTACCAGCAGGGTCTTGCCAATCAATGGTGCACTAGAAAAACTAAGTAGGCCACATTGAGCGGAGGAAACCGGAGCAAGGCCTCACCCCAAACTACGGACTTTGCACATTGCTGGTGGTTTTAGCAAACAAACAATGAAGGGATTTAAATCAATTGCATGGTTTCATAACTACTGTACATGTATGGTTAGTTAATTTACGAGGACTATTATGATACCCCATTGTATTCATAATCAGACCTCCAAATTCTACGCTGCTCCACTTTTCTGCTACAGACTTGTACAAAATGTATGACATGAAATCGGATCTGCAAAACTGCCCGACCCTGACAGAAGGATTTGTTCAGGAAAAGTAGTTCAGATTATGCGGCCAGTGACCCGCCCCCTGGGAGCCCTGCCTCTGAGGAATGCTGCACTCCAGGGGGAGGGGTCAACAAAACTGGAACAGCAGAATAAATTCAGTTTTTCCCTTTTTTTCAGAAACAATTTTACTGTCAGTAAAACTTTGATCTTGGAAACTTGACCTTTCTCTTCTTATCTTCATAATAACGCTTAAAAGTTCTTTGTAAACCTCTTTAGATTGAATAAATTATACTGTAACATCATGTAGAAAGTCTTGCAAATCTGTCATTAAAAAAGTAGTGAAAATTATAAAAAGTGTAACTCCCAAATTTGAGTGGAGGTAATTTTTAGGTGACCCTGTCATTCTTTGTTGAACTTTCTGCAAATTTTTTTTAAGAAGGAAGAACACTGATCCATGAGGTGGTGTTACAATTCTGAAGTTGGACATCTGAAGCTGGTCCAGTCCTCCAGCCCCATGCTGGCACCTGGGGTTACACAAGTATTGGTTTTCAGCATCCCACTGAGATGGGGGACCAGACCTGAACACCACAGGGTCAGCAAAATGCTAGGCTTACAAATTATGTTCCACTTCACCCAGACTGAGGAATTACTCTGGCACCAGCCTGGGTTGAATGGAGTTGTCAGGACAGATCTCATGGTTCCATTGATTCGTTTAACCATGGGCTATCAGAAGGGTGCTTAGTGATTGATATAGATCCAACATAGCCTCCCTAGTAGAACCCACCAATGACTGAGCCTTTCTTTTTCTCATCAACTATATACATGCAGTTTTCTGTGCTACCAGGTTTCTGAAGGCTTCTGAAGGTCTGATTGCTGTCCTCAGAAACCTGCTAGCTATCAGAAAATTGTGGGGTGGCTGCAACGGAGGCTAGATCCAACCAAGGACGTTCAAGACTCAACTCAGTTAGGTGTAGAAAGAAAGGACCTAGAGTGTTGGATCAGCAAACTGTTTTTTGTGCTATAAACTGTAGGGCCATGATAAAGAGCGATAATACCAATGGAAAGTAATCAAAGGCAAGGAAACACACTGTAATGGGAGATAATGGAAAGGAGATAGCTTTCTCAGTCTATGAGAATAAAAACAACACAAACTTTTGTTTTGTCAAATGAATTGTTCAAGCAGATCTCTTTTGCAAAAGGACCAGTATCACTGCAAAAACAAGTGATGTGTGAAATTAAGTGAGATCACCTGATAGAAAGACTAAGAAAGTCATGGAAGTAATTTAGATCAAACACAAGGTTCAAACTTTTCTAAGCCAAGTTCAGGGTAGATGAAAACAGCACAAACTACAAAGGAGCCTGGATCAAAGATTTCTCTTGAACCCTGTACTTGTTTGGGTGCAACTTATCCGAAAAATTCTTTCAGCTTTCTAGTGCCATGTATTCCAGATGTTACCGAGGTGAGATACCTTTTCAAGACTCAAGGTCAAGAAAGAAAAACAAAACTGCTGCAAAACAACAACACGCACAGCTGTGCAAAAACTTGGCTTTTCCAAGTCTGTACGATGAATATGGGGGCTCATATACAGATGGGATGTTTCAAATTCAAAACGTGTACCCAGCAACGATTTATGTTCCCATTTACTGACCTTCCTGGTGGTGGGCATGAGCACGAACCACTCTGACTAACAAGGAAAGACAAAAAGATCATAAATCTTTTCATAAAATCAATGCAGAAAAAACTTATGTATTAAACCATAACAGCTGTTGGGGTCTTACCACAAAAGATTCAACTTAACGTTCAAGGAAAAAGTGAAGTGGAGAGTTTAACTACACAGGAATTAGAATGGTACATCCTGCGTCCTGTGAGGTTTTTGGTGGTACAAAGGCCCTGATGTTTGAAAGACAGAGCAGAACTGATGTTATTTGCCGCTGACTACTTATCCCATGTAGGCGCATGGCCCTGCATAAACAAGGACCAGTGGAGTGCCACTCTCAGGGCAAAACAAATCTGCAGGGTAAAAAAAGGAGGCACGGCAGATAAGCTAAATATCCAAGATAAACAGGTATCCTTCAAACAGCTTACTGGTACTTTAGATAACTAGTATTTCTACACATTCCTGAATAACACAAACAGCTTACCTGGCTGAAAACTTGGAACAAAGCTGAAATCAAAGAACATTTTTCTGCAACTGTACTTATTCCTCTACCCATCTGATAGAAACCTTCCCACCATTTGAGAGTTCCTTTATCCAGCTAGCATGTCAACAAGGAAAATTCCTGAGGGAACACGGAATCAGTGAACTGCAGCACACACTTGTCAAGGCACTACTGCTAATTAAAAGCATCGACTTCTGAACGCACATGCAATGACAACACATTCCTCTAATACTGAGTACAATGTACTAGCGTTATCTATAAAACTACAATAGATGTATTGGACTCATGATAAATACAACATGTATTTAGCCACGGCCACTTACCCAAAAGAAGGAAGACCTACAGAATTCCAGTGCAGATAGAGAATTCCCTGGATGACTTCAGAGAAGAAATGTTGCCAAAGTCACAATCTTGATGTTGATTTTGGAAAGGCTTATGCCGTGAACTCAGCACGTGCACATAGGGAGGACTTGACAGCTAGCCTGTGGCTCCTGCCTGCAGTACAGGACCTGTGGTGTGCTGGCCTGCACTGGGCTACCCACATGTGTTACAACAATGTTTGTTGGTGGGAGGAACCACTTGCATAATGGCAAGGGGGGAGCAGCTTTGAGCAAAAAAAAAAACACTGGTGGCAAAGCTGTCTATCATAATCTTTCATCTTTTGATGTAGATAAGAAACAGGCGATAGCATAAGTGGGAAACATAACATTTCTAAGCAAAATGCTGCAATGAAAACAACATTCTTACAATTTTGGTTGTAATCTTACGCAGCTTCAAGACATTGACTAATTACCAAAAAACATGCTAATTAAATACAGTCATGATATGAAGATGATAAGAAGATGATAGTGATCTTGTTTTCACACATAAGGCCACACCAAGTAATTTCTATGGATGACGTCCGCGCGCGCATTGATTTTGGCGATAGTGTCGCAGATGGCAAGATTGGAAGATGCGATGAAAGGAAAGAATCAGGACAGGACGACAACTGCTGTTCCACTAATTTATTGCTGTTTTCATGACGAATAAAAGACTTGTTGGTTGTTACACTGTGTTCTCTCATTCAATTTGTGTCCTAACATTTGGAATCTAGTATATTTATTTCAAATCTAGGCATCTTGTTTTTTTGCCCCTTCTTGTGTTTTTTTCGCGCTCTCGCATTAGATTTAGGGTATCCATAGGACGTCATCCATAAAAATTACTTGGTGTGGCCTAACGTAGTTACGGTTCACCATAATTACCAATACTACAAATCTACAACATTGCCTGTCTGGTTTTGCATAATTCTGGGCTTGTCTGAACCCCCCACTAGTATATAACAACATCGGCAACACTTCTCAAAAACCTGTGAAAACCTTCAGCCAGCTGATATCAATTGAGTGCTGACAGGATTTGATGGAAGAGGGGGGTGGGCACATTGGGGATTATCATTAGACCAAATAAATAAGATAAATCATAATGGAGGAAGAATTGTTTGGAAGATAAATAAATGCCATCTGGTTGGCACTACAGGGGACCAAGTCAGCTTTCCCATAAAGGAAGGATGACTTCTTATAAGGGCATATAGACTACAGTTGCTTATGACATGTTAATGGATGGACATGATAAGGAATTCAAAAGGAACCAAGCAAAGTCAATTTATTACTACATTGATAGTAAATAAACCACTGTGTGTACTTATGAAATATATGGCCATATATATACTGCAATATTGAAAGCCCACAATATCAGTGAGAATTCAAACCTTGGCTTAGGGCTTTGGCTATCATCCAAGACAATTATAAACACCTGTAATCGATTGGCTAACATGTTATACATGTATGTCATTAAAAGTTACAGCATAGAGATATTACTAGGTATTGTGCATTTACACAGATATTTCATTGTGATGCTCTGTACCCAATTGTATGCAATTTATGACACTGATTGCCTCACTCCATAAATTTGAGAAGCCTTTCAACAAATTAGCCTGGATGCCAGACAGTTTCCTGGGCCTACACAGGCTAGCTCCTCAGCTCTAGGGCCAACATGCCCCGAAGGAAATTTTAGCTGAGCTAGGGTCTAACTTGGGAGCTGTCATAAACTTTCCTTGTGGGCATGTTGGCCCTAGTGCTGAAAGCTGAGCCCTGTTGAACAGTCTGGCATCCAGGCTAATGTCATGCACTCTACCATCCCTTATCAAACAACAAGTGATTGACAAACCACAGGAAGACTAGATGTGATAAACCAATGAAAAAAGGCGTTGATGACTTGGTGACAAATTCTTCAGCGACCCTGAGTTTACATGTCTCTTCTGTCTTGTAAACTGTTCTGTTTAAAAAGGTGACATTAGAAAGTAAGAGAATTTTAAGTATTTGCAAAGGACTTCAAGCTGTCTTGTACATGTCGGCTTGCCGTATATTAAATTTCATTGCATCCCATACCTTTTACTTAATGTTTGAAAACAATTTTCTAACCAAGAAAATGTCAATCAGAAAATTAACCTAACTCAACCAGCTTCCATCTTGTAAAAAGAAATCTGCCAGCAAAATCAGCTTTAGCATGGGGCTGGTAAAAGACTTCTCTGAATTCCTAAGATAAAATGACTTCACCCTCCAAACAAGAAAACTCATTGATGCAAGATGTTTCGCCTGTCATGCTGAACAAAACCTTGATGGAATCTGCTCATACAGAGGCCACTTAGCGATTTATAAATGTGAACATCCAGTGAGAAAAGTGTACCATAAGATACGCTAATTCTCCACACTTTAGGGGTGGGCACTGCTTTTGCCAGGGTGACAAAAACCCTATGGAGACTTCATTGTTAGACCCAGACATGAAGAAAATCACCAAAAGAGCAGAGGCATTTCTTGGCAGGAATTCAATTTTCCAGTTCCCTCCATTCTTGGGGCCCCTTCATCTGTGAAATCTGTCCCGCCTACGAATCCGTCATCTGCGACAACACCTCTTTTACTCAGCCTTGCTTCAGAACCACGGCCAGAAGTTTGCAACGGAGGGAAATTAGACCATAATTTCTTGTCGGAAGGTTGTTGAACCATGCACTGATAGAAATTCAAGAGCACAGGTCTGCCTGGCCAGTATATCTTCTAGTTCACAGCCCAACGTTGGGTGGTCTCCGTTCCAGCTAATTTCTTGCTCCAAATTTTCAGATAACGTATCAATGAGTTGTGTTTACAGGAGCATATCTCTGGCATATTTCCTCAAGTGTGGACAACAAGTCTTTGAAAAATTTACAAGCACAGAACTACATATGGGTTTGCTAACCATTGCACACACTGACAGTTACATTTGCACTTCACCATGGTCAAGGTTCATATAGTGTGGTCTACATGTTTTAGTGAGTTCCAATGCAGTACTATCTAAATAGATGTCTGGCTTCTGCTTGTTTAGTTGGTATTTTTTGGCCACAGTTTTTGACCCTTTTTAAAGAGATGCCTTGAATATACAAAAGAAGCCAAAGGGTTATCAGGTTGACGATCTTTCTCAGAGCAAGGAGGAATCTATTGATAGCAAACTATGACATAATTATGAAGAAGTGTGGCCGCTCAGGTAACTTTAACATTTAAGTTTTGACAGATTTTAGTACAGACATGTTGTTAGAAAAGGTGTGAATAAACGACAACACTAACCATTTATGAGTAAAAGACAACAGTGAAGTCTACCTGTCCTAGTTAAGCTTCCTTTTCCTATACGCATTAACATTCCAGGCTGCACTTGGCCCTAATTTGTAACTTCCTACGTTAAAAGGACGATGGAAAGTGCTGACACCTGCGGAACAATCCCGGCACTGTCGGCCCTGGAAAACCATCTTGTTTGCTCTTCACAGGACAACTCTTGTGGAACCTGGCGGAACTAAACGCCAGGCTGAGAGAGGGTATCAAGATGCTTTCAGAGTGAATCAGGGGGTACTTATCCTAATGTTGTGGAAACTAAATGGTACTTGATCCACCCAAAGGCAGGGGGAAGCCCACAACAGTATAACAGCAAAATACGCTCCCTTGGCAAGTTGTGAAGTTGGCATTACAAACATTACATGAAATAAACCTATGAATCAAACTGATGTTACCGATACCTGTGTAAGGAAATGCCATTTCTCCTAAATTTGATTTGCCTCCTAATATGCTTTCAAGCACTGTCGAGCAATTGATTACAGATAAAGCGGCAATTCATGGTAAAGGAGCCGTGGAGAGGGCAGAGTTCTTGAGTAACAGGGTGCAGACATTATGTCACCCCTCTTGAAGGCATATTTGAACTGCTCCATTGTTGGGCTGTGCTCTACACAAGGTCTTCATGGTGTGCTCTAGCCTTCGTGCTTGAAAACATGGCCTTGGGAAGTGTCACAGCTGACAAAAAATAGCCACATGAATTCCTGAATAACAAAACATGGCCTAATCCCTTAAAGTACAAAAAAGGAAAGTGTCACACTGTTGTGAAGTAAAAAAAGGGATACAAAAAAGTGTTACTATGCTAAAATGTAAAGAAAAAAAAAAACATTGTTTTTTTCGAAAAAAAAAAAAGGTGTGTTATGCCGACGGGCAGTTATACCATATATACAGATACAATGTATAGATTTTTGTTTTAGGATTATGAAATAAAGAACCAAACATGATGAATCAAAAAGGGTAATAAAAAAAATTGATGTTCCAAGAAAAACAAGTTTTCTTTAGTTGAAAGTTGAGACCAAAGGCATAACAACAAAATGTTTTCTTCAATCCAAAATTATCATTTTTAAGTAGAAATGTTTTACTGTTTGACTGAAAGCTAAGCAAAAACTTTCAATGTTTGTCAACACAACCATAATTCTCATAATAGGTCAGGCCGTGTGTCTGTTCAGCATTTAAGCCAATTGTTAAAAAGAAATGAATATGCA
Source organism: Branchiostoma floridae x Branchiostoma japonicum (assembly GCA_013266295.2). NCBI lineage: Eukaryota > Metazoa > Chordata > Leptocardii > Amphioxiformes > Branchiostomatidae > Branchiostoma > Branchiostoma floridae x Branchiostoma japonicum. The sequence continues at coordinate 10,187,689 of CM023828.1, forward strand.
AGCATGCATGGTATATAAGCTAAAGGCCTGTGTAACTCAGTAGCTTAGGCAAGCAGTCAGAAACACATGCCACCCTACCTACCATATGAAGGCCCTTTAAATCCCCTTTCCTATATATCCAATACTTTCCAACAAGTTCCCAATCAAGAAAATAATTTGTCTTACCCCAAATCTGTAGTTAACGCCCAACCAGCCAGGGAAGTCTTAGCCAAAACAACAAATGCGGGAAGTCCTCTGACTGAGTGCAGTGCGGAAGTGATGACCCAATGATAGTGCACCGTCTTTTTCCTGGGGCGGTGGTTCTGGCCTGATTACATGCTACGCAACAATGTACTTCCAAATATGGTAATCCCCCATGGGCCTTCTGTCTACGCTGACACCTGACTGGACTTACGTGGGGAAAGTTGCTGATTCAAACAACCTAACAGAAAAATACAGGAAATATGTTTTACACACAATTTGTCAATAAAACATGGCTTACAATTTTTTAGCAGGTAAGTTCTTGTGACTATAAGTTGGGCTTAGGTAGAAGACATTTTTCATGCTGTTTCTTTGTTTGCTTTCTATTCAATGTGGGAAAAAGAAGTGAATGCACACATCTCAATGAACCGTGGGTAAGTCATCATCATGGAAATCAATTACCAAAAGTAACTTGAATATGGACATGTGTCTGACAAGAAACCAGGCATTTTTCAATGACTTCAAACAAAATGTTTTGTGATCTAACCATAAAAAGAGAAGAGGAAAATGTCAGGAACTATGACAAGGCCATGTAACAGAAGACACATGAAATTAATATAACTGTTAACACATTTCTCTGTCTAAGTACATATGGTTATTTTTATGAATTGTAATATCTCCTGTAACATAACACTTAACAGGATATAACATTACAATATCCTCTGTAAAGCCATTGACTAGGAGACGAGCAAGAAAAACAGGAAGCTGAAGTCTGTGAACAAAAATATATACATTAGCCAGAACAAAAATACCTTTACCTGCTTAATGATGTTGGTCATGAAATGATTTCTGAACAGGAATAAGAGGAAGGCAAACTCACCAGTCTTGTAAACCTGCGTAAACAGCAAGCCAACGTGCGAACAATGGAGCCCAGGTCGCTAGGAGTCGGCTTGTCCAGCCCAGCACAAACGCAGCGTGTACTCAATAGGCTGACCCTTCAACCAGTGGTCAGTCAGTGGTCAGTCCCAACAAAGCCTGCAGCACCCTAATGGACAGGGAATATAATGGAATTATGCAAATGTAATCATGTCGAATGGTCACGCTTTTGACTGGTGGTCAGGCAGAGGTAGGAGACTGATTATGGAGATTACACAGATCTCAAGTGGACTTACAGACAAGTGCTTTGTCAACAGCAATGGGATGGAAAGTTAAAGAACTTCTTATTCCCCTGTAGTATTGTTGTTGGACAAAAGGGGAGAGATATTGAATGTCTGGTAAGGACAGCATTGGAAATATATAGGATGTGCAGAAAATAAAGACAAGGTTTCATAACAACACACAATAATGTTAGCTGAAACAAGTGAAGAGAAAACCAATAACCAATATCAACTAGTTAGCAAAGTGATTGTGCATACAACTATTCATCATCAACATTGATACTAATAAGTTTTCAGTAGCATATCCAAACTTGTTAAAAATATAGTGCAGAATTGTTATGTGCCATAGGTAACAATTACTCAACTTACTCAGTACTGGGTCACTATTAATTCTGAAACCCACAATGACAATCAGCTAGAGGGAAAGTCAACAGGAGCGGCCTCAACTGGACTGAAGTCCTACCTGGCCGTAGATGCTACTCTACTCTACTCTAATTTAACACGAGTGACAGCACCCTCCATTGTTTTTTGGTACTCAAGTAACCGAAAAGGGGATGTTAACGTTATAAACGTTTTCATTTACAGTAAATGAACGGATTCTAGTTCAAATTAAAACTTATCTTCCATAAATTGTGATGCTACACTTTTAATTTGTCGGATTAAAACCGCAGAAGTGAACAATGAAACAAACTTTCTGCGCCACGCCCCCATCCCCAACATCTCAAGGTCATGGTAGTGGTAACAAAACATGTTACTTCATTGTTTCAATCACTAAACTGGTTTGGACAAAAGCTTTAGCAATCATCGGGAAACGCACATGGCAAAAACGAGATTCATAAACAGTGTTATAGCATGTAAAATACTTAGTAGCAAAGGTAAACGTTACCGTTTTATCAGCTCGTAAAACCGCATGATGAGAGCGTCGAGGGCATGGTCTAAAAGCGCCGCCTTGCAGTTCCTATACACAAAGTGCAGTTTATAATCGATTGCCAGCGGTCTAAAAGCGCCGCCTTGCAGTTCATGTCCAAAGTGCAATGAATATGTAGCCAGGAAACGTTGTCTGCATGAATGAGATCACGGAAGGAGATTACTGTTTATAATAGCAATAGTTCTCGCCTAAACAACGACGCCATGGCAGCGTCAACTTCTCCGAAAGCCCAGGTTATTCCTGCCATGTCGAAGCGTCGCTGGCAGTGGCTTGCCTTCCTGGGGTTGTTCCTGGGGTACTGGGGGAGCGTCTTCTGCCGCACGGCAACAGAAGCTGTTATGCCCGCCATGATGCAGGACAAAACCATCCAATTCGACAAGGTGAGGCCGATTTCCACGAAGGGAGTCTTTCTTTCTTCAACGAAGCCAATCATATCTGTTTATTATATGATATAATACCAATTTTTCCGTGGCGTACTATGGTTACTACTAGAACGTATTCAGTATTAAAAACACTGATCCATATGGAATGTATTAAACCCTAACATAATTTACACATGGGCCAAAGTGCACTTGACGTGGCATCCAACCTTTGAAACTAGGCATACCCAAACAACCAGAACAGTTGACCGACATTCATGAACAAAACCATGTGTGGCAGCCACGTAGACATACTCTGTACCACCCCAGTGTATGTTTATAACATCCATGCCGTTCCACCTGTCTTTATAAAAACATTCGATAGGTGGTGTTTTTTGGTGTAGAAGTTGAGGAAAAAGTTCACAGCAAGGTTATGAAAGTATGTAAATAAAGGGTGCATTGCTCTTCATTTTGTTTCAGGTGCTATTTCTGGTTACATTAAAATTAATCTCCTGTTATAGTTTCTTGATATCAGTAATCACGACATACTAAAGTGAACCCCTATTCATTACAGCGTACGGCAGGAACTATGCTGGCCTGTGGAAACGGCGCGTTCATCCTGGGCAAAATCCTGTGTGGGTTAGCCTCGGAGTCGTTCGGAGGGACCAGAGTTCTGACCGTGTCTCTACTGCTGGTGGCGTTCTTTGCCGTAGCCTACGCCAGGGTGTACATCGCCTCCATGTTGATTGGCTCCTACATGCTACTGAAACTTTTCACTGTGAGTTTGTATTTCACTTCTTTCTTGGATCTCTCAGGAAACAGAAACCTTTTTTGTTTCAAAATGAAAAGGTAGATGGGATGCTGGTAATTAAGGTACTGGGGGTAAGAAATATCTTACAGTACCATCTGACTTCACAATATATCACTGGTGGTATGGTATGATAATGCCATTTTACATTTACATTGACATTTGACATTTGTAGTAATTAGCAGTCTTGTAGCACAATGTACTGTTATTTAGTAACGTTATGTATAACCATCAAGCTTGACTATCCTGTTCCCCCACTTGTTCTGCTTAATCTTGAAGTACACTTTTGTTTGACTTTGAGCAACAACTTTCCAACAAGACAAATGACATCAACACTCACCTGTTATAAATTACTTCATATTTCCTCCTTTGTGCATCTACTACAAATGTACCTTGCCTTGGTACCTATTTCTCTTCTTCTTAGCCTTCTTATACCAAAAAAACTTTTTCCTTCTTCCTCCTTTACCATCGTACCCCTACACAAAGACCCCTGCCACAAAGCTCAGGTCTTACCTCTTCACCACAGGCGATCTGGCCGGCCGTCACCAAGCTGATGTCAGCCTGGTTTGACAAACAGGATTATGGGAAGGTTCTGGGAGGGATGTCCATTGGTTTCCAGGCAGGGAGCGTCATCGCTACTGTTCTCATCGGCTCCATGCTGTCCAGAGGTGAGATCTCTCTCTTTAACCTCCCCCCTGCTGGCTAGCCTTTTGGTACCAAACCTGCATTGGTTACAAGGGTGGGGAGCAGGGAGAGGGTTAAATGCGATATTTTAGTGGTGCTTCTAGCCACGTTAGAGTAGCTTAAACCAGGAAAGAAGTGTGGGGATGAAGATAACTCAGCACCATACTAAGATGTACACGTATGTCAGCATTTCTTGGTATTGACTCAGTAATTACATAGAAAAGTTACATAGCAGTTACATAGAAAGAAAAAGATGATTTCTGTCTTTGATTTTCATTTCTAGCTTTTACAAAATAGCTCTCTCCTCTAGTATGTAGACTAGATCAGCAGCATGGTTTTTAAAATAAATCTTACCTGACCTACCCTGACTGATTATTGATCACTAAATGTCATTCATTGTTTTAGTTTGGACATGACAATTTAGGTCTTTGAAAATAAGATGCAGGTACAGGTAATGTTGTTTTCCTGTTAGGTCTCCATTGGAGGACTGTGGTGACCATACCGGCCGTTGCCATGGTGATGATTGTGTGCCTGAAGCAGTTTCTTCTGTACGAGTCTCCCAGTAAACTTGGGCTGGCGCCAGCTACACGAGAAACAGAATCCCCTGCTAAGGTGAAACGAGCAGTGCTTGTTTTTGAAGTCTATGTGTGCTGTTCTTCCTTGGGCATACAAGGAACTTTCATGTTGGTGACACTGTAGACGCATTTTAGTTTGTTCATATTTTGTACTGTCATGCTTTTTTTATCCCTGTGTATTTCTGAAAATCCACCATTGTGATGTTTTTCCACATTTTAAGGTAGCTGACACAAATGTTTTTTTTTTCCCTCAATGACTTCTCCTTGTCTTTCCTTTCACTTTCTTGCACACATGGAGTACAGTCAACAGTGCTAATACTCTATTTATAGTAATTTGTAGTCTATGCTCCAAACCATTAGTTATGTTTTCTTTGATTGTCTATGCAACATCCTCTATAAAATGGTTTAATGACATACCCTGCAGCTGTATAAAAGAGTCCCATTCCCTTCCCTACAGCAGAAGCCCCAGGACCACCCCATGGACAAACTGAGTCTGAGACAAGCCCTGGTGTACATGATGGAGACTCCTGCCTTCTGGGTAGTGGCCATGGCATCCATGGCTCTGTCAGGTGAGAGTCCAGTTTGGAAACCATAACTTCCAACACCACAAAATACCCCAACTGTTGACTGTAGAACTCCAGACTTGAGTGAATCCTCTGCTGTGTTTAATCATGGACACCTGATTCGAGCAGTGGATCGAACGTAGCGGACCACTTGTGGTGGGAATCATCTAAAATGTTCAGTGTACATACTTCAGTCATGCATGTCCTTCCTTTGTGTGCTAACAACGAAACAACAAATGTTTATATTTGATTTGACCACAAGTGAGTAAGGAGTGATAGTCTGCTTGAGCCTAACTCCTGGTCAGGGTCATTCCAACAGTAACAGTTATATGACATATTTTGTACAGGAACAAATAGAGAGCTCTAACTACAAAATGTATGCACTTTCCAAAGATGAAACACAAACAGTAATTGTTTGTTATTTTTTGAGATCTAACTTGCCTGATGTTGGTTTGGTTCTCCAGGAGTCTTTGAACTTCAGATCTTCATGCCGCTGTACTTCAAGGAAGTTCTCCAGCTCACCCCAGGCCAGGCCGCGCAGGCCGCTGCCCTGTCTCCCGCCGGCGCGATCGTCTCTCTGCTCATCGGCGGCGTTCTGTACGACAGACTGCGCCGGCAGGAGAAATGCATCATGATCTCTACCTTCCTGATGATTACCGTGGTGTGTATAGGAACGCTGTGGCGGTACAAAGACTTGGACCTCAAACTCGCTGTCGTCATTGCGTTCTCTCTCGGCTTCTCAGTAACAACCCCGTTCTTTCTCCCGATCACGATATTCTACATGTCGTTTGGGGGTAAGCGTCACACGCCCACGGTGACGGGGATCCTGGACTGTTTAGGGTCGCTGGCTGCCGTGATTATGGACAATCTGATGGGCTCGTTCGCGTGGAAGGACTTGTTTGCAGTCCAGTTCGGCTGCGCGGTAGCGGGACTGGTGTCACTGGCCTTGCTCTTGTCTTCACGTTACTCAACATGATGCAGCAACAAAGAAGAGTAGAAATATTTTCTTGATTTTCTATAAACAGGTGATTTTGGGAGGGAGTAATTTGCACATTCCATTTTTGACTGTAAGAAATGATGGTATATCAGGGCAATACTTCTCATGGAAGGAAATCGTAATAGACCACTCAAGCAAAGAATGAGCACAATTCACAAATAAGGAAGGTGGAAATCATGTACGGGTGAGCACGCAATATGTAAAAAGATAAAACTACTAATAAGACATGATATCATCATGCGCAATACCTCACTAGTGTGGACCACTGGACAGAGACACCTTTGAGCCTGGTGTGAAGCAGGCTTTTAGCTAGGATTTTTTTGTTCGGTGTCCATTTTTTTTGTACGCTATGCACAGCGAAGCTGTACGGCGAGCAGCGCAGATGCAAGCTTAAGCTTTTTAGTTGCTTTTTTTTTTAGATTTGTAATGCTCTCAAACACTACTTCCTGTATTTTGAGGTGGAAATTTTGAGGAATACAGCCAAGTTTTTTTTCTTCATTACTTCATTTTTCTATTCATAGTAAGGCTGAAGGGAGGCATGAGGGCATGGCAGAGGTTGGGAGTGGAAAAAATAGGGCATCTTTAGGGTGTCCTACCAAAAAGTAGGGAGTCCAATTTCTTATTATTTTCAATACAGGGAGTCCAAAAGACACCCGGACACCCCCCTAGCTAAAAGCCTGGTGTGAAGACCAGCCGACTGTTGCCCACCCCTGTATCAGGGACCTACGCAGCAGTATACTACTGTAATTAAACACTTTATACCACTATTCCCTGCTAAGCATTGTTGCATATACGTACTTGTTGCTAAGATTGTGAGACACGTGCACGTTACTCTACTAACATTGATTGTTGGTGAGATATGTTTGGCACATCTTTGGAATTTATCATGAGTTCAAATCTTTTTGTATGCAAGGATACTGTACACCACATTTCAAAAATAACTTTGTGTGAAAATCATGTAAGAGAGAGAATCCAATATGTAAAAGGATAAAACTACAGATAAACATATCACGCAGTGCCAGCTATCACCATTATTGAGTACTTAGTACTTGTTGCTATCTCTGAAAGACACAGATATTTGTTAGTTAAAATGTTTTGCACATCTATGGGATTCATCATGACCTGTTATACAGAAATAGTTAACATTGTTTTTGTTTTTTTTAAATTCTGTCTCAGGAGAAGAAGAATGTAACGATGAACAATGTGTAACAGGCTGAATAAACGGGAACTACGGTGCTCTTGCTGTATTACTGAAGGACGACTGCAGTGTGAAAGATGTCAGATAGCTAGGGAATTAGTCCACTCTCAATAATACCATCAACAATGCTTGAAATACTGGCCCTAGTGATATACATGCCTTGTCAGGCTTCTAATGCATAATTTACGTAAATTCACGTGACACTTGGGTGGTTAATCAATGACATCATTTTGGTACGAAATCTGTCATTGGCTGTTGTCAGCTGCCTTGACCCTTAACAGGGTGGCGTGTGAGAGTTTTTGTGTACACGCCCAGCTATCATTCCAAGCCCTTAACCCAGTAGTGGTGAAACCAAGCCAAGCCTAGTGTCAGGTAAGGTATTAACGTGTTCTTACCTTCATAAAGGCAGCTGTTATGTTGTAATATCTACATGAATCATTGCACTACGTCAGTGTTTGTACATTGTGTTGTCAGAAGAATTCACCAAGGTCATTCTACATTGTTTGTCCTTGGTTGAACACATGGTATTGTTTGGAGATTTGACATTGTTGTAAGTCATTGCTTGCAATGTTTCATCTTCTAGTTACAAGGTAAAGTGCACTAGCTGTATGCTTTAGAAAACAAGTGCACCTTTCAGATTCTGGAGTCTTGTTCACAACAACGCTATGTCATGTTTGAGAGGAGGGTTTTTAGTTTGCATGTGCTTTGCGTGAGAAGGTCATTGTAGGAGTAGGCAGTAGAATCCCAAAAGATCAGTATTTCTGGATAATGGACACATAACAAAAACAGTTTTCCACTCAGATTTGATTTTGAGCCAAACTAGTACAGTCACGTGTAACCTTAGGTGAACTGCGTTTCTATCTAATACTCGTGTTGGAATAGTTTTCATTGTTTAACATAAGTCAGGAGTTATGATAATTTCATCAAATGCTCCACGGCCTGTAACATATGCCTGGGGGCAGCTTATACTCTGCGAGGGACGCTATTATCTACTGAACAATGCTATTCTTAAACGACGAAACTGCCACAAGGCTCTTATACTTGAATCTGTATTTGCTAAATCTTCTTCTTGAAACTGAATCGTTACATAGGTGTAAAACAAAGAGTGAAACATTTAAGCCATCGACTCGTTATTTAGTACAATTTACACATCATTTCCACACCGATGCGTCGCTTTATTTTGCCAACCATTGTGTTTGATTAACAACTTGAAAGTTACCTGCTGGTAGAATCGAATGTCTTTTGTTTTTCACTTAAAGAAATCAGGACTTATAATCACGGAATGAAAATATGCACTTGTAAGAAACCTGTCATAGGATTGCCCCTTGAAAGCTTGAAAGGCTGGATTCTATATGGTAGATGTTAACACCGCTGAAATTTTAATTGACTTAAAATTTCTGTGCGCCAATTTCTTTCGCCACATATACTCTTTGTCTCAATTCTACAAAAGGTTGCCGATCGTATCGCTTACGATCTGAAGCAGTCAATGGGCAGAATGTAATCACGCGGATAAATTTGATCAACAACGCTTGACATGCATGACCTGACGCGTCACTTCAACAGTTTTTGTGTGATGATGATTCACAGCGTCCTACGGGGGCAAACAAGTCCACCACATGTATACGGAATGCTGTACTACTGCTTTGTTTATTTAACTGTCACTGCACCGTAAACTACATTGATATTTGTACAATGTAAAATTGTATATCCCAGGTACGTGATGATTATTACTGTTGCTAAATCCTAGGTTTTCAGCATGTATTCGTATGGCACAACTACGTCGCATTTGTACTTTGCTACTGGGCAATATGATAGGGTAGTTTCAGCTTATTATGCAAAGAAATCCCATTGACTTTTTGTTCGTTTTCATAGGGACCTTTAAGCACAAAAGTACAACCAACGTGAAGTCGAGTACACTACGGAAAGCCACCGAAAACGTTAATGTTAACATGCCCTCTGTAGCTTAAATTGCTACATCAAACACTAGAACGCCCTTCTCAGTTAGTACCGCTCATATATTCAATATATAGATAATCAACAAGCTTTTTATAATTTATGAACGTCATGTTTTCAGCTATGCCGGCTGCGAAGTCGTTGATAGGTGAGACAGAGTTCAACACGTTCAGGGATGAGTGTCTGACTGTGCACAACCAGTACCGATCCCGACACGGAGCTCAGCCGCTGAAGATCAGCACCCAGCTCTGTCAATCAGCACAGAAGTGGGCGGAGCATCTGGCCCAGGTAACGGACAGATTCGTGCAAAACTTGTTAACAATTTTAACACATTTATATTTATTGATTGCAAACCGAGTTTGATTGTCAACATTTAACTTCCTAGCGTTTTCTTTTAGCGTTGTAAATGCCGAACAATTCAGACGTACATGTAGAATCTGCAAGAGAGTGTATGAATAAAGTTTCAAAGTTTCAATCAAACTTTGAAAGAGATATTAGGATATGTTGCAACGAGGTCTTTGACACCCCGACGTATACATAGAAATGCGTAGAAACGACCCGGGTCTTACTGTGACTTTATAATGTATGACGTATTATAATCACTCTTATATCTCTCAAATCGTACTTAGAACTGCTTTATCACCATGACCTGTACTTAAACATAGTACATGTATTACCATAAAGGTCTTTCATTCATTCGTTAAACATTTTTTCTTTGCAATGTAAAACAAAAGTAGACAATATTTCAATCGGCGATATTCCAGAGAAGACAACATATGTTATGACCTGATTTTTGTGATTGTCTTTATAGACCGGTAAGTTGGACTACAACACTGAGAGCCCACATGGACAGAACATCGGTATGAAGCCAGCGGGAGGGCAGACGCCTCTGTCCGGCAGGTCTCTGTGTGGCGCCTGGTACGGAGAGAAAAGGACGTACGACTTTACAAAGAACGGACATCAGGAAGGAACAGGTGCGATATTTACCTGAAAGATTCGCCGCCAAGAAGTTTAAGCATGCGGCTTTGTTAGTAAACAGGAAAATCCTTGGTGACTAGTTCTGCTATTTGGTAACGTTACATGATTAGATCTCGATTCATCAACAATACAGCAGAAACGACAAGGCTTCCCTAGCGGCTTTCATTGGTACTGTACAATACATTGCGACTCCTGACACATATGTACAAGAATTACAACATTGTGGCGTTATCAATTAATCTCCAAGCAGTGTTGCGGTGGCCAAAGACAGTATCCAATTGGCTAAACCGTATCCATCTGCCACCCAAGGATGATACGGTTTGGCCAATTGGATACTGTCTTTGGCCACCGTAACACTGCTTGGAGATTAGTTATCAATATCGGCATAATGGCTTCTGAGTTCTGACCAAATTGTTGTAGATCAGGGTAACTGTAGACACTAGAATTTCTTGTTAAATTACAGCCTGTTTACCTGCAATTATAGCAATTATACCGCCGTGCTTATGAATTTTGAACTGTTGTGTACCGTTTTAGCCCATTTCACACAAGTGGTCTGGAAGGACAGCCGTGAGCTCGGACTGGGGATGGCGAAGGACGCCGGAGGGAACGTCATCGTGGTGGTCAACTACTCCCCTCCCGGAAACATCCTCGGCAAATTCCCGGAGAACGTCTTGTCGGAAAGGTTCGTAGAGCCCACAGCATTTGAGTAATGGGTTAATCTGAATAGCTACATGGCACAATACACTTATTATATAGTGTATTGAAATTGTAACAGAATGTATTATAGAAAAGCGATGGAACAAAGTTACATTCGCATCGAAGATCGTTTTGTCTGTGTCATACATTTGTACATGTATCTTTGGATGGTCAGACTGAGCACCCTCTTCAAAAATAACTTAATTTAAAAAGCACACCAGAGGTGTTACTGTACTGTATAGAGAGTTTATTGTAATACGATTATTCTTATGCTATATCTAGAGAACTTGTGGATTTTGTATAAGAACACAGGGTGACGATATCTCTGGTGTCGCTTCCCTTCAGTTAATGTTCTTTTATCAATACACAACATGTGGTTTTAATTGACTTTGTATTCCCACACGGCGCATGTGGTACTAGTGGTCAGAGGAAGCCATCAGTACCCGGAGGTAACAAATCCACGAGAGGCCAGAAGGCGGCAGCGCGAAAGCCGAGCCAGAAGGACTCAGATGACGAAGATGACACGGACTGGACCGACGGAAAAGTCAAGGAAGGTAAGTTGCGCTGTTGTTGTTGTTGGCACTCTCTAGTCTCACAAGACTGTGTGGATGCACCCCGGGACCCTCTGTTTGGTCTGTCGAACTACATGTATTTGAAGTATGCTCCTGTGATGGAAAAGATATTTATACCATACAGGGGCACCTATTAGCCTGGTTACCGACCCTATTTTAGCTGCCGAGTATATTTGCGGAGAGGACGAAAGAGACTCGGCAGCTAGAATAGATTTGGTAACCAGGCCAGGCACCTTTACCAACTCACAAACTCTTGTATCACCGAGAGAAAGGCTAGCAGTTGAGCAACCGCATTTGGCACCGCTAGTCCCTAATCAAGTTTGTGTAACGTCAAATCTCTTTAGATTGAACCTTGTTGTTTTAGCTTCCTTCCTTCCTTCTCCAGTTCACCGAAATCTCTTGCAGTCTTTCTTACTTCTCGTAAATATACCTGACCTTTTTGGCGACGCCTCGGGTGCGGAGTCATTTTTCCCGTAGTACTCTTGAATCGGAAGTCATTATTACATACTGATATCTTACTTGTAGCTGAGGCGAACTTTATTGAAGAGTTGATCGAGAGGCAGAACTACTATCGGGCCAAACATGGCTGCGACCCTGTGACCTTGAACCCCGGCCAGCTGTCCGAGCATGCGCAGATGTGGGCAGAAACGATGGCAAAGGACCGCCAGCTCAAGCACAGTGGGAATCACGACTACGGAGAGAACATCGGCTATAAGTACAGCAAGAGGGGCCGGCCCACGAAGGGTGAGCAATTATATGATATTACAACGCACCAGTGTATGCATTAACATCTCGTGTTTATACCGGTACACAATAATATTTTCAGCATACATTATAATAATTATCATACTACGGTAAGCCTTCAGAAAAACGACCTCGTTATACACTACTGTACTTGTCAATTGTCATATCCCCAGAGTATCACTCTCAGCGGTTTTTAGGTGACACCCATATAAACAATACGACGTCACTGTTATACCTGTAACACTATGCTGTAAAAAGCAGTACGCATAGGCATAGAATGTTGTGACTTGTACATATACCCTACTGACCTGTAGGTTTTAAGAATCACTCTCTTTTAATTGCGTTTAATATGTTTAAGTATGTACTGTTAATCTTTAAGTGCACTTTTTAATCTGTCATGTGAAACACGCAATTCAGCCATTGGCTGCCATATGTTTTGATGAATAAACCTTTCATTCATTCATTCATTCATTCAAAGCTAAATGAAGAGACAAAAATAAACCTGCTCTAACTTGGTGTTTTCCACCAATAGCGATCGAGGTTGTGGACATGTGGTACAACGAGATCAACCACTACAATTTTGACCAAGGTGGACATCAGGAAGGAACAGGTAACCGAAAAGTTTCTGCAGACCCTTTCATTATTATACCTACTGAGTATTCTCTGAAGATTGCAATGTTCACTACTGTATATACATGTATATAGAAATGTCTGAAGTCCTGAATACGTGCTGTTAATAGTCCTTCTACTGTGTATATTGATTCGAAAGAAAGAGATATGTAACCGTTGGCCATATCTATCTCTACATAAGTCCATACTGACTGATTGGAATACAACTCTGATAATTATGTTTACCTTCGCAGAAGAAAAACATATTGTTTTTGCTCTGTTTCTTTTTCTTCTTCCTCCTCTTCTCCAAGCAAATAAAGTCAATGACCTGGACCAGACGTCTGTCACCATGGTAATTGGTGCTGTAACAGATACCCTGTGGTGTTGTGTTACATTTTGTAGCAGGACATAATTGGAGGGGCTGGTCACCATGTATTATATATGAATGTGTTTTCAATGAGTAAGAATAAGCAGAGCAGTAGTTTGTTGGGCTAGACCATGTGAACGTAAACATTATGCATTTGCTTCGCAAATGTGACCTTTCTAGTTATAATCATTATAACGCTATGCTAGAAACTATTACAGCATCGATGTCGGTTGCAACTCTTCCAAAGGCACCCTTTCCCTCTCCAGGGCACTTCACCCAGCTGGTGTGGAAGTCTGCCCGTGAGGTGGGGGTGGGCTGGGCGAAGGCCGACACCCGCACCAAGACTTACGTCACGGCCAACTACATCCCTGTGGGGAACAAGCTGGACGAGTTTGCTGAAAACGTCTTTCCGCCGTTGTAGAAGTTAACAAGCCCAGGCCATCAACCACGCAGACTTGCAGGCTCCTTAACAGGCTCTACGACGGGGCCTTTCGGGTAGCCTCTATAATGCCCTTTTTTTCTGGCATATCATTTCTACTTGTACACCAAAAGAATTAGCCTCTACCAGGGTTCGGGAGGCGGCTAGAAAGAGTAGAAACTGGCCCAATAGACAGATAGCACCACGCCAGGGAAGTTGGTCCGCGAGAGAGTACAGTTTGCCGCACCCGAATGTACACTCTCGAGGACCAACTCCCCTGGCGTGTACATGTTATCTGTCTATCTGGCCAATTTCTACTCTTTCTAGCCGCCTCCCGAAGCCTGCCAGAGGCTACAAAAGAACCCCGGTACAAATAAACGTGATACGCTAGATAGAAAAGAAATGCACTACAAAGGCTCCCCAAAAAGCATTACCGTAGAGCCTGTTAATTAACGCGGCTAGCAGACTTGTATGTATTGTCAGATCCATATGTTATCACTCCTCTACATGTGGTAAAGAGCAACGAAAAGGAAATACATGATTTTGTGGACTCTTGAAACCCAAACTATTTTTTCTTGGAGGTGAAGGGTGGATTGAAGTGATCGGGATTCAAAAATTATTTCAATTTTTGAGCGAAATCTGTCATATATCTGAATTCTGAAATATAAAAAAAAATTGGTCTAAGAAGACCTGTCTATTAGCGACGCAAACTAGTTATAGGGACGTAAATACTCGTAATGGTATGTGAAGTTGTCAGGAGCCGTTTTAAGTCTCCATCGGCCTTGAATGCCACCGGGTTGCATTTGAACAGTGCTATGTTGTCATTTCTGGTAAATAAAGTTAACTTTTATTATGTTTTAAGGCATTTATTTGAGCTGTGTGGTTATACATTGAATACATGTATGTATGTATATTCATTATTATACATCAAACGATAACCAAAATAAAGAAACACGCTTTGAATAAGGATCACAAAAAGTGCGGTATACCAGTAAGCATGGTGGGTTCGTTCGGTGCTGGTTGAGAGTAGGTTACGTACTTCTTGTTCAATGCTCCTGAAATGGTTTTGACGTGTTCCGCGTGTGGCCTGCTTCCAATCTTCAGCCAACCTTGGTTAGCTGGTGGTCGGGGTCAAGGCCGGGGGAAGGTTCTGAATGTGTGCCAGGGGCTTCACGCTAGACGTTGGACTTCTGGGCTTTGTGCGTTCAGTTCCCCTCTAACCTCCTTGGTCTGACATGCTCAGTTATTAGTTGGACTGTACGTTAAATTTACCGACCGTGGCTGTAGGAGTACGGATGTCCTCGTATCTAGCGTCTCCACCGAAGATTCAAGGTCAGTCCTGTGTGTACATGTAACGTTACGCCATTGTTAAACCATCAGGGGCCGGCACGGGGGGATACATGCATCTCAACGCTCTATATATACACTAAATTTAGAGCGGTATAGCGACTACGTATGACGTAAAATTCACGTAGGCTGTCTTAGCTTTACTCTAAATTCAGGTAACAGTTACACTTTTGTAGAATTCCCGCTATATGTTAAATTTGAGCAGTGCTAACACTGTCACTGACAGGTGCATAAATATGACATGTATGTGAATTTGATGAAAAAAAAACACTGAAAATAATATAACATAATGTGACTACAGTACAAAGTGGAAAGGCGTTATTGTCAATTTGTCCAAAATGTGACATCATGTGTGCAAATGTGAATCAATAATTGCGCAATTGTCTGAAGACTGGAGCGTAGACATATTTTTATGGATAAATAACAGGACAATGAGAGTCGCTGTAATCGGAGCGGGAATTGTGGGTATGACCTCTGCCCTCCGCATCATGGAAGAGGTTGCACATGCGCATGGACAAATCGACCTGACCGTCATCTCTGAGAAGTTTTGTCCGGACAACACGAGTTACGGAGCCGGCGGCATCTGGAAACCCCCGTCTCAAGAGCACATGACTGCAGCTGAATTGTGAGTACATTTTGCAACTTGACTTTACCCAGTTACTAGATAAATGATTTAGAACCATCATTGTGATCCAGGATATTCATATTTGTCTGAATATTTTGTCATCACCAAGTTACCTATGCTAACATCGGCAACGTTAGCAGTTGCAGAACCGAAAGAGCCCCTTCAAAAATTTCAGCGCGCTATACACTTTGTACCCTTCTCTATACACCAGGATGTCTTGGTCCAGATGAACTTTCCTGAGTGTAGAACTAGCCTATAAAGAACATATTTGTAATATCCTATTGTCAACGAAGGTAGAAATCAATAGAAGGTAGAGAAAAAAACATGGCAATGTGTCTTGTTCAATACTTGCTAAAGAACTAGGAAACCTTCGTCGTTTTTACAGGAGATGGCTGCAATGGTCGTTTGACTACCTGACGTCCCTGCTCCGTACTAACTACGCACACGAACTCGGCATCTTCCTCCAGTCGGGTTACTATGTTTTCATGGAAAACGTACCGGTGAGTTGAAAAAAAGCCCTAACAGGGAACTGACGAATAGCTTTTGGCAACAGAAATGAGTGCTGTCACCCTTTTTTCAAAATCCTCTATTTTGGCAATCGTTCATACAAAAATCTTTTGCTGAGTACTGTTTTATCATACTTAAGTCAACTTACATACTACGTATCGAAGAAAGTTAGTATCAAGTAATTGTTGCTAGGCTGCAAGTTGAAACTTTTACTGTAGTCTTCGTTGTGTCATTCCCAGGACCCTGCGTGGAAGGACATTGTTGTTGGCTTCCGTCATCTAACAGCGTGGGAACTGAACAACCTGTTTCCGGGATACAAGTATGTTTATAGCAAAGGCTCTTATAGTAAGAAATTTCTTATGAAGACTGGGAGTTATGCATATACCTAGCCGAATGCACAACTGTTCATGCAAATCAGTATTGCATAGTATCTTCGCGTTTACAATGATGATGTACTGTGTACATCCGCAGCTCAGTGTAGTTTACAATGCCTCCTGTATTTTGTTAGAAATGATACATAATGGTACATAAGTATGTTTCCTGTATTTCAGACACGGCTGGTTCTACACTGCATTTATATGTCAGCCGAGAGACTTTCTACCTTGGGCCCATGCGAGGTGATATCAAACCAAGACTTTCTAGTATAGCAAAATTTGCAATAAATCTCGTTTATAAAATCGCTTTCAATATTGATGAGGATAAACTTACACTTCATCCGCAAAAAGGCATTGGTAAAATCCATCAGTTGAGATGGACTGTTGGTTGTCATTGTAGGTTAACAGAAAAAGGAGTTGGATTCGTGCGAAGAAGAGTCCAGTCATTGGAGGAGGTAGGTTTAAGATGTCTCCTCGTTGTGGTATCTCTTACCCATGTATAACGAGAACAGAAACCTTATTGTCATGAATAAAATTCCGTTCATACCAGGGTTCGCAGATCCGGATCTACCATGACACGGATTAGATCCTGCTTAAGCCATTTGCGCTCATACCAGGGTTTGCAAATCAGCATAACTCAGTCAGTTCCAAATCTACTTACGATAAATGTAGCTGAACTAGAAACTGCTAGATGTCGCTTAGCAAAGTCAGAGGTTAATAGGTCAAAGTTCAATAAAATTCGAGAGTTGGATGATTGCATTATGATTATATGACATTACAATGGGTTTCGAACAATTTTGTAGGCAAGATGACTATGATTTTATCTGTCATCCATGATATTTTGCTTCTGCTGATCTGAAGTTGGCTCCCCACTACGATGTGATTGTAAACTGCACTGGCCTAGAAGCCCAATCCCTTGTCCAAGACAAGACAGTGGTCCCCGTCAGGGGCCAAGTCATGCGGGTTAGTAGAGTCACTTTATATCCAAGGAATGTGTTGTGCGTAAGAAAAAGAAGTCGTAGATTAAGAATTCAGCCACCCTTAGAATCTAAAGTCGAGTAGTGCATTAACAGTAAGCTGACATAAATTCATGATATATGATGAAACAGGCGACACTTTAAATCCGGAACAACACTTTAAATCCGGAACAACACTTTAAATTGCGCTCCGATGCAGAATTCTGCAGAACTGACCTAGTCCACTGGGACCTACCAATGTTACCTAGTAGACGTAATTGTTATCATGTAGTATGTGATAATCTAGACTATTAAGTTTCCTTCTCACACTTATGATTATGTTTTAATAATCAAAGTTCAACGTTCCGGATTTAAAGTGTTGTTCCGGATTTAAAGTGTCGCCTGTTGGCATATTTGGTAACGATTTCGTTATGTACTCATATGTGCATTCTTCAGATGTTGCTTTAGTTTTGCTGATGCTGTGCTATAACGTTACACAAGTTTTCAAGAGTACCCCAGTACTTAAACTACATCAGTACATGTATGTGTGTCTATGTGTGGATAGAGAATGGCATATGCAACCAACAACCTTGCGATGTTTCACAGGTTAAAGCTCCATGGATACGGTACTTTGTGGGAACGTCTGGACCACATCCAGTCATCAAGGGCGATCCATACATATACTCCAAGTAAGTTGAGTTCCTCGTCAGCTGCTAAGCATTGAATCATAGCTTTACAGTGTTGGTAATAGACCTGCAAGTCTGCAACAACAAGCAACGACAATATATAAGCAGTTTTAGCCGCAGACCTGCTAATAGCCGGCCAAAGAAATCTGACCCAAACCTTGTGCTCCGGTACATTGGACCTCTGTTATTACCTCCATGAAATGGTACAAATGTAGGTACTGTTTTTGATCTGGATAATGTTTGGGTGTATATCGGACTGACTAGTTGCGGTGGTATTTAGCAGGTGGGCAGTAAGAGTGAAGCGGATTGTGCAGGTTGGTTTTGGGCACTTGGTGATTAATTTGGTACTGCAGTATGAATTTTGTAAAATATATTTGGCACTGGATGGTCTGTGGACGTGATGTTTCGGTGACATATGGTTGTTGACATAAGGGTTTCGTGGTGTATATTGCCTGTCCTTGATTGGATTGATTACATTGGATTGATTAGATTGGCTTGATCAGATTAGATTGATTAGCATCTATCTGATCATAATTATATTTCTTTATCTTGTTGCAGCCTACATGACGTGGTGATAGGTGGGATAAAACAGGAGGGGAATTACCGAGAGACGAACGACCCACGTGACACTCAGACCATATGGGAGGGAGTCCTCGCCTTGCACCCTCAGCTGAAGGTAACACAAACGTTCTTCGTTTTCAGATTTTAAATTTACCCCAATGTTGTTAGTGCCTTCCTGATATATTTTTGATACTTAAACTTAATCTCCAAGCCGACCTTTTGGTGGCTGCAAAGACAGTATCAAATTGGCCAGGCTGTATCCATTTGCCAGGCAGTATCCAATACGCCACCCAAGGGCGTAAAAAAAGATACCATTACATAAAACAAAGCCCAATCAAAACACCTAAAACACATCAAAAATAAGCCGAAGCCTAAACCTCTGCTTGGAGAGTAACTTAAGCTGTCGATTGGGCAATTTGAGTTTATAATCATCAACAACGCCCAGTGTCTTCAATGTGTTTTCACACACAATTTGTCATCGATTTTATCAATGTCAAGAACATTTTATATTAAAATCTCAGGGTGCTGAAGTTCTTGAGGAGTGGACTGGCTTGCGGCCCATGCGGAAAGGAGGTATACGACTGGAAAGAGAAACGCTGGTAGATTCCAGATCAGGGCGTCCGTTTGAGGTGCGTATGTACTAATAGTTTCGAAGAAAGTAGGGTTTAGATATTGTTACCGTCGTCATATCAAAGTTGGCGGAAGAGTAAATCGACAGAGGAGTGCAAACTTTACTTTTTGGCTTCGATCTTTATCATCTACGAACGTACTTTTGGATGCATGCTTTACATATCGGACAGTCTGTGATGTATGGATCTTTATATGGCAATAGTATATTTTGATGGGGTATTATTGTGGTTTCTTCGATAGGTGATTCACAACTATGGTCATGGATCCAACGGGGTCACGTGGTCTCACGGCTGCGCAAGAGAGGTCGCAGAGATCGTCAAGGTCATCATGGCTGAGAAGGTCACGAAATCTCGTCTTTAAGTCTGAGGATGACTTTAAAATCCTCATATTTCTACGCTTGAAACCAGTACGGATGGAACAGGTTCCACTTTTCATGAATTTGAAGGAGTTCCCCCAATAGGGCCTATTGAGGAAAATGTGCAATGATAACTGGTACTCGAAACTATGAATGCTAACTACAGTCATGTACATGTGCACCTTGAAAACACGATGGATTATCAATCTAGTAGTCTTTGTGACCAACGCAAATGCCTAGTAATGTCACTGTACATTCATTACGTTGTTTCCGTTCTGATTGCCACGGCGAAGGCACGGCGGCTGGGCCATTCGTAGGAGACTCACAGTAGTTGAAAAAGGTCGCGATCGGACAATGTGTTCATACAGCATAGGATACTAGCACTGTGAGCTACTACATGTAGTGTTGGACAAGGCGTCAACAGGCGAGAAAAATTAGCTTTGTATCTGAAGATAAAGCACATTTTTAACTATCTGAAATGAAATTTCCGTTGCTGTTTTTCGAAGAATGCATAGCTAATAGTAGAATATGATCCCTCTCTCTAAAAAAAATGCAAGACAGCCTCTTTGTTGATTTTTTTTACTGTACGATCCACATGACTTGTGTAGCGTAACACCAGTGCAGATAGAATAGTGCACCTGCCTTACGTTCATCTACGTAAAACTGCGGATGAGGGCGCTGAATCCTCCCGAGGCGTTCACTCCGTCCGTCACGAAGTGCAGGGCAAACGGCGAGTCCGAGAAAAATATTGTCCCGGGCGACAATGCTTGTCCGCAGTAGGTGTGGGACTGCGACCCTAGCGGCCTGAAATATCCAAAGATTAAATATTTCATTATATTCACCTTCGCAGAATGAAAAGATATTGTTTTTGCTCTGTTTCGTCTTCTTAAAACACATAAGGTCAATGACCTGGACCAGACGTCTCTCACCATGATAACTGGTGCTGTAGCAGACACCCTATCATCGGGTGTTGGGTTACATTATGTAGCAGGACAGAACTGGAGGGGCTGGTCACCATATACTAGTATATGACTGTGTTTGAGTAAGAAGAAACAGAGCAATATTTTGTTAGGCTAGAGCCGCTAGACCATGTGGAGGTAAACATTATGCATTTGCTTTGCAAATATTACCTTTCTAGTTTGTTGTCTTTTTCGAATTCAACAGAAGTTGAAAGAACATTGCAATATAAATCTCGAGTTTGCACATACTATAGCCATGAAAATATCTTCAACAGACAAAAAGTAAAAATTGCAATCATAGACAGGTGATAATTTTCTTGACTCACGCATGGACTTCAAGATAATCATCCGTGCATCCGCCGGATGTGACGTTGTTGTCTGTAGAACTGCCCGGCAGGTCAAAGTTCAAAAAGTTGACTTCCAAGGTGTACCCAGGGTCTGTGGTGATGACGTACCAGCAGTCCAGGTTGGGAGGGTACTGTTCGGGGTAGTTGGGGGAGCTGATGATGTCTATACCGTCAGCGGGAACGTGCTGGTCCACACGGCAGCCTGAGAGGACAAAAGAAAGTAGGTAAACTATAAAACCACCACCTAGAAAGGGAACAATTTTCTTTGAATACTCATACATCGATGTCACATTACTGTAACACTCAGATGTTTATACAGTGCCTCTGTTTTATGTAATATAATAACATACTACTATATAACAACGAACATACTATGAGACTAATCTATCTCACAACAGACTGTAATGTGGATGAGAATGGGTTTTTACAATCATTGGTGGGATTTCTAGCAATTAGTCATTTTTTCTAGATATTGTCCTTTATGTACAATGCATGAGTTACATGTCAATATGTACCTGAATTTGATATACATGTGTGTGTATTCGTTGTTGACATGACAGCTTTATTTCGTGTATGTGTGTGTGTGTTTGGGTAAGATGCAACAACCTGTTGCAGGCACCAGAGTGGCCGCCAGTGTGGTCGGTGGTGCGTAGCTGGTCTCTTGGGGAGATGTGGACGGGCTTGGTTGGTCAGTGACCGTTGTGAGATCGACCGTGCTCATCAGAGTTGTGCTAGGCTCTACACTAACAGTGGAAGGTGCGGTGGTGGTCGCGTTGTTCATCTGTGGATCAGTTTGTGCCGTGACGCTAGGGGTCGCTTCTGACGACGTGTACGGCAAAGTCGGGGAAAGGGTGGGGTTTGGCTCCGGTGTCGTCGGTTGCTCTGTTGCGGGCTCTACCAAACAGATAATGATATTAAGTATTCAATTACATTACGAACGGTGTCTCATGATAGTTATCTCTTCTTAAGGTCATTATTTATTTCGTCATTGAGCATGGAGAACAATAACTCTAGGTTACCATTTGTCGTCAACAAAAACAAGGATGCAACATAGCTTACTACTTATCTTTCTATTGTCTTGTTGCACAAAGAGTTAGTTCTTCCTGCATTTCTTTTCAACATGGGAAAATACTATCAACAGTCTGCCCTTACCTACACACTGCTGTATCAGCCGTACGGCGTCTATGGCAATGTCCCCCGTGTGTGAACTTCCCACAAACGCTTCGAAGATCACCTTAAAGAAGAGGTTAGAGGAACTTGTTACTTCAGATGCCATTAAAGATCCTGTTAAGATCTTAAATATGTGTGTATATCATACCGACAAATTCCATTTGTAATTTCCATAACACTGACTCTGTGTGTTTTAGTCCTCTGTGTACTGAACAATATATTTTATGTTCCACAAAACCTCGAGAGGGTTCCACGTGTAACATGTACGAACCTTATGATATCCCTCTGTGGGGAACGAGACCTGTGCTTCCAGCCAGGCCGGTCCCTGGTCCCCCTTCCTGGCCCACACCAGCTCCCTAACCAGCTTATTGGTCCTTCAGGAAGAGACAGATTTAAAGAAAGAAGTTTATTTTATCCAATATTGCAATCTTTACTAGTCATTACCAAAGAAAAGAAAGTATGTACTGGTGTTCAGAAAATTTAGATAGAACTAGCTATAGACCATCAACATTTACTATCAAATGTAAGAGTTGGTAGGTAGAAATTGATGTTCGCATAAATATGATTTTTTTAAGGCATTGGCAATGTACCTTGTCTCTATGTACACATTGAGGGTGTCGATGGTGTCCCCAAACATGTGGTAGTGGAACTGCAGCTGTGCGCATCCCTCCGGCTCGAACTCCTGGCTGATCAGCCGGGCGACGTCACCAGCTGCACGTGGCGGAGACGACTCGATGTATGCGTAGTAGTCTGGAAAAGACCAGGAACTTTCTTAGATTTGAGATATAAAAACGTCTGTATTTTTCAGTAGCAAATATCGAGTCTGCATACTTAGTTATCAATATCCCTCGGATTCCTAAAACGTCATTGTAAAAGTAAGTAACTTTGAAATATTTACAGGGGCTAGGGGGGTCATTTAATGTTCGATAATACATGTACAACATCGCCATCAGTTGATTGCCATTACTAGACGCCTCACCTAAGCCCCCATACCCGCTACTGGGGCCTGTGCCCGGTGAGGTAGTCTCTCTGTTGCTTCTTGTCCAGTCGAAGTCGTCCGACCTGTCTTGTTCGTAACCGCAAAAGTCGGCTTCAAACTCGCATTGTATCGGATCTATAGAGGCATATAAACATCATAAAACATATTAGAAGTATTCTGAAATGTTCATCTGTTAATAAAAGTCGTAATGTAACCTAGTTTCTTCAGATCTTTCAAAGATTAAAGATATTCAGATATTCCTGAAATAGAAATTCTAGGCAAGAATACAACGTTCACATTAAATTTTGTGATTCTCTGGCGACTTACCCTTACAGATGACGTCATTTCCGGACCATGTGCCTGCTCCCTCGCAGGTCCGGAAGGCGCTGCCCTGGCTGAACCCGTACTTGCACTCGAACTCGATGACGGATCCCCAGGCAGTCTCGTTCCCAAGGATCTTTCCGTACTCTGGGCGCTGCAACGGGGGGCAGTGGATCACTGTAGCGATTGGAAATGAAACATTAGAACTTGTAGTGTATATATATCTAGCAGATTTTGTCAAAGAAAAGAAGGTGCGCACGAGCAAGTAAAGATTTCGAACCAATGCAAGATGTTTCCCTCCGCGAAGTCACATTTTTTTAGACGTCTATCTGTCCAGTTTTTGTTACGATCGATCGTCATCTCTTCATTTCAAAATTTTTCTCCTTCTCACATCAGATTGTGTTTTTTTCCGATCCAAGGACGTCATCAATATAAAGTTTAGCGCGTTCCGAGCTTACCCTGACAAGCAGGCTCCTGGCCACTCCACGTCGCATCTGCTTGACACACCGTCTGACTGGGGCTGTCCGGCGTCAGCTCGAACCCGGTGGAGCACGAGAACGAGGCCGAGCAGCCGTACGTCATGCACACGTGATCTGAGACGACCAATTGGCTCGGAGATGGCAGGGCGGGACAGGTGACAACTGGATAGGGAAGAATCGTAAGTAAAGCTCAAAGAGTATACGTAAACATATGTCTGTTCCAAACAAAGGAAGTCACTAGAGGGCCACAAATCTGAACGTTTCTTTATTTGTTTAGTTACTCCTTTACCGCGAAAGACTGCATTCGTTGCTGCGTGTATATGGTGACAATATTCTCGTGTAGAAGCAACCATAGCCCAAACTGTTACGTTGAAAAATAAGTATCGTACTTTGACAGGTTGGCTCCGGCGCGGACCAGCCAACTCCTTCCACACAGGTGGTGTTGGCAGCACCTATCAGCACGTGGCCGGGGTTACAGCTGTACAGCAGGGTGGCACCTGCCAGCTGTCCGGTGAAGCTGCTGACTCCGTCGGAGATGGAGGGAGGGAAGGGACAGTCGGAAGCTGTGGAGAAAGAAGATATCACACAAATATAATATGGTGACTTCCTGAGAAGTCTTTCCATTGCTGAGCACCAACGGTGTTTTGACAGGTTAGATGCAGTCGCCTTCTCAATAGCAAAGAACAGATAATGACCATCACTCAGAATTGCGGTGTAACTGTTGTTGATGTTTAATGTATAGTGCTAATGGCGGTGTCACAGTTATCGTTATGACGAAAACAAATACGTTCTGGTATGACCGTTGCTTGTATGTTATAAATAAAAAGAAGGCATAAACAATTACGTAAAAACCAGCAATGGATGACTTTGACTTACAAAACCATGAATTAGAAAAAGGTCTCAGCCGAAGCGAAGCCGCATTGCACTAGTAGCTACTTCATAAGGCACCATGCTTCACCTCAGTTGAGGATGACAAAAGAAGAAGAGTTAGACTCACCCCAGTATGTGAGGTTGAAGCCCCTGTCAGTGACGGTAGCGTCGGTTTCCCAGACAACGTAAACGTCGTCTGTCGTCTTGGACGAGAACACGTCATCGGGTGGATATCTCCCGGACAACGAGACAATGACGTCACCCCTGTCACTGGAGCCCTGGCGTTCACAGAACAAAATAGTTTTACCAAGTTTTTACGAAAGATGTTGGATCCTTAAAAAAGAAAATTAACAAAAGAGAGAGCATTAATTAATTTTCATTCTGGTGCGTTTTTATAAGCTCCTTGGTCAGATACGTACTATGTCGACTAGACGTCCCTTCAGTTGGTTGCTGAACCCTTAGATAATCTATGATGATTAGTAATTACGGCATTGTTGCGTGTAAAACTTTGTGACGTACTTCATAGACAGTCAACTTGTCGTAAAAGTGTTCCGTCTGCAGGAAGTGGAGCTGGAAGAGCGTGAGGTGGCTGTCCTTGGGTTTCAGCACCCAGGTGCACCGCTGGCGGTTCTGGTAGTTCCCGGGGAAACCTGGGCTGTACAGAACTCCACTGTCGTCTGTCAGGAGGTCGCCGTTACCACAGAGTGCTGTAGTAACCAAATAAGGAATGCTTGTTTGGCACTGAAAGTAGCTACATGTAGATATAAGGGGGAAGGGGCAAAATGCACTTGAGAATTTCCTCACCGCACGCGGAACTAGTACATGATGTGGTAACAATGCTACATCACAAAAAAAGTATTACCTGTGCAGGTTGGCAGGGTGGTGTAGTCCCACATTCCGTCAGGACCGCAAACAAACGTAACCTTGTTGTTGTCAGGATGACCGTAAGTGAACCCGGGATCGCAGCTGTACGTCATGGTGTCCATGTACTGCAGCCCGACGTACGTGTAGTACCCATTGGGGAGGTCATCAGGTAACTGACAGCTGACACCTATGTGACATGTAGGAGAGGGAAGATACTAAAGGAAAACCTACTGTGGCCGGTAAGGACACGGCGCGAAATCACTTCCAAGCCCAGGTGCGAAAACACTTCCAATGTCTTTATGGGCCATGGTAGAAACACGTCTGTCGAGCGTATTTTACAATGGCGATAAAAGAACGAGCCAGGGGGCTATGAAATCACGGCATACGTACGGTTACAGGTCGGTTCGGGGCCCAACCAGCTTCCGTCTTCCGTACAGGTCCGATTCGGAGTTCCCGTGATCTCGTACCCATAATCACAGCGGTACAGTGCGTAAGCCTGGTCATACGTCACGTGACCGTTGGCCGGGTCCGGCAGGTCAGCACATGGGCGTACTGTTCGGGGTCAAATACAACATTAGGAACAACTATATGAGCATTCTAATATAACCAATCTTTTTATTTTCCAAAAAAAGGCCAATACTAGTAAAATCAACAGTTTGTAGTTACTAGTTAGTAGTTTTAAGGCAGAAACGTAAGCGTGTTTTAATTGCTGTAAAAGCAAGAACAGGAAGGTTGGTTTCTAAGTTGCCTATCCATTGACTATCGTGACCCCCTGGTTTACGAATGTATACTAATAACTGGGGTAATTTACCCGCTTAATATGGGAATATAAGAAAGGCTTACTGTAAGGGTCGCAAATGACTCCTGCGTCTTCCGAGTGGGTACAGTCAGAGCTGGTGGCGGCCGGACACTGGAATATCGTATCCTCGGTTCCAGTGCACTGCACATCGTCCAGAACAATGTCTCCCGACCCTACAGAAAGGAGTGGAACACAGGCAGTCACAGATGTATTTTGAAAAAGCTTGGGTTTTCGCTACTGTAGGTTTTCGCGTCAAGAAAACCTTGGCCCATTAGAATTTGTTGTTCAAACATGGAGCCAGCAAAGCAAGGCTTCTATAATGTACGACTACATGCTCAAGCTGCCTACCATACGAGCCTGCCCAGTACCCCTTTGGCAACTCTAAAAAGGAACGAAAAGACGCACAGAAGTACATGTATAGCCTGATACTTAACTTGTGTCTGCTTCCCAACAGTCGCTGTCTCCGAATTCGCGAAAGTTAGCGACCGCTGGGGAGCGGACACAAGCTAAAAACGGATGGGTACCAGGCTAGCACTAAAGCCATAGTCTTGTAATTCAAGTATGATGCAGGTGTTGACCCCACCCACCTGCACCGAAGAAGGCCGCTCCATGCGCGGACATGGCCCTGTGGTATCCCAGCATCCTACAGACGACATGAGCGTCATTTATATCCCACAGGTCGTCACAGATGGTCCCCCAGTACCCGGCAGACAGCAGCTCCACACGGCCCTTGTTCGGCGTCGACCCTCCCACAAGCCGGACCCTTCCTCTTGAAGCTAAAACCAAGAGGGTACATGTGTAGATACTCCACGTCAATGTTTTTTCATTAGGTAAATATTAATAAACATTACACCATAATGACGGCGACAGTGTAATCTCACAACCTAACTTTTCGTGACTGCCAAATCACAGTACCCTGAAGATTTAGCAATGATGTTCCTTACTCAAGAGCCATCGCTTACTAGAGCTTTTTGGTTACCGTGTGTGCGACAAATTTAGCATTTCTTTTGTACTATATGACTTCTTGCACTATGATGTCTTTAACATTGTCAACAGAACATTGCAATCTAATCTTAGAATTTTCAACTTACAGACTGCCCTGTAGGTGAGGCGGAAGCCTCTTGCTTGTACAGAATTATCCGTGGTGAAGTAGACATCCAGACGTGGGGTCGATGTGTCGAAGGCCGGAATGCTACCGGACCCGCAGTACTTGGTGCTGAAGACTCCCTATGGGAGAACATTTCATTGGCGTCTTTATAAACCACATAATTGTAGCTGTAAACTTCACGCAAGGACAACAATCTACGAGCGGGTCCTGTGTTTGTTGGCCTACTACTGCAGTTCATACGTCAGCAAGACACAATCTCGACTTGAAAATAAGCTTTGCACAGAGATCACTGAGAAATGAACAAAAATGAAAAATAAAAACTTTTCTCTCAAAGAACAACTTTTCTCTCGTCAATGTAGTAAGATCAAAATATGACCATCTCCTAAAAGTGCTTTAGTTTTATTAGAATATTCTTCAGTTTATCGTCTAACCAAATGAATTACATGCCAAATGAAATCGTGTATCACGACCATAGATTTCATGAAGTGCTGTTTGCTGTGTATCAGCTGCTATATTCATAAACTTACGTTTTCGTAGAACCGTAGATAGTCGTACGGGCAGCCGGCGTCTTGCTCGATGTCCATGTTGGTGACTTGCGCGATAATGGTGTGGTCGGCCGGAGCCTGGATGGTCCAGTGACAGTCCAGGTTGTCCACGTAGTTGTTAGGATAGTTCGGGGACGTTAGGATCTGTTCTGTCTCCGTGGCTACAAGGTTGCCTCCACATGATTCTGCTACATCTGTCAGGGGGATGTTTCACACTTTTGATATCAATCTTTTGCGAATCATACGTTTTCGTATTATGACAAGTATTTTCCATATGCTATATGGATATCATATTCACTAATAGTATACAGTATTACACACATCAATATGCGCATATCTGCTAGTAAACATAATTGCATATATGTCGACGTAGATGCTTGCATGGCGCATGGATTCGGGAGACGTGTGAAGGTGTGACATAGACGGACTGTAGGGTCGTGTGCTCGACTCAGAACTCCATGGCAGGACTCCCGGGTTCGAGTCCTGCCATGCCACCGATCTTGTGCCCTTGGGAAAAGCACTTTACATGACTTTCCTCACTTAACTCAGGTGAGAATGAGTACTGTCCTGTCCCGTAATTGTCCGCGTTGGTGGCGGCATAAAATAAGTTGAAAAAAACTTGAGTTTGCCGTCAACATGTCTTGTCTTGTAATGAAATGTTTGAATAAAAAAAAACATACTAATATATATCAGACGGACTGTAGATATTACACAATCCGTGTAGGTGCATGTAGTGTTGCAAATATTACAAGATTCGTGCACGCATTGCAAATATTACGCAATTTATGGGCGTGTATGTGCTGCAAATATTTTGTTTGTTCGCATAAACGGTAAACCACCATAAGGCGTAACACACCAGCTTTCTACGACAAGAACAGACTGTAAGGTTTGACCCACTCACACCGGGAAGGAACCCTACTCTTATCGATATGGTTAACGCCATATTCTACTATGTACCGTAAAGTAGCTTCGTGGAAAGACACAGACAGACTGGGCTATGTGTGTCAAATATGATGTTACCGCATTGTACTCTTGCTATAGTTTTACATTGTAAACTACACTGTAAGTAATTTTTTTTGCTTTTTCTGTGTTTCCAAATATCCTTTACCAAGCACGACCATAACAGCCCCAATCTACAAAAGACTCTTACCTGGCAAAACGCCCAGACACAGAAGGACAATGACGACTTGAAACGTCGCCATATTTTACCACAGATGCGTTGTGGTCATGTGTTGGCTGTTCTCGCCTTGTCCTTTTACACACGGCCTATAGCACACCAGTAGGGGCAAATGGTT
Source organism: Branchiostoma floridae x Branchiostoma japonicum (assembly GCA_013266295.2). Classification (NCBI taxonomy): domain Eukaryota; kingdom Metazoa; phylum Chordata; class Leptocardii; order Amphioxiformes; family Branchiostomatidae; genus Branchiostoma; species Branchiostoma floridae x Branchiostoma japonicum. Next base: position 10,217,252 of record CM023828.1, read on the forward strand.
GAGAAGAAATGTACGATAAGAATAAGACGTTTACACACGCACAGAAAAGAAGAAAGGTGCTGAAATAGATATCAAAAAGCAAATGATGGAAAACTGTGAGACATGTGATGTCATTAGATTCAAAGTCAAAGTCAATGGAACGATATCAAACCTACCCTTTTCCGTAGTGGAATGCTCTATGCTAACACTGTGTGAGAGTAGTTAGGGGGCGGACACCTGTGTGCCACTCGTGTGGGTGTTCTACTTGTTCTAACCCACAGGGAAACCTTACAATATCCGGAGATCTGTATCTGTATATGTTTCAACAAGCCGGTATCCACCTTTCGGCGTAACGCACCTTCTTCACAGATAAGTGTCGGCAGCTGTGTACAGAATTTTATTTCTTTGTATTTGGATCCCATATATATTCCCATATACAGATCTGTTGTCCTCCAAATAAATTGCCGTCTTACAAGTCTATATTCGGCATCTACAGGTCAAAAACAGGAAGGGTTTTATTTGCCCATGTAGAAAACGTTAAACAATCCAATATATAGACTCTGACTATATGTGTGCTTCTCTTATCAGAAGGCTTTTCCTTGCGCAAACGTCCGACGTGCGTCAGGTTAGCGTCTCGTGATGGGAGGCAATGTCCTGTAATCTCCAAGCAGATCCTACGGTGGCAAAAAAACAGGTATCAAATTGGCCAGATGAGATCTATACCCAGAGTAGTGTTATTCAGCCTTACTGAACACTACTCTGGGTATAGATCTCCTCTGGCCAATTGGATACTGGTTTTTTTTTTTGCCACCGTAGGATCTGCTTGGAGATTAAACGTCCTGTAGTCATTGGAGGCAATGTCCGTTCATTCATGCACTCATTCATACATTCACATATCCATTTATACATTCCTGCATTCCTTCTTTCCATATCGAGTAAAAGGGATATGGAAGTGCGTCGATGAAGGTTAGACATCCAGGTTATGAGATCCAAAAGAAAACAGTTACTCAAGCAACTGGATAGATTTTGAAAACTGTCAGACTTTTCAAGTAGCATCCACCACTTTTCGTTACTGACAAAATCTATCCAGTTGCTTGAGCAACTGTTTTCTTAAAAAGTTTATCTAAAACTTGGAAAAGTTTATCTCAAACAGTTTGGATGAGGGACATACGAGGGACATATTCTACAAATCCAATCTGTAAAAAAAATGACATAGCGACGATAAATACAATTTAACTAACTTGCTGTGTAAAAACAATTTCCTTTTTTATTTTTGTTTCATATGTATGATGTCACGACGGAGAAGTGTCTATTAAATGAAGAACAAGCCTACAGCGCGGTGACTTGTTTCAATCTACACGTATCTCCTTTACTGGTGTGAAGTTGAACTCTGTTCACCTGCCGAGCGGCAAGACAAAGCACGCCCCCACTTCCACCGCCTACCTCACCCATCCACCTGTCCCGAGCGGTGACATGAAAGCTTGAAAACTACGTCACTTCCTGACCACATGGTATGCATGTCTTGACTTGTACATTTTTGTGCTTTTTCATAGTAGTGGCTCGTAAGGCGTTTCCGAGAAAGCAATATTGGAGATTGAGTTCGTCATCAGACTTAATGTTTTTGTGTCTTCTTTGGTGCTGAAAAAAACCCATCGCTATAACTAGATACATAAGTGAATGCTGTTAGCACTTATAAACGTAGTACATGTACATGTACTAGTTTTCAAAAGCTTGAATTGCAGCATTGAGTAAACCGCATAGTAGCCTTTGGACGAACCCCGCTCGTACGTTGACCGCTCACCACCTGTTCTGTTCTCACCCGTCCTGTGACATGGTCCCGCCCCCGTGCTCACCTCCCGCGGCCTCCCCACAGATAAATACAGGCGTCCTTCAGCAGAGGCATTACAATATTGGACAACTGTAGCTTGTGGTAGAGCGTATCACAAGTCAAGATGAGAGCGTTACAAGTATGCGTGATGGCCGCAGCGCTGCTGTCTTTTGCCAACGCACAAGGTACTAGTATGTCTATATTTCTGTGATTCTTGCTACAAGTATAGGTATAGTTGCAAATACCATTGCTTCATATTTAATGTGATGCTGTTATTCTTACAGTTCCATATGTTGGGCATTATCGGAGGCAAAAGCACTGGTTTTCTTATGCATATGTATCTTGGATCCAGTGAGAATCTGCCCACCGTCTAGGGTTTTAAAATATGCATAAGGATATCGAGGGAGGTTGCATTGGAAAGTTGGAAATGATCTGAGGTGATAAAATTCTTGACATGTAGTTTGCTCGACAGTCTTCCTCAAGATTTCAACGGAGCTTCTTCAAGATTTCTCAGCTAGTCGAAAACCAATCTGACTGTGTGACCCCTTTAGTTGTGCCCTTATACATGTAGCCTAGAATCCATCCCTACGAGCTATTGGCGCTTCTGGTAGTCACCGCCGCCCGTACGGATTCCAGGCTACATATATCTATTTACTCATTTATTTCTCACTTATCTCTTTGTTCATGGTATTTCTGAACCGCACACCACAAGGATACTGCACAAACTTCTCTGAGACGTACGGTAAGCTTGTGTGTTTTTTCTTGGCAGACTTCCTACAATTCTTCCAACATATTCACGGTATCTACTCCAATGGTGACAACGCCGAGACACTTGACGGCTACAGCATTGAAGAGTGTGCAAGAAGGTTAGTTCGCTTCCTCAATTGTGGCATGTAAAAATCGAGTAATCTTCAAGCAGATTCTGTGGGGCAAGGAGGAGTCTCTAATGGCCGCCTGTATTCATTTGCCTCCTGTAACCAATGGATACAGGCGACCAATATAGACACCCCTTGGCCCACAGAATCTACTTGGAGATTAAAAATCTAGCTGTATTCAGACAAAGTCTTACCTCTCATAGCCTTAGTCAGAAGAAAGAGACAAAGTTCAGGTTATTGGTAGTACTTGGTACCGTTTTCCCAGTAAAAAAAATACTCTCTTCAGACGTCTGATAGAAAATGGCCGCCACCGTCGCCATGTTTTTTTATTATTTACTTCAGATTTCGCAACAAAACAAGACCCATAAGAACCACTCACATGTTTTGAGTTACAGTTAGTTACGTTTCGGTTATGTTGGTTTGTTGTCTTTTGGTGATCTTAGGTGTTATGAAGCCACCTCCTACTATTGTCGGTCGTTCGAAGTGGACACAAGTGATTCAACCTGCTTCACCAGTGAAAACAACAGAGAAACCACGTCGGTCAGCATGAGTAGTGCCAATTATTACGAATACTACGAACGACTGGAAGGGCAAAACGTCGGTGCGTCTACTCTTCTACAAATATTTGGCTTCGGCTTGTCTTTGTATTTTTCTTTGTCGTGTTTTTTTTTCGTACTTTTCCACGTGATTCGTGTTTTTTAATGCTTCTTAGTTTAAGTGTTTTGCTGGCAATGGACTGAGCAAATCGCGCATCATCAAAAGAAGACTAAGCTACTTTCTTAAATAATAACAGAAACGTTTACATTCCGGGACAACCGGTATCTGTTTCCAGAAAACGTTCTATTTTTCTAGGGTAATTAATGAAGCATATTCAATGCGAACTGAGATTAGCAATGTCTCATCTCCGGAATCTGAAAATAACTTGAAAGAATGAAATGAACATTTAGGTAATGATGCCAATCATAATGTTGATAAATTTGCGAGTGTACATATTTAAAAGGTTCCTTATATCGCTTCTCTGTTTCTGTAGCACCTGTCGACCCAGGTCCGTATAGCGGTTTGGTGCGGCTGGTGAACGGACCCACCGAGCGGGAAGGACGAGTAGAGATCCGCCGGACTGAGTCGGAGAGCTGGGGAACAATCTGTGATGACAGCTGGGGGCTAGACGATGCTCACGTTATCTGCCGTATGCTCGGCTATCCACGCGCACTAGAGGCTAAAACATCTGCTTACTATGGGGCGGGTAAGCTACCGGTTTTGCCTGGTCTAGTTCAAGCCGAGAATACATGTAGGTCAGAAAAAGCATAGATTGAGTGTTTTCCATCTTAATCAGTAGAAATGTACATTTTGAAGTTCCTTTCTTTACTGATTTGTTTCAGTACAGCGGGGAGGAGTGTGTGGATAGTCTGGACAATGTGGGCAACGATGTTTACGATTTTGTATGGCTTGTTGTCATTGTGCAATTAGATTCAGGATTTATTTCGTATCTGTACCCCCAACAGAAAGCCTTGGAGCAAATCCATACTGTATACAATATAGAGTTCAAGTGCCATGTGTTGGTATGTTTCAGGAGGCGGCACTATCTACCTGGATGATGTAGGCTGCACTGGGAACGAGGACAGCATCTTCGACTGCGCGTCAAGAGGATGGGGATCCCATAATTGCGGCCACGGTGAAGACGCAGGGGTGGTGTGTGAAGAATTTAGTAAGTCTTCTTTTGCTGCAAATCTAAAGCCCCTGTCACATACTTCGCACGACAGGCTTACGATAACAGGTTGAGGACATTCTTAGGACAGTCGTGTTTGTGTCGTGCAAAATTCAGCAGTTTTGTAACAGAAAAGATTGTCATAGATCCTTGTCGACGACGGTCTCTTCTGCCATAGCCCCGCTGAAAAAAATAATATGTGACTGGCGCTTAGCTAGAAGATGAGGGGGTTGTCAAAGCCTGAGTTCATTCCTATCTTGGTGGGTATTATTTATGACAACATTTTCCAGACAAAACAAAAATACAACATGATGAAATATAAAGAGCCAGTTCGTTCATTCATTTATCCGTTCGCTCGACAACATGCAGATCGACAGTGTGCGGACCTGGTGGTGACAAACGGCCACGCCACGTACTGGTTCAACACCGCCTTCATCCACTGTGACGTCGGCTACATGCTGGTGGGAACTAGCGGCAGCGCCAAGAACTGCACTGCAGACGGCTCGTGGGAGGGGGGCAGCAACGTCACGTGCCAAGGTGAGTATTCACATTTCTCATCAGTACGTTTCTTCAAAAGAATCGGTGTAAAGGTTCATGTGTCTTGGACTGGGCGAAAAGTTGGTGACTGCAATCGGTGTGTTGGAAAATAGCTTGATTATTTTATTCAACCTTCAGTCCGCTAGGGTAGCTCATTGGCAACAAACGTGTATTGGTTCTGGGATTGGGCAGCAGGGATTGGTTAACCCTCCCAGTGTCGTAGGTCATTTTTAAAGACTAGTTTTAATATTCCCTGACACTTTGAAGGTTAAGCTGATATGTACTCTAATTCGGCGCAGTGACGGAATGCCTAGCGCCGCCCACTGTCAACCACGGAGATATGACGTACACTGGCCTGGAGTATTCAGACGTCGCCACGTACACCTGCGAACCCGGCTTCACCTTCAACAACCCGACTGGGAATGTCACCTGCGAGTCCCAGGGACGCTGGGACTTCATCAGACCTCCGGCGTGTGAGAGTGAGTGAACGTTTTCTTAACTTTTTTTCACTTCAAAGTCTGTGTTTCACTGTCAACGACCATTGGCCGAAGTTTTTGATCGCCAGAAAGACGCCGACCTTCAAAATCGCCAGAGAATCGAGCGTATTTTTCGCGTGAAAATCTATTCTGTTACATGCTACCCTGTTTCCCTGCTTCGTGAAGCCGGCTGAAGGAAGTCGTAAGGTACCAACTACATGTTGCTTTACTAGAATATTAGATTATATGAATGTTATTTCTTCCTTTCCCTCCAGTTATCTGCGGGAATAACCAGCTGCTGACGCACGACAGAGGCGTCCTGCTGAGCCCGAACTTCCCCGGGAACTACCTGAGCTCCCAGATCTGCACCTGGCACATCAAGCCGAAGGAGCGCCACATCGTGCTCTTCCAGTTCAACTTCTTCGATACGGAGCACAACTATGACATCCTCACTATATATGAGGTACGTGGAAGATCTGTGAGAGGTTTTATGTTGAGGTTTTGTTTCTTGGTGCCGTTTGTGGGTTTGTTTGTGGATGGGTTTGTGGACAGTATACCTCGAGAAGTTGTGAATGGATCTTTATGACATTTGGTATGTGGGTTCCACAATAAGGGGCAAGAATATAAGCCTCGTGGCGGCTTTCTTTGGTACTGCAGCAGAACGTCCTGCTTTTGTCTCTCATATTCTGGACATGCTATGGTCATGATTTTTTAGTGGTCGATAGCTCTTGGTCTCGTTTTAACCACGTTACATTGAGATGTGTATAGATTACTTCTTGGCCTTCAAAGATAAAGGAATGACAAGGGGCATATATACACACGGACAATGAACAATGGATCGTTGTTCTTCGGAGTGCCGTGCGGTACTACTCTTGTCATTCTGATGAAGACTTTTGAATAAAAGTCGAAACTAGTAAATGTTGATGAGTCTCAGCCGTCATCCTTCTGACGATTCTTTGACTACACTAGATTGGACCGTACTGGCATTTTCATCTGGTGAGATATTTGGTCAACTTCATATTTAGAACCACAGGGCATGCCATGAATATACATTAAAGATCCATTCATGATCAGTACTTCCACTAAACATCCGGGCCCCTTCATAAGTTCATTATTCGTCTGCTCGCAGGGCCCCGACGACTCAGGGAGACTGATGCTGACCCTGTCCGGACAGTACAAGCCTGCGGACGTGTTCAAGACACAGGCTGCTGACGAGATCTTCGTCCGCTTCCAGACGGACGGATCCTTCACGGCGGGCGGGTTCAACATGTCGTACTGGGGTAAGCAACACATCCCATCTGTATCTGTATCTGTATAGCCGGTGTAACCGCCCTTCGGCGTAACACACCAGCTTCGCAGGCACGCGGCGCAGCGGCAGCTGGCTACTTTACACCGAACGACCTGTTACACCTAAGCTTTGAACGTCTAACTCTAAATACTGTTTAAAACTATTTAGTGACGATGCCCCTACTGTGCCTGGTGGCAGCGAGTTCCACTCTACGATAGTTCTAGGAAAAAATGAGTTTTTGAACACCTCAGTCCTTGGTTGATAATGCTGGTATCACGGAGAAGGGAAGCAAAACTTTATCATAAACATTACCCATACAATTCGTGTATAACAACACGACTTAGAGTAGAGTATCTTCCCTATTATAGCTCCGGTTCGCTCCACAGATCGCTTCCCTGCCACTTCCTACTAGAAAAGGAGTAATCATGACCAGGCTAGATCTACAACTTTGCAGTCCCAGCGGATTCCGCTAGTCTCCACCAGACTAACAACGCGTGTTCAAAAAAAGTAAAATTCAGCCAATAGGGAGAATAATTGAATAGGGGAATTTAGCCACGTAAATTAAGCCTCCCGCGGACTGACTCTCCTGGCCAACTATTTCCCCCTTTTTTTACCGAATTCTACGATCCGTACCGGTACACCCGTAGAAAGGCCTGGTGGAGGCTAGGATTCCGCAATCCTGATGTTTAAGAAGGAACCATTGAAACAATAACCCTTAGGTTGCCATGCAAATATTTTCCGTTTCGTACCACACAGCTGCAGACTGCGCGATTCCCGCGGTCTTGTCGCACGGAGGCACATCGTTCTCCGGGAGTTCGGCCGGTGCCACCGTGTTCTTCACCTGTGACCAAGGCTACAACCTGATCGGCCAGGACAGCGCGACCTGTACGGCGGCCGGGTGGTCTTCTCCCGAACCGGACTGTCAGAGTAAGGATCTCGGGCTTACACTTTGACACGTGGAGGGGAATTAGGATTAAAATGGGGTTGGGGCAAGCTGAAGGGAAAAATCTACAATTTTTTAATGGTCTTGTTAGACATGGTCCTGCTAGTGTTTTGTCCTTGCTTAACGGGTATTTCAATCATACTCTCCAAGCTTCGGCTTATTTTTGACGTGTTTTAGGTGTTTTTATCGGGCTTTGTTTTTTGTACTGGTATCTTTTCTTTTTTTTACACCAGCCCAACGCTTATTGGATACTGTCTGGCCAATTTGACACTGTCTTTGCAGCCACCGAAAGATCTGCTTGGAGATTATCTCAATCATGCGGCTAATTAGCTAAGGCAACGACAATAAAAATGTCAATAGAAGCAGTGACCGTTTTTTTTCTCTCGACGTAGTCAAAGACTGCCTGCCCCTCCCGACGCCTGACCACGGCACCGCCAGTTCGACATGCACCACTTACGGCTGTACCTACAGCTTCTCGTGCGACGTTGGGTACGAGATTACCGGGTCCAGTCAGAGGACGTGTACTGACGATGGGGTTTGGAGTGGGAACGACACCTCCTGTGAAGGTACTTGGAGACGAAGCCGTACAAATTAGTAGATGTCAACTTTTGATTTTTTTTTCGGTGTCTTTTTCACAGGCAGTTGCAAATATATGTTCAAGGCGTTTCTAATAGGTTAAATACTTAACATGACAGTACATGACAGTACGTGACAGTACGTGACAGTACATGACACTACATGACACTACATGACAGTACATGACACTACGTGACAGTACATTATAGTATAGTATATGACACTATGGAAAAGGAGCACGTTCAAGTTGTCTGTTTCACATGCCAACTTCTATTTTCTGAGGGTCTTTTGAGGTCGACAATTTTACAGTTTTGACGTGCATCCTGAGGTGATTTTGCGTTTTTCGAAAGCTTTTAATTTGATAACTGAAGTTTGAACAGTTTATTTGACGATTTTGTAATAAAACGTAAGGAGGCCCTGCCTAATAACTGTTCAATTGGATCAGTTTGCAGGACCTTTCTCAATCGATTTTAGGCTATGCTGACTGGAACGTTCGAACATTTCTCACTAACGGGTGGGCTTTTTTATTTTGTCTGAACAGTTGTGCACTGTCCTGAGTTGTCACGACCAGAGTTTGGGAAAATCATCGGGAGTGGGACGGTGTACGGTACCGTGACCCAGTTCATCTGTCTCCACGGCTTCCAACAAGGCTCGACCTCCCGCACCTGCCAGGCGGACGGGACGTGGTCGGGACAAGACGTCATCTGTCACGGTAAGGTCACGGAGGGGTCACGTTCGTCGCAAGGCCGTCGTGCGATTTTAAGCCGTAATTTAGGGTTTCTTTTGCGAACCCAAATTTAGGGTTTCCTTGCGAACCCTAATTTGGGGTTTCGTTTGCGAACCTTACTTTGGGGTTTCTGTTGCGAACCCTAATTTATGGTTTCTTGGACACCCTAATTTGGGTTTTTCTGGGAACCCTAATTTAGGGTTTCTTACGAACCGTAGTTTGGGGTTTCTTGGGTTCTCGTCATCTTAGATAGCCTTTTCCATAAAGACAACTGGATTTTGTACGACACATGCACGACTATCTTACATGTAAGAATGCTCCTAGTTTGCGACAGTACAATGATCGTCTGCAGCCGAAGCGACAAGCATGGGGTGCAAAAGCCCAATGAATGTCCATGATTTCTTCTTGAGGTTAACATTAGTCCAACTAACATATTTCGTACTGTAAGCTTAGATAACAACTCCAAGCATGCCTGTTCTTGTTCCTGTGTTTCCAGACCCAGTGCAGTGTGACTTTGAGGCAAGTATCTGTGGCTTCCAGCAAGACCACCAAACCGATGACTTCGACTGGACCAGGAACTGCGGAGAGACTGATTCCAGTAACACAGGCCCGAGCAATGGATATAGCTCTAGTAGGTCAACGAGATAAGAATAACCTTTCTACATTCGCCATATTCTAGATATCGTTTTCACAGTCTGCTCAAAGTTCGCATATTGGCATATTGGGTATGATGTATGTAAACAGTAAATGTCGAAAAAGAAGAGTGTTTGTGTGTGACGGTACGGAACCTCGTTTCAAATGGTAGTTTCTACAACTATTTGGAAGTCACTATTCAACCCCATGATCTTGCTGAGGACCATAATGATCTTGGTGGTACAGTACGGAGTTTTGTAGTAACCGTGTGTGCGGTGGACGGTGTGGTTCTAACAGTAGTGGCAAGAAATGGGGCATTGTAGAACATAGGACATTTCAAAACCTAACAGAAACGCTGCTATACAACTGTAGTGATTTGAAATCCGCGTAACATATGAACTTATTGTTCCCAACTTCCCATTGTGTTTACGTAGGCTGCTACATGTATATCGAGGCGTCCAGTCCGCGTGTGCAGGGGGAAGTGGCCCGGATCACCAGTGCAGAGTTCCAAACAGAGGGATGTCAACAGCTGCAGTTCTACTATCACATGTACGGCGTCAACATGGGGACACTTAACGTCTACTTGGAGACAAGGTATGTCAAAAGAAACCGGCAGCCCGGAGTAAGTTCTTGAGACGTCGCAATAGAATGAAGTTGCGACATTGTGACTTGTTCATGTGGATGCCACATGTTCACAATACTGTAGACATCGCATGTGAGTCGCCTTGACTTTAAGCTTTGTCTATAGTTCAGTCCAATTGACCTTTCAAACTTACAATCAAGAGAGAATATCCCTTCACACATTACACTAAGAAATAAAATATATTTTGCGGTACACGTTTAAAGTTGGATGAAAAACGTCACTTGTCACCTTCATCATTGTAATACTATTTTCTGAATTACATTGTGTGATTTACATTTAGGACGTACACGATCACCAACGAGCTTGCCTGGACAATTTCTGGCAGCCAGTCAAACTCTTGGCATCGTTTAGCAATAGACATTATTCCAGAGGAGGGATACCACAGGGTAAGACAGCTTGATCGTTTACTCTTATTTCTTTGCATTTACACAACATTCTCATACTGTGGCAACAACCTCTGTAACTGAAAAAAACCCGTTAAACTATGTATGTACTTCTTCTTGAAAAATGCGCTTGAAACCAAATGCATGCCTAATTTCAGGTTACCTTTGAGGCTATTTGCGGATCATCCTTCGAGAGTGACATCGCCATTGATGGGATCGAGCTCATACCAAGCGACCACTGTCCAGGTTGGTACTCCAAGACATTTAAACACTGTTGCTTTGTTGTTAACTTCAAAATATTTTTGCATAACCTTCCTGCGTTTTCCTTTTCACTTGGTTACTTACTTCGCTGTAAGGGACGATATGTGCATATTCTCCTTCTTTTTCAGTTCCCACCACGCTTCCTCCTACAACCACCCTCCCACCAACGACCACTCTCCCACCTACAACAACCCTTCCACCAACAACGACCACGGCCAGTACCCCTCACGTGCACCCGACCACTGGCAGCCCCGTCATCGTCGGCTTCAACACCACATCAGGCCCGGTGTCCTCAACAATCATCCCTCCTTCAGGTGAACATTAAACGAAACACATTTTGACTTGAATTTCAACAATCCCAATATCACGAGTCTCTATAGACCGACCCCACCCAATAGTACTTGAACAATCCTTGCAACGGTATTCTTGGAACTTGCGTGTTTTATCCGCGGACAAAATCTACCCTTACATATCTACGTTGAGTTTCAAACTGGAAGGTTGCAAAGATAGGAGTATATAGCAAAATTAACATTCCTATCATTACAACGGAGGGACAACAGTCTAATGAAGCTGCATCACTGAATCCGATCATCGGTAAAATACAAAAAGCGATGACGTGATTTTTCAGCACCAAGGACAGTACTTGTCAGCACCTATTGTCTGCGAGAAAAGTTCTAAGAAAATTAGCTCTCCTCTACCAGCGCTAGCAAAATGCAAAAAGCGATGTCGTGATTTTTCAGCACCAAGGACAGTACTTGTCAGCACCTATTGTCTTCGAGAAAAGTTCTAAGAAAATTAGCTCTTCTCTACCAGCGCTAGCAAAATGCAAAAAGCGATGTCGTGATTTTTCAAAACCAAGGGCAGTACTCGTCAGCACCTATTGTCTGCGAGAAAAGTTCTAAGAAACTTAGCTCTCCTCTTTACCTGCTACAGCCTGCAGGCACAATTATCACCTGGCCGCGAACAGCATCGATGTGATGAGCTCGCCCGGGTATCCGCTGAAGTACCAGCCTAACGACGACTGCTGGTTCGTCATGACCACGGAGCCTGGGTACGGGGTGCAGATGAACATCCTCAACTTTGACCTGCAGGATCGCCTTCCGCCGATCAACAGTGGCGTTTCCGGTGTCTGTGCCGATTACGTCGTCATACACGCGTGAGTTGTGATTCTTTGTGCCACTTTGTAGATACATTTGACGCAATATTTGAATCAATATTTCCGTTTTTTTTTCAGTTCTTAGTGAGGGAGGATTCATCATATTCGTTAGAGCTTTGGCCTTTGCATAGAATATAACACGCGGAACGCTCTCACAGTGTCATCTAGATGTGCATTTTTTGCACTTGGGCATTCTTCTAATTTTCGTCAGTGCCTTGTGTTGCTTTTTTCGGACATTTCTTCCGACTGATCCCTGTATAGCTTCTGTATATTCAAGCTTTCTTATCTTGTACCCTAGGTACCATCCTAGGAGTGTACGTAAGCTAACCAGGATGATACCATGATACATGTGACTTGCCCCTGCGTACCACAAGTACCCATAACATGTCTGAGACTGTTTCCTTCGCCTGTCCAGCCCGCTGGGAGGTCAGCCGTACCCACCGCGATGTGGCACGTCCATCCCGGCGGGTTCTAAGATCTCCGCCCCCGCCAACACGACCCTGGCGGTACGGTTCGTGACGGACGCCACGGACGAGCGCAGCGGCTTCAGCGCAGTGATCCAGAGTCTGCCCGCTGACCTGCTCGCCACTACGCTCACCTTCGCCGACTGAGGCCGGTCTTTTTTTGGGTAAAATAAAAGCCAGATAAACCAGTACAAATTTGTTTTCTTCATTGACAGCTGAGTGGTGTGAAAACTGCCTTATGTACGGTTTTCAATTTGCGATAAAACGTGATGTAGAGGGCCTAGGGTTATGCTACACCAAACTTCGCAGACTTGTAGAACGTTTTACGTTCTTCCAGACCATACATTTGGTTAAGATGCAGCGGGAATGCCCCTGGTGTTAACTTTCACTTTGTCCTACCTATCGTTGTAGTTGACAACACAGCAGACAAGTCATGGATCCCCAAAAACTTGCTCTTTTAAGGCAAAACCGTGGTATCAATTCCGATGTTTACAAACAGCCCTGTAGAGGTAGAATATCAGACTTAACTACACTTTCAGACAAACTTGATATCAGATATTCTTAGGTGTGATTCTATGACTCAAGTTCAGACAGATAACGAGAATAGTCCAGTGTTCTAGTGATTTATTGTTGAAATTGAAAGAAACAGAGAGAAAGAACGACACAAGATTACAAACGAACTACCACCGATAGATCTGCAAAAGTCCTGCATTCCGGTGTCTTAGATTATGTCACAGTCTTGTTGGGTGTCTTATTGGTCTTGAGTACTGTGCCTCCGTCGTCTGATAAGTGTCCCAGTTCAAGTTAGTCAGTCCAATGGGAAAATCCTTGATTTGTAAACTGCTTCTTCACCAATGTTTTTAAACAGAAACTAACTTATGCCTACAGTGCATTGAGTGAAAAATCTTAGTCTATTTCGTACATTGAAGTCTTGAAACTATTTGAATGTGGATGTTGTTTTTTCTCATGGTTCTATGTGGTAAATGACTTAACTTATGGCTGTGGTACAATGTACGTAAAAACATTTTCCATTTTGTGTTAATGGAAACAAACGGATTCGGGCGTCTGACAAAACACATCAAACATGTATCAGTCATACAGTTTGGTATTCAGGTATAGCTTCGGAACACCTTAAAAGAACATCTGATTACGCAAAAGGTATTTAGGAAGAAGTTATATATGATATAATTCCTCTCCTATTTAACACTGACCCACCGCACACTTATGCTTAACCACACCAAAAAGTGTCTACAATAGCTAAATGTACTTCGCTCTGTTGCAAATGTAGTAAATGCCACTAATCACACCACAGTTCTCATCAGCTACATATGCCTATCTACCAACACACCTAAATACAACGTACAGTGCGCATAGTAGTTTTACATTTGGCCTATATGAGGCACCATACTGTCCAAGTTTGGTGACTGCTTGCTTGCTGGGATGATGGTTGGGAACAGAATATTTTCAAGTGCCGTTGTGTGGATGATGTGCGCATATGCATGTCGTTGTGTATCGCCCATTCTCCGTTAACGTGTGCAATTGGGGGTAGAAAATGGTGAAAAATAAAGTTCTTCCAAATACCTAACAAATGTGCTGAACTTGTTACCGGTATTGTCGACTATCTTTTGCCAATTTTGTACGGTGCTACCACCTATACTTTTCGAGATATTAAGCTTTTTGTCTGTAGATATGGTAATCTCCGTAACAAACCACCAAAGACACCACCAAATAGCCAAAACAAGCTCACGTGCTACATCTGCTTGGAGATTAAAGCAGGGAGAGTAAACCTTCTGTACTATGATTTTCTAGCAAAAGGCCAACTACAGTATTGTTACAGTTGATAAAATGCTGTTAATCGAACTTTGCATCGTATCCTTTTCCTGTAAATTCGATAACACAGTGAAGAAAAAATGATAACGTAGGTTAGACGATAACGTAGGTTAGAATTATGCTTATAATGATCAATACAATCCAAGCCGTCAGCCCTTACACTATAAAATTTACATGCAAATGTATATCTGATGACCCTCTTTCTGATGAATGGAAGTGTAAGTATCTGTCTCTAATCTCAATGGAATAACCATGATAACGTAGGTTAGAATTTAAAATTGACAAACGGCCTGACGCTGTTTGTTGTTGTCATTTTTCCGATACTCGTGTTTTGTTCTCCCTGCCATGGATTTGTTTCGCAAAAACCACAGTCTAGCGGATAAGACAGTGTGAAAATTATTGTGAAATGTCTTTTCTTGGGCGAATTATACCCGTCTATCTTTCCATAACGTAGGTTAGACAAAACCTTGCGACAAAACTAAAACGGCATCAGAGTTAGTATGGACGCCAGCTGGACAAGTTCATCCACCTGTGGCAAGACAGTTTGGTGGATAGGTGTAGATTATGACTGAAAATTAAGTCAACTCACGCGTTTTCATTGTTTGAACCCGACGTTTTGTGCGTTACTAGTGGTTGCGACAGGTGATTTTAGCGTGTTTCTTAGCAAAATCTTCGCCTGGACGACCCGAAGGCAGCTGACAGTTGCGGTAAAACATAACTTAGTATATTACTATCATGTACTGATAACAGGAAAGCACAAGATACGCAGTTATTGCTTCTTTTAAAAACTTGGTGGCCCGCTACTATCATGCGACAGCAATTGCACACGTTAACGAAGAATGGGCGGTATAGTATCCGGTGGACATCACTCTCATTTCCACTTGCCGCTCTGTTACCTGTAACACACACATGTGTATATATGTCAGGGTACAGATTGCGGTCTGGCAGAATCACCGATTCTACCGGCAGCTGCAGAGATCTCAATCGGACTCTCTGTCAACACAAACTCAGATCATGATTCACAGAATGCGTTAGGGTGGTTTCCCAGTTCCCCACTTATATATCCTAAAGTGACCTGAATCTAGTTACTCCGTGAAGGAGGCATACCTCCTGCAGGAGTATTCGGGTCAGCCGGTTTTTCGTGTTCGCAGCTAAAACTCACGGTTCCCTTTGTTCAATCGGCATTTAATTTTATACGTCGTCTGCAGGCATGCCAGTGGTGATGCACGTATATCAATATTTACCGTAGGTGTTTTCGCGGTCAAGATAATATTCGAAAAGCACCCCTACATTTAGGGGCACATGGGACCGGCCGCGAAAAACCCGTTGTTTTGAATAGCGCGGGGGGGGAGCATCCTTAATGCAGATGCGCGGGGCGGTTTTTAATGCAGACCAGATGCGGACCGTAATGGTTTATGGATGGGGCGGAATTGTGAAATGTGTTCGCACGTAAAAGTCATGTTTGTGTACGTTGTATTTCTATGAATTTGGGCATGTGGTGTGCCGTTATGTCCGTGTTGATGCAGGTGTCTTTGTTTTTACCGTAGCGTTTTTTATATTGTGGTGATTGCCATATTTGTGACTCCCCCCTATTTTTCCTGTTGTGTATGAAATGTTGTCGCCCGGCCGGTGAGCGGCAAGTGTTAAAATTGTTGACGTGGTTTTAGACTGACCGCCAGTTGCGCAGTTAACTTTGTGCACGTGTCTTTGTTTTTACCGTAGCGGTTATGTAGGGCGGTGTTTTCCGTGTGCAACGTTGCTGTTGTGATCATGTTGTTTCGTTAAGCAGTTGACTTGAGCGGTACCCGTTTTTCCGTGTTCGCAGCTAAAACCCACGGTCCCCTTTGTTCAATCGGCATGTAATTTTATATGTCTGCAGGCATGCCAGTGCCAATACCACCTCCCAATTTGCAAATTATAAAATTTCACGGAGAATTGTCGCCTATGGCTTCTTGTTGGAAAGTTCTGAATGTCTTTGAAGGGAATGTCAGAGAGAGAGAGAGGGGGGGGCTAGTAAACATGTTGTCAGTGTCCTATTGTCCTCTTCCTCTATGCGACAATTTTCAGAACCGGTTTTACAGGGTAATTTCTTCGGAACAACATAACACAGAACAACTAGAGCGTACCTCTTAACGCTTCATGTACTTTCAAAAGATGTGTATAAACAAGAAAATTAAATAAGCCTTCTTCAAGAATCGTTGCTTCATATCTATGGAGGTAAAAAATGCACGTAGCCAAAACAAAAGGACTAAATAGCAAATCAGAACAACAGGAAAAAGGTTAACGAGTGTTTTGAATCACCTAAAATGTTAGACAAAAGCTGTTCACTACTTTTTGTTTTTTTCTCTCAACATGAGCATGTGAGTTCATATCATAGTCTTCGGGCGAGTTCGAAAACTTTTGAAAACTATGCACGTATCTACACTATACACAAGAAGAAACTAAAGCAAATTTTCTTATTATCAAATTAATCAACTAGCAGCTGTTTTCCTTTAATTGGTAGTCTGCCCTCTTCCCCTGGGGATATGCGGCTCTTCGCAGCTCACAGAAGCCCACAAAAGGTTGGACTTATCATCCAAATGCATATGATTTGTTACCTTCTCCTTCAGGGATTGTTTTAGCATCAAAACAAGGTCCTAGGACAAGGTCTATGACAATTTTATAAGTGAGAGCTGATGTTCACAACTTGCCATACCTTATTTTAGTTTCATTTAAAAATACCTACTATACGACCAAGACGACTACTAGAAGCACAATCAGCACCACGGATGCAGACCCAGCACACAGGACTGCTGCGGTCGTCGGGTTGAAGCCAGACTCATAAGTCTTCCCATTCCGGCGGCGCCTTCGCACTGAATGTTTGAATCCCA
The DNA here is from genome assembly GCA_013266295.2 of Branchiostoma floridae x Branchiostoma japonicum. Taxonomy (NCBI): domain Eukaryota; kingdom Metazoa; phylum Chordata; class Leptocardii; order Amphioxiformes; family Branchiostomatidae; genus Branchiostoma; species Branchiostoma floridae x Branchiostoma japonicum. The sequence goes on from CM023828.1 coordinate 10,234,426, forward strand.
TTTTCACCTACTGCTCCAACTAGTATCAGAAAATTTGGTTCGGTCTCTTCTTGTGTCACGTTGTCTTTCCACCCGTATGCAAGCGTAATAAGGACAAAACCATTTCATTTTTCAAAGGGGGGTAAACCGTCACCAAAAAAAGGAAATTTAAAGAAGAAAGGGGAGTTGGATTTCGTTTTTCCGAAAGAAAAAGGTATATCTGACATAGCATTTGAAAAAAAATCACCTATGTATGTTTCTTCTTGTACGAAAGCCACCTGTCAACAATTCTGTGTGTGTTGGTCTGCACGCATCAGAGGAGGGTACAAGCCTTTAGGCGATACGTGTAGCTATGCACGTACCCACACTACATATGGCGACATACACCTTCACCCCATCCCATATAGGTGAGATGGGGTGAAGGCCTATGTCCTCATATGTAGTGTAGGGACGTGCATCATGAACACACGCGCGCGCGCGCACGCACACACACACACACACACACACACACACACACACACACACACACACACACACACACACACACACACACACACACACACACACACGCACGCGCACGCACACGCACACACACACACACACACACACACACACACACGCACGCACGCGCACGCACACACACACACACACACACACACACACACACACACACACACACATGCACATACACACACATATCAGTTTTGATATGGATGCCTTTATTACATGTAAAGGCCATACACGTACTAGTTTGTATGATTTGTAGCAAGGCTATGACAAGGGTCGACACGGCTGCCATTTTCGTCACAACAGAGCTGGTGTTTGTACGACACACCCACAACTGTCCCCAGAATGTCCTCAAAGAGTGTACTGTCGTAAAACACATGGTGCGAAGAAATGTTACAGTGGGTTTACGCGAAGATCACCCAATCTTTTCTTGACGTTGAAGTCTATGATACATAGTGAACTGCCTGAAGAACTCACCTTGAGCTAACGTACTGTCAGCTAGTAAATGACAATCGCGAGGACGACCAGGATGAGGATAGAAGCGCCCATGATTACCGCGGTACATACGGCTGTAGCCACGGAGGCCGGCGGCCCCTCGTCCCGTCCGACAAAGTGCATGGGTTCCATGTTACCAAATACGTTTGGATTTCCAACGCCGGACGATTTGTTCTAGCAACCAGGCATTCGGTTGTTGTTGTTGTTGAGATTTATTTGCCTGCTGCCTACGCAGTATGATTTTATTCCTCCAGGCAAAATACCGATTGAGGGCGAAACCATTTTATTCTTGTGAAGTTGTGGGTGTGATTCTTGTAAGAACATTTTCGAAACAAAGGTGGTAGAGCATCCTGCATGTGTATCATGCTCATATAAACGTGTGATAAATGCACGCTGTTTAAGATATATTATGTTTGCATAGCATTGGTTGATTTTCTTGTTGTTTTTTTGCACTGACCACTGAATGATGGTTTAGCCCCGAAACGTAGTTGTTGGACCTGTTTTCTGCTACCAAACGGAGCGTGAGTAGAATTGTCAAATAAGCAACTACCTACATATGTACATATTCAGTCAGTTCAAGGACATTCCTTGGTCAGTTCTTCTCGCTCGCTGATTTTTATCAAAAGATGGTGTGATATTGGCGTATCAAAATGAGCAGAACTTAACAAATGAAAGATAGCCTTGAATAGGACTGCTGGGAAATTTTGATCGTGGTTTTTCAGAAGTAAAACAAGCAGGCTGCCCTTTTTTTGCAGGCAGACTGTTTCGAATTTCGTGCGCCCTGTACATGTTATTTCTTGAGTCAATGAAAAAGATGGCCTTGGTTTTCTTTATGTGTGCGAAAAAAATGACAGGAATGCAACTTACCATTCTGTAATCATGTAGAGGCAACAACAGTAACCATCACGGCGAAAACAACCAGCGCGAGGAACGTCATTGCAGCCGCGAACTTGACCCGAGCTTTACGGGAGAGACGGTGCATAGAACCGGTACCGGCACGTGTGGTAGTGTAGGTGCCGTCCTTACCGACATCGTGATAGTACGGGTAATAGTTGGCCGCGAAAGGGTTGCTAGCCATGCCGTCCATTTTGCTCGTTCCCTTCAGTGCTGAAATACGCCTGAAGTCAGCTGGTTCTCTGTTGTTAGTGAAGCTAGTCGACCGTGCGAATATGAAAAATCAGGACGAACCCAACATGGCTAGTGGGAGGGCTCCACTAAGACATAATTTTTGATTTTGGAAACGTTGACCATTTTTACTTATCTTCCATCTTTTCTCTCTTTCTGTTTCTTCCGAACAATTTTCAAATCAGTGTCCTTTTCTTTATCTTTGATTCTAATCCAGTCACTGTATGGGAAGGTTACTGAGACTGTATCTTGTGTTTGGGAGCTGTTTATTCCGTAACTATACGGCTGTACGATATAAATACACAATACAAGACTTTTCAGCTGCGTTCCTGTACAATAATCTCTGGAAATAATCCACGACATAACGTAACGTATGGAGTTTTTAAATGAAAGCCAAGCATCGCAGAGCAACAACATGTTGTCTTAAATAAAAGAACTGTCCGTAATTCTATATCATGTCTATACACTTTTACATTAACGTATGAAGTTTTAAAATGAAAGCCAAGCATCACAGAAGAACAACATATTGTCTTAAATAAAACGACTGTCCGTTACGCTTGTACACTCACACCAACTAAACATCTGGATTTTTCAATATCAGACCATAACTGCGTGGTCATGCGTTTTATCGGTCTTATTACTGTATGCCTGCCAATCCTAACATTAAATTTATATGAATTACATGATTTACACGATTTATACCAATTGTACTTTGTGTCAGCATACCTTGTAGTACAACAAAACAACGCACACATTAAACATTACACAAATCTTTGAAAATCTAAACCGCAATTTTGTCTCTTCATCTTTAAATAATTTCTATGTCTTTATCTAACTTCCAGTCGTGGTGTACTGTTTCACATCCAACAGTCATTCCTAACTCTGCATCAATTTAGATCCACGGTGTTTCATGTCATTAAAATGTATATCTGCCCATGGACGTAGTATTTCGTTCATGTCCAAGCTCATGTATGGTTCCGGATTGTTTTGCACGTATATACATATTATTGGACGTTTTGTCTGTCTTTCCTGGCGCGCCTAGGACGAACCAAACAGGTGAAAAACCGTACAAAACACCGAGAAAACGCCTGCAAAACGAGCCTGAGCCATACACGTGTCTGCTTGGAGATGAGTCTGCCGTTGTGCCCTGGCGGACGTGACGGTTAGGTCGACTTGAACATGTCGCACAGGAGCCGCTCGATGGGGATGTTTCCGATGGTGGGGCGGAAGAACAGCTCCTCCAGGCTGCGGGCACGGACCCCCCGCAGCGCCGGAAGCAGCAGCAGCAGCCGGCCGAACCGGACCTGTAGAATCAGTGACGTCAGTTCCGGGCGATTTTCCAGTCACTAACCCTAAAGACTTGTCTACATCATTCCATACAGTGTTGTAAAACAACTACATGTATACATGTCACAAGGCTGGAAGTCTTATAAACCTCGTTTGCTTTGCAGGTGCCACAGAGGAAGCACAATGCTATATGTGAGAAGATCATTATGACACTATTGTACAACCCCCATCCCCACCCCCATTCATGGCACAGTGGTTGATTAACTTTACTGCTAACTAATATGGCGGGAAAATCATCAAGAAGAGAGAAAAAAAGGTAAGGTATTGTCGTACCTTGTCTTCGGCATTTTTTGAGGCGATGTACTCCCCCAACATGATCTGGGCCTGGTCCTGAACCGCCTGGACTTGTACGGCGTCTCTCAACCCACGGGCGTCTGGGGAGGATATCAGGGTGTTAGAATAGCCATTCGTAGTCCCTGTGTTGAACTTCCCATTTTGCATACCGTGCAGTAATTGTCTTTTGACATAAAAGTAGACAAGATATGCCGTATTGACAGATTTTAATGTCCAGCGCTACAATGCCCCCTATCAGTCTGGTTCTGAACAACACTACATGAACATCATCACCAAGAACAAGTACATGTAGTACAAGAACGTAACCTTACCTGATTTAAAAAGCACGATGGCCTTCAGACATGCGTACTCGGTCGGATCGACCTGTGCCTCCTGAAAGCGTGACGTCACGTCCTGCAGACCCCGGATGTCCGCCATCAGGAGAGACGACTGTTCTGACGGCTGGAGGACGCGATCAGCTGACGGGTTGCTGGTGGCTGCCGTGAGAAGGGATCCTGTTGAAAAGTATAGCAAAGTGTAAATCAGTCCTTGCCACAAAGGAATATCCCAATCCCTCTATCCCTATCCTCTATCCCTCTATCTCTATCCCTATCCCTCTATCCCTATCCCTCTATCTCTATCCCTCTATCCCTCTATCTCTATCCCAATCCCTCTACCCCTATCCCTCTACCCCTATCCCTCTATCCCTATCCCTCTATTCCTATTCCTCTTTCCCTATCCCTCTATTCCTAGCCCTCTATCCCTAGCCCTCTATCCCTAGCCCTCTATCCCTAGCCCTCTATCCCTATCCCTATAAAATTGAAGATATAATCGGAGCACTAACCCGGGTCGATCGGCATGGCCCACTGCGCGGCGCTGAGGACGAACAGCTCGTTCCACGCCTCCTCCAACAGGATGGCCTGGTCGCGGAACGGAAGTCGCAGGAATGACGGGATATTCCGCGCCCACTTGACGACGATGAAGAGCAGTCGGGCCGCCGTCTCGTACATGTTGTCCGCGGCGCCCGGGAAGTACTGCGCGTGCTCAGTGGGCATCCTTGGGCTTTTTCCTGCATCAGAAACATTACCGAAATCAACTCACTTTGATAAACGTAACTTTCGACTTTGTTCCCAGCACAAAAAAATACCAATCTTGTTCAGGATGCCTGACCCACTGCTTCGGATACATTACCTTAAAAACACGTGACTTCAGAACTGGCTGGGTCGAAGGTGCCAAGCAGTTGTCAAAGTTGCTCTTAGAAACAGTAATATATACGAACTGGATCCGACCGTCGGCGATTTCGACACCCTGTGCTCAGGTCAATGTATGTGCTTTGGGTTTCAGTCTTTTTCTCAATGTTGCAACCGTTAGAATTACAGGACCATTACTAGCTGTAGAGCCAGAGCCACATGGATTGACTTCGAATGACAGGACTGTATTGCTGCCAACAATGAAAACACGTCAAGGTTGTAGTTACCGTCTTTGTCGTCACTGTCCTGGTGAAGGCCCTGGGCGTGTACCCGCTGGTCGGCCTGCAAGATGGCGTCCAGAAACTGGTGGGTCTCCCCCGGCACAGTCAGGTGGCCTGAGCGCGTCATCAGATGGTGGCTGAAGGCTCTGCCGTCCAGCAGTCCCGACTGGTCATACGTCACAAGGAACGGTCTGGTGGCTGGGACCTGGAGGGGGGTGGGGGTGATAAAAGTGTTAGTGACATGCTAATGTTTTAGTATGGCCTTTAGAATTTTTTTAAAGGGAAATGGGGCTTGTAGGTATTGCTTCGTTTAAGATTTTGACACTTATCCACAGGCCACTTATGATTAAGAATGTTGTCCCTGTTTGGTCATCAAAGTAAGAATGTTGATGTCCAACAAAATGTTCTGGAGAGGTTCTATAGCTAGAAAAGTATACAAAAGCATATAGAAAGAAGGATTGTGTGGGGGGGAGGGTGTCTACAACAAGGCTGACAGGTGGGGAAATCAACAGGTGGTCGCAATCCGTAAAGCCTGTCTGCAGCTACTTTTGAAAACCCTTTCTCCGACCCCGATAGCAGGAATGCCACACGCCCCCCCCCACGATACCTGCATGGGAAGTCCCTGATGACGTACCTTGATGGGAGTGACGTCTCTGTTTTCCCCAGGGGTCATGTTGTGGTCGACTTTCGGCGGACTGGGCGGGCTGGCACGGTCCGAGTCATCCCGGCGGTACTGGTAACATCGGGGCGCGCGCTCGTGCTGCACCGCTGCAAAACGCAAAGGACACAGTCAACATTTTGAGGGATAAGGTGTTTTAGGCTACGGCGTATTTTTTGACGTGTTTTAGGCGTTTTTATCGGGCTTTTATTTTTGTACTGGTATATTTTTAAGCCAGCCAAACGGGTGGCGCATTGAACACTGCCTGGCCAATTTGATATTGTCTTGCGAATTTAATATTGTATTGCACCCACCAAAAGATCTGCTTGGAGATTAGGTTACCAGACATAGGGAACTCCTTAATAATCAGTCCGGAAAAAACGAGACGCCAGAAATTTGGAATAGATAATAAATAATGGTACAAACTTCTAATCGCCATGAGTTTATTGAAAAAATGCTCTCTCCCTAGCCCTTCCGTAGCTCTGCCATTTCTTATAATTTCGTGCACATTTTTCTAGACATAAAAGAGCAGGAAATGCCACAGTATTTGTACAACTTGATCCATGTTTCCTTCGCATAGTTTTTAATGATCAGAGCTGCATGATTCCTGAGAAAAACAAGTTTCAAAGATGCGCTCCACTTGACCAAATATCAATGTGGAGGAGGATGAGAAACACACACCTCCACCCTCTTCTGAAGAAGCCCTTTGAGGTTCTTTAGCTCAAAGAGTAGTTTTTAAAGCTTCTGGTCTAGTCCGAGGGCTTCCGCTACGGATCATTAGTTAGTAATGACTTTATCAAAGCGTCGGTGGCCTGTGACGTATATGAGAACGGGCACGGCATTTGTGGCCTTTGATTCAATGTTGGAGCGTGCACGTAGCGGTGACAACTTTATTCCACGAATATAATGAAAGGCCCTGAGGACAAGCTCTTTAATCATAATTTCAATCTGCATTAGCGTATCTACGGGGCATAAAATTCGCTGGCGTCTTCATCTCCTAGAAAAACAATCTCTGGCTGAAAGAGCGGTGCCATTTTCCCATTGTAACTCGGGTGATAGCTTTGTAAAATAACAAGATATGAGCTACACCGGAGTTCTTTGAAAGTTAATCATTTCGTGTATAGAATATCATTCAGATGAGATCCATTCCCTGCAGCTGTTTTCCATTTCCTGCAGCTCTTCATTGTAAATCGAGACCATAATTTTTAAGATACAAGTTCTGTCTTAGATGGCTACATGAAAACTTGTAGATTCAATGGTTTGAATTGAGAGGGAGAGAGATAAACTTCGTCCATCGTTATAGCATTTTTGTCATTTTTGTACAGATATCACAACAGTAGGTGTAGATTTTAACATTTTTCCTAAGATTTTAACTTTTGTACAGTTCTAACATTTTAATTTTACATTAGGTTCCTTCTTCCATTTAAACAAAAATTCCGCACAGAAAACATGTAGCACGGAAGCCCCAGTTTGACTTTTGAAATCTTATTTTAGTACAACAAAATTACTTAAAAAGTCACACACATTGTAGCCATTAGTGTACCATACATAAAGTGTGTTTTATATCGTAGCGTCACACATAATTGCAGTTATGTGTGTACCATGAATGAGTGTGTTACATCGCTAAGTCACACACGTCGTAGTTGTGAGTGTACCATGAATGAAGTGTGTTACATCGTTGTTAAGTCACACACATCGCAGTTATGTGTGTATTCTGAATAAAGTTACATCGTTGTGAAGTCACACACATCGCAGTTCTGAGTGTACCATGAATGAAGTGTGTTACATCGCTAAGCCACACATGTCACAGTTGTGAGTGTACCATGAATGAAGTGTGTTACATCGCTAAGTCACACACATCACAATTCTGAGTGTACCATGAATGAAGTGTGTTACATCGCTAAGTCACACACATCACAATTCTGAGTGTACCATGAATGAAGTGTGTTACATCGCTAAGCCACACATGTCACAGTTGTGAGTGTACCATGAATGAAGTGTGTTACATCGCTAAGTCACACACATCACAATTCTGAGTGTACCATGAATGAAGTGTGTTACATCGCTAAGCCACACATGTCACAGTTGTGAGTGTACCATGAATGAAGTGTGTTACATCGCTAAGTCACACACATCACAATTCTGAGTGTACCATGAATGAAGTGTGTTACATCGCTAAGCCACACATGTCACAGTTGTGAGTGTACCATGAATGAAGTGTGTTACATCACTAAGCCACACACGTCACAGTTGTGAGTGTACCATGAATGAAGTGTGTTGCCGTCCTACCGTCCTTGTTCATCTGCGCGTCCAGACATTTCTTAAAGCGGCAGGCCTGACACTGGTTCCGTCTGGCCACGTCCACCACACAGGAGCCGTTCTCCTTACAGATGTAGGCAAGGTTCCTACAAGAAACAGTACAAGACATAAGTTTTTCATGGCGACATTTAATGACTAAATTTGTAGACGACACACTAAAGCCCATGTCTTATGTTAGTTCCGTCACCAGAACGACAAAAAGCAAAGCCTAAGCATAAGCATAAAAATATTAATGTAAAAAAAATCATATGAAATATGTATCAAGGAATACCAGGTCTAACTGATAGGATGAAAGATTAGTCACTCTGAGATCTTCAATGTGAAGCACACTTGAACCAAGCCATATGGTCGATAGTCTTTACATGTGCTATGTGTATGTGTTTCCAAAGGTCTCAGAATTTTCTGGACAGAATTCGAAGTGAAACATCACACAAATAGGGAAAAAAGGCAAAATGAGAACATCGTCGTACCGTCGGATGCTCCGTTTGAAGAAGCCCCTACAGCCGTCGCAGCTGTAGACCCCGTAGTGTTTCCCCGAGCTGCGGTCGCCACAGATACGGCAGGGGATGTCAGGCTTCCCGCGCGTCGAGCTGGTCAGGCGCGGCGGCGACACCGTCACTACTGCCGCGGTTTCTGGACAAAGGAAGAGTTTCTTTCACTACAGACTGTTTGTTTATTGTTTATTTGACAGATCTCCATTAGCGACTACAATGTATACTGCACTAGTCTTCCTGGAGTCATAAAGTTACACATTACACTGTAAAAACATATTAACACAAAACATAACATACACTTACAAAAAAATAAAATAGGAGAATAATGATGAAGCCAGACTCAGGATTTTGTTTGATAGGTCTTTCTCACAGCTTTCAGTCACCCTCGTAAAGCTTACTGTGCAAAAATAACGATTTTATCTTGTACGCACGGCTATATCGTACTTGTAGCTGAGGTAAGACAGCTATTCGGAGAGCCTGTGCTTTGCACAAGATGACCAATTAGATGATAAACTAATGAGCAGATGAACAGAAAACAAACAAAACAAACAGCATAACGCGGGTATCAAGGAACAGGGCCCAAAGTCTCTCCAAATAAGCGATAAAGGCAAGCCTGTTCCAACATTGATTGTCGGTTTGAGAACAATTGGGGTGTTTGTTCAATTGAGGTGCCACGCCGCCGGGACCGTTTACGAAAGATTAGTGAATGAAGACCTTTATTGTACATTTTTGCCCCACTGGGCTAAGTAGAGGCCGCACGTTTGACAGACATACACATACACATACACATACACATATACATAACGTTAACATGTACATGAGTACATTTGGCTTCCTCTCGCCTCTAGCTTGGTAATGGAATAAATATAGGAGGATGTGATACGATTAGTTAAAGTCGGTTTATCAAAAGATGTAAGGAATATTAATTTCTCTTTACTATTCAAGTATCTTAAGTGAGTAAATTTATTTACATAACTAAAAACAATATTTCTATCGCTGGATAGAAATACATAGGACAATGTACAGGAAAATGTACTTCGTCTTCTGCTTTACCAAGTTCACAAAATTGCCCGATTCTTTGCTTTACATTAGTGTGCAACCTAAGGTAACCAACAGAACAGCCAACCATGCGGAATGAAAATGAGAAAGCCGTTTTGTAGCGCAGTAAGTGAGACAATAAAACAAACAAAGCCTGCTGAATCAAATGCTAGCATTTGCGCCGTCGTGGCTGTTTAGATTAAAACTTAAAACGCACATAATGCTGGCCTATTTCTTTAATCACTTTGCTGAGCATATCTAAACATCATATAATACCAACAAAGCGCGCAACCCGCCCGCTATACTCATACAGCACCGCCGCCTGTTTACCTGTCCAGCCCAATCACCTGCTGCAATATACAAGCAAGTAGCAACGGGGGCTCTTGACGCGAGTTCTGTTTGCTTTTCGTCACCTGCCTGTGGGCTCTAACTTCTAGTAGAGGCCGCGGGACGCATTGTGCCAAGTTTACTGTTAAACCTTCTCAGTTACCTTTTCACAATCTTAATTACTGAGAAGAATACACAAAGATGGTTCAACGGAAAGGCTGATAATGTGAAATAAAGGCTATATAAAACACAAAATGACATAAACTCATATACTATATAAATTTATACTTCAAAAGGTACAGAAATCCTGACACAGTCATAAAATCAGTTCTGGCACTTGAAAATCATTTCGATATGCCGATAGTGTTTAAAAGGATCCAATCGTGCAATTAGCACTTTCGAACACAATAGTATCGTTAGCAAAGCGCTGGCCGATGCTTAATTGAAACATTGAAGAACAAGAAAATAAACTTAACAGAAAGACATACATGTACCTCCAACACAAACCATGCGTGATATTAACTTCTGATCGCGAGTTAAGGTGTCCTGTCCATAGACTCACCTGTACCATAAGTCATCTTGTTAAAACTAGAAGCCAAAGGATCTTCACAACAATGTCTGCCGCGCGTGTGCGCCTCCGTTCGCACCGGGAGTCAGGCGGGGAGTGCCACGCGCCAGGCCGCTTATCATCCGTGTCAGCTTTTACAAGGGGGTGGGTCTACCAACCAGCTAATGTGAGAAACCAGCAAGTGTTCATGCGATAAACGCGCGCGCAAATAAAGGAGGTCTTTGGCAGCAAAGTACTAAACACCTTGTATCAATAACCGCACGCTGAGTCAACACGGCGGGCAGAAAGGGCCAGGAAAGAGCAATGATGAAATGATGCAGTGGTCAATTTGCCAGCGATTGTTCCCGCCTATCAATCCGTGTTTGTCCGAGTCTTCAGCTTTTCAAGGCTAACTCGACAGTTAAACCGTTAATGCCTTAAACATACCGCTTTTGTACGTCCGTATGAAAGAGGCCACACTCGAGCGTCGAGTGAAGGTAAACTATAGCCGTAAGAACATGATGGTTAAAATACACACGCACTAGTCCAGGCAGCTTGCACGCATACGCGTACGGGTTCGGAAAACTTGAAGCAAAGAAAACAAGAAATCAAACAAGAAAACATTAGAGAAAATGTGGCAAAAGAGCTGAAAATTATACGGAAAAGTCGATTTGATGTTTTCAAAGATGGATTTCTGATGGTCAGACTTAGTACCAATGAAGCATATGTTTTCTAAGATTGACTGCGCCGTGCTCTGTTTTGCTGTGAATTTGTTTTAGAATAGGAAAAAACATACCTGATATCGCAGAAGTCGAAATCGGAGGTGTGAGTCGTCCCTCCATCGAAGTCACCGGAGCGTCTACCATACTTTCGGCGGGGGTTGTCGCGGTTGTGTCCCGGGGGTTGATGATGGCGAGTCGGTGGAGTGGCGTTCCGATCGTGCTCGGGTAACCAGTCGTCTGTGTCGAGGTCTCGCTATCCACACACTTGGCTTCCTGACTCGGCGTTACGTCAGGACTTGGGTCACATTTCTTACTGATAACCGCGATTTTTGGAGCAAACCATCTCCAAGAATAGGTGTCGAGCGATATGAACATTTTCTATAGGCAAACACTGTCATGTCTAAGATATTGAATGTATCAGATAACAAAACAGCTTTAGACTTTCCACACACTTTTGAACTTTGTGTAGCTTGTTATGTACGGTTGGCCCGTTCTAAAAAGTTCATCGTAACAAAAAAAGTTTTAGGGGCACCCCTACAGATTGCTATCACCCACCTTTTTCCCCTCGCACGTCACAGGCTGGCGGTGCCGTGGGAATCTCCAGGTGTGACGGCGACGGCGCGATTGTTCTCCCGCCGCCAATTGGCTCCGAGTCCCGGCGCACGTCAGTCGGCATCCGCGGGCAGGCCGCCGCCGTGTGCCCGCCGGGCTTACCACCATCACACGGTAATTAGCTCGCGCGTCGCTGCCAACTCTCATTAGCTCTGCACCACTACTTTTGTCAGGGCTGTATCCTCCGCGTGTCTCCCGGGGATGGCTTTGTTCACGTCTTCTGTATCCTTTCAGAGAAATAAAACTCTGTTCGTTGAGACCAACCTTTGAATCGGTTTTTTTTTGGGCTACCCGAGTGTTAGCTTAAGCCAGGGTAAACAAAAGACCAAAGCGCACACAAGCCGCAACGGGATACAGATGATCTCTTGGTGGGGAGTTAAGATAAAGCACTTTAAACATACAACATTCGCTTGTCCGTATCTTGAGACACATACATGCCCACGAGCATTGGACCTATATTCTAGTGGTGTTATCTTTTATCCTATAAATTTGATTATCATATTACACAAAGATGTAAAGAAAAGTACTAATATGGTTGAGCTTCTAAAATTTAGTTAATCTCAAGATTTGATGTTTATTGACACCTTCTGATAGGTGCTTCTACAATGTCGATAATTCATGAATGGACAACAATCTCGCAATAGATTTTACCTCAAATTATCAAAGATTTTTCCCTTCATCTCTTTTAATTGTTCAACCACGCACTGCATTTGCTCGTCTGATAAACGAAGGAGACTGAAATGTTTGGAGGGGCGGGGGATATCAATACGCGTAACAACGAATAGCGAAATGCAACCTTTAATACTGAAAATACGATTTGTGCTCCGTATCGTGTTTGGGTAGTGTTACATACCGGACTGGCTGTACGTCCTTGGTGCTGAAACATCGGTCCATCCGCATGTATGTACGGCCATACCGGGCGGGCGGTGTAGGGCTAGGGGTGGTTAGGGACTGGACGGCCGCTGGTTCGGTCGGCCGACATTTGACAAGGTTTTTTGTTCTCATCTGCGATTCAATCTAGTATGGAGCAACAAAACCTATAGCTAGTGACCTGGGGATGAATGAATGAATGAATGGTTTATTGTTGTACAAACAAGCAAGAAGCATTTCACGGCCTCCCAACTAAATTACTCGTTCCTTTACACAGGTTTCTTAAAATCAAAATTCTTAATTACTCTGAAAATACTCTGAATTTCAAACAACAATTCAAATTTCAACCAACAACAAATTTCAACAACAATTCAAATTTAAAACAAATCGTCCGTTCTGCACATGAGGTAGAATTCATTAATGAGTGTCTGGCAAAGTAGGGAATTCGCGAGTCCCTAGATCTAGTGGTATGCTAAAACTATCGGTTTTTGAACAATCGAATGAGAACAAAAACAAACGTATACCTTCCCATGACAACGTAAGAACTCTCGGTTTTTGTGTGATCTCTTTGTCCATAGCGGAATATATCAAGAGCGTGATTTCGTGAATAATACAGCTCGTTCTCTGTCTCGCTTGTTTTATAATTACTAGTACTTGTAAGCATCTCTGTTCTACGCAACTTTTTCCCCATAATGTAATATTGTTCTAACTATATAGTGTTAGCTCTTAGCACTATATAGGCTCACAATTTTCCTGGACGGTCAAATGCGCACGTTCCTGCTCAAAGTTATGGCTAACCTAATCCATAATAGTTAGAGTGTTTGACCCCAAATCAAGAAATTTCTACCGGTATATTTGGTCCTGCCTTATTTCAAACTATGTAAACATAACGTAACATCATCTGGTTCATTTTGTTCGTCAAATCCGTGACAGGCCTAAATGTTTCTCTTTAGTAGTCCTCACTCTATAGCTAAGCCAGCCGAGCTTGTTTCGACCATGATGTTTCTAATATTAGTGGTAAAGACATGCTGTTCCAGGCCTATTCACGTAACCCCTAAACTCGACGTTACCCTCGAGTCTTGTTACGTACGCAGTGACATTTGAGTAGAATTAAACTCCTGGAAGCCACCTAGGTACTTTAATTGGGTCTCCTTTTCAATCACGTTGGATATACAGTTAACGAAACTATATATACTCCGTGTAGCTGTAATTGCCTTGGCAAAGGCAGGAATAATTTCATTGTTGACTGTAGCTGGCTTACAGAATGATTTTGTACGTCTCCAATAGAAAGAATGTGAGAAAAGAACAATAAGCATATTCAGAAAACTGTGTCTGCGTCTGTGTCGAGAAAAAGTTCGAGTCTGCGTACGTGTTTGACCGTTATTTTATTCTGATAGGATTACTGACGGGTTGTTAACTTTCAAAGGAGACTTCCACAGTCCCTGCAAGTCTGTGCTACCAACACTGGTGTCCAAAGAGCCGACAAAACCATCAATGTATCAAACGGAACGGAAAGATTTAATTGCGCTGTTAGACACGCGCGTGTGTGTGTGTGTGTGTGTGCGGTATGGATGGGAGTATGTATATAATATGTACGCCGCGTGGCACCTGACGTGTTTTACAAACACCAGCGCGTGGCCGAGTAAAGGTCGTTCCTGTACAAACCCAGCCCGAACCTCCCTTTGTTTGCGGCCAAACCCGTTTGTCTATAAACTCTGTCTGACAAACACAAAGCGGACGGTTGACCTCCCGCTAGGGGTCGCTCTCTCGCGCGCCCGTACCGCTCAATGGGGCTAATTGCCGGTTTTATTGACCGTTTAGCGGGGTAATTGTGGTGCCTGACATTTCGGACACGCCGTGCCCATATGGAACACATTCGTCTTCTCAGACATCCAAATAATAATGTAGTTTCATAGACTTTATATTTCCACTGGAATCTTACCAACCATATTGCAAAGCCTGAAGAATCGTCTTGCCAGCTTTCGTATTTGAACTCCATTCTTTTGTAGCTCACAGAACAGTTTAGAGTATTTTCTATGGAGATCCCTTTCAACATAATGTGCCATGTAAGTGCTGTTCATGTCAAAACGACAACAAAACAGGACACATGTAGTACTGTACCACCGTCGATGTTTAAAAAAACTTTCTTGGTGAGTTGTATCGTTTCATTATACACACATCTCACATGTATATTGAAATAAGAACACAGTTGGTTCCTAGTTTAAAGACAATCATAACAGTGTAAAAAGGGAAGTCTATATCTTTTGAGCAACAACACAATCCATGAAAAGACGCTTGTTACAAAAGATATAATCTATTGTGGAATTCTTTCTGTAACTTTTTCTCTTTTTTCGTTACTTTTGTGGTCCCCCCACGCGCCCTGAGGCCACCTGTAAATCCGGCCAGGTCCTCACACCTCGCCTCAGCGGACTCCGTAATTTTCTCAGCGGGAAGAACTCTCAATCAGCCCGCCTCTTAGGCACGAACAAAGGTCCAGTTTCGCCGCGTCTGCCCCAGACGTCGTATATCTGTATCGGTTTGTGTCTCGTTCAGGTGATTTGGACGTACGGCGGGATCTGCATGTTTACGATCTAGCTTAAATTCTGTGCTGTGAAAACGTCCAGATTTCAGGTGCAAAAAGAGGTGCTGTAACGAACAACATTTACACAAATGACTTTCTTTTTGGAAGTATTTTTGGGTGTGCCAAAAATTGTAATTTTTTCCGAAAAAGTTTACACATTCTTATGAAGTTCTGAAAGTGTGTATTAAATGAGAAAACGGTTTCAAAGTCATCAAGCATCGAATCACACATTAAACAGCAAGCGATATCGTCTCAATAATGGCATCGAGCAAATGTAGGACTATGTAAATGCCTTCTTTCTCAAACAACCAGGATGATGACATCTGAGATAAAACGAAGATTTCGGAGTCGAAATTACCGGAAAAATCGCTATAAATTATTCAAATGTAAACTCTCTGATTCGTGATTGGAATTCTGTATAAAAGGAAACCAACACCAAGGCTGATATGGACATCTATTAAGTTATTGACGCCCTAGAAATTAAATGGAGTACATGTGTGTTCTTCCAAATGTCGCCACAGTGGTAGTAACTGGTGACAAATAAGTTCTCTCTCTTCATTAAAAAGGAAAAACGTTAGACCACAAAAGTTTGAATTCTTTTTAAAAGCTCGTAAAAGCTCATATCAAAATCCATTGTTCATTAATGTCATTATTTAGTCACAATGACCATTGTATACAAGGTTTAAATGGAAAGAAATGACCTGTCAATGTCGCTAAGCTTTCCGCCACGCACTTTTTATGTGGAGTCTGAAGACATGAATGCTCTGAGATCCCCTGTCCAGCGGGGTGTATTCACAGATCCATCTTGTCCTGTAACCCACACCGTGGAGTGGTCGTTAGACCTACAAGAACAATGTGCAGGGTCAAAGGTCCTTCAACACCTGCGCCCCAAAATGGCGACCTTTACTTCCAGCTGACACCTACGGTTGGACACAAACGCGAGCGTCTGTATTGTCCACGTAAAAAAGTAAGTTCTCTACATGACCCCTCTACAACAACGATGTGTACACATATTTGGCAATCCCCTTTCCTTCGGACTAGCAAGGACAAAGTAGATCCACCTTGTACGTTGTCTTTTGTGGATACCATAGGTCCGTCAATGACTCTTTCTCAGTTGTACTTCGTTCCAAAAGGCTAGTTTGGTGTTGGTCGACCCATTCACGGGCACGTGCGCACCCTCCTGTCCACAGGTGGGCACGTCTCCGCGCTCAGGACTGTAGTCAGTGCCTATGACCGATCATAGGATGGTATACCTGTCCGATTGCAGAGTTCAAATCCCTTTCCCCTCCTCCTGAAATTTCTTCAGGTAACACCTCCGCCTGGCGCTCCTTCCCCTAGCCTCCACCAGGCCTTCCTACGGGGGTACAAATTGTAGAATTCGGCAAAAGAAAGGTATAGCTGGCCAATAGAGTCGGTCCGCGGGAGGTTAGTTTTAGCGCGGCCAGTCAACCTCAAGGCGGCCAGACTCCCCTAGCAGATATCTCCCTATTATAGCCCGCGCAGTTAGTCTGGTAGAGACTACCTTCCCCTGCCTAATGCTTCTGTTACCTGAATTGCTAATCACATTCCGACTCTATAGCAAGAATGACCTACCATGATGCGTAACTCAAATCATTCCGAATTCTAAGCCCTATAGCTAAGAGTGTTACTTGTTCCTAACTCTCTTAAATGCTGCTTTGATTACGCATCAAGTGTGATAAGCAACAGTTATAGCGCCACAAATGTACGTATATTAGTAGTAACATGTGGTGACAATGTGGCAAAGTAACATACGTGAACGAGCAACATATGAGTCAAACACATCTAGCCGTAGCAGAGATAGACCTGTGCGTGTTTGTACAATCTTTTATCAGGCGACTTCAAACTATTAAGTTTGGGAAAGCAACTACGAGAAGCATGGCATGATTATTTTTAGAAAGATGATGGCATTTCTTCAAAGAGGCTCCAAGTTCAAGTATACTTCAAGTGTTCCGAAAATATTGCATTTTTGGTTCCGTTTCTATGGTCTTGCTGCGTTACTTTCGTGAACAAAGCGAACCAAACATACACAACCACATTGAGATCATTAGGAATGTGATGACGATTGTGTCAGAGAGGATGGCGCATGCGCGGTTCACACGCTTGAAACCATCTGGTAGACGGTTGTGGCGGCAGACGACTTGGTGACGCCCGGCACCGCGCCTTCTGTTTTATCCGGAAACTCTACTGGTGCACTGGTGGGCGACAGGCCTCTGAAAAACAAATAATACGACCATGAATTGTAAGAAGTGATAGAAAAAACTTATGATGAATTTCTTCCCTGAAATCGTTAAAAGAAAAAGGTTAAAAAGTTAAATGAAAGATATGGGGGGGGGGGGGGCAACGCCACAGTTAAAACGAAGACTCTTTAGATTTTCAACTTGTGCTCTCATTTCATAATGTCTGTTTCCTTCCCACATTGAGTCCCCTTGGCTTCCTAAGTCAATGAACAACAACTCATAAACAACTTGATTACGAGTGCAAACTTTTTGTACTGTGGCCCATATAGACAGTGTGAAAGCACTTCCAAGGACAGGCGCGGAAGCAATTTCGCGCTGTGTCCCTATACTAGGCTATAGGCCACGATATTATTGGTTAGAAAATGTTGAAAGGAGATGGAATACCTTACTAAACGCTCTAGATCCTCGGGTGTGTTGGGAAGCGAAATGCCGCGCGTCTCGGGCAGGATTGTAACCGCCACTCCCGCCACGCAACACAGCACTCCGTACATCAGGAAAGGGAGGGGCCACCACACGTTACCAAGGAGACCGATAAACGGTGCCACGATCCCGCCCAATCTTGAAACCATGCTGGCCTGACCGACACCCATATTTCTGTGTACAAAAAAATTGAAAAGAGTTCAAACACAATCAGTCTTATCTTTTTTTTTCATTCAAACATTTCGAGACACGACATGGTGACGGCACACTCAAGTTTTTTTCAACTTATTTTATGTCGCTACCAACACAGGACAAATACAGGACAATACTCATTTACACCTGAGTCAAGTGAGAAAAGTTGTGTAAAGTGCCTTTCCCAAGGGCACAAGGACGGTGGCATGTCAGGACTCGAACCGGGGACCTCTTGGTTCCGAGTCGAGTACTCTGTCGTTGCGCCACACGACCCCACGACCCCACAGTCTTATCTGTTTGTCTGTCTCTACATAATCGAACTATGTATTTGTATGCGATTTGGAGAGATTCGCACAGCGAGTTTCGCCGTCCAATGGAGTTAAAATCGCACGCAGGCTGAGGGTTATTTGCACCCACCTAATAACTGTTGGGAAGACCTCAGCCGAAAACACCATCAGCGTTCCGAACCCAATACTGATGCCGAACCGCCCGGTCATGGCCAGTGTCGTGGTGACAATCCCCGAGTCTGTCAAAGTCGTGAAAAGGAATATTCAGGCCTTCATTTGAGAAACGGCATTGGTTGAAAGCCAATGAATCTAGTTCCATGTGTTACATAAAGAACACTGCTTTGGACGGTCTATTGAATTGCGTTAAAGACTACATTTTGGTTGATATTGGACGTAAGATTTGACAATTTTGCCTAGCTTATTGATATAAAAAACAAACATTGGTTTATCAACAGGACATGGTAATGGACTTCCAGGGCTATTATGGCCACCAATCTTAGTCATGAAATGTTTGTAAAACGAAGTTAATACATTATGAGAAACTTTAAACAGCTCCCCAACTCATTACCCATCGAAATTTTCGACAGAATATCACTCGGTTTTCTTCAGCTTTCTGGTAGGTCGGTCTCTCAACCGTGACGGGGGGCGATATCGACTTCCACCAACTTTGACCCATTGCTGACGTCACGCGTGAACAAAATCACGTGATCAATTGGGTCAGAAAGCTACCGAGTGATTCGGTCAAAAAATTTGGTGAGTGATTCTTTGAGTTTAACAGTTTTATAATGTCTTTTACCAACTCAGATGAACTTTCATGCTAAAGGAAGTTCATACATACCATACGGCACGCCAGCCAAGGCCAGGCAGGACACTCCGGCCACGAACATGAAAACAATAAAAGGACGTTTCCCGCCAAATCTGGCCATGACCATCCAGGCAACAAATATGGCGACTATTTCCACGCATGCGCCAAGGACGAAGTTGACGTAGTGGTCCCCGATCAGTTGTGATGTCCCCAACACGAGGCTGTAGTAAACACACACTGCAATCAGCCTGTAGGGGTGGAAGTAAATAAACATTAACGTTAAAACTGATGATCAGTTCAGTTCATCCACTAATGATATGTGTTTATAAACTATCGTATTATCTGTGTTGCCTTCTGCTGCAATAGCAGCGGTGATATAGAACAAGCATTGTTGTTAATGTTAAGTTTTTATTATCAACACAGTTTTGCAGGCGGGTTGTCGTGTCGTACACGTACGCATGTCATCTGTGTGTCGTATGAGCGAGGAAAAGTTGCAACACACAGTTTCCCATCAGCTTCTTGATTGTTTTTTCTATGATATTGCTGTTCTTATATCTTACGTATGTTCCAACTCACCATGCTACGTTCATTGCAAGCGTTATCTTCCTCATCTGCGAGGTGCGGACCAAATCAACAATGCTGTACTTCCTGCTGCTGCTGCTAGATGGCGTCTCTCCATCGTCATTTTGGACCCCCGTACAACCGTTCAATTTCTCAAAGGTTTCCTGCGAGAAGTTGGCGCCGTTTTCCTTGGCGATGCGCTCGATGACTTTCCTGGCCCTGTCCAGTTTCTTGGCAACGATTAGCCATCGTGGCGACTCCGAGACAAACCTAGCGTAAGGACACATTCAGATTAGCCACGGGAAATTTTGGGTTGATTTTGAGACATCGTCAAGTTGTTTATACCCTTACCACTCGGTCAGACTTTTATCTCACAGCATTAACTATTCCCTCTTAAGATAATAAGTCGAAACAAATTTGTTTGATGCTTTCCTCCCCCTTTCTCATCCCTAGAAACACCTAAAACAAATCCCAAACAAAAATATTGTACTTTGTGGTCCAAATTAGAATCCAAATATCTAAGACCGTTAACATACCACCAGTACATGAGTAAGGGTAGAGTGGGTAGGGACAGCGCCAGTTGTAGAAGCCACCAGTCGCGGATGAGGTAAGCCATCAGACCCAGGACCAGGTACCCGACGGTGGTCAGCTGGCACATCGCCATGCCGAACGCCGTGCGCATGGAGGGTCCTAAACTCTCCATACCTGCAGCGGTACGGGAATAACGTGGCCTGTTCAGACTACGTATATGGTGGAGTGAATCTATCTACATGTATCTCTCTCTCTCTCTCTCTCTCTCTCTCTCTCTCTCTCTTTTTCTCTCTCTCTATCTATCTATTTATCTATCCCTCTTTCTCTCTCTCTCTCTATCTATCTATCTGTGCTTTGTTCTGTGTGTCTTTCTCTTTATACCGTTTTGACAAAGTAGTGACAGGCTGAATAAAAGTTCTAAACGGGAACTATGCGGCTCCAGATGTCTTACTGAGGGACGACTGCGTGTGCGAGATGTCGGTTAGCTTGAGTAATGAATCCACTCTACTATATACAGCCGTCAAAGTAGTGTTAGTAGTTGTCATACTAGTATGGGGGCCTGCATGCCCTTTTTTGTAAAACGTAATCAGGCCTTTTTAGTCTACGTAATCCGTAGGCAAAATCAACGTAATTCATTATAGTACATTTGCCGCAAAGCGTAAAGGCGTAATCAGCTCTGAGAATTTAACATAATTCGTAATCGGCGGCGAAAATTTTGCGTAATTCGTAATGACTACCCCCCCCCCCCCATGCAGGCCCTCTGGTATCAGCCGTTGTGATGTATTGTAACTATTACCTATGACAAACCCGGCGTTGTAGGCTCCGTTGCTGACTGCCCCGACCATGAAGCGGAGGACGGCGAACGTGGCCAGGCTGGACGAGAACGCGGCGCTCACGCCGAACGTCAGCTGGAGCAGGAGACACGTCATCAGCGTCACGTGACGTCCGACTCTGGGATCAGTACACGGAACAAGACATACATGTATGTGAGTTAACACACACAGAAAGACTTGTATAAGTAACCATTTCTACATAATGGCCGCTTGGCCATCATGGCCACTTTTTGGTGGTCCCTTAGACTTTTTTCCAGTGACCAGTGACCACCTGTGTACTGTGACTATTTTCTTTCAGCCCCTTGAGGCTCCTTGAGTGACCACTGCAGTTTGACTAAATATTGAACGTCCTGTTCAAAATCGTGGTTTTGGGGCTTGTAAAATATTTATACTTTCTGTTCAAGAGTAGAGAGCAACATAAGTGTCCCTGTTTTGACAGCTAAGAAGTTTTATAATCAGTGTGCTACAACATTCTTAAGTTGACTTTGTACAGAAATATATTTCGCGTATATGAACTGTCCTTACCTGTCAGACATGAAGCCAAAGATGATCCCACCCAGGCCCACCCCCGCCATGAAGATGGACTGTGCCAGTTCCCTGAGCCACGCCCGGTCGCACACCAAGTCGTACTGTATGCCACAAAGAACCACATTCCAATCGTGAAACTACATAAACTTTCACGGCACAACTAAAAATGGAACTAACCTGGTGATAAATGCCCTGAGGTACGTCTAGTAACGTTTGTTTTGGCATTTGACATTTTAGGCAACTTTATCATATTTTACTGTCATTGCCTTTGTCAGAAGGGTATATCTTTTCGGTTTGGGCTTGGCAGAGTGGCTGTGGTGAGGGACTGTATGTATGTATGTATGTCAACATCATAACTCGAGAAGTTGTGGATGGATCTTTTTTATATTTAACAGGTGAGTAGCTGTTGTAAAAACAAAGGTCAAGGTCAAAAATGGTGCACCTGGCGTTTTGCAACGGTACTGCAGGGGGCTTTTTGTTGGTTGTATGTGTACATCATATCTCGAGAAGCTGTGAATGGATCTTAATGATCAAGTAATCACCTAATAAACTAAGTAGAACCGGAAAGGAAAAAGCAGTGCGCACGTCCTGAGATGGTGTGGATGTTATAGTAGCACTTTTCATCATAAACTTCTTTACTTGGCGAAGGCATGTGTTCACAGAACTCTAGTTAATCTCTATTTAATGCTATTATTTAAGTACGGGAAAAATACCTTCAATATGTAGCTCTTATTAAGTTTGTACCAATAACAAGTAAGTTACCTAACGTAACGAGGGTTAACACAACTGACCGCCATAGAGCACGAACGACCGCTGATCCCGGGCAGGAGATGCTGGGTTTGATCAGGGGAAGACGGTCAAGGGGAGGATCAGTAACATCTCTGTGATTTCCTCTTAGTGAATGCCTTTTTTTCGAATTCCTGTTCCGTTGTATCCATATGCACGATATAATTTTGTATTTTACAAGCACAGCCGGCTACAACTTTGTACATTGTATATTGACCGTTCTTTGCTTAAGCCCGATTTCTGTGTCATTCGAATTCCCCAACACCATGAGATACTCAGTCCTCGGAATGTAACCTAAAATTTCTGGTGACCTACATGCACCCTGCCTTGCTTGGGTTCAAAGATCGGCTGGCAACAACATGAGGCCCATGACAGGGAAGTAGTTTCTAATGAAGGTAAAATCAAAACATTTCATCCAGCGTTTGTCCCGTTGAACATGGAACACGCCAGCATTTGCATTCAGGCACAATAGCCGAAGAATGACTTTTTCAGTGGCAATGTTGACAATGCGGAACTTGTCAGCCTTACACAAAACAAACAAGAATGTTTTTAAATTTAATGTTACAGTCACTCACCAAACCTAAGATAAGCGAATGCAGCATTACATACAAGGGCGCTTTTAGTGTATATATATTGTGGCCGCAATGTACAAAATACATGCAGTTGACAATGAAATGCTGAAGTAAACGTTACACAACATAATATGTTAGTAGATAGGATGGGAAGGTTCAATGGGGAGAAGACCCACCAGACCATAACCATGCTGCCATGCTGAGACTGTTGCCTGTACCTGTGTGACAATACTGCTGTGGTACTGACTCTGGTCATACTCCCAACCGTCAGTACAGGCGCTGGTGGTTCTGTTCAGCCAACCGGTCTGGTCGGGCCTGTCGTACCTCCTACACCGGCTCAGTCTCCGTGTACCCCCCGCCTCCTCCAGCGGGATGCTCAGGTTTAATGCCTCGGGCCAGGTCAGGTTGAGGCCCGCCGACGCTATCTGGGGCACCCGGCAGTGGTGGTCGGGAATGGCAGCGATGAAAGTCATTGCTCCTGTGTGTAAGCCTGCTGGGATGGCTATGAGGCTCAACAACACAGCTATACGGCGCTGGTAGGCGCCAAACTCTCCAATGTGCTGCAGAACAGCGTCGTAGTTCATCCTAGTCCTAGCGGTCGCTGCGTCTGTGTTGGCAAGGGACTATTATGGTACATGTATATGTCAAGGCAAGGGTAGACCAAGGATTGGGATACGCAAGACGCGTTTTAAATTGTATGTAGCTAAAGCGAACAGGGCCAAGAGTATTTGCATACACAGTAACTGTTTATAGCAGATTCATTAACCAGGCTGACCTGACTCAAGGCCTTGAACTGATAACGGGTCGAAGTCAAAGGTTGAATGAACTCATTTTTCTTTTGGCGTCGTCAAAATAGCATCAGTAAATTCAGTCACGTTAACGTTATGTTTATGAAGCTTGTTGAAGGTGCAAAATAACATGGTATCAGTTATGAAATATTGGCTTAATATTGTAATTATATGATCAACAAATTGAAGAAGCTAAGACACGTGGTACGTGGTAGGAATACGGAATTAAAGAAAGTTTGCTAATGGAATTTTTACACTAGAGAACAATATTAGCCGTTGTTAATATAGACAGGTTTGCGTTGTAGTTATAAGTTACGTTTGTTTTTGCCGTTATGTGCATGGGGCGGCAACATCGGATGATTATTTCTGTAACACTTTATATATCATTAATCTTCGTCTGAACTGGATCGTATCCATTTTTATATCATACCCGGGCGGCGCGCGTAACAGTGCTCCCGGCCGTGTTGTATCCACCCGTACAACACAGTCGTATAAAACGGCTTCCATAGAACGATTCGAACGATTCGAACGCGCTTCGCCCCAACCGTGTGCGCCGCTTTCGAACATTCGAATACAGGATTCGGACGTTGGAATTGATGTTGCTGCAGTTTTTTGGTTCAGGGACACCAAATTTTCGCTCATTTCGCCTTGAAAGACGTGTTTTCTAAGGTGGGTATGATATAAATAGCATACAACACGGTGTATTCCGCATCGCCCTCGGTCTCGGCCCTCCCGCGAGTCGGATCGCCCTCCGGCCTTCGGCCGTCGGGCGATCCGACTCGCGGTCGGGCCGACACCTCGGGCAATACGGAATACACCGTGTTGTCTGCTCTATTTATAAACCTGTTCAACAGCTTCCCCAGCGCTACCGTCTCACCAGCTAAATATTTCCTGTAAGATCTTCTCTTTCTGCAGGTCACATGAGTCCCCCCCCCCCCCCCGCTAAATATTGTAAAATCCCTGGCACTAGTACACTAGTATCACTACCGGGGGTTTAAATTTGACCTTTACGTGAATTTGGCGGAGCAACTTCAAGAAACGTGAAATGATGTGACTACAGATAAAAACATGTGAAAGGGAGAATTTTGTGGAAAAGTGAATCGTGAAATGGGGATACTGAACAGACACGTTGGACGCTAAGCGTTGCTATTGTGGCATCTTTATATATGTGCCCTTTCCCTATTCACTAACCCTACTAAACTGTGGCACTCTGCAGTCTGGGACAATTAACGCCCCCTTTTCCGTAAATCAAAATCATTCCACTCCAGTTTTCAGATACTGTAATTGCGCGATTCTGGATTGTCGACGATTTCAGATTTTCGACAAATTTGACAAAAACGCTTTTCAATTTTACTGTAGTCACATTATATCACATTATTTTCAGTTTTTCCATCAAATTCACATAAATGTCACATTCATATCGTTAGTGTATGTAGATTCAGATTCAGATTTTATTTCCAACTAGAGTTCCACGATCTCATACCTTCGCCAAATGAGGTTACCCTTTATGACTGACAAATGATAGATTTCACCCCTAATTATGCAAATAAGATCCTCATTTGCATGAATTACATCAGTTGATCATATTCTCCTCCCAATGACAGTGTTATCTTAACAAGGAAGGTAATTCTAGCATTTCCTCATAAATTATGCAAATGAGGTACTGATTTTGATAAGTTATATGTTGAATGATGTTCACCTCCAGTCAACTTCGAAATGCGCAAGTATGAAATTGCCAACATCAACCACTATAGAATTATAGTATTTTCTAATTAATTATGCAAATTAGGTCTTCATTTACATAATTAATATATGGCGATGTTCCTCTCATTCTTAATTACACATGTTACAGGGTATAATAGTCCTATCATGGAAGGTAGCTGAATTATAGAATTCCTTCATTAATTATGCAAATTAGATCATAATTTGCATAATTGCCCTCTAATTATGTCAAGCATCACTTAAGCTACCTACACACCAAATATCAAGACGATCCGTCGACCGGTTATTGAGTTATCCTACTTTAAACATTTTCATACAAATGGCCCTGCAGTTCCAGAGCAAGCCGCTAGGGGGCCCAAACTTACGTCACTTCTTCCCGAGCACAAGAGCTACCTACCATATAATAAATAAATCATCACCCTAGCATGTCCAGATCACGAGATATCAAAACCGGAAGTTCCGCTGCAGTACCATAGCAAGCCGCCAGGGGGCCCAAAATCTAATCACTTCGAGGTCTCATCAAGACCTACCCACCTACCAAATATCAAGATAATCCATCTATGCCTTCTCAAGTTATGCTGTTGACACACAGACACACACACAGACACACACACAGACACACGGCCACGAAAACATAACCTTCTTGGCGAAGGTAATGACATAGCAGGTACAATATAAAATCAATACCTGAAATGCGTCATTGCTTACAAAGCCGCCTTTAAAAACCAGGGATAAAATTCATGATACATGATAAAATAGAATTCTAAAAATCACAGTAGATAAGAGTTGGTAATATCAAACACTATTTACAAAATGTTTCTGGTGTGACCAGCAGACACGTACATATATCAGCATGTGTTACAGGTCAGCTCAAACAAACCTATCTCGGTGCTAGCATTACAAGTAGATTAAGGAGAAGTTTTAGCAATGTGATCCACACAACTATATGTACACTAGTGCTCAAGGCCAGACGCACGTAACGTTACCAAGATTCTCCGTAGTCTCCTTTGCAGGCGTTCCGGGAGGGGTCAGCGTTTTCCTTAGCATGGGGGTGCATGGGACGGGGGGTAAGATTCCTGATCGCACGTAGATAGCACACGCTTAGAACTCTGTCTGCCTTCCCTAGTAGGCCTGCCATGGAACGCCTACTTTATTTCGCTTGAGGTGACATTATTCTATTTCTAGTATAAAGCCCACGATTTATTATTTAGCCCATGGGCACTTCCCCTCAGCCAATGAGAGCTGTTCATTTACTGTGGTTATATCTGGTTATATCCACATAGTGTGGGACTATCAAAAAGTGTGAGGTTATTTCATGCAAATGAGGGAAAAACTGTGTGGTTAACAGCCAAAACTGTGAGGAAATCACCGAAAAACTGTGGGGGATATACGCATGACACCTGTCCTGACCAATCCTCACCGATCTTGAAATCCTCCTTCTGGGACAGGCCTGTTCTGGGACTAGAATCATGTCATGTGATAACTGACCAATCCCACTCTGATTTCTAACTGCCCTGAGGAATCTGCCTGGAGGAATCTGCCCCAGACAGACATGACAGATGTCATTAGGATTGGTCAGGACAGGTCACATGCATATATCCCCCACATGTACAGTTTTGGGGTGATATCCTCACAGTTTTGGCTGATATTATATAAACTACACAGTTTTTCCCTCATTTGCATGAAATAACCTCACACGTTTTGATAGTCCCACACTATGTGGATATAACCATAGTAAATGAACAGCTCTCATTGGCTGAGGGGAAGTGCCCATGGGCTAAGTCTGGTTTGTCTGGTCATTTTGAGTCTTGTCAAGACTGGGAACAGTCGGAAGATTAATGATCTTGTGGCCATCATAGCATGCGGGGTCAGTTGTCTGGATTAGAGTAAATAACTGTAGACTGAATGAATGAAAAAAAATGAATAGCTACTTTATTTGATACCATAAGAAGTGGAGAAGCTTTGGGGAAGCGGCCCATAGGCTAAAAAAAAGTTACCCCATGCCATGGGCTTGGCTCGGTTTCTGTGTATGTCTCCTGTCCCACCTCACTTCGGGGATTTCTAGTCTCCCCGAGGGCAAATATTTACCCCAAAGGAGTGGTTGTTTTTGGTTTGAGTGTGTCTGTCTGACTGTCTGTCTGTGATTCCCATTTAATACAGTAAACACACAAAAACAGCAGTTTCACACATCCTCAGTTCTGCTATCTTTGTTTGTGGGACTGGAAGAGTCGTGAAGCAGTACAGATAAGGGGGGTAAAGTCTGCCATCTCCGATATTGCCTTGTTGTTCTTGTGCAAAGAACGTTGACAGAGAAAGCCAACTCTATTCACAATTCACAGACTTCATAGATGTGGCAGTTTTTAAAAAATCTTGATATACATAGACATCATATAACATACCATGACAAATATTGATATTCCCAACTCTGTTGTATTCAGGACATATACACAGATATATATGCGATAAGGCAAGATACCTGCGGCCTGTACACAAGCAACTACTCCTGTTATAAATACAACTCCTGATCACAGTAACATCAACCAAATACACCACATTTTCACTGCAAAGAAGTTAAATGTAACAATGAACTAAACATATTTCAGAAGGCACCCTTTTAAAACAGTTACTGTTTATACACAATGTGCAAAGCATATACATTTGTACTTTGTAAGGTAATGTAGTTAAGCTATATGCAGCAAGATATCATAGACGTCAAAGAAAAATTCAGTTAAGCTGGACACATCGTACATGTATGTAGTCAAATAGTGATCAATATCAGTAAATATAGCTATTTATTTTCACAGCGTTATATCTGCTATAGTAGAGTTACTACCCTATCTACTGTGCATTGTGTTGTTGGAGTTTGCCCCAGGACTGTTTTCACCACTGGGTCTGTTTGGCCTTAGCCAGGAGCTCTCTGGAGATGATCAAACGCTGGATCTGAGCTGTGCCCTCGTAGATCTGAAAAACGGAGACATTACAATGTATCATGTGGTAAAGGGACTTGCCATGATAAAGCGGCAAAGATGATGATAAGTTTGTAACGGCTCTATTGCAAATTCTTCCAAGTAACATCACAAAACAAACAATGAATTTAACATGTAGCTACTCTTGTGTAAATGCTGATTCTAAATTCTAACTTATTGGGTTTCACTTCTTTTTACTTTCAGTGATAAAGTTTTCTAAATATTTTTCATCTTCTTTCAAGCATTTTACTGTCATAAAATAAAAAAAGGCTTCAGTTAAATTTCCCAATCGTCCATAAACAGTCTAAGTAATAATAAAACTTTTGTTGTACAATGTAAGAGGTAAGAGATCCCCTGTAGTGTAGCAAGCAACCATGAATAAAGAGACTCTTTCTACACAACCAAGTGTTTTATTCAGCCGACGTTTCGGTGACCATCTGTCACCTTCCTCAGGGCAATACTGACTGGTTCACATTGCACTGCAGCATAGGTGGCACTGCTGTAGATGCGTTCCCAAACGTATTTACATATCTACAAGTACACATGCACTGTTTAGGGAACTGTATTTACAATACAGTCCCAAACATACAGGAGTGGATATATACAAAATAACATGTTGCTTACAAAATTCCTCAGATCTGTTGAAAAGTTTTGCAGCAGTTCTCGTGTACTAACCTGGTAAATCTTGGCATCTCTCATCAACTTCTCCACAGGATAGTCGGAGTTGAACCCGTTCCCGCCGTGGATCTGTACCGCGTCGGTCGCACACTTGTTGGCGGCGTCCCCTGCGTAGGCCTTGGCGATGGAGGCGAAGTACGTGTTGCGCCGGCCCTGGTCGATCTCCCAGGCCGAACGCTGCGTCAGGAGCCGCGAGGTCTCCACCATGATGGCCATCTCTGCCAACATGAAGCCTATGGCTTGGTGCTGGGAAAGACAATGTTATATAACATGACAACCTATTCTTAAACATGAGATGCAATTGTGTTTGTACACAATATTTTTCTTTTTTCTTGTCATTTACAGGTAATTGGAAAAAAATCCCTTGAATAGTCACCAGATGTAGATGTGATTAATGACTTTCTCCCTCTGGGACAGACTGAACCCAACTGTCATATCCCCTGGCATATCCATTACAACCTGACCTAAGGGCCATGCAGAAACACAGACACACAGACACACACACACACACACACACACACACACACACACACACACACACTCACATACCAAAAACAATACCTCCATTTTTCATGGAGGTAACCATGAAATGCAAAAAACCTTTCTTCTCTCCTCAAGAAACCTGCCAAACCTCCAGGTTTCTCACAAACAAAAAGCGTTCAAAATGTGGACTACCCTACAGTATTTGTTCCTCACCCACCTCAGCAATGTACTTCCCCATAGTTTTCCTCTCCAGTGAGTACTTGGTGGCTTCATCCAGCGCTCTCTGTGCCAGACCGGTCGCTCCAGCAGCAACCTGGTCATGCAAAAACCAACCTTTATAAACATTCCCCTACATGTACAACACTTTAAAATCCTGCACTGTTTCTAGTCTTAACCACAACTCCCTTAGTGGTTATAGTCAAATTGGCATCTGAAAGATGACTGCTGGGACAAGACTATTGACCAGTTTCGACCCTTCTATTCAAAAGCCTTCCATTAGTGGTTGGTCATTTTTTTGGACAGTTGGGACTGGCTAACTCCCCTGGAAAAATTTTCACTCCACTTTGCTAATTTCCACAGTGGAACCATTTTTAAGAAAAGAAGTCTGGTAGTGAATACCTTTTCCAACAACAGCTAGGCAGCAAATACAACAACATCACAAGATCTATTGTCCTGGAAGTTGATTCTTACCGGAGGTCTTGTCTTGTCGAAGGCTCCCATGGCGATCTTGAAGCCCATCCCCTCTGTTCCCAGCACGTTCTCGGCTGGTACCCTCACGTCCTCAAACGTGATCCCACGCGTATCCGATGCTCGCTGTCCCATGTTCCACTCCTAAATAAGCAAACAGGGAGGAAAGCACTATTAGAAAAAAGCTCTTGTATTTTGTCTTACCGGGGTAAGTGCAAGTACCGGTATTTCATTCAGTTGCTTTCCTTACTCCACCCAGGTGTAAGGGGTACCTGACTTTGGTTGGGGAGGTAAAAGGCAGTGGAAGGAGAGGGATAGGCTCCACCTCCCAATGATGCCCTAGATACAGTGGACTAAAAGCCCACTGCCCCTATTGCCTCTGGCTATGGGATCTTTCCCCTTTATTCCTGTTTGAGAGAAGAACAATATGACTGAAAACAATCCATTTCCTTCCCCATTCAGGAGAGCAGTGAAACATAAATCTGACCTTCCTGCCCGGCGTCACCCCCTCCCAGTCCCTGTCCACGATAAAGCCGGTAAACGCCTTCCCAGCAGGCATCTTGGGGTCGTCCGAGGTCCTGGCCAGGACGAAGTACCAGTTGGCATGGCCGCCGTTGGTGATCCACATCTTCTGCCCGTTCAGGATGTACTCGTCGCCCTTCTTCACCGCTTTAGTCTTGATGCCTGCGACGTCAGACCCCGCACCAGGCTCTGTCACGCCGTAGGCCTGAAAAAAGTTAGGTAAACTTAAAGTTCCTTCCCGCATTAGGAGACACATAGGGCGGCACCCATCTCCGTTTCAATAGCCCTGGGCCACACAGCAACTTGCAATCACTACAGCAGGGGGCTAGTCCACTAGTAGTGGTGTGTGTTCAACTCCCATACTCATTCCCAAATGCTGAGTGCTAAGCATAAAAAGGCCTGGAAAACAGGATTTATATTCACAGGAATCCGAACCTGTATTGTTGTATATACTGACATTACAAAATTATGTGATTCTACAGAACATGTATGGTCAGCCAGGCATTTTTGAAATTATTCAGCCATGTAAAGCTACATGTTAAAACATCTTGAAATGAATTACGCTCCCAATGTCACAGAGTCTCTCTATGCTAGTAGATAGAGCCCTACATGTATAACTAGATGATCCATATGTACACATTACTTACACACATAAGAGGCTCTTCAGTCATCCTTCCCAAGTATTTCTTCTTTTGTTCTGCACTTCCTGCAATAATCACTGGCATTTGCTGGAAGTACAAAATCAGCACAATTTTAAACTTTAAGAAAATTGATTCATTGTAGATGAACAGTTTTTTTCAATATCAAAATCAAATGCCGTATTGTTAGCATATCTTTATAACAACTTACGTCTACATGAAGATCAATTTAGACAACTGAGAGATGAAAACTCAATACATTTCACAAGCAATGAAAGAAGTGTACATTTGCATATTTCTTAATGTATGTATATGTATATGGGTCCTCACCCCAAGAGAGTTGGCCTCGATGGCAGTTTGGATGCCTGTACAGCCGTACGCAAGTTCTTCTGTGATCATGCAGGCATCAAAGATCCCCAGATCCATGCCACCTGAGTACATGTACAAACAAACAACAAGTGTTACGTACTAGTGCTTCTCTATTTTTTCAGGGATATATATACATAAGGTACATAAGGCAAACATAAGGATTACAGAATCAAGAATAGAAGGCTGAAATTTGAGTGAAGCACTTAAAAAACAAATGATAAAATTTGGGCAGAGCCATCCTACTATAGCCTGGAGTCCAGCCCTATTAGCTCCCCAAGGTTGGCAGGGTAGCAGATCTCGATCTTAGTATACTGATTCTTAGGGAGCAGACTAGAGCAAGGCTGGACTCCAGGCTAATCCTACCACTAGACCTGAATCTTCAAAAGGCTGACCCACAGGACAGAATCAGCTGGAGAGCAGCAATCAGGCCAGGGCAACATTCCAAGTCCAACCCTCGAGCAACGAGGAACACGGGACGTTAAATGGATAGTGAGTGTGGTTGAGTGTAGACCAGTACCTGATAGATAACTGGAAGAACAACTCACCACATTCTGCAGGAATATGGGTGTTCATCAGGCCTAGCTCCCATGCCTTCTTCAGGACTGGGACAGGATACTACAGAACGAAAAACAAAATTGTCTCAATACACAAACTGCATTATCTTTAATCTGGAACCTACTGTTACAAACTGTTAAAACCCTACTGCTACATACTATTAAAACAAGGTAATTCTTTTCTAAGTTTTCTCACTATCAGGGGTCTCCCCAGCTCT
The DNA here is from genome assembly GCA_013266295.2 of Branchiostoma floridae x Branchiostoma japonicum. Taxonomy (NCBI): domain Eukaryota; kingdom Metazoa; phylum Chordata; class Leptocardii; order Amphioxiformes; family Branchiostomatidae; genus Branchiostoma; species Branchiostoma floridae x Branchiostoma japonicum. Next base: position 10,267,189 of record CM023828.1, read on the forward strand.
AAATTTTTGTTTTGCATTGTCAAACCCTTTTAGTTTTACAATGCAAAGTGCCATGTAGAAATTTGGGGAGCCCGGCAAATTTTGAATTTCTTAACCCTCTTCAACACAACTCAAGGGGCAAATTCTACATGGATTCATCTTGATTTTGGGGATATTTCTTGTTGCTGTTGATCACAAAAGTGTCGTATTGGGTTTCAGATAATCAGTCATTAATGCCCGGGGGTTGTGAACCTTAATAGCCATCAGTAGTACCTCTCCAGTTTTGTCGTATTCCGCTGCCACAGGAATGATCTCTTCACGTGCAAACTTGCGAGCCAGGTCCTGGAACTCCCTCTGTTCATCTGTCAGCTCTGGAAAATACAGGGAAAATTTAACCAACAACACATATGAACAAACACATATACAGAAGTACATTTGATGGGCTGTGTAATATTTCAGCCTGCCAGGATTCAGATATTTACATAACTACAATAGCAATGATCACATGTTTAAACCTATGCCCAATCCCCACTTCCCACGATCCCCACTTCCCACGATCCCCACTTCCCACGATCCCCACTACCCACGATCCCCACTTCCCACCATCCCCACTTCCCACCATCCCCACTTCCCACCATCCCCACTTCCCACCATCCCCACTTCCCACCATCCCCACTTCCCACCATCCCCACTTCCCACCATCCCCACTTCCCACCATCCCCACTTCCCACCATCCCCACTTCCCACCATCCCCACTTCCCACCATCCCCACCTATTTGGCCCGAAAATGAAGAAATTGAATCCATTTAACGTCCATATACCTATGGTATATGGACTGAAAAATCCAGTTGAAAGGTTATTGAGCAAAAGATACCATTCTATTTGTGACTTATACAAATGTAACGTTACAGAAAAGATAAGATCGTTACCGAATGAGTAGCCCCGCCCACCAGCAGGTGACCCCTCAGAAGTGGTGGCGGCCGGGCTGGGCGCGGTGGCCTTGGTACGCACATGTTGCCGCAGTCTGCTCGCAATACGCAGGTACTGGAGGGAAAATACACAAATTATGTCTAAATGCTGACAATTCTAGAAAAAAACGATTTTTGTGATAAAGACTTGGTGAAAGACCGTGTAACAATTAGGCCTCACTGTTAAAATACAACCGTTTTACAGATCTAAGTTTTGTTGTGTACTTTATGAGTGAATCCTATACATTTGCCAAGGAAAACAAATACTATTAGACCACAGAAGAATCTAAAGACTGACTGATGGCTATCAAAACCTGACATTTCATTCTGATAGCCAAATAATGGACAGTTCACTGACTGTGAAATCTACGTACGAAGTTACCACGATCCTTGACCCCTAGGTCACAAATTTTACATCTTTGCCTCTGGCTCCGGAAAACGAATACCTGTTTTGTCTTTTGGGTAAAAACTGGAACATCAGGTGCTGTTCTCTCTCGTGATACAAATTATCTAACAAGGAACAAGCCACTCGTGCCTTAGCAGGACAGTACAGGAGTTGTTGTGTCCTTGTCACAACATAAGGTGTCACACGGCCAACCATACTTTTCAGCAATATCGGCCATCAATCAGCCCGAATTCATCATCAATCTAGAAACTCTGTTCTCTTATATGTTACAGTAATCGAAGAACACTCTTAGAGTACGCTGTGTCCACTAAAGAAACGACAAAACAGAGATTTTCTTCACCTGTCCAGCACTCGGGATCAGCCGCGACGCCATCTTGTTGGGGTTACGCAAACGATGGGTTACGCAACAGCGCCATCTGGCGATAATGTCAAGAAATGCATAGATGCCTTCCACCTGCGGTGAGTTGTCTGGCGTTTGAACAAACAAAGTGGTTTGAGGCGAATGTGATTTAAATCCCATATAGGCCGTTCACATTTCACCAAATATGACTGGTGTAAATTGAATTTGGCCAAAATCCATGTCAAATCCAATTTAATCATGTAACCAAACCTGTATTCATATACACTGTACTAGTATTTTGTCTGCCCTGGCCTCTTCCCTCATGCATAACCTCAATGAAAAGCGGCCAGCAGGCTCAAACAAACAAACAAACAAACAAACAAACAAACAAACAAACAAACAAACAAACAAACTAACTAACTAACTAACTAACAAACAAAGAAACAAACAAACAAACAAACTAACTAACTAACTAACAAACAAACAAACTAACAAACAAACCAACAAACCCCAATATGTGAACGTATTACTAGTACTCCTACAAAATTCCTGACGTATAATATCCAAAAAGAGCTCGAAGATCTCTTGAAATGTTTTTTTTTAAATTTCCTTGTTTAATTTAACTACTCAATGAAGCTGCTGTGACAAGACACAACACGGTGGATCACTAGTGCTGCATAGCAACAGTTTATTCGACCCATAGAAGACATGCATGGTAAATCTCCAAGCGATTATAAAACCGAACATTGCAAGTCATACAGCAAGTAGTAGCCAAGTACACATGTGTTAACTCCAGAAGTTATCTTTATCTTTGCTTTTATGAGGCACTTGTAACAAACGTCTGAACATGACATTTCTAGGCGCAAATAAAAAGATTCTGAAAATTTCAGTCGTAAATAAAGACTACATATACTGTCAAAATTAACAGAATTAAACAAAAATTAACAAAAAATTTCGTATTCGGTGATATGTTCCTAAGTGTGAATTTTGCGCTACAATGATTATTATTTCCCTTAGAACATATAATGATGAACTACTTAATATAGGTCTAGAAACAGGTCTATCTGTAATATCTGTTTCTCGACAACCAATGATTCTATATGAATACACATTAGCTTTTATATGCGTTTAACGGACTAATTATTAAATCAAAGCATGTTATGACACTACATGATTATTTTGAAGTATCGTAAACACGATACTGTCGGCCCGAAACGTGCCGAAGAATACCGATGTCTTCCGACTCCCTAGGACGGCATTCTGGTGCAGCCCGAGTCCAGGTACCTCATCAGGCGGTTGACGAAGTAGTGACAGTTGTTCCAGTACAAGTTGTACGACCCATAGCGAGACTTGTATTGTCGGGTGAAGAACTCGGCCTGTGCAGAGATAATGTTGTAATAATGACCCAAGCATGTCCAAAACACGAGACATGAATACTTGGATACTTAGATACTTAGATACTTAATTGACTTAATTAAAACCAAAAGTTCTGCTACAGTACCAAGTGGTCCATATGCATAATCCTAGTTGTCCTTCGTTTTGCCGACACCTACCCACATACCAAATCTCATGAAGATCCATCCACTTCTCCGGCTGTTTTATAAAATACATAAACCTACGGCACTGAAAACATAACTTTCTTGGCCAAGGTAACTACTGATTATTTACGACATCATGCATGATCAGTAGCAGTATATACATTGTAGTGGGCTATATATACCTGGGCTCGGGTACAGGTGCTGTGTCCAGCTGCCGACCTGGTCCAAGAGACAGCACAGTCAGACGGGCAACGGCGACCTGCCCACGCCACCTGTCGGTTGCACCAGGAATAGCAGTGTTAACGTTGGGTTTTTTTCAAGCAGTGCCTCAATACATGTATATGCATGGAAATCAAACAAACAGTCCCTCAATATGCTTTGAGGGGATGTTCGTTAGTATAAGACAGTGTGAAGTCCAACATGGCATGCACGTATAGTTAGGACCATACATATACACGTATAGCTGTAACTACGGTCAAACTGTACACGCAACTGCCACAAACCAGTTAGGAAAGATGTTATTTAATATATATACCTTTCTGGACCAGGCGCTTGCCCCTACGCCCCACTCGAAGACTTCTCCGCGGAACAGGAGGACGCGGTGCGCCACTACCCATTGTCCCACCGTGTCCACACCACGGCGGCGGCGGGACAGGCTGGTCGTGCCGTGGAAGAACGGGGCAGTGCGAGCTGGAAGCACGTGGGACAAATAATAGATATCTTCTGAAACAACTACTACAATGTTGTTGATGCATCTTTCATATCACTTACATAAAGAACGGAATCAAAGAAGTAAAAGTAAAACAAACTGTCCTTAAAACTGGGAATACGGCTAGTCCTTATTCAGCAATACTGCGAAATTGAGCACTTTTAAAATAGTCTAAAAGGTGGACAAAGAAACTGTATAATATGTATGAATACGAGAATATCTAAACTCAAAATCACCTGTGTTACTTGAGCGTGGATGGCCGTAGCACGAAATGTCCCCGTTGACCACTGCCCCAGAGGACTTGACGCCGGACAGTGGACCGTACAGCGGAATGGACTGGACGTTGGAGCGAGTCTACATACACAGAACGATATCGATTTAGTTCAAATCACAGTCGACACAAGCAATGAAAACTCAGGCTAGCATAGTCAACGTTGTTCAGCAATTCCGCGTTAGGGTAAATCTCCAGAAATGCAGGATACCAGTACTATTGAAATACTAAAATCGAAGTAAGACACCACGACAACGGACATTCAGAATGTCTACTGCATGCCGTAGACAACATATTGCAGTTTTCATAACTGAATGGTCAATCAGTCCTGAAGAAACAGGTGTAACGTTACATATATATCTCTTACACCCACAATGTTTCATCCCTTACCAGACCGATACATTTCCTGTAGGACGGTGCCGCGGGACTGGGAGCTGTATACAAACAGAAGATGAAAATTGGTGTAATCATATAACTGTACATCGTGTTCAACTGCACATCTATGGAAATCATGTTCTCGATCTGTGCAGTTCAAAGTGAAATCATACGGTAATTTCACATGCACCTACCTCTTCGACTTCGCCTCCGCCGCCGCCTCCGCCACCACCCATCGGACTGCCACACGAGGGCGAACACAAGAAGCAGGAGCAGACATGCTCGGATCCTATATTTGAGATGAAATTGAACTGGTGAAATACGTCAAAGTACCCTTTGCAGCAATAAAATACATCACAAGAATTGAAACATCTTCTAGAACAAAGCTGAAAGTTTGTAAATTTCTACAGCTACGTATACAGTCTTTGCCGAAGGAATTCGGCTATGTATGTTTACTACAAAATCTCTATCTTCTAAATTGAAAAGCTGTACATGTATATCGCTTTTGTGTCCTGGATTGGTGAATAACAGATGATATCATAACAAACTTACAGAGTTGTGGCCGAAACAACAAATCAAACACATGCTTAAATTAATTAAATCTCTTCACTGACGACACTCGGCACACATACTCCACATGCATTTTTTTACATCCATAGACAAATTCAAATTTCTAATGGGGCTACACAAACCTTTTATAGCAAAACGCGTCTTTGTTTCTACTACATGTATTACTAAAGAGTGGGTTGAATTTATTTAATAGCTGTTGTACCAACTTTATACACGTTTTTTTTTTGTGACCTGCACTTAACTTAATTTTGAAATCAGTATATGCCAAGGTGCAGCAGAAAAATCTTAACGCTTCATATCAGTACATTCATCCATCAGACTTGAAAGACCACTTAGAACTGTCTATGATACCCATTGTTATAGTTCAGCCAATGCCGTTTCGGCCAGCTTGTGCACGTGGCAAAATTAATTACCAGCTAGCCTGAAGCTATGGTGGATCTGGTCTCCACCAGACTAACAACGGCAGGTCTAGTTTTGCCAGGAGTGAACACCGTAGAGTTCATTTGCCCGCGCAAATGTTACCCTTGTCGTGGCCCACTAGCACTCTTTTTGCCAATTATCTACCGATTGCCGAATCTAACCATCGATCTGTAACCCCATAGAAGGGGGCAGATGGAGGCAATTGTGCTTCTATCTCTAGCAAGTGCTACATCTTCAAGAAGATGTCGGGTTGGGAAATTCTTACGTGTTCTGGATATTTTTTCCAAAGCCCATTTCCTGCTCAGATCTTGTTCAATATGAAGCATAGGTCCCGTAAAACTGCATTTTCATATATCTTTAGATCAATATATATATGTCATCATTTCGTAATTTCCGTTTAATGATAAGAATAATCCACAAATTTAAGGCAAAATGCAAGGAACTCACAAAACAGTGACATGTTAATCTACAGTTGACATCATGGCCATGCAAGCATTTGACGTCATTAGACTATGGCTTGCCTACGTATACGTTCAAAATATGGCCATACATGTACATTGTAACACAAGAATGATAAACTTACTTCATTATGAGTTGGAGTAAACGCTTGTTCCTGTCAGCAAAAGATTTCTGTCGCTGAAACAGGACAACTTATTAGCAAATCGCCACTTGAGGAAATGATTAGAAAAATGATTCTGGTTTCACGTGTGCCGTGTTTTAGAAGTGCAGTGAACCTTGAAGAATTTATGAATATTCATGAGCGCAAAATCTTACGCGCCGCACACTGGATGTACCACTATGTCAAAAGTAGTAAACACACATATACTGAAGTGACACAGTCTATACCATACTGGGTTTACGCTCGTCCCCAAACACGATCGATCTGTGAAAGCGAGCGCAAACTTTATATCCTAGCAGATGTATCAATTGGGCGTGCTTTGTGGCCTTTTCTGTGTTTCGACGTCTTTCTCTGGTGATACATTTTTTTTGTTCCACCTCCCTTTAACGTTACTGTAGAACAGTATATGGTACGATTTAACAATAGTTTGAGAACACACCAGGTGATATGCGTCTTATTACGATAATGAAAATATTCAGATAAACTGATACTGTAATATAACTGCCCAGAACGTCTATTACTTGTATAAATATCTAGGATTTATTGGCATACGCACCTCTATATAACTTGGGCGATAGCGTCCCCAGCTCGACCACTCCTGTACAAGTATTTTGGGGCCACACCGGTGAAGAGTATAAACTAATAGCTTCAACTGGTACGAAAAAAGAGCGACGAAAACATGGGGATTCCAACGTTGATCCTTCTAATCGTCATTGCTTCTGTGGCGACAGGACAGCAATACACCAAGTGTATTCGTGAGGTATGGAAAGGTTGCGTCGTCGTAGTACGGATGTTCAAGTCTTTTTCTCTTCTGGCCTGCAAATTTGAGGCTGCTGAGTTGTATATCCGCTATATGTGTTGTGCAAAAAGTTTCCGTTTGAGATTTGGTCCCCTTTCTGTGATGTAGATTTTGTATGATTTGGACACTATATATGAATTCGAGCAACAAACAATATTTCCCGATTTACCTGTGTACTAAAAGTACCAACGCCGTTTTGAATTTTCCCAGGGGCGGATCCTTCCGTACCCTCTGGACACGTCTGGTCGCAGCCAGGATAAGGACACCACCGTGAACCAGGACACTTCGTGCACCGACCACCCCAGCTCTAGCAACTCCGGTGAGAGACCAGTTTTAGAATCACCTCTTTACTTTATCAAATGCTGATCATTTACCATTTTATTTCAAGTTCGAAAAATATGTTTTTGCTGTCGTTTTGAAGCGTTGGATAGAGTATTAACTTGAAGAGAATACACATTTGAGGGCTCACCTTTTCACAAGCCTTCCCCAATTTATCTCCCGTGAAAGGTTGGGATCATGTAACATTATAACGCAAATGATCGAAACATACACTTACTTTCAATCAGCGTTAAACCATGAGCCTATGTTGTCTCCGTATGTTCTTATCGGATGCATTTGTTCATTTTAGGACAGGGTTACACTTAGTGTAGCAATCTGGGACTTTACTAGGACACTACTCTGTATAGTCTTGGCCTGAGTGTACCTGTGATGATGTATGATGTATTTAGAGGTTTTGCTCTACATTATTACAGTCGCCTCTGCCCCGTTCTTCCACGGCACGACCCCCCTGTTCCGCCGGCGGCGTGATGTGGCCGAGGTGTGCACGCTGTGTACCGTACACCGCGTCCTCCTCTTCCGCGGGGAGGTCTTCGAGTGGGGCGTCGGGGCCGACGACTGGGAGGATAAGGTACGTTGTGTAAAGGATAGTAGAAAAACTTCTTTACGGGGAATCACTTGAAACTGGATAAGAGATGCAAGCATAGAATTACAAATTTGAACTGCTCAAATACGTGTTACAGTCTCCTAAACAAAATCTGGCAATTCTTAAATTTCTTTTCCAGATCTGTCTCTAGATTCTCTCACTCCATGCTTAAAACGGTTGCCTATTAGTTCAGGTTCGGAAGTTTATCAGTTCCCCAAATTAGAAATATTGCCGCTCTATGGTGTCCAAATGTCCTGCCATCAACACATGACAGGTCTCACGCAACCAATCAACTAACGAGAGCTTTTACGTCAACAGTGTCGTAATTCTTTCCTATAATGGGTACTTCATCTGGCTGGTAATATCCTGTTGTACCCTTTTCGTGCATGACCTACTGCTGCAGTTTATTATGTGTCCGACAGGTGGCGTGGGAAGGCTACCGCTGTCCGTCCGACTGCCAGATTCTTTGGGCGAATTATGCGGCCGGTTACAGCACTTGTACCCGAGAGCAGGTAAGAAAGACGATCCGTCGAAAATTTCCCACGCTTCTCAGCTTACCACAAGGAACTTTTTTTCAATTAGGCCATAGCAAGTAAATTTTATGGATGACATCCTCCGGAGACTCCAAAATTAATGCGAGAGGGCGAAAAAAAAACAAGGCAGGCCAAAAAAAACAAGATTCCTACATTTTCAGATTTTGAGATCGTAAACCTCGTTGAACAAGAATTTAGGCGGTAAAACATGATATCATACCCAACAGGTCTTCTGTCGCTGTATTCAACAGTATTACCTGTCCTTGCAGATGTGTCTTTATTAAATAGAACAAAAAAAAGAGCTAGCTGTACCATCTTCAAGGCATATACTACACTGGGTATTCATTTGTAATGGAACACCCTGGACTGTCAACACTTGCCATCAAACACGAGGAATTGCGCCTCAAGTTTGCTGGATCCCTGGTGGTCTCTGAGTTAAGAGATTGGCTACCAGGCAGAACACAGGGCTCAATCACTGACAAAGTGACTCATAAACCGAACTGTCTGGAAGCCATACTCTACCTATATTGTGCCAACTGTTACAACACCGATTTGTCTCTGAAACAACTTTGAAAAAAAGAAGTGACTAAATAAAATTTTCAATTATTGTACAAATGGTTTTGATTCAGTGGCAACATCACATATAAAATGAATAAAATACAACATTGTATCAAAGTAAAAATAAAAGAATAAATCAGAGCCTTGTCTTGCCGATGGACGTTCATGACATATTTGCCCTTTTTTGGCATGTTGACCACCGTCGCAGGGCAACAAAATTTCTTGTTTTTTTTTCTGAAATCAGGCGAAAATCAATGCGCGCGAGGATGTCATCCATAAAATTTACTTGCTATGGCCTTATGAAAAATGGACATGATTAATATTGTTTTAAAAATCTACGATACCGTTGTACCAAATTTTATTGTACAATGTATACATCTGTAAATGCCAATAAAGCGGTAACTTTTTCAATTTTTTTTCTGTTCTTTGTTTCATTGTACTCTCTTCCTTTTCTTTTCTAGGCTGAGCAGTTCACGCGAGATTTCAAGGCTCGCTATGGCACCTACAACCTCTTCATCAACAACTGTCATCATTTCGTCAACCGCCTGATGAACTACCTGGACTCGGGCTGCACCGTCATGCCGTGGTAGGGAGTCGGGCGTCTTCGTCATTCTTCGGCAAGTTGTCGGGATGACGTCATCGATAAAGGCGTCGTTTTCAGAGAGATGAAGTAATAATTCTAAGGAATTATTTGAACAAGTGATGTGAATAAAAGATGTATCAATATTACAAAATGTACTGTACTTACTTTCTTGTGTAATTTTGCTTTGGTATACACAAAGCAACGTGATCGGTCGTTGATATAATTTTTTGATACAAATCATATCACTTCCTAAAAGTTTTGTGATGGCAAATATTGATTTTACAAAGTTACCTCGTCAAGAAACACCCCTGTGATCGGTACAATAGACCAGTCCTCTTTAAGGAAGTGCGTCATCGCTTATTAGAATCACGTGACCGTAATTTCCGGTTTGCGCTACTTGGAAGCGGTGCTTCGAAACTAGCGTCAGGGACAAGGTGTTTTCGTCCCTTAATTTCTCAGATTTGCCTGCCATTTTGCACCACAAACATGGCAAAGGATAACGAGGGAGAGGAGAAGAAATACGGTAAGTCGAGCAACATGTTTTCCGAGAGAAAATGAGGTTAAAGATGGCGGAAACGTAGGGAGAGGGCGCGATCTTTAGGGGCGTCAAGACTCAAGTGTTTGTCGGGCGCCCTCTTCTAAAGACGCCGTCAAAATTATGTACAGCGCAGTGGAGAGCGTATAGATCTTTGTAACGGGACTTGCGATTACAGGATTCCCTGCTATCTCCAACCCTTCATCTTGTGCAGAATTTATTCCCTGTTTCAGAAAAGTCCGTTAATGAGAATATGATGAAGTACTGCCACTTCACTGACTTGTTTGCAGTGCCTTGTCGGCCCACCCATTGTCACCTGTTGTTGTTTCCGCGTCAAGGTGTGCCAGGCGCTTTACGTGCGTCGTGACAGGTGTGCCGGATAGCTTGTTCCTGCTTTTACATCCTGTTTTACACATTCTAACTCGGAATAACGTCGTGTAAAGTATCAAAAATTACATTTAGAGAAAAATTGACACATTTTGAGGCCAAAACCCCCCAGAAAATTTCATTATCTTGGTGGGAGGTAATTTTGAAAGTATGACGTATGAGTCAACACATGTCTACTTCCTTGTTGACAGGAATTGGGCGACGCCCTGTGGCAAGAAAAATTTTGTTTACACTCCTTGAAACAATTAGAAATGTAAACTGAACTGATATACAACCTGGTAATTATCTTATGCCAAGGTTTCTTGATAAATATAGGTTAGCATATATTTTTGAGACATTGAAGCTAAAAGATCGAATTTGAAGCAGATGCCTACAAAAATAACTTATGTGTGGTTACAACAAGGACATTGGTTACAACACAACGAGTAAGGGTTAGAGCTCATAGCATGCCCTTGAGGTTTCGAAGTTTATGGTTCGGAAGAAAATTGTGTTTAATGAACTGTAACTTGGACACAAGTACACATATATTTAGGAAGCTACATTGTAGACATGTCCTGACAACTATCATTATTCAATTCATACAGTAATGTGAAACCCGTTATTTTACTTTTTGTAAGATATTCAAACTACTGATAGTATTACAGCTTGTTATAGTATTACAGATGTCCTTTTTCTTAGAAGGACAAGTTGTTTATATATGATATGAGGGGATGTCACTATTCCAAATGTGTCTGGTTCTGACTTCTGAGTCATGTTTCTGTGGTTGACTTGTCGATGAATCAACCCTGTATAATTATGTGACCTAGGCTAGAGAAAAAATAATCCCTGCAAATGTTACATGCTTTTCCGAAGTAAATCTTATGGACTTTTTCCTACGAAATGAAGTTGGATCCTTTCAAATGTGATATGGAAAATCAAATCATGGCTGTTGTTCTGTATTCAGACTGTTTCTAAACTCCTGACCATATGCTGTGGAGATAGTGGCATACCTACCTGGTAGCCTGGATACTGTCACGGCAGATTTAGTCAGCTTTTCTAACTTACAGGCTATAGCTGGATAGGGTTGCAATCAGACTAAGGCCTAAGAAACAAATGCAGTGTTCGAAATACCAACTAGCACACTAGCAATTGCAACCTGATTTTCTTGTGTGCTAGTTGCTCCCTGACTCAGGTAGCGCACCACGCAACCTGATAATATGTACCGCTGAACTCAAAGGTGCACACTGTGCTACCTGGTTCAAAAAAGTATTTCAAACACTAAAACGACACATACAGTGATGTATGATATAGGTATCATATAGCTAATTAAAAAAGAAGATGCATCCGACAAGTGTTCTATTTCCGATGGCCTCCGATGATTTGTTTACAAAGTCCTATATTACATGTCGTTGTCACCAATGACTTCCAGTTCTAACATTAACATGTAGTCAAGAGTAAATACACCCAACAATAATGCATTGGTGCAAAATGGCCGAATACAGCATTTTTCAAGTTGAAATAAAGGAACAAACAAACAAACAAAAAATATTCAAACAACAAAATTTACATTCTCTACACAAGCCTACACAATACTGTACAACGTATAGGCCTCCATCTTGCTAGGTGACTGGTATTTGATATTGTAGCAAGAAAATGCAATTAACGTTCCAGTTAATATCATTAGCCACTTGTTGTTGCACTCCTAGGGAACCACAATGAGAAAGAAGGACTGAAAGGTCCAGTAATTATCTTAACAATCATGGACAGGCCCAAAACAGTCTGGATTTTATCTTGTTTTGTTAATAGTCTTACTCTATCTGGAACCTAGACTTGTGGACATCTAATTTGCCTTCAAGCTATGTAACCATGGTAGATCAGTCAAACAAGTCTTTTTGAATGACCAGTGACTAAATCCATTCTGTGTCTATTGATTGGTCATTCAAGGTAGTTTTTAGAATATCTAGTGCAGGTTAGGTGCAGATAGACATCAGAAATACCTGCACAACTCCATTTTTACATAAAATATATGTTATTTGCAGCAATTGCAGGTGGTATTTTGAGTTTTTATTACTGGCTAAGATACAGGTGACATCAAAAAGTGTACATGTACTTTTAACATGAAATTGTTCAGTATAACGTTCAGTGTTTTTCTTGCCATTTTAGTTGTTTGGAATTGTGTCTAACCATGACAGACTCGTGTTAACATACACCCACTGTACCGGTATGTGCCATGCAATCATCAACAACAAATGTTTGTTTGAAAACATTTTTATCTACGTTAAGGTCTCCAAACAGATAAAGGCATTTTCTCAAGTATGACTATACATGTAGTATGATTAGCATTTATTAAACTGAGCTTTGGCAGCCTTATAGTGAATGGTATTTTGACTTGATAGAATGGATATTACCGTCGCTTTGTGTAAATATACCTGTCCATAATGATACCCAGGAGGCTTGTTTGATACTCTAGCCGCGACTTCCTTTATTTTTTTGTCATGATTCGTGGCAAAGGAAAGAAGGGAGTCAACGTGTGTGCAGTGCCCCTATGTGCTTGGTGTGCATTGAACGAGGTTGAATAACCGCGAAACCCGATCTGCTCGGACAAAAGACGCTGCCGTCACTGGACATGGAGATGGCGATCTATTTACGAAAACAAAGGCGGGGTTGCCCTCGTCGGCTCCTTTGTCCCCGGGCATTATTGTGACGACTATTTTGGTTACCGTATTTAGGGAGTGCCACAGGGTCGTCACGCCACCTCTCTGCATATACAGGTGTCAGTGCGGCAGTGTGCACAAAAATGCTAACCTAGCTGTTACAGATGCATATTTCTACAGAACTATGTATAAAATGTTGTAAACAAAGTTACATGGTGTACACTTGAGAGAGTCATTGTCCGTATGCATAGCTTATGTGTTTAATCAAATCAGATATTTCTATGGCTGCTACAAACACCTGACTGAATACCTTTTCATATCTCTGAGGTGTTAAGAATTGACTTTTCTTTATTATGACAATAGTGTTTGGAACATGTGTTTACAAAAACAACAGTATGACTCCAAACAAAATTCAGGGTCAAGGTCACAAGTCCTGTTGACGTCATCTGACCTGTGTGGAAATTTTCTGTACCCTTCGGTAATGGTGTTTTGACATGGTTGCCTGACAACATATTAATAATTCAGTGAAACAAACCTCTACTGTACTGTACAGAATCATTTGTCACTGTTTTGGTCCAGAAAAAACTTCTGAAGACAAAAATGTCTTCCTTTGGAGACTGAATATCTATCAGTGATGTTAATTTGTTGCAGTTTATTCTTATGTTAGATCAGATACCAGAACTGCATGAATACAAAAGCGCAAAATTAATGTGGTAAACATAATTAACAAAATACATCTAGAACTTCCTTGTTAGTCTGAGTACCATTGCATAGAAAGACAAATTGTATTTTAAGATTTAAGTTATCAAGAATGAGATACTACCTCATTGGATACCAAATATTGGGTTATGACAATCATTTACATCTTGTCCATCTCTCTTAGCATGTGACAGTAATTTGTGTAAAGTGTCAAGGAAACTGGTTACAATGACTAGCAGACTGTCCCGTTAATATAAAAAAATATATAACTTGTAATGATCTACACACATAAAAAAGAAATTTCCTTGGTAAAGACATGTGCATGACACAGTGCCCAAGAAGATGTACGCATTGATTCAAATGGTATTGGCAAACATGGTAAAAAGATGTACGATAGACTGCAAAACACTGCAATGTAAATTTAAAGGAACCATTTCAGACAGGTGTGTTTGTTTTGAAGTCTTGTTTGGAGAAGTGTCCACTTATGTCAGATCTTCTTTTGTTGCAGGTGACCCGGCAAAGTTTGATCCTGAGTTCAAAGGTCCCATTGAAAACAGGTGAGTCAACAGTAAGGTTAGGAAAAGCTATGGCGAACAACCTAGGAAATCGACAACATTTACCTAGAGATGTACACTCACATTTAAATATCCATGTAGATTATTTAGCTAACATGTGATTATGTATTTTACTTCATAATAATGTTACAGGGGAATCTAAGGATGAAAGTGATGATGTGCCCCCAAATACTATAAATCATGAAATGTTGTCAAGTTTTACTAGGTGTGGTTTTGTATGTTCGTGGTTTTTGCGGGGACCTCTCACCACAAACTTGTTACACCATGCTCGGTTGCCCATTGTGTTACCATGGTTAACGTTGTTTCTTATTTCTCCTTCTACCTGGAAATTGAGTCCTTGCAAACTTAAAATCAATGGACAGAATAGAGGGAAAATTAGGGGATGATATGTTTTATTAAATTTACCATATTGGACCTCCCCATTATCTTTGTTTGTTCTTTGATACAACAGACTAGCAGAATTTTGTACCAAACAATAATTATTTCTGAAATGTTCTTCACACATGAATGACAGCCTTTTTTAAAAATGTGCTTAACCCTTTAGTTTTATAAGTCTATATTTTACATGAAGATTTAATGTAGTCTGGTAAAACATTGACTCATATGGACAAGAGAGTACTAGTATGCCAGTTTTCCGTCTTTACTGTGAACTGCCATAACCCAGTTTCCGATCGTGAGACCCTCGCTCTCTACATGCGATTGCCAACATCTGTCCATTACTAATGGAATCGACCCCCTCTTACTTAATTTGATTAGACTTCTGAATTATAGTCATTTGGAAGTCACAGCGCTAACATGTGGTCAGATGATTGGATTTACCAGTCTTTTGGGACCACAGCTAGTGCATTTTGTTATCTTATTCAGGTCAATTCTTACTGGTTGCCAAACAAATAGTGCAGCTACAGTGTACCTTTGTATAATACTAATTTATAGGTAACATTTTTTGTCACTTTTTATTGCTCACTCAATTTTCATTATTGACATTTAAATGGAAACACTACTAGCAATTAAAATGCTTGGAGAAATGCTACATCAGGAAGTGCCTCTACAACCTAATTATAGAACACACACGTGTACATGTAACCAATAGAATAGAAAATTATTATTTACCAAAGATGGTGTCACAGGCTACAAATTTGTGACCACATTATTGTTTAGTCACTGCCTTCCTTTTCAGCACATGTAAGGCCAGTAGGCCACACTGACTTAATTTTATGGAGGACATGCTCTAGACACCCCAAAAGGCCAAAACTGATGTGAGCACGTGAAAAATGAAAAAAAGAAAAGAACCCTGAATTTTTAAATCTAAGTGAAACCAAAATAAAAGTGATCTGTCCAACCCACCCTGCCGAACGTACATGTACATGTAGATGGCATTCTATGTAGTTGATGATGATGCCACCTAGCCTGTTGTTGAGTTGGGGTGTGGACCCCCAGTAAACTAACTACATGACTTTGTAGGAATAGGATGTCACCCAGGCTAGATGCCACCCTGGCATGCATTATAGCAAATCTTTGCCAATAAGTGAGCCACAGTTTCGAGGACAGCACGTTTTTTTTTAAATTGACATGGATGTCGTCCATAGAATCAAGTCAGTGTGGTCATAGTCACGACAGATGAAGTCAGGTGTAATATGTATCGAAGATTGACAGCTTAAATTGGTTGCCAACAGCAATATGTATTTATGTGTAGTGACTGTAGTCTCATCTGGAATGTCTCAATGATATAAATAACCTGTGATTAGCATTGGGCGTTATACAGTAAATGAAGATGACTAAAAAAATTTTTTTTCTCATAGGACCATTCTGTTCAGAAAGATTTAGTTAGAATGGGTTTTAAAAATGAAAACATAACAGGTCAATTGGACATAACAATTGTTCTGATTTTGAGTATTTTGGAATTAAGTATGACACAATGTGGTGTGTATATGTTTTCATTGATTGATAGATATTCTGAAAAATAGACATCAGAGTAAGTCACCTCTTGATCTGCAAGCCTGGCGTGTGGTAGAGTAGTCACGACAGACAATTTAACATGTTTTCCAGCTGAGTCAGTTGCTGTATAGGGAAAACAGTCAGGCTGTGAGACTAATCAAGAAATACCAATGTTAGCAATGCTAAGCATGCACAGACACGATTTCATCCATATATGAATACAATAGCATATATATTGTGTATGTTACACAGTTACCACACTGTGAGTCACTAAGGAAAGGATTGAACAAACAAAAACATAAGACCATAACATTAGATGCAAACCTTATGCATCAGAATCCATGGTATAATAAGTAATAATTGCCATAACAATAAATGGCTTAAGACAAGTTTACGTTAGTCTTAGGCAATAATGAAACTTGTATGAAAGCATAAATTATGTATGATACCAAAATAGAACACAAAGCGTGCCTTTGACTAGTACAACACGAAAATCCATAACATGTAGGGATATGGTCCCATGTATACTGGGAAAAATGAGTTGTGATTCCATGACAATGTCACAACTTCATAAAAGATTAAAACAGAAAGAAATAACTTTGGATATTGATGGCGTATATTATACATGTATGTGGCACCCTAAATTCAAAGTTCAAAAGTTACAGTAGTATTTTTGAACCATGGAATACTTTGCTGTAACTGATGAATAGTTTACTGATGAGGTACATGTACTGTTTGTTTGTTGCAGGAGCTGTACAGATATCCTCTGCTGTCTCCTGTTTATCATTTTCATTGCTGGATTCCTGGCTGTCGGCATCCTAGGTAAGAAAAAAGGACATGTTTTCCGCAAATTTGGCAGGTCATTTTTTATTAGATTCAGATAACGAGCGATTTCAAAATACACGTACAATGTAAAGCTTTATCATGATTTTTCTTACAAATGGTAACTCAACTCACTCACTCCTTGCTCACTCAAAGTTAAACAATGTGGTTATTACAGTTTCTCCAGAATTTTTGTGCATAATAGTCCAAATCAATTAAGTTGCTTTAAGCTGTGTTCAATGTATCGTCTCAATTGTGAGGTTTTGTAGCTTTTCTAATAACTGATTGTGTTTTTGTGTTCTTCAGCATGGGTGCATGGAGATCCCAAACTGTTGCTGTACCCCACCGACTCCCAGGGAAACCTCTGCGGCAATGGGAACTATGCGTAAGCACTGATTGTGTTGACTTATCCCCGATGGCAACAGTTAATCAAGTCTTGCACAGATGAAAGTACAAGATTCTTTACCCTCTAATGATGTTCTTTGCAGATGTGAAGCTGTATTATGCAATAGAAGAAGCGGGAACAATTATCGATAAATTCTTCAATGACTGCTGTATCCATTATATTAAATTTTGTACCAAGTCCTATAAAATGTCATGTAAAAGCCTTTATATTATTATCGTTAATTTCAGCACAGTGATTCCTGTTTCATACCTATAGCATAGAAGCATTAATTTGCATAATATAATGGTTTAGAATCCACATGATCACATATTACATGTGTGAGAAGACTTTTGTCCAAAAAAGTTCAAAACAATCGTGTAACAGTAAACTAAAGGAAGACTAATCATGAATAGAGCTATAGCTAGAAGAGGACAATATTGATGAAGAAAGCAAGCATGATACAGCTTGTACAAAAAGCCATACTAGAATGAACAGGAGTACCAACTGATGTTGAATGTATGTGTAAAGTAACTTTATTTATTTTTTTCTGCCATTCTACTGCAGGACCAGACCGAACCTGCACTTCTTCAACCTGCTGGACTGTGCAGGTTTCGCTAGTGTGCTGAACGGCTGCCCCACACCACAGGTAAACCTGGGGATCCAAACTGCCACTGTCCTCATGCCTCAACTGGGCTGGAAAATGTTCCTCATTTTACTTTGATTTTTTCTACAAGGCTTTTGCCAGCTCAAAATTTCTTTTCAACCTCCGAATTTTTGTTTACAAAAATCTGACCAGACAAAAATTGTGCAGTTCAATCAAATCTAAGACTTTTCCATATCGAAAATGTGCTGGCCTTGCCTTTTAAGGATGTCAACCTGAAGGATCTTGGCCGACAAGCTTGCCTGACTGCAAACTCTGTCACACAGACAATGGTAGTGTGTCATAATCCAAAAACAATGAGCACTGTGGCATTCTCTCTCCATATTCATGACTCTTGTGCTGTAGGTATGTGTGGAGGCGTGTCCCACAGAGTACTGGGCATTTGCCATAGAGCTGGCAAAGATGGCGGTCCCGGGCGGGCAGCCTGACTGGTCCAAATTCATCTGCACCTATGACGTCAATATCACAGGCTCGGTGAGTGTGAGCAAACCTTGTGATCTCTGACCTTCCTCTTGTCGCACATACTATAGGTTTGTGTGACGACTTGTCCTACAGAGTACTGGGCATATGCCATAGAGACAACCAAGATGAACCTGGGCACGGAACCGGATTGGTCCAAATTTATCTGCGTAGACGGCGTGACGGTTGGCAGCGGGGCCGGGTTGGTGAGTGTAGAAAAACTAACATTCTCCCGTGTTTGTTTTTTTGTAGTAGTGGTGGCTGGTGGAGCTTGCCTGCATTTCATGTCACCTGCCGTTGTCAGCATTTAGTTTAACAGCACGTCTGCTATTAACCATTATTTTCATTGTGACATTTTGTTTCACCATGCTTCTATCACAGCTTAATGTTGGATGTTTGAGATCTATGTAACATGCCATGTCATGCTATCATTTTTGTTTACATCATTGTAGCAAAATCATCTATTTGTTGTGCTATGTGTGCAAGCTAGATAGAAATGTCATGTCCTTGTTTTATTCACTAAATTTGATTTTTGTTACAGTGTTATTATTACTAAACACCGTGATGTGTTTGGAAATGTGTGTTTAGTATAGAGTGTGTGTCATATCACTTACTCTTTATGTTCAATAGTGCTTAGTGAGAAAGCTAGATGTGATGGCTATAAGAATATAATAACAGAGATAGTCGTGGGCTATTATAATTACAAGATTTTAATCTTTATCATACTAATGCAAGCCTCCAAATTTGCTGTGGTTTAGAGAATGATGTAGATGAATAAGCATGTTTAAGAAACATTGGTCAAATTAATCTGGATATTGTATGTGTACGGCAAGGAGAAAAGAAAATTAATGAAAATTGAAGGGATATTTTAAGTTCTATCACATCCCTTTGTTGTTTAAATAGTCTGCATTTTTTCCTTACCCTTTCAATCTAAAGACTGCTGCCCAGATTGAACAATATGTGAAGGATGGAAAATGTGCAGCCTACACCGTACCAAGCAAGGCCTGTAAGTAATTCTGGTGGAATCTTGTAAATTGGGCTTGATATAAAAGTCTGCTAAAAACATGTTGATTAGAACAAACAAGAAATTGTTTGGTACAAAATCCATTCAAAACATGAGAGGCAGTAAACTGTTTATTTTTCTGCTTTCAGTAACAATCTACTTGTTCCTTTTTGCACAGAAAAGTGTCCAACGTTGTGGAATTTTTCGTGATGTTTACATGAAAGTATGAAGAATAATGCCATAAAATTCATAAAGAATTGGGACAGGAATTATCTATAAGTGTCACATGAAGAAAGAATCTTTTGTTTCCAATTGAAAATAAACAATGCCAAGTGTTCTTGTCTATCTTTTTACCAACTTGCAATATGTATTTACCAAAGAGATAGGATGGTTTGATCATTGTGCATTTAGAGTTGCTGCTGGGTGACTCACTGTAGCAGATGCAATTTTTCTACTGAGAAGTCATTTATGTCACTCTGACATAGCAATAAAGATTATTATACATGTCAGTGATGCTCACATATTCAAAGATTATGGATACTTGGCTGAAATTTGCCCCCTTGTGTTTGACTAGACGGAGGACGCTGCATCCCGTCCCTGATCGAGACGGTCGCCAACACCGTGCTGACTACCAGCGCTGATGACATCCCTCTGGTGGATAGCGCCGGCAACAACGTCACCAGCAGTAAGATCTCAGCTGGAACAGCGTAAGTACTGTCATGTACTTTCTGATAATATTGTCTGCGTCCCTTGCCTTTACATGTAACTTATACATGTAACGTAATGATTAAAACAGAATGTTTGTGTAAAAGTTACATTCTGGTATCATGAATATGGTGCATATATTACAACACGTTGACATAGTACAGTGTCAAATTGTATCATTGTGTAAATCATTAAAAAGGATCATTTTTTTAAATCTACAGGGCATTGGCTCTGATCCTCAGTGCACAGGAGGTTGTCCAAGAGGTTTGTAGCTTATACTCTCAGACTACTGTTTGAGTAATACTATTAGTTATGCTAAGATGCTTGTGAAATTTTATGAGGTTTATGGATGGATAGTACATTTACATGTACATGCCTTACAAGAGAAATAGCTTGCAAGCTAATTTATATACACATCATACATACATGTAGTTTTCTGTGTTTAACAATTCTTAAAGATGACTTGTGTGTATTTCAGATATTCACAGACATGGTGTCCTCATGGTATCTCATCCTTGGGTAAGTTCTATTGCACCAGTCACAGTAGTTTCTTTACTAGCAATGTAGAAGTGTAAGTTTAACTGGAGAATCATGCAAGGATACTGATCTATGCTGCCACTTATTGTTAATTTCTAATACAGAACTACATGTAGATATGAGTACATAGTACAATTTTCACCTATAGCATGGCAGATTTACACTTAATGTTGATCTATTTATTAGCTGTATCATCAGCAAAACATTAAATACACCTTCAGCAAAAAAGGAAAGTACTTCTTTACTTTGTTTGATATGTTAATATGTAAGTAACTCAGGACAGTACATTTAAAGTACATTGTAATATTGGGAGAACCTTGTATAAGGAATCTCTGAGCTGTAGAATTGTTGACAATGGTTGTGTGTATACTTATTCTAGTACTCTAATCATTGCTGTTTCAAATCTGTAGTGGACTGGGTGCCTCAATGGTTGTCTCCTTCATCTACATTGTCATCATGCGGTAAGTGCAGCAAACGTTTTTGTCATGTTCAAGGGAAGAATGTTTTATAAACGATGTTGATTGTAATACTTTCTTTAGGAGTTAAGAATAATTGTGAGAAACTTTTTTGCTTTTGTGTAACATAAGCTTGTCAAAATACCCAAGGATACAACTTGATTTTAATGATCTAAAATTCCTTTGTTTCACAGCTGGATTGCTGGAGTCATGGTGTGGTTCACCATCTTCGCCGTGATTGTCCTGAACATCTTTGGTAAGCACTCTTTTGTCAGTCAACTTTCAGATCAATGTGAATTACTCAACTCATGATGGTTTATACAAAATTTAGCTTGTCAGTATGAGAAACTGTATGAAGTAGTGTTTACTTTGTGTCTCACTTTTGTAACCTTTTTTTTATTTATTCAGGTATCTACTATTGCTACACCCAGTATGTGGCCCTGGAGAACGTGTCAGGTGCAGACTCGTCCATCTACGATGTCGGCTTCACAACCAACCTCAGCACCTACGGGAAACTGCAGCAAACATGGCTGGGCATAGGTAGGAACTACATTTAGGTGGAAATTTTCCAGTAACTCTACCGCAAATACCAGGGTTAGACCAGGGGAAAATGGAGACTGAGTAACATATCACAGATGAAAGATGATTCGATGTACAAATATTTTCTGAAAACCACTTGTCCTTGTGAATTTGTAGTTAATGTAGTGAATGTCTAACTCTGGACTTATAGCATAACTTGCTAATGGCTGCTACTTAACAAAAAAAAAAAAAAGGCCAACATACCAGAAGTTTAGACACATTCACAATGACTGTCTGAAGGCATTATTTCCTTTTGTTCATGTGTCTTAAGTTTACATCTTACGACATGTTATCATTTTCTCCCACCTCCAGGCATCACCCTGTCAGTCATCCTGCTCATCATCCTGCTCATCCTCATCTTCCTCAGGAACCGCATCCGCATCGCCATCGCTCTCATCAAGGAGTCCAGCAGGTGGGCGTGGCACTTAGGGCATAGGCAACACGTTGGCAGAACGTACTGCGCCTGCGCAAAACCCAGATTTTTCCCGTTTTTCGTTGAATGTTTGGTCAACGTTACATCAAAATTTTGCCTGTTGCAGACGATATCTTTTCCTATACAACATCTGAAAACTACAGACAGGCTGTCAACCTTATATGCTCTAGTACAACCTTATATGAGACGTTCTGCCAAAGTACTATGCACAATGCATTACGAGTTTCGTGCAGGTGCAGTACGTTCTGCCGACGTGCTGGCATAGGCTGGCTTTGGAAAACAGCTTGTTGTTGTTGTTGACATTATGAACCATAACTTTCTTTTTGATTATAATGTTTTTAATGTGGTCATTTAATCACAGTTTTGTTTTGTTCGCATAACATGAAGACAAAAAATGTTCTATTCTTTTCAATCATGGGATGAAGACTTCATTGGGTTTTAAATATGATTACAACCTGTTGTCTGGGATGTTTAAGACCTTAGTCTAAAGAGTGCCTAATTTCACATTCTGTTAGACTTAGTGCCATAATTGCAGTACAAATGTTCCCATTATAGAGCTGCAACCAGGCTGTATAGTACCTAAATTTATGGCTTTCCCTAAAACTATCAAAAACTCCAATTTTGGTAGATGTTACTATCAAAAACTCCAATTTTGGTAGATGTTCCCTTCCAAAATGAAAATGAAAACATTTCACATGCATCTGCCTGTGCCTAACAAATAATATGATTATAGCCTTTCAGAAGCTATGTTATCCAATACAATTTTTCATCTCCCATAATTACATGATTGTACATTTTGTAGTTACCTGATATGTCATGACAGTCCAGGGGTCGAAATAGATTTTTGGGCCAACTTGCACTGGTGCAGATGAAAAAATGAAAAAAAAAATACTTGCACCAGAAGAAAAATAGTTGCACCCCCAAAAAATAAAACGAACACAACCAAAAGTACATGTAGTAACTTTAATAAAAACTTCATGGATTCTGGTTTTGTTCCCTTGTCAGTTCTTTATTGGGTATTTCTACAGGTACCTGGTAGTAACAGCGGATAAAGCAAACTTGCACCGCGGTGCATACCGGTAAAAAATTAGTTGCACGACACCAAATTTACTTGCACCAAGTTGCACACAGAGGGGTATTTCAACCCCTGCAGTCTGATTTATACTTAATCTAATCTGCTGTTCCAGGGCTGTTTCCAACATTATGTCCACCCTGCTGTTCCCCCTCATCCCTTGGATCCTGCAGCTCATCCTGTTTGCCTACTGGGGAGCTGTGGCTCTGTATCCTTGTCTTACATCACTGTAAAGACCAAACCTTGTATATTCATTGGAGAAAAAGTGGTATTCAGGGGTTTTTCTAGAAAAATTTGCACGAGGGAGCAGATCACTAGCATGGCAAGGGAGTGATGCAAATTTTTACAAGAGTAACACAGTTTGTAATGCTAGAAACATTGTTATGATGTTTTGCTTTTATATTTAAATTGGAAAAAGATCATTTTGAGAAAGACTTTTAAAATGTTGTGTACTAGTATGTAGCCACTTAGGGTCGAGGGTTCAATCTGAAAATTGACATGAGGGAGCTGGCTGGTTACATGAGGGAGTAGCTCCCTTATTCCCCAGTTTAGAAAAAACCCTGGTATTTTAGAAAGAGAATATTGAACCGTAACAGTTGTAAATTACCTCAAACAGTATTTTAATGGGTCTGATCAGTTTAAAAAGACCTGTTAAGAATGGATCACTATGCCATGTTTGGCCCTTGACCACTGGCTATAGCTTCCTGGCATCTTCAGGTCAGGCCCAGTATGAAGTCCAAGACTACAACACTACCAACTCCTCTACTGCCAGCAACATGACTGGACAATCCTGCACCCCTACTGTAAGTATACAGTGTACCCAGAAAAAACGCTAGCTAAAGCCTTCTTTTCAACTAAAACAATTATAGTAGGTGATGTACTTTTCTTCATTCAATGTCTGAAGAAGGTCTATGTGTATTATTATACAGTGCACTGGTAAAGTGATAATTAGAGGTTGTGTTTTTGATTTGAAAATTAGAGGTTGTTTTGCTATCTGTTGTCAGTATTTTTTTGCTTGTTAGCAGAGTTTATCTTTTTGAATGATGTTATTATTTATCTTGATATTGATGTAAATTAATTTTCATGCTTCATGTTCTGCAGACTTTTGACACCAGTGCAGTGGCCAGCACTGTCCAGTGTGCATTCGTGAAGTATGGAGCCACCAGCCTGTAAGTGAAACATATACATTTGTAGTTTCCTGCTTAATGATATGTTGTTACAAGAAAATGATAGTAATTACATGTATGTCCAGTGTGCTTCAACCACAGCTCCAATTATGGTCATCACCATTATGAAACTGAAAGAAAAACATCCATTTTATTTGAGATGTGAATACAAATGAAAACATCTGATATATACATCCTTACAAAATAAATGAAAAAGGTTTCCGTCTTCCAAATAATCTATATAATAGGTTAGCTCCCACAATATAACATAAGATTAAGAAAACATTGACTTGGAGTAGGACAAGTTGAAACAGGAACTATAGGGCTTACATGCCAAGCATTTATATAAAATGTTTAATTCAATTAACTGTATTCTAAAGACAAACTTCACTTTAAAGTTTGGTATTTCAGAAAGTATGGCATCTTCCCATAAGTGTTATTTTCTTAATTTTTTAATGCACACTTTACAGTACTATATGTTTTTGCTTTAAGGTATTGAATGTGTTGTTCTGTTCTTTCCTGACACAGGTACTACCAGAACCTGTTCTACCTGCAGATCTTCAACCTGTTTGGTCTGTTCTGGGTCATGAACTTCATCGTGGCGCTGGGACAGTGTACGCTGGCCGGGGCCTTCGCCTCCTACTACTGGGCCTTCACCAAACCCAAGGACATCCCCACCTTCCCTCTCACCGCCTCCTTCGGACGATCCCTCAGGTGTGCACTCATATTCCTTCCTATATAGGATACATGGAGCTTACAGTCATGTAACTTCAGATCTGTTGGCAGTCTTTGCAGGACATAGACTGTGATGATAGTGTTTTACATGTAGCATTAAGAATTGTCATTTTCCATAAATCGACCGTAAACTGGTAACCTTGCGTTACCTGTACCTATATACATTGTAGCTGGTATACACCCTTTAAAGTTAGCATAAAACACCAGCTTAAACATGTACAGTATTGACACCAGTCTTAGACTACTACACACACTAACTGTTATTTCCTAGCCGTATATGTGCAATTTTACAAAATACATGTTCCCTTTATGGTCAAATCGTCCAATGTTCATGTAAGCCTGGAACGTGCTGTATCTGTACTCATGCATGAAAGTTTTTACAGTAATTTTGTGGTCTGAATTCAACCTTGTATCATTTCATTTTGGCTCTTTTTTACCCTGAGTTTGTTGAAGACCATTACATTCATGTCATGTACTTGTGTGCTGCAGGTACCATCTGGGTTCCCTGGCGTTCGGTTCTTTCATCATCGCCGTGGTGCAGATCATCCGCGTCATGCTGGAGTACGTCGATCACAAGCTGAAGGACAGCGAGAACAGAGCAGCCAAATTCCTCCTCAAGTAGGCAGTGCATTTTCACTCATAATCTTGTCTTTCAGACAGTTTTTAAGTCCAAAAATTTGGATCTTCCATTTACCAGAAGCTCACTCAAAGTTCTTGAAAATATGCCAGATACAGTAACAACAGGTCACTCAAACTGTTTGATATTGGTGATGTCTGCAAGCTTTGACTTTGACTAGACATTTAAAAACTTAGTAATCAGTGCAACCGTGGTATGATTTAGCTCTAATTCGAAATGCAAGTTTGTGAAGCTTATCATAAATGTATGAATAGTACACATACTGCAGGATTTGTCATCCATGGGAGTATCTGTTTCTGACCATTGGTCCTGGTTTTCTTTGCTGATAGGTGTCTGAAGTGCTGTTTCTGGTGCCTGGAAAAACTGCTGAAGTTCCTGAACAAGAATGCCTACATCATGGTACGTCAAAATCATTCTGTTGTTATAAAAATATCTTGCTACTTCCTTGGCAAAAATGAATATAGAAAGATTGTAGAATTTGATGCAGACCTTTTTTGAATCCCTTGTTTTTTTTTTCATTTTGTTTCTTAGATTGCGATCTATGGCAAGAACTTCTGTGTGTCGGCTAAGAAAGCCTTCTTCCTCATCATGAGGAACATCCTGAGGTAGGTGGAGGGTAGTTCTGAGGGATTTTGGGGGGTTGTGATAAGAGCTTGTTGTAGTTTATTCAATGAAATTGATTAACATAATTATTTGAGGAAGTTATGAGTTAAATGGTAATATAGTAGTGCCAAGGTCAGTGAGAATTTGGAAGATAACATAAGAAACTTGTTGTAGACTAATATCTCAATACCTATGTTTGAATTGTACAATAATGTTATTTTATTACACTAACAGTTAAACGTACAGTATTATCTAATTTGAAATGAAGCCTTAAACATCCTTAACGGCAAGCTACAATATTTATTACAAAATTTACATTTTTGTAAGTGCATGTTTAGTATTATCAGATGCCATGCACTGTTATTGATAATGATATTTCATTGTTGTATATATTGATGTATTTGATCATTCATGCACCATGTTCATTGCTGTAATGCTGTACTGTGTGATGATATGATGTGCGGACATTATGCCACCTCCATGTCCTGATGACGTCCTTCCTGTTGCCCCTATCCATCAGGGTCGCCGCCGTGACCAGTGTCACAAACTTCCTCTTCTTGCTCTCCAAACTGGTGGTGACCGGAGCCATCGGTCAGTAGGCCCGCCTGGGCTAGGTGTAGCTAGAACCCTCACTACAGTCTTCATTCAAACTTAGCTTAAGCCTTATCTATAAACCCAGTCATACACTCCATACCATCCAACTACAGCCTTGTACCACACTCAAATACCCAACATGCTCTCTCAGCTACAAGCTGATTCTTGCATTCTACACTCTGTCCTGCATTCCACGAACTACATGCTTCACTTCCTGCTTCACTCAGTGGTTGGCATGTCCATAACCCAGCGTTCTTACCAACAGAAGGTGTTTAACCCTGCAGCAGGTGGCTGAACAACATGCACATGTGCACCCGGTGTCCTCGGCAATGCTCTCTACCGGTGGAACAGTTACTGTGCACTTGATAGAAGTTGCTAGCCACTCTTCAAGTTAAAGTCCTTTCTCTTGTACAGTATGCACACTTTTGTGTGTTAAACAAAGAAACATGATTCTTGGTCAAAACTCTGTGGGCAACTTGAAGGAGCAGGTTTTGCTCTTTAAGGATGTTTTTGAAGTGGTGTGGCTAGCAAAAACTGTCAGCAAGCACTGTGCTGTCCCGGTGAAGCAGGAAAGAAGCACGTAGCACGCTAACACTGCCTGTTGTAACCCCAGGGTGGCTGCTGTTAACAGCGTCACAGTTTTCCTTATGTTCCTCGGCAAGCTGGTGGTCACTGGGATTGTTGGTTCGTAATAACACAAGGCCGTGCCTGTTATTAACGGCTGGTCTTTGTCGTGTGTGCTTGCACTGTTTGCTGTGGTGACGGGTTCTTCTAACTCACCAACTCTCTCCTAACCTTTCCTCAGAAATGGGACACTCCCCAGTCAAGATTGTTTTCTCCTATTTTCTTTTATAAAACTTTTAAACAGATTAAGTTTTATTATCATGATCACACCTTGGTTTGAAATCATCTATTGTGATCACTTCTGGCTCAATGATTTAGAAATTTACATTTGATAAAATTGTACTGCAGAGTGTGTTTGAAAAAAAAATGATAGCAGAAATTTTGACGCTGAAAGAAAATGTATGATAGGGCAAATCTCACTTGTAATAAAATGTGTCCCATTTTCTGAGGCTCACGTGTGGGTTTGCAGTGAATCTCACCCTGTCTAGTTCTGTGCATGCTATGGTGTGGTGTATGTTTTGTGACTTTATATGCTTGTAGCCAGGGTGGCTATAGTAAGTAAAGCGACTGCCTTCATGCTGTTCTTGGGCTGGGAGTTGTTCATCTGCTTAAACTGCTATTAACACACTAGAACTCAAAACTAGAACTGTCTTTCTGTCTTTGTAGTTGCATTTTGTAGTACATATTGCAATTAATAATAATATATAGCAAAGTAATGTTGAATAGAGTCTTAAAGTAGCTGTTAATGTATCAAGGGGGAAGTTCTGAAGGAAGGATTGTAATGATCTTGCTTTGTTACTAAAGATACAACAAAAACTCACAAACATATCCCTGATACACATTGTTCA
This sequence comes from Branchiostoma floridae x Branchiostoma japonicum, assembly GCA_013266295.2. NCBI lineage: Eukaryota > Metazoa > Chordata > Leptocardii > Amphioxiformes > Branchiostomatidae > Branchiostoma > Branchiostoma floridae x Branchiostoma japonicum. The sequence continues at coordinate 10,295,861 of CM023828.1, forward strand.
TATCATCAACAACCATCACATCTAACAGTTTAATTTCAACACTGTAACACTTCATGTAATGTGCAAAATCATTTCCTGTGCCTGGATGACTAGATACAAATTTAGCGCACTCATAGATACATTTTATTTCATCTACATGTAGTAAGATAGTACTGGCCAAAATCTTGCTACTAGTATTATTTTGTAAAAACTCTCTGGTCAGAATTATGCTATTTACTGTCCAGGGATTCTAAAAACAATGAAACAAGAAACAATGCAGTCCATTATCTATTAGAAATTTGACATTAGCACCAATAGCTTCCAATTTGATTTGTTCCAGAGCCTAACTTTTGAACCAAAAAAATGCTGTCATTAGCATAAATCTAGCTGTTGTAGCATTTTAGGCTCTTCAGACAAAGAAGACTTTTCAATGTTATAACAGCTAAATATATAGAGCAAACTGCCCCCTATACTATTATCTTGTCAGCAAAAACTGTTCCCTCATCTCTCCTATAGGTACACTGGCGTTCTACTTCTTCACTGGGAAGATCACCTTCGCCACTGAGTATGTGCCCAACCTGAAGTACTACATGGTGCCCATCATCGTGAGTATAATCTATGCATTATGTCTAACATTAAAAAAAACAAATACACATGTAATCAAATGTTAAAAATCATTCTCTAGGTTTTATTCTTGTCTTTGTGCTCCAGATATGTACAATATTGCTTCATATTCTAATATCAGCTTGTCCAAATTCCCGTTGATGAATAGATAGATATAAGCCAGGGATTACTTTCTTCAATTTTCTTTCTAGGACTACTAATATGTTACATGTGTGACTGTGTCTTTGACTGTTCAATATGTTGTACAACAAGATCATGATACCTATACACTGGAGAAATGATCATCAGTGTGTTACAGTTACCGGTACATGTTGGTGATTTTACCCTGTGTTTTGCTCCCCAGGTTGTGGTGATCGGTGCCTACATGGTGGCTGCCTGTTTCTTCAGCGTGTACAACATGGCAGTGGACACACTCTTCCTCTGCTTCTGTAAGGAGACAATCACTCTACATGAAGGGGAAAAGCTAGACTAAGACTGTAGTGTGATGTCTTGTTGATAAATGTATATTGAAGAATAGGGGCAGTGACATCTTTTGAATTAGCATAAATAAACAAACAGAAAGAAACTAAGATGTTTATGAAATAAGAAATATCAGTAGTGATATTTTAAGATGTCCTTTACAAACTACTGGATTGGTGTTTTTCAGTTCTTGAAATTTAAATCCGCACAGCTGAGGAATGGTATCAGTTGTCTTGATTACAATTCATTAGACAAAAACGCTACCTAGCAGTTTGTGGATGTATTGCATGATAGAGCCATCTTAACTTTTGTACTTAAAGTTAGGCCCATTGACAAAATGGCCACGTAATCTCTGTATTGAAGAATCACGTCTTTATTTCCCACAGTGGAAGACCTGGAACGTAATGACGGCTCGCCAGAGAAGCCATACTACATGTCCAAGGAACTGATGAACATCCTGGGGAAGAAGAACAGGAAGGAGGGAGAGAAAGAGAAGAAGGGATGCTGCGGGTGCTGCTAGGTACCATGGAGGAGACGTGGTGTGGTACCCAAGTAGTACTGCAGACAGTCATCAGATATTCATACAAGTCCAACTTCTTCTATAGGAATCAACTCACACATATTCAGAACACAAAGACTTGATAATGTAGATTACAAAGAATGGGAGCTTTTTCTATAGGAACAAATCTTACTCATTGAAAACTTAAATCTACATAGATTTTGAATTGAAAGGATGGAAAAATTTCAATGTTGGAAATTTGACATTAAATTGTGCATCACATGAAGGAAACAAGAGTGTAAAATGGAAAATATGTTTTGTACAAATTCTTCAAGAAAGTATTACTGTCACAGAACTGTTTTTTATAATGCAGACAAAGCAAGAATTGAATGTCAGAAGTGTTTGCCACATGTACTGGCAGGTATTTTTATTGAGAACTTAACTTTTCTTCTTCAGCATTATGTAGCCAAGAGATGTAGAAATGTGGAACTCTTTTAGATGTCACACATGATACCTGTAGATGCTAGAAACACAATGTAGTTGTTCTTGAGTGTTTTTAAACTTTATGCTAGGATGAGGATATTCTCTCCTTGTATAATGTATGTACACAAAGTGGTTTTATTGTACATATTGCAAAAAAAAGTCCTGTACGTGGCTTGTGAAATGCCTTACAAGAACCGTCCTAGATTCTGTTTTGTAATTATAGCTTTAGACATTTTGACCTAGCATTGCATAGTTTATTAGCATGTTTGGGAAAGTTTGTAGGCTTGATGTACAATGTATGTTTCGATTTTTCTGAAATGCTATAATGATGTGTTAGACATTCAGTAGAAATTTGAGTTTGACAAGACTGGTCCCTCAGCTAATTACCTAAGCTCCCCTATTCGACAATGGTTCCACCCTTTTGACTATTGACAGTGGAGGGTTCCAAATGAAGACTAGGGGTGCCATTTGATAATTCAGCAGATTACAGGGACTGTAACATTGTATGGATAGGCCAAATGAACAAAAAAAAGATACTTATGTCATGATGTCTTGTAATTTAGAGTTGTTGAAACAATCACACACCAAAACTAACAGCAAAACATTCCTAATCATTTTTTAAAAACCTTAATGTTGCCTAAACAAATAGAATATACCTCTTGTCTTTGAATGGGAACTTAAGTATCTAGAGAATGTCAGAAGGCCAATTTTAATTTACAAAGATTATTCCATAAGCTAAAAGAAAACATCAGTTTTACCTTCATACAATGATGAAAATCTAGTCTTTGTGGACAATGTCAGAATGAACTTTTTTAACTTCTGTCTTTGAAAGGAGTGCCTTCAAGTTTTTATGGCCAAAATGTTTGTCTTGGTGGATTTTCTACTGTTTCTTGCAGTAGGTGGTGGATTTTTTACTGTTTCTTGCAAGCTGCTGCAATACATGCATAAGGAGCTGTGTTGGGGTTGGGAAGAGAGAATCCCCTTCATTTTTTCAGTCAAATAAAGATTTTTTATTCCATCTATTTCCTGGTTAACAATCTATATTTTCTGTATGATTCAAATGAGGATGGAAAATGTAGACCAAGAAGTAACTCTTAAAACTTGAGTTAGATGGTATGATTATAGCCCAGAACTTGCACATTCCACCCAGTGTTTTATGTGTTTGCATTTCAACTGTTTTTAATCTGGATTGATGTAAATATTGCACCAAGACTAATCTTTCCGTTGTACATAATCGTGATCTGACAAAACTTTGAGAATTTGCCAAAACTAAAACTTAGCATAGCATTTACTTCTCTGTTGTTGTTTTAATAATTAGTACTGTACTAGAAGTTTATATAAGTCTTATAGGAAGGAAAATTGCTGTTTTTGTAGTTTTAGGGTGTTGTGTCTCAACCACCAAGGAAGATTTAGTGTTTTGTTTGGTATTGTATGATGCCAATATACTGCTGTAATAAGACATACACTGTATGAACCATGAATATGCCAGCTCAGAACAGATGTACAAGATTACATAGCACAACACCCTAGTAGAGTTTTTGTTTACTTTCTGTAGTATTGAAGGATTGCAATGGACTCTGATGATGATTTGAAAGATTACCACCATTGTAAAGTTTTGAATGCACAATAAAGTTGACAGTGTACATTTGTCTTGCCTTTTATTCTGTACAGCGATGTTGAGAAAATCGTTGTAATGTGATGATGTATATATGTGTACACTGCTTAACCCTGAACAAAATGAAAGTACAGGGCGTCCGAAATTAGGCTCTTTTGGGGTTTACCCTTTTTAATTTATTTACTTGATCGAGGTACAAATTCCAACTTTTCTACAAAAATGCTAAGTATTTTCAATACGTTTTCAACACTAATGTTGTATATTTTCTATTGTCTACAAATGCCACTGAAGAGGAAAGCCGTACATTAAAGTTTTATTTCAATTCTTTGGTCTAGTCGCGGTCTCGTCGTTTGCTGAACTCTCATTTTTCCAGAGACCGTGTGGAGATTACCAAATCGTACTACTGTTCAACATCGCGCTGCTCCGTAGGTCGTATGTCACACACATCCGATGATCGTACCACAGGTTTACGACAACAAAATGAGGACATTCGTGGTACAGTTGTGGACCATGTGCCGTAAGAAGTCCAATTTGTGATGGCAGAAACAGCATCACTAAAAATCGAACGACAACAAAATTGCACGATGTATGTAACCATGACTTTAGGCTCCAAACTACTTTCTTGAAAGTTTTGCTTCCGTGAGGAACAATGCGAATGCCTTACATATGCACCCGCCCCCACCCTGACGACGTCACCCCCATGATTGGCAGTGTTCCCTGCTTCCTCTACCCGATTGTAGCCTTCCCCGAAATCACACGTGTGTCTCCCTACCTCGATCTTGGAAAGTCGCCTGGAAAAGTACAGTATAATGCTCCCAGGACGTGACTTGGCACATTTGAAGAATTTAAGACTTTTCTCGAACTTAAGCTGCAGATTATTGTTGTATTACGTGCTATTTTCCTACAGCAACTAGAGGGAATTTACTATTTACCCAAACGAATAAAGAACTTTAATAGTGAGATCTCTTGTTTAGGCTAGCATACATATGGGGCTTACAGTGGGCGTTTATAAGGATTGGGACTGCCCGCTATACCTGTAGCTATGTCAACTCGTGTATATATACACTTAATTGATAATCCATATACACTAACCAACAGTACTCAGAAAGAGCAACTGTGCCCACGCTGGGGCAGTGTGTGGTTTGGGGAAAGGTGGGCGTCCTTTATTTTCTGCATATGTCAAACACACGTGCACTTCACGCACAACTTAACGTATATTTTGATTTTAGAAACGGCGCTCATACATTTAACAAAAACCTTCGCCAATAATTTGAACGGCGGTTACAACTGAACTGAACATTTTATCACTTCTTTCTTACAGGGAGGTCTATCTACTATCCTACGAGCAAGGAAAATAAAAAGAATCTTAAATTCAGTGAATAACTTTTCATATGCCCCATAAACATAGTGACTGACTATTCAACGCGTCTGTGAAAATATGATATTCTTCATTGAAACGCGTGCGACTCACTTAAACTCATAACGAATTTACAACGCACAATTGTCTGTATGCAAAAGAACGGCTCGAGAGTTAAGTTGAGGGGTGAAACGGTCATAATGGTATATAACCGCGGTGAACACCAAAATTTACGTCTTCACTGACAGAATGATAAACATCTAAGTGTTTACATTTTTTGCAGGAACTCCTGAACCACTTCCACCACAAATCTGTCCACACAAGTTCCAAGAATCTCTACGTTCCACATTCCGTGTAGGCCTACAACACGACCACCGGCGATCAATTGTTTCTCCTTTCTATTCTGGGATGTTGAAGTCCTGCCAAAAGTTCAACGACCGCTGTTCATCTTGTCTTTCAACAGCAGCACGTGTAACCCTTCACGTTCGCATCGTGTTTTTCTTGTTGACTTGCTAATGACCTTTTTCTTGAGGTATGTCGTTTATCTGGTCGCTCATTCCTTCTTTCATCACCAGTCCTTGCACCACAGGATGACTGTATAACAAGGCGCCCGGTTGTTATCCACGGTGTGTTTTCTTCTCTGCTGGTCTTAGCGCCTTGGCAACCAGAAAGCCACAGACTCGCGAAGGGTGAACGGCCTTTCGCCGATTGTACAAGGCTGAATGCCACCGAGATTTAGTATAATTCAAGGAAACAGCGCTAATGTTATTGTAATGATGCTTGGCTTGAAAGGCAACAGCTCTGAACGATGACTTTAAAAATGGTGAACTACATTAGTGTACGTTAAACTTGAGCCATTTAATCATGGAGCCGTTTTGGTAAAAATCTACCATTTATTTCCTCTCCAAGCAGAGGTTTAGGCTTCGGCTTATTTGGACGTGCTTTTAGCTAGGCGTTTTTATAGCGCCTTCCTTTTTGTACTGGTATCTTTTTTTCGCCAGCCAAACGGGTGGTGTATTGGATACTGCACTGCCAATGATACTGTCTTGTCAATTTAATACTGTCAAGCCAATTTGATACTGTCTTGCAGCCAGCAAAAGATCTGCTTGGACTTGGAGATTCAGTTTACCGGATAGAACTTCTTAGGGACAAGAGTTACGTGGATCGATCCCGAGAACACTTAAGGGCCCCTTAAGGACACCTGCTTTACGAAATGTTCCAACTGGTAAATGTTACAGTTGGCGCCAAGAGTACTCGTAATCAGGTATTGAGCCACAAGCGTGCAAGTACAGGATCATCGCTATCCAAAACCTCTAGTCTAGGCTTGTTCTTTCTCAGAACTGGTGATATTTCTTTATTTACTGTTCGTCGATCTTATCATAAGTACTCCATATCAGACGTTATCGTAGATAACAGATAGATTTGTGGTTACTAAAACATCGATAAGACGGGCCTGAGTGCGTGTGTTGTCTCGGGACACTATCTTAAGAATAACATAAATCAGATGACTTTAGAAAACTGTTTCTAATAAACATTTTTGTCCTTGACACCATTCCCTAAACAGAGGTAAGGCTTTACAGGTTTAAGGCTGAGACGAAAAACAAACTCAAGACATTCCCTGCGGCCTACTTCAAACATGGCCTACAAATCTCCCACTAGAGACGGCGTCCTGCTGGGAACATGGCTGGTCAATCAAGAACAGGTGGAAAGGGACGGACCGTTTCTGTTCCGGGCAGGGGTTGGACTTCCCTGAACATACAATGATGCATACATTTCCAGCTGCGAAGGCTTCTCATAATGGTCAGTCCCTTGTGAATAGTTTTTGCTGGGACGTTACCATCAGGAGTGAAGTATAGCTGAAAACGGATGAAGGCCAAAGTTTGATTTTTATCAAAGCCTCCATAACAGGCTTCTTGGCTAAGCTTTCTTTCATTCCTTATGTGTTAATTTCTGATTATATATCAGTTCTGATTGTGCCCGGATTCTAGGCTGGGTAACTGTCAGAGACCGGGTACAATCAACACTGATATGCGATCAGAAAACAGCACATTATGAGGCAACAACAGCCCAGCTAAGAGGCTTGCTATGGAGGCTGCCATATGCAAACGTTCAAACACAAAGTCTTCTTCTTTTCAAAATCAAGTATTTCTGCAATTTCCTGTTGCAGGAAAGTTGGTAAGACTCACAGTGTCTTTTTTTTACTGACTGTACCCCGTCAATCCACAACATATGATGGAATGTCGCTGACTGGAAACCTGGGCAAAACTATGTACACACGCGCTAGTGTGACAATTTAAGAATTGGTTTAGACTAACGAAAGGTTGCTGAAATATTCTAAAAGAAAGAGAGAGAGAGAGAGAGAGAGAGAGAGAGAGAGAGAGAGGTGCTAAAGAGATTGCTGGACAAGGAGGTCTAAGGGGTCATGTTACAGTAAGAAAAATTATGTGGGTCATGGTTTTGAAAACATTTCTGACCGCGAAAGACTACCCCAGACAGGGGGCCCTTTCCGTGTCAGTAGCGGACAGTTTAGCGGTCAGGGTGACGAAACGGAGATCCGACCCAGGGGGATGTAATCCGGATGATCTCCCGGATAAGTTTGTTAATCCCCCGGCTGGTGAGATGTCAGGTAGAATAGACACTTCTTGCCAGGTCTCCACCTGTTTTGGCTACCTCCCGACTGACGTACACCTCGCTGCTATGTCTGGGGCAGGGTCACGTGGGACAAAGCCAAACTCACCCGCACGTCTGCTCAAACAAAACCAGATCCAGCGGTTTCCGAGAAACCACCAGACAAGATAGATAGCGTGGCAGCGGTCGTAAAATACCGAACACATGGTCATGTTCAAGGTCTGTCACCTTTCTCAAGTCTGTTTGAAATACTTGGGAGGTCAAGTTTAAAACAACCAACACGGCAGGACTATGTGAACTATCAACTCGTAAAACTGAGGAATGGTAAGGGCATGCGCAGTGCGGGGAACGATAAGGGAACGACTTATCTTAACTTATATAGGTTTATTTTTTATAAACAAATTCTATAAACAATATATTGAACACGACTTTATCTTTGTTATTAACATCAGAGGGAAAAACAAACATTTCAAGACTACAGAAGGAGAGAATGTAAATATAAGAAAGAAAGAAGAAAAAGAAAGAAAGAATTAAAGAAAGAAAAAGAAAGAAGGCGCAAAACCAGCTACGTTACGTTCACAAAAATGCTTGCACATGTTGCAATGGGAAGTTACTATATGCGTAAAGCGAATTAAGGGACATAAAACGAGTTTTATTGGCGCATTTCCATTCCTTCAATCCGCCTTGTTTTCACCATTTTCATCCTAGTATTCATTACTAATACCGAAGTTATTGAATTTCTCTCTGTAAAAATCGGAATGAAAGTTGTTTTCAAAAACAAGAAGAAAAGAGCAGGACGTCCACAGTACGCACTGACAGTTCAGGTGATGAGCAGTCTTATACCAAGTTGTCCTCTGTTATCCCCCTGGTTACTCATTAGTCCAAAATAATAAGAAAAGTCATCAGTATGACGCCACCGTACGTAAGTGTCTCATTACGATAATGGAAGTATACACGTAGGGGTGTATCGAGAAGTGAGGAAACCTGAAAACAAAGGAAGTCACCGCCGCACATTCGCACATCCTCGTGTTTTGAAGATGATATTTCAAAGCCGAGTCTCCGGCATTCTTCTTTGCAGTTAGGAGTAGAGGAATTTCATAAGTATATGACGCTACTGATGTAACTGCCTTATTTAGTTATTACACTTCTGAAGGTAAACTCGTATCGGCATCCCCCCTCCCTCCCAAAGGAATCTTACTCGCAGTAGATTAGCCTCCTTTGCAGGCGTTTTCCACGGGGGGAGGGGGAAGGTAGGGCTGATTTTTCCCGGCGCGGTCGGCGTTTTTTTTTTTGGGGGGGGGGGCTTACCCTACCTCCCACCCTCCCCCCGTGGAAAACGCCTGCAAAGGAGGCTAGATCTAGTATGGAGGTGGTAGTGAAGGGAGATGGGTGGTAGTACATGTATTTCAGAAGTGCAGTGGAAGAAAGGAGGGTACTTTAGGTCGAGAAGTCTGAAAAGTAATCCTTCACTGAAATTCCTGCACGCGCCTAGCTAGCTCCCCACACACGACGCAAACGTATTTTTAAGACCTACAGTCAGTCACCATTTTAAAAACATTTGATCATCCCTGTTAACTGGTGAGTGCTGTTTTTAAAAACACACGAAATTTCTGTACAAATAACGATCTTCTAACCTCTTGGCAAATGAGGTACATTCTTTGGAGACCGCATCCTCATTGACGTCTGCAGAATAATAGCAGGTCATGAATCATCTCTGTAAACACGGCCCTCGACTCGAGCCTAAACCAGACCCTAATGTCTTGTCTTCGGCACGAAAACAGGTTTAAGTATCTGCAAGTATGTTTTTTGCACGGTCGAGTCAATGGAGCGAGCTTCTTCGCCACACGAAAATACTTCTAAAGCAAAACACGGGGTCAATGACCTTTCGACAACATGAAGAACAGAAGAGAAGAAAATGGCGACATTGTAATGGATGGTTTTCATGTAGGATCCCTACAGAGACTTCACGTGGGCGGTGTAGGTGTTTCTGTAATCGTCTGTGAGATTATAATCTTTTTTTGATCCCTGTTTTCCGCGTCATTTACTCTTCAGTGGCTTTTAGGGTGCACCGCCGGTGGGAGATGGCTGTAAAAACGTTGTCAAGAGGAGACATATCTTCATATCTTAAATGTCATAAAAAAAGGAAGCTTTGTACCAATAAGTGGATATTTTCAATGAGAAATTGAAGCGTTTGAAGTAATTATCGTGTCGTCGTCTCTCTTCCGTTCTAACTGGATTGTCAGTTATATAAGTTTAAATCACGTAATCTGTACTTATGTGTGGGCAGCACGGCGCCTTCAGTTCATAGATTGATGTGCTTTGCCGCCCCACACGGTGACGTGCGTTATCGTTGTGGGATTTTGGTGTTTTCTATAAGAAAGTGAACACAGCTAGCCTCAGAGCGAAAAGGGGGCAGGGGGCAAGCTAGGCTTCTAATTCTGGGAATTGGCTGCAATCAGTGTTGGCAAAGGACATTATAGGGGGCCTGCATGCTCTTTTTCGTAAGGCGTAATCAGGCCTTTTTAGTCTCCGTAATCCGTAGGCAGCCGCCCCCAAAATCAACGTAATTCGTAATCAGTACATTTGCCGCAAAGCGTAAAGGCGTAATCAGCTCTGACAAGTTAACGTAATTCGTAATTGGCCACGAAAATTTTGCGTAATTCGTAATCACTACCCCCCCCCCCCCATGCAGGCCCTCATTATATATTGTCCTTGGTGTTGGGAATGGTGTGCATGTAATTTTTCGTACAAATAGCCATGTCTATACAACTAGCCTCAAGCGGCAGGCTTCGAGGCGGCGTTTTACCCGAGCTCGAAGCCTGCTTTGTAGGCTATCACTGAAGAAGGCTAGGACACCTGCTTCAAAATAGCCTCACTATATTCATATTGCGATGAGAATCAAGATCCGGAAAAAAGGGGCGTTATTTATTCCCCACGAAGCCCATTGGCCGCATTCGCGCTCAAATCTGAGAAAAACTCGAGCCAAAAACACTTCACGCCCCAACAGTACAGGGACAGAGGCTACAACCTCAATTTCAGGGAACAACAGATACCATAATCATATCTGTATTGGATAAATGCCACAAACAACAGTGAGTTATATGCAAATCCAGCCTTTTGAAATACCTTTCGCTTTTGCTAGCGCACATTTCAATCTACAGGTCTTACTTATTGCTTTCACATTTTGAGGATGCCTGTACACAACAGATGTACACAACAGATATATCATATAATGCCATTGTACAAACTTATTTCACATACATATTTAGTACTCAACAGTCAACACATTTCAACTACTCTCCAAGCAGAGGTTTGGGTTTTGGGCTTATTTTTGGCGTGTTTTTAGGCTTTTTTATCGGGCTTTCTTTTTTCACTGAAATTTTTTGTTGCAATTGGGTTGGGATAAAAAAAAATTCAGTGAAAAAGAAAGCCCGATAAAAAAGCCTAAAAACACACCAAAAAATAAGCCCAAAACCCAAACCTCTGCTTGGAGAGTTCATTTCAACAAGGTTTGACACATATTCCTGTCCAGGTTGTATCAGCAGGTACACTATACCGGTGTCAGCATGATACAGCAAATTTCAAATTCGGGAAGTTGATGTCAATTTCACGCGTCAGATCTTTTGTGCCCATTCTCCAGGTTTTTTCCGTGTTTATATCTGTAGCGATGACGTTATCTGTGTGCTGTATCTAGTACGACTCCGGAAGTCCCCGTCATTACGGTGAAACCTGCGTCCTCTGTCCTCAGAAACCTTGTGAGAGCACTTCCTGTTACCGACTGGGCAACTCGTGCGCCCCCGCCCCGCTCGCTCAGGCTGCGGCTTTTTCTGCATTCTTGGAAACTTCCGGTCACCGGGAACAACCCTATAAAAGGCGGGCCGTGCTCGGGGAGACTTCAGTCCAGACTTGTGATCCAAGGAAGTTGGCTGAAGCTAGCTACAGACGCCGGCTTTCCCTTGTCAACTGTATTGTGCATCCACTGGTGAGTGACTTTTGTTCTGTTTTTCCCATTCGTGACTATTATTGTGACTCATACTGAATCACGGCTTTCAAAGTGAAAAGCATCCCTAGTAAGCCTACGGAAGCTGATATTTGCTCTCCGGTTTGCAAAATGCTAAAAAAAAGAGATTATCTCTTTCATCCAGAAATCTCCACCAAAATGATTTATACATTAATTCAAAGATATGCTGGCTTCTGTGATTTTTTTTTGCGACACACCTGCGTTGTACTTTTAACAGTATGCAATATTGTACCTTTTTAACTGTGAATAACCAAGGAGGTCCTTGGAATAACGGAGTATGCTACCTACTCTTTGCCGTTGATAGTTTTGTAACGCACAATTAACTGCAGTGTTTTAATGTCTGTATTTCTGCGGAAATTCCTGGCGTAGCCTCCCTGTTGTTGTGTCGGACAGGTCCACGGTAACACAGGGGATAAGGGGATAAGCAAGACAGATGAGACAGATTAGTCGTTACTCTCGGCGGGTCGGCCACGCGCTCAGAGATATGATGTTTCTGTCGCGCGTTATGCGATTATAATCTCGGTTTCTTTTAAAGCATTACCACCATTTAGTCAATGGGGAGTAACGAGAGCCCAGGCGACTGTTTTTCTTTTTTACGATGTTCTGTCCATTATAGTTGGTCACAGTAATGGGTGTAAACACAGTGTTTAATTTGGGCGGGGAGGATTGTAATTTATCTCCTTGTTTATAGCGACTATTTCCACACAGATACGCAGCAAAGCATTGTTGTTGATTTTTTCTCGAACTAAAACAATGTTTTCTCGAACTCAAACACTGTTTAGAAAGCGGGGAATACGACTTGCATGTTTTAGATTGTGAATTCTCTGCGTGATTTGCTCCGTGAACTTGACGTGTGTCAGGTTTGCGTGATTGGGGCACGCCATGTGGGCTGCCATGCCCACCGGAAGTTGTAAGTCTAGGTGGCCTCGTGAAACTGTCTGCAACGGTCACATTCAGACACGCCACTCAGCGCTTTGTTCTCTCTCTCTTTCCCTGGCCTTGGGCTGTAGCCGGCTTGATTTAGGCGTGCATTTGTACGGTTGACAGGGTATATTATTGTATGACTTTAGTATCTGTTGTAGAATTCGAAGGTTTGTATTATGTCTAGTAGTACGTTTTGTTGTTGGCCACGTTTCAACATTTCAACGTTTCAACGTTTCAACAAGTCATGTTATCATGTGCAGTTGAAATTGAAATTGACTGATATCAGATACCAGTGTTTGCCGATCGTAGTTTTTTTTCACAGTTACAGGATTCTGGTGTTTATAACAGAAAACTTCTCTATCGTGACTTTTGTGTGCATGTTCATTGATTCGTCAATCACCAAGAGCGCTTAACACAACCAATTGACATTCTTTTATGTCCTGTTAGACTGCTGTATCGTTATAATCGATGCTAAGCATAATGTATAATCAACTTGTTGTAGTAGAAATGCTCTGTATTGTCTGTTCAATCTGATGATACAAACAATTGATTTTATGTTCTCCTGCAGTTACAGACTAAAACAGCATGAGGTCGCTGCTCGCCGCGGTGTGTGTTCTGGCTATCGTAGCCGTTCAACTGTCTTCAGGCAGTCCCACCTGCACGCCATTGTACAGAAAACTATGCAGAGTGAGTATCTTTTCTTTTTATCTGGCACACAGCCAAACTCCTTTCTAACTCTCACCAACTCTCTATGGCTTTCCTCAACTCATGTCTTACTGCATTTCTGCTATCGCTTTTCTATCATGCGTTCTTCGCTTTAAGTCTTAGCCTGTAAAGTTCTACAGAAAAGGCTTGCATGGCAGCGTATACCCTGGATGCCAGAACTCGTCTTTCGGGCCGGGCGGCAAGAGCCCTTCACCCGCCGGTCTAAATTATCGCTACGGGGGAGCCGCCCTCCAATCGTAGTTGAAGGGCCGGACAAACCCCTCGGGCTCAACTCCCCCGTAGCGGTAATTTAGATAGGCGGGGGAAGGGCTCTTGGCTGCCGAAGGAAAACGGCTAACGGCCCGATACTAGTTTGGCACCCAGGGTAGGCAGCGTACAGATAACCTGTAATATGTATTGCTGTGCCCACTTCCCCACTGGCTCCCGGAAACTACTACCTGTACTCCGGTACCGTCAGGAACACCACGGATGTACAGGTGAATGCGTTACGTCATCAGAACGTGCGTGTCTGAGAAGGGATGGGGGGGGGGTGCGGTTTCAAATGGACAATACGGGCGGTGACTTGAAAATTTACAAGGATATGACGTTACGATAGTAACACTATACATGTAGAATCAATCTATTTTTAGAGCCATATCTTGGACGAACTAAGGATAGGGTTTCCAATGAATTCACACCCATATCCACTTCCCGCCTTAACTTCCTTCTGACGACTCAGAATACAGCCCATGTCCATGATGAAAGTATTGCAATCACACCTGTGACGACTTACTTTGCCTTGATTGAAATCAACTCAAATTGCATCACAAACGAGATTAGAAGATCAAAAAACATTACCTTGAAACCCTGTTTTTCAATCATCTGCTACTAGCAACTTGCCTTATTCAATATATATGTGGCTTAATCGCTTTCTCTATCTTCTTTCCTTCTTTCGGGGCTTCTTAACTCTAAAACACCTCATTGCTTAGTCCTCAATGCGGCTTGCTGTTTTTGCTATCACCAAGGAGTATTATGTTTGAACCTCCTTGCTATCACATCATGTACTCCACATATATTTGAGACTTAAACATCAAACCTTTTTTTTTCGAACGGCGAAGGTTTCCGATTGGAGCGCCTGGAGCCCGAAGGACAACATCTTCGGCTGCAGTCGGGTTTTCCGGACACGTGAGGTGATTGACAACCCGCTGGGAAACACCGCCTGCTGCCCTCCGCTGAGGGAGGAGAAGGAACAATGTAAGTACTCACATTCAAATTAGACGTTTATATTTACATCTATAACTTGTTATACATTGTGTGGAACTGTTAACATATATGTGACTTGTGCTTAGCCCAGTGGGGCTAAAATGTGCAATAAAGGTCTTCGAATTCATTCATTCTATCATTCAAATTAGCAGCAATAGCTCTTTTAGCGAGGTAGAATCCAAAATCTAGCAGTCTTATTCCTTTGTTATTAATGTACTCAGCTTTAACCAAATCAGGTTTCAGCGTCGCACATAGAGCTCTCATTCTTAACGTTTGTGACTTTGACACTGAACACTGCAATTTTCCACTATTTCTTATCAAGTTTTCACTTGATTCGTTTGGTTTGCTATGAATCTCATTGCTTTGTAAGCCTTGTTTTCGCTGTAACACTTTTACAACATGACAAGTGGTTTAGCAAATTGGTGAACCATATCAGTCAATGGTGTAAAAACGGAGTATTACAAATAACACATTGTTTTCTTAATCTAAAGGCGGGGTGCCCTCCCGAGAGCAGACAGTCGGGGCCATGTCCACGGGTTTCCTGGGCCCTCTCAGCGGGGACGGCTTCCGCAAGGCCGATGGGTCTACCGAGGTCATTGACATGTTGTTCGTCTTCGACAAGAGCGGCAGCGTCAGGGAAGTGAACTTCAACGACGCCAAGCAGAGCATTCAGGTACTGCAGACGAACTTTCGGGTGTCGGTATAGAGTTTGAAGTCGTCATATCGAAACATACATGTACTAATAAACTAGTACATCATCACCTACTTCTGTGCAAATAAATAGCGTGCACTACAGCTATATCGCTACATGTCTTGTACATGACCTTCATATTGCGATCTTTCGTGGGTTCGGGTGTGGGAAATCGGACGTACATGTTGAATGTTACTTACCAATATTTCTTTACTGTCTAGAATCTGATTGAGGACTTCCCGGCGCCTGTGGACCCGTCCAACACCCGCGTGGCCGCCATCTCATTCTCAGACGTAGACAAGACCCGTGTGGAGTTCGACTTCAACGCCAGCGGCGATCGGAACGCCGTCAAGACCTCTCTGGGTGGCATCGCTTACGAAGGTACATTTCAACATAGACTCTATTAGTTTATAAAATTGTGTGTGAAATTTTCGTCAAGAAGTTTCCATGAAATAAACATAAAGCAACGTCGACCACTGATCACATCGGACGATTCATGAGTGTAAGGTACCGTCAAAAATATATGTAGCGTTACAATCATATACGTGTATTCGTAATGTAAATTCTTGGAAATGGCCTCATCGTGTGTTTCCTTTTTGTGTTCTCGGCAGGAGGTTGGACTGCCACCGCCACCGCTCTCAGCTTGGCCCGTGACGACGTCTTCCAGTCCGTGGCCGGTTCTCGTCCCAACTCCGCCAAGATTCTCTTCCTCATCACGGACGGCAAGTCGAACCGCGGAGGTGCTCCCATCCCCGTGGCCGACCAGCTGAAGGGCAACAGTAAGGCCTTTAACTAACCAGATACTCGGACAATGTAGTCAATGCAGTAAATCTGTGTTCTTCCATCTCTTCTTGATTAAGGCTTCTTCTTTGTCATATCAAACTGGAAATTCTCAGCCAACGGCCAAATATTTCTGTCAGGGATAGATTTAAGGGTTTCGTTTACCATATTAGCTTACAAAACGGGTAGCTGGCCAAGTTATGACAATATATATTTGTTTACAGAACTGTAAAATAGTGAAAATGTTTAATCCCTTCCACAAATGGGATATTTTACCCCCCATAAAAGTTTTTAGTATGGGTGACATGGGATGATATGTAACAAACACTTGGTATATTTTCTGAACTTTGGACATTTTGTTTCTCTTCGCAGACGTCGAGATGTTCGCGTTCGCCGTGGGGCCTGAGAACCAGATTAACGAGGACGAGCTGCGCAACATAGTCTCGGACCCCGTCCCAGAGCACCTGTTCTACGCCGGCAGCTTCTCCGCCATGTCCGACGTCTTCACCGACCTCATCGACATCCTCAGGGAGAGATTCGGAGGTGAGTCAGGGGTGACACCTGGCGGTTAGTTGATAAACTGCAGTACAGTACAGTACATTGGAATGACTGGCAACATACATAACAGACGTTTACTCGGTTTTAGCTTTAAATAATGCATTACGAATATTAGACACGAGTTTCCAGCTGTCTACCAGCTCTATTTACGTATCTTGCACTTTGTAAACGTTATACTAAAATATCCAAATGTCATCTTCTAACCATTTTCTTTCATTTCCCACCAGGCTCCTCATTTTCCACAACCGATGATGTGTATGACTACGGTGACTACGGCTTCTTCCGTCGGTGAGAAGGAACGCCACTGAGAGCTAGGACGACAAACTCGCCCAAGCATTCTCGAAGGTCGCATAGTGTTATATATCTGTAGCCTTTCGGAAAACGACCATGTGTAAAACTAAAGAAGCCATATTTTGTACATATAGGAAGGAAGAGTAAGGAAAAGTTCACAGTGGTCCAGTGAAATATGAAGTTATTTGGTGGAGTGAACAGTGTTAGTGACTACCGAAATGTAACAAACAGACTGTATAATAGTGATAGAACATTTACTTATTTCGGTAATAGAATTAAGTGAGATGCTTCAAACTCTACATAAATGGAACATATATTTGTATGTGATATACATAGATTAAAAAAGCTAGTATGGTGCATCTTTAATGCTTCGCGTATGTGTCTGCACACTGTAGTAATAGAATGAAGATTCTGTACAGATGTCAATTACATTCCTTTCCTTAACCTTGCTGCAAAACTACAGTATTTATTTCTCAGTATTGCTTGAGCTAGCGCCACCTGTTAAGATCAATTGGAATCACACTTTGATGATGTGATGTGCTCTGTCGACGATGTCCACATGTTATTTTCTATACCCAATAAATATGTAATGTGTAATTTTGTTGAGCTATGACTGTTCTTTCTCTGCTTTTAATCAACCTGGCCCAATAGGCACTTAGTTACAGTGAGTATAAACCTGTCAGACATTGTTTATAACAGACAATCTTAGCAATAAAATGAGAGGCCTATAGGGCTAGTAATTTCTCCCAGAGGTTCTTCAGATAAAGGTTTCCAGGGAACCTGCATATTTACCCAGATTTCCTGCCCTGGTTTAACCTGACTGCCTTTTATAACTTAAAGAAAAGAAGAAGCAGAATTTAAGAATAATCTTGTAGTTACTGTAACACAGCAAAACAGTATACTTTGATAAGAGCTGGCATATATATATGTAATACTACATATGTCATAAAATACATTTTTTCATGAAAGCAATTGGATTTAGGAAATTCTAATCCAGTATGCACTAAAAGATCACAAAAATACATGTAATTGCAGAAAATCCAAAATTAAATGCTTACAAAGGAAAAAGAACAATTTTTTAGAATCTTAAAACATCATACAACAATATTTGGCAAGAACGTGACTGATCTATAATTGTTTCTAATGCACTTTGAATTTTATACATTTGTTGTTCTCACAAGCGTCAATCAGCCTTGCTCTCAACTCCTCATTGGTCACTGGGTACCATGAATATTCATGAGTTGTTTCTGGGGGCGTGTCTTCCCCGATTGCAAGTGTGTAGAGTAAGGTGAGACAGATGCCATCAGCAAGGCCATGTGGTTTTCCCAGGTGTTCAACACCTAACACACCTACAAGCTGGATCGGCAGTTTACCTGACAGTGCTTCACCTGTAAGCACCTGGAAAGGCAAAATGAGAGCATAGAGTTGACTACAAATACGTATGAAAGGAACTTTGTTAGCACATGTATCAAAATCAAAACTAAGTATGGTAATAATAATATGACTGGTACAATACTACACTACTGGCCAACACACAACCACACTTAGCCTAGACAGCAGACATCATGGTGATACACATGTCATTCTCTTACCAGAGCCGTCCTAAGAAGCCTGAGTAGAGGTAGGACTATGGACCAGTCCTTGAGTAACATCCGTGTGGTGGGGAGGTGGGGGGAGGGCATGGTTCTCACCAGTAACTCTGGGACATCGCTGATGGAAAACAACAAACAGCTAGATATACAAACAAGTATTCATAAAACTTTTACCATACATGTGTACTGTGATACTGGAGAAAAGAAAAATATCTACTTTCCAGAAGTGTTTTTATCTATTTCAAGCATCACTTTTCCTGATGTTCCAATGACAAGAGACCAGCAACAGGGCAAGTAATGTACATGTATTATATGCATCATCACCACACAAGATATTCTCAATAAGACACATATTATCATCATTTAATGATTTTACAATTTTATACTAATAATGAAAGTGGAAATGAATGTACAAAATGTACTTTCTTTTTGAAATATCATATGAAAATATACATTTACTTCAAGTACCGATACTTAGTATAGTTAAGTTTCAAATTGTCCATGTAGTCAATATCACCATTAGTACAGCATATGAGCTGTTCTTTGAATTTTGTTGTTAAATGTTGTTAAATGAAGTGCATTTCAATTGGATAAAGTTTACTCTACTTACCCTTCTGAGCACTCTTTGAGTAGAACAAGCCTGAGACTGACAAACTTGTGAGCCTGTAAGACTGGGAGCACACATGGGGGTTTCTGGGACTCTGGTGTGGACTGGTGCTGTACAGCCAGGTCTATGATGGGGAAGATGTCCTTGGCTCTGTTGGGGGTTAATGATTGAAGTTTTATAAGTACCAAGTTATGAATGACAATTTCATCTGTAATGTCATTGTTATCAAATATAATGTTATCTCATTGTAAATCGCCAGAGAGGACAGCCTAAAATCACCCTGCGCAGAACAATACAAAAGGATGGGGAAAAACTTGGACTACATTTACTTGAGAAATGTCAGTAGCGGCGCTAAACCGCAACCTTTGCGACCTATGCAACAAGATTGCGGGAGGATCTAAGGTCTAAGGTATGGTCATTGTAAATCACTAATTCCACAAGGTTTGCAGAAATTTAACCTACATGGAAGAAAAGAATGTAAATCTGGCAGAAACAGGTACAGTTTCATAATACATACATGTCACAGCGACTGTGCCAATGACCCCTGACCTGATAGGCATGTCGTTTTCTGTCTTGATGTCCTGTACACTACACCACCGTGCCTGCAGGGATTCCCCGTCTGCCTCTGCAGGGGTTTTCAGCTGCCCCCCTGTGACAGTCCCAGTGAAGGTCAGTCTGACCCAGTGACCCCCGTTGACATCCACCATGAGGAGGGTAGAGGGTTCAAAGGTCAGGCCTGTCTCCTCCTCAACCTCTCGACATACACCTTCCTGGGAACAGGTGAAAAATGACAGTTTGGTTCAAAACATTAGCGAAACTCCTCCTAATGCACAACAACTTGTGTGTTATATGTTCAAATTTAGACCAACTCTCAGAGTTGGGAACCCAATATGCCTATACTTAATGTATAAAGCTTGTGTGTTATATCAATGCAAACAAAGAAAGAAACAAAAGAAAAAAACCTGGAAGGTCTCGTTGGGTTCTATCCTTCCGGCGGGGAGGTACCAGGTGCCCCGACATGACCTCTTGGCCTCCTGCATCATCAGCACCTGTCCCTGCTCGTTCAGCAGAACACCGCACACGATCCACCCAGCTGTCTTCTTAGCTATCACATGTTCTTTGTCTGACAGATAGAACAATATTTGTGATACCAGCACACCACACACCATTCACCCTGCTGTATTCTTCACTAACACTGGTACGTGAAAGGTAAAACAGCTGTATGTCACTGTTAATAAGTTCATAAGTTTCAGAAAACTCTGTATTCCACAAATGCCATAAACACATTCAAGTTGTTGGTCGGGGTCATGATGATGATAATCCTGACCAAACGAGAATGACTTATATATATATATACGTAAAAATTGATGATATTGACAGTTGACAAGATAGCAGAATTAGGAATCAATGAAGAATGGTTTGGGGATGGAGGGTTACAGAACGCTTTTTTTCTATATACTGTATAAAAGTTCTTAAAATTGTGTTTTTCTTACCTGAGTCCGCCCCTATGGGATCCACATCACACACAAACGGCCCTGGTGTCTCTCCACACAGGATCTTCAGCAGGTCCGACTCAGCCTCAGACATCACTGAACAACTAGTTAAGGAAAAAAGCTTCAACTTGGAAGGGAAAATTGGTAACATTCTTTCTTATTAGTAAATCTTCAAGAAAATGTGATGTTCAGACAGCCTTTCTCTTAAGGTGGTACTCCGCATATTATGGGTATCATTAGCAGTGAATCAACAACACCCAAGAAATCGACAACACCTTCATTAACAACCAACTGAATAATCAGACTGTGTTTTATGTTATCTTCGAACACTCAACATTAATTTCGAAATATTATGGCAGGCCACAAAAAATCGAATGTCCTGACGCCCCCCTCCCACACCGAACAAAATAAATGAGTCGATCGAATATTACCTTGTTCACAAGAGGCTGTCTATACATGTACCTGCCGCTTTGTTTTCTCCAATATAGCATACGTTGCAGTGCATAAAACAAGCGAGTTAAAGCTGGTTTAGGGCCGCTGTTCCAGAAATTCGTCCTTCTAGCGTACGCGTACCTCTGTGTTGTTCAGCTGTCACTTCCGCATACGTCATCATTGAGAGGTCAAGGGTTATCCTTTTTTCGCGGGAAAGTAGAAAAGCGGTAACCTCCAAGCAGATGTAAGGGTGGAAGATTAGTAACATTTTCTGGTAGCCGGGGTTCTCTGACAGTTGGCATGACGGTCACGCCACGAACCAATTGAACGTGAAGCCCAGCCCTTAGAAAATGTTTCGATCTTCCACCCCAATATCTGCTTAGAGGTTAGAAAACAAGATTATGATCACCGAAGATCAAAAAGGCGGTGTGATGTAATGTTACCTCTAACATGGTAAAGTGAAAAGTGTAGTATTTTATCCAACCCGAGTTTCAAGAAAAGTTTCTATGGTTACTATATCATTAACAAGCTATGTATTATATAAGGTTACATTCGCATTTTCTGGCTAGCCAACAACGTGCTTAAGCTTGATTGATTAGTTTAGTAAAATATGTCATTCCTTATTATCCGTTGATTTTCATTCCTTATTAAAGCACAGAGGTTCCTTTCTTGACTTCTGCCGATAGTATGTGTGCGTAGGTGGGGCAGGGGTTCACTGGGTTTATCGCTGTGCAGTGAGTTATTAGTTTCACACAGTGTAGCTCAACTTCAGTTTTGGCTTTTAAATTTTCTGCTTGAACCGTTAACCGCATCCTCTCACGAGAATGTCAACATAATATTTGAACTATTTGTAATAACCGTTAGATAACCGTTGTAATAACCGTTAGAACCCCATGTGTGATACCGGTAGATATAACACGGACCGGAACACCCGTATCGAACGTTATCGCGGCCCAGCTATATGACATATTTGAACTAACCGTGACGTCATTGTTTGCAAGCCCTTGGCGTTGTGGATGTACAGGTGAGTTTTACGACTTGTAGTAATGCTATTTCTGCCTCGTATTTGGATTATCTGTATCATATCATTAGTCATTGCATATCTTACAGTAATACTTCTCAATACATGGCGACGTATTTTCCATGCTTTAGTGTTATAACTTCAGCTAAGAATATGTTAGGACGACTGAGGCATGGCTGAACCATAAAAATGGCGGTTACCCGTACATGTTTATTTTATCTCATAAGTAGGCTACGCTTCCATTTGGAAAGGACTTAGCAAGAATTTCAAAACTTGCAATCCTCTCATTCTCCCAACGACTGAAGATCTGAACAAGTTAGAGAGCAGTTTTATCTTTATCATTATTCTAAGTTTGCAACAATGAGCTGTGTGGGCCGCAAGTCATGGCTGTATGCACAGGACAAACATACCGGCGTCGGCATAGCTTAACCTCGTAAATATCAGCACCCGTGGAACTTTTCAGCGTATAGCGTCTGGTTAGCCTGCACAGTCTGCAGGCTTTGGGTGGGAGGTGTTATATCTGATAAAATGTTGTGCGTGAAAACGGTAACGTTATATACAGAAGAAGCATAATATATAGATCACCAAGGTATGTATCGGCAGCTGGGCGTTTTTCATTCAAATGGCAGTAAATTCAAATACACGTATGTGTTTCGACCTAGAGTTCCAACCATACTGAAAAATTGTAAATATCATATTTGGCCTGCTATCATATCCTGCTTGAAAAATTCTAGGCTTTCAGTTTGACACAAAAAGCTACCTGTAACATGAATTCGATGTTATGAGAGCCAGATCAGTGCCTCATGCCTCGTCGCCATGCCGAATGGCTGGAAGCGAGCCTATAATTCTCATTCAAACATCGTCACGCACACAGAATATAGTTAGGTAATGATTAATCCACACATTCCAAACTTAGTACGTAACGTCCTTACACCCCGATACGCCTGTTGGAATACTATTATATTAGTAACTAAGGGGAGAACATACATGTAGTACAGCCGTCAATTGTATGCACACGTACCCCCTCCTCCGCAAAAAGTCCAAGTTCACACATCCACACATCGATCCTACGCATATGAATACTCCCTTACAATATTCCACATTCCATATTACTACGTAACTGAAAAGTATTCCGTGTACGTGTATACACTACTTAATTGTACTGTTTTGTTCTTTGGGAACATTTTTCACACAATAACCACTGCCAATCTTTCTTCCTGCTTCTCCAGGTTAACTATGGCGTACCGTCCATTGCCATACGCGCGGAGAACACAGACGGTGTCTGAAGTACTGCGCCTCAATGGTCACGACTTGGATCGTATCAGGGTAAGACGCAAATCCGTGATGGCTCTTTGATGTAAACATAGTTCGACATTCGTAAATGCTAGTGATAGATTTAAAACAGTACAGACGTGAAACGGGAAGAACTACAAACGTGAAGACTAGTAGAGCTAGAGTCTAACAACATTTGATGGTTTCGTTCAGTTGTAAGTTATGCTAAATGACTGACCAATTTGTGATTTTTGACAGACGAACTACACGTACAGCAGCAAGACAAGGGAGGAAACAGCTCATGCCATCTCCAGGTTTCCGACTCTTGAAGCAGCTGTAGGGGAAGGTATATACATGGCTTTGTGATGAATGAAAATAAAAATAAATCATGGTTAACCTTTGTAAATATTCAGCCTATCAAGCAATTTAAATGCAGAGTGTTATAATAGCATATATATGTATCAGAAGATTATGCTCCCTCATATACAAGCTGTGTGCTGTCGTTTAGTAATGCGGTCGAGAATCGAGAATGTTAACCATAAACATAAGAGTTACAAAGCTAGGAAGTTACAAACAGATATATGTTCTTGTGCAGGTCTGGCGGAAGCTGGTCACATTGGATCTACTGTCCGTCTTTGCTTGGAGGGTGCTGTACCAATCAGGCATAACGGTACGTGTATATATAATAAACTCATAAAAAGAAAACTAACATTTGTTCATATCAGCCAAACAGCACTAGACCCTATACATATGGGTTTGCAGGGATGTTTTTAGTGTATATAGGTACTATCAATATCATCAATTAATCTTGAGATATTTCAAGTCCGAAAAGACATGTTTGAGATTTAGTTTAGAACGTCGGGCATGCAGGATTGTATTCTTAGGCGTTACAGAACTATGTTTCCATTCCCTACAACACAGGCAAACATTACGGAATCCCGATGGTGTTTGTCCTGCCGCGGAAGTTTCCCCATGACCCTCCCACCTGTCTGGTACGGCCGGCATTCACTGAGGCGGACACGGCCCCCATCGTGGAGAGCCAAGTGTGCCTGTGTGTGGAGACCAGCGGAAAGATAACCTTCCCCTACCTGGAGAACTGGAACTACGTGAGTGTTACTCTAGCGGTTTATTTGTGTTACTTCTTTCCTAACGTAACAATACTGGCTGAATGTGATACTTTGTCCTATAATGTGCTTGACCATGTTTGAAAAAAAAAACATATTTCAAGGGGCAGAGTCGCTTTCCAGTTACTACAATGTATATGTGTAAGATGAAAAGAGCTGTGCTCGATTATACTGTACTCTACACGATTTAGAGGTGTCCTCTTCGGTTACAAAAGTGGTAGTGGTAGTAGAAGAAGTAGGCAGTCGCTCGGGACCGAGCAGAAGATCATAATCCTTTGGACCTCTGAATTGTTGCTGTTAAAAGAAGTGATATGTACTGTAGTTCCTAAATGTATGTTGAGCAAGTTGGAAAATCGGTGAACTTACCTTATATACGTCAACATTAGGTTATATGAAAAAGCGTGTTATCATTAACTTTTTGCCTGCGTTCCAGCGTACGTCCAACCTGACCACCCTGATAGAAGTCATTACAGCACATTTCGGAGAACGTCCTCCAGTCACTGATGAAGTGCTCGCCAGTCTGGAGGTGAAGAAAGGAAGTTCCCCAGGTACTTAGATACTTTGTAAACATCTGATTTTATCAGCGACATTTCCTCCTCTACCAGATTAGAAAACATTGACAAGCATTGACAAGCAGGTTATAAGTTTCTCCACCCATCTAATAAGAGTTGACCCGTCACTGAATGTGTCGACGATATGAGAGTTGAACATTTTTCATAAGACTCATGCTAACGTTTGCTCTATTGCATCCTGACAGCAGGTCTGCCCTCTCCACAACCACTCAGAAGGACCAGATACACGTCTCTTCCTTCGGGCTTATACGGGTGGGTTTGTATTCAACATGTGTGTTCCTAGATGCCCAAGTCATTCTAATGTGTAGTTTCTTTTTCTGCAGTTATGTATATCTGCAATAACATTCCGCCATGTTCCGTCATTGTATTCCATTCCAACACATCAGAATGGACTCACCAAATTGTAGAACAGTTTTTAACGATATGTGATAACACAGATGAGCTTTTATGGTAACAACAGGTTGCATTCTAGTGATTATCTATTGCCATATTCACAGAATTGGTGACATTTTCGAAGACCCTGCAGAAGAAGTGAGCAAAAAGAAAAAGGAGGGTGAAGAGAGCAACACAGCGGTTGAGGACAAGGCAACTAAAGTGGAAACGACTGAAGTAGATGTACATGTAGTTTGTGAAACGGGGCAAGACCTGGGATCAGCACAGAAACCAGACGAGAACAGACAGTCAACGACAGAGGAAAACGCAGAAGCGTCAACCAGTGAAGACCAGACGACGAACGATGAGAGAACAGATGACAACAAAGATCACAATGTGCCCAAAACGTCCGACGAAAAGGATGAGAAAACCAGTGAAGATGTCACAGCACCTCTCCTCACAAAGGTGGAAGTCCAAGCAACAATACAAAATAAGAGAGATTTCGAAACACCGAGAGACAAAAAAGACCCAAAGGCCGTGAAGTCAGAAAAACAGAGGAAGCGAGAAGCAAACATGCATGCTTCTTTTAGTGGTGAGTACTTTACTTTATCAAGTATGTTATTCACCACTATCACCATACAGTACAGTGTATAAACTGCACCCAAAATCATCTGCAAGGAAGTGTGATATCTACATTTCGTAAATAACCGAAAGAAACGGCTTCTATTTTCTCATGTTAGTTTATGTTTTATTTTCCGTCAGATGAAGACTACATGGAAGAGGAATCCGTAGGCTGTTTTCCAAGACAACGCTCCGCACGGCGTCTGAAGAGCACAACACCACCTAAACACGGTAAGCGAGTTTTTATCTCATTGACGCCCATCGTAGACTACTATAATACTGCACAGAATCTAAAGAAACAGTGCAGTTTCTTTTGTGACTAAGAACACTTGAAATTTCCGAGGTATACTGTGATTGTGAGTTTTCTAAATTAAACGGCATTTGGAGTATTGCACAAACAAACAAAATGTATTACAGAAGGCCATAGTTCCTATATTGCGCATGAAGATACATGAAGGAGTGTTTAAACATTTGTTTACCATTTCATATTCAACAGAAGGTGGTACAAGGGTCAGTCATAAGGATCTGAAAAAGCTTTCCCGGAACTTGGGAGACGAGTGGCAACAACTGGCCATCAACCTGGGTTCCACACCAGCCGACGTGCACAGGTACAGGGACAAGCACAACAAGCAGCGGAAACAAGTCTTCTGTATGCTGGACGACTGGAGAGACAGGACAGGGGATAGAGCAACAAGAGAAAAACTTTGTAATGCTTTGAAAAAGCAAAATGTTGATGTTGATAAGTATGCCTTTCTTATGTAAGAGTGCTTGTCATATGACGCCTGTCAGATACTGTATATGGACAGTGTCTTTTTTTCCAAAAGAAGTTTTTCATTCTTTATGTAATATTGTAGCATAACATTAAAATACACTATAGCAGTGCTGTGCATTGTAGATGGAGTGTATTTTCAATAGATTCTAAGTACTGTTATGTGTTGGATGAATATCAACTTTTCCACACGTAGGTAGAACTTTTTAGTCAGATCATGAAACAGTTAAGGGTTTCCAGGAACCTCTCTATTGCTTGTATATGTTGCTAATACTAGTATAGTATATGCTAGTATACGTTCCATTCTAATGCCTTTTGTATGTGTGTTTGATATGTGTTGGGGTGTCAATGTTAGTTGAAATGCTAGAGTCAATAAATAGGTAAATGTTCGAGATGACGTGTGTTTATAACTACATGTATGATTATTTATCGATATCGTGTATCGATATGTTAATAGGGCGTAGGTTTATTAAAGTGAACACGGTAGTTTTAGGGATCAATCTATTCTGAATGGAAAGAATATTATGATGATTAAGTTAACAAATGTTACAATACGCAACAGTTGCGAAGTAGAACTACTTGTTGTCAAGGTGAGTCAGCAGCGTAATGATACTTCCTAGTTCAAAGACTTCCGGGTGTGATTTGGTCCGTCACTAATATGAAGTTTGACCCCCTTAAGCTTTTACGCATCGTATCATTAAGAAGCACCGAAATTGTTTTGGGATAAAAAGAAATGGGTTTTACAGACTAGTATCTATTAAAGTGATTTATAAATGTGTCACAAGAAGGTCGCTGCTTTCATTGACGAGGCCCAACGTAAACAACGCCTTGCCCGGTTTCTTCAGTTGACGAACGGGAATCCCCGCGGAGGGATACTACACACGCGAAAGAGGAACCATAAAGAACTTGTTCCCCACGTCGTTCTGCAAACGCACTATCCACCCCAATGGTGCCAAAAGCCGTCCTCCAATTCCACTGGACTATGTAAGGTAATAGTTCCGTCTATAACTTTATGATATTACTTCCTCTATTAAGGGGTATAGTTTCGTATAAGCAATGGTTTTGAACTCAAACTATCCATCGAAAATTGTAGTAAGAAACTTGGCCAGGCTGTCTACATGTATGCATCTTTGTTCCACACGGCAGACATGTTTTTTTCGCTGTTGTTCGATTTGCTGTTGTTCCAATGTCAATTTCACGATGAGCGACCAAACGTTAACCACCGTAACAGCCATGTAAAACACTATTGAGTTAATCTACGATGTCATGTAATGATTTTAGGTGACCAGTGGTACTTACGTCCACCTGCCAGCCTAACGTTTGGGACAATGTCACGGCTTTTATGAACGAACCATATAGAGTTACCTGGCCAGGGCTCTTAACAAAGGGCGCATTACACAGTAACGTTACATGTGTAATGCGCCCGCGGCGATAGTAAGAAATAGTGGGGGAACTTATTGAAGACATGGAAGAAATCCCTTTGCGACCGACAGAGCCAGGCGGAAACTGTACAATACAGCGGCCCGGCTGACGGCTTCCCGCCTCGGCCTAGCCTGGGTGCCATCCGCTATGTAACGGGGCTCCTTATACTCGCTTTTTTGGGCCAGCGAGTGCAAGGAACCTTGTTACAAATCGGATTGCACCCAGGCTAGCCTCGGCCAGCATGTGAGCGATCTCTTTACAGGCGGCTTGCCATCTGAAATCAACGAGGTTTAAAAGGCTTTGCTCGGCCCAAGCTCGGTGCTTGTGACGTCATGCTGAATACCTTTAGCGCGGAAAACCCCGCGAAAATGGCTACGAACATATAACACATCAAAGCGGGACCGCGCCGTCGCGCGGACAATAGCTTGCAGAGCGGGGGGAACAAAAGGGTACAGCGAGGAAATTCTATGATTCCAGTGTTTTGTTTTAAATACTAGTATCAACTTAGATACATGTAACGTTATCATAAGCAGGTGGAACAGATACCAAATATGCAAATATGGACCAACTTTGCATAACTAATATGACAAAGTCATAATTCCACAGTCGTAAATGATACCAAGGCAAGGATAGGACTTTCACAGGTACAATACATGTAAGTTGAGTAGAGAAGACCCTAATACATGTATATACACTACCTAATGATCACCTGCATATAAGCTTCATTACAAAGCAAATTAGGTAGTCTACTTGCTGCTTAATTTTGCAGATTTGGTATAAACCACTCATAATGTGTCAAATTGTCTTGCTCTGATAGCATCCAATGACCATTACACATTGCAATCCACAGTGTAACCTGAAACAAAATGGGTGTGGACTTGGCTACATACCGAGCTCGGATTGGCTGTTTCCAGAACCCAACTCCCAGGTCTGCACGATGTTGGTCCCAGGCATCGGCCCTGCTGGTGGGGGTCATCCTGGCACAGCTTTGGGACAAGGTGATGCAAGGTGGGCAAGGGAAAGTTGTCAGGTAAGAATCGCCCAAGCCTTATTTTCATTTCTTGTAATGTCTTTGCAGCCTTTGTCTGCCTAAAAAGAGCTCAGGGACCAATAAAATCTGGTCTATGTCACAGGTGGTCACTATAGACAGGATTTATAATGTTTGTGTCAATAGGAAAAATGTCTTAGGGGCCACCAAAAAGTGATCACATTATTGACTAGGCTTTTTTTAAGTAGGGGTGGTCACTTATACAGATTTGACTGTACTGCCATTTTGTGCATTGGTGCACATTGCAATTTGTATTTACAGATATGTTGCTACAATAATAGACAATTTGGTCCCATATCCTTCACCCAGACACTGTAGGATATTTTGCAGACTCATAGAATTAAAAAAGAAACAGTTTACAAGGACATGGGTTATAGATATGAAATTGTTTTTCTTAAATACATCCTTCACCATGCACCTGCCACTTATATTATTTATTAATGGAATTACAAATCACCTATCATGTGACAGGTGGATCTGAATATTACTGACCATTGATCAAAATTCACTTGTCATTGTCAATTGACCATAATTGTCTAAATTGTGGTATTTTCCGCTCAACGATACATATTGAATGTTCATTAACAGACATTATTTGTTCATGCACTACCAGTGTTTCCAATGCAATGGTGTACAAAAATGGTTTGTTTGTTTTATTGTGATCTCCATTAGTGTTACATGTACCAAAATGGTTGTGCTAAAAGATTCAGCCCAAATAAACCAAAATAATAAACAACTACTGTAACAACAATTTAATGAAGAAAGTAACTATTATTATTGATCACTCCAACAGCACACCCTCGGACAGGGTTTTGCCTGCTTTACATCATCAGACTGAAGTCCAGACCTACCAGCTCCATTGTCAGCCACAGTCCAGATGCTGCTATGTAATGATGTTTTGTCTGCTGGTCTGGTTCATGATGGCATGGAAACTTCTGCTACTGGCAGGAGACATT
Source organism: Branchiostoma floridae x Branchiostoma japonicum (assembly GCA_013266295.2). Classification (NCBI taxonomy): domain Eukaryota; kingdom Metazoa; phylum Chordata; class Leptocardii; order Amphioxiformes; family Branchiostomatidae; genus Branchiostoma; species Branchiostoma floridae x Branchiostoma japonicum. Next base: position 10,326,039 of record CM023828.1, read on the forward strand.
GAGCAAAACCCTGGCCCTACATTAAGGTTTGTAAATAGTTTTTTAAAAATAAATATACCCATCAGGAGATAAGTGCACATACTGCACACATAGCAGTAAAAACTTGGGACATGAAATTGTTGAGGACAAAGAAATAGATTAGTCTTCTGTCACATGCCCTACATTAAGGTTTGTAATGGATTTTTATAAATATACCCATTAGGAGATAAGATGCACAAGGCAGTAAAATCTTGGGTCATGAAATTGTTAAGCACAAAGAAATGGACCTATCTTCTTTCATTTTCTGATGTGATGTTTCCTGATGTTTCCAATTTGCCATGTACAAAATGGTCTACAAGTCTTCATGATCAGCACTATTTGATTATGATATCCTTCTACCTAATGTACCTACAGAGAAACAGAGCCTGACACAGATGAGATAGAGGAGCAAAGTTTGACGCCCAGAAAAAATGATGATGATCTTCTTGAGCTAGACCTGTCTGGGAGGAATACGTCAAGTGTGCCAAACCAGGTATTCCAACAAAATGACATACAGGTCCTCAATCTCCAACATAACAGCATCAAAGTCATACCCATGGACATAGGTATGTTGTTTCAGCTTAGACATTTGGACATCAGTTGCAACAAACTTTCCCACCTACCTGACTCCATCTCATCTTTATCAAATCTTGAAGAACTGAACATATCTGGGAACAAAATACAAGAGTTTCCTAAAGGAATGGAAAACATGCAGGCACTGAAAGTGTTAATCTATCGAAATAATTCCCTGGTTGCCATACCCGAGGAGGTCTTTTCCTTCCCAATTATTGAGGAGCTCGATGTTTCAGATAATGAGCTGTCAGAGGTGTCACCATTGATAGGGAATCTGTTGTCACTAAAGGTGCTCAATCTAAGGTGGAACCAGTCTCTCCAAACTTTACCTCAGGAACTTTGCCAGTTGTCTAATCTAGAGGAGATAAACTCATCTGTTTGTGACATTGGTTGTTTGCCAGATGATATTGGTAATCTCAGGAATCTGAAAACCTTCAAGTTAAGTTGTAACAGAATTTCGTCACTGCCAGCATCATTTTTTCAAGGTCTTGGCAACCTAGAGGAATTGGATCTTTGTGATAATTCAATCACAGAAATCCCAGAGAGTATTTCAAACCTGAAGAAGTTAAACTCTCTCAAGGTAGCTGACAACAAGCTTACAATGGTCCCCACATCTATTGTAGAGCTCACAGAACTACAAACATTGGATGTAGCCTGTAATTCCATTTCTGACTTGCCTGACAATTTTGAAGATTTAGCCAAAATTGTTTATCTTAATTTGAAACACAACCAAATTTCATGTGTACCATTTTTGAGTCATGGTGCCTTTCCTGCCCTTCAAGAGTTAAACCTCACAGGCAATCCTATTCAACTTTCAGAATCTCAACTTGTGAAAGATCTTTGTCAGAGAAGAAGAGCTACAGTGTGTGTTGATCACAGACAGTATGTACACTTGATAAAACAGAGGGATAAATCATCATTAAGGTATTATTGGAGGATGAAAGGGAATCTTGTTATTTCCTTGTGTCAGGGATATGAAATCAATACTGCTGACATTTGTGAGGGTGATATTGACCTCTCAGATAAAGGACTTAATGCTTTGCCACAGTATTTTGATATTCATGACCCTTCAGTAATACTGCTCGGTCATAACAGGCTTGAAGCATTTCCAGTCAGCAGTCCTGTGGTGGGGCCTTCTCAACTAAGAATACTTGACCTTCATCATAATCTTTTATCAGCCCTTCCAGAAGAAATTCACATTCTATCAAATCTGACGAATCTCAATGTGTCCCATAACAAACTGCATTCCATTCCTCTAGGGGTATATGAATTACTTTCATTAGAGACTTTTGACATGTCATACAATTTTGTCCAACAGCTTCCTCCAACAAAATTTCCAGGTTTGAAGAAGTTGGATTTGTCATTCAATATGTTCCAAAAGGTACCAGATGCAATTTTACAAACACAAAGTTTAACCTCCCTAAAGCTGCTAGGAAATGACATTAGATCTTTCTCTGCTGATAAAATCAAACTACCAAACCTCAAGATTCTCTATTGTGATGTAACAAAGCTAGACAATCTTTCTTTGCCACCTGTACTTAAGACAATGCGGACTGATATTAAATGGACAGTGCCTAATAAGCAGACTTCTACAGACACTGAGACTTTATTCCGTGCATCTCTAACCATGGGATGTTTGCAGGTAACGACAAAACAACAAGTGACCAAAACTGAATTCGATGAGCAGTTTTTGAATGAGCTTAACTGTAATATTGCTTGGTTTAAGGGTACTCTCAGGACATTGAACATGTCAAATTGCAATATCCAGGATTTACCAGAACATATATTTTTCCTTTCAAAGTTAAAAAAATTGGATGTCAGTAACAACAGGCTCTCAAGTTTGCCTAGTAAACTAGTATATTTGCAAAATCTACAAGTTCTTAATGTTTCAAACTGTAGCCTTAATGAATTGCCTGATTCAATAGGAGATTTTCCATCTCTGACAAGATTGGACGTATCAAGAAACAACCTCAAGGCTCTGCCAAACACCTTATCTAATCTGCCTAGATTGGAAACATTGTCCCTGCATTACTGTGGCTGTCATCAGGTACAATTACTGTCAAATCTGGCATCATTGAGACATGTGAAGGTGGACCTTGCTCAGCTTATCAGTATTCGTATCCATTGTTTAGATGAATTTTCTGCAGCAGGAACCACCATCAGTCTGATACAGAGGATCAATAGGTGTGCTAAAAATGTGATATCCATTGATGAACTTAGAGGGCCTGTCCTTGACATTACTCCATCCTGTGTTAAATCATATCCTTCTCATGGAAAAGATTCCCAGCCCTTAACTTCCATCAGCATCAGTCATGTTGATGATCCAGACATTCTTAATTATTTGTTATCCATTCTGTGCATGCAGAACCTACAAAATCTTAAAGTAGCAAATTGTTGTCTTACTGCATTGCCAGATTCACTGGGAGACCTTCATTCACTGATCAGCTTGGACATATCTAGAAACCCCCTTAAGACCCTTCCCAGTACCATATCACACATGTCCACATTGAAAGTGCTTAATGTGTCAAACTGTAGTCTTACTGCATTGCCAGATTCACTGGAAGACCTTCAATCACTGATCAGCTTGGACATATCTGGAAACCCCCTTAAGACCCTTCCTTTTACCATATTACATCTGTCCACGCTAAAAGTTCTGGATGTTTCAAATTGTAGTCTTACTGTATTACCAGATTCAATGGGAGACTTTCCCTCTCTGACAAGCTTAAACATATCCAGAAATGACATAAAAATCCTTCCAAACTCCATTTCCCACCTGTTAACATTGGAAAAGTTGTCCATGCAGTACTGTGGCTGCCATCAGTTAGAATTCCTGTCAAATCTGACATCATTGAGACATGTTGAGGTGGATGTTGCTCAGCTTATCTGTATTCGTCTCAGTTGTTTGGATAAGATTTCAGCTGCAGGAACCAGCATTAATCTGGCAAAGAGAACCATGTTCCCTAGTTATATGAGAACCATGTTCCCTAGTCATATGACGAGAACCATGCTCCCTAGTAATATGGAACCTGTTAATGTGGCAAAGCTTAGAGGACCTGTCCTTGACATTGATTTATTATGGCATATTGACATATCTGAAAACTATCCTTCCCATACAGATATCCAGCCCTTAACTTCTTTAAGTATCAGTGATGTAGACCTTGAATGCATTGCTGATGTGGTGTTTTCCATTGGTAGCTTGAAGGTATTAAAACTGCCGGGATGTATACCTATTCTTCAGACTTTGCCAGAAACAATTCAGTACCTGTCAAACTTAACTCATCTGGACTTGAGCAACAATGACAAGTTATCAGATCTGCCCAAAGGCCTAGGGGAGCTGAAAATGCTGAAAGAGTTAAATATTTCACTTATTAATAACAATATCACAGATGTGATGTTACCAGAATCAATAGCCAAATTGTTGTCATTGCAGAGGCTGATGATTTTCCACTGTGGTTGCTATCAAATGGGCTTTCTTTCTGAGCTTAAACAGTTGGAATACCTCAAAGTAGACTTTTGGCAGCTGGTATCTATTGAAAAGCAGACAGCCGAACAGTTACCTGATTGTATACATATTGAAGTAGTTTATGTTGACCGTGAAGTATGTCAAGAGAGATTCTGTGAGGACAGTTTACCATCAGAAAGCATTGTATTACAGGATTTGTGTCACGGTGTTGTAAAACTGCAATGTGAAGATGAGGAGTCCGACTCATTTATACTAAGACCTCCTGGTGACTTTAAATATAATGGAGACATCATCAAAATGGATGTGAGTGGAAGTTCTTTTGACGTCTTAACACTCAGTGACATTCATACCTTACAGGAGCTTATCATGACCAACTGTGCTATTCATCATTGCTTTACAAGCCTTAATGAATCACAATTACCAGTAAATCTGACTGTACTAGATATGAGTTCAACCATCAGTACATGTATATTTGATGATGGGCATGCATTCCCCCAATTTATCTGTCAGCAAAGTGCACTTCAGGAAATTAAAATGTCTGACTGCAGCATCCGGTGCTTGTCAGAGGAGATTGGACTGCTGGTAAATTTGACACATCTTGATCTCAGCAGAAACAGGATTGAAGACCTTCCTGATGAACTATGCAACATTACCTCACTTAAATGGCTTTGCCTGCAACACAATAGGTTATCCAGCTTACCATTGAGGATTGGCAACCTACTTTCTTTGGAATACCTTGATATATCACTTAACAAAGTTGTCTCTATGCCTGACTCGTTCAGACAGTTGGAGTCTCTTAACGAGTTGAAATTGTTTCACTGTGGTTACTATCAGCTGGATTTTCTTTCTGAACTTAAACAATTGAAAAACTTAACAGTAGATTTTTGGCAGGTGGTCTGTATTCAATGGCAGACAGCTGGCCAGTTCCCAGATTGTCTACAAATAAAATCTGTCTACTTGAAGCACGAGACATGTCATGAACTCTGCATAGATGGAAAGGATATACCAACAGGGGTAGTTGACCTGGATGAGTTGCAACATGGTGTTATACACCTACAATGTTGTCCTGACCTGTTTTCCATAAGTCCCCCTGATGACTTTAAACACAAATATTGTGGTGACATCATTAAGATGGATCTAAGTGGAAGCAACTTTAAAAGCAAAACACTCAAAATAGGTTTCAGTCATACTTTACTTGAGCTGAAGGTTGTCTTCTGGACCCTTAATGATACAAATCATGAAACAGAGCTACTACATAATCTGATCCAGCTGGATACATGTAATGAAAGTACTAGGTATTATAATCAGGATTTTCCTGAATTCATCTGTCAGCAAAGTGCGCTTCAGGAGCTCACTATGTCTAACTGCAAGCTAATATGTGTGACAGAAAAGATTGGACAGCTGGTAAATTTGACCCACCTTGATCTTAGCAGAAACAACATCAGATGCCTTCCTGATGAATTGTGTAGCCTTAGCTCACTTAGATGGCTGTCACTACAATATAATGAGTTATCCAGCTTACCAGTGGGGATTGGCAATCTACTTGCTTTGGAATACCTTGATGTATCATCCAACAGACTCAATAAAATACCTGACTCATTCAAATCGTTAAATTGTATGAATGAGCTGAAACTGTTCCACTGTGGCTGTTACCATTTGGGCTTTCTATCTGAACTCAAACAGCTTCAAGACCTAACAGTAGACATTTGGCAGTTGGTCTCTATTGAACGACAGACAGCTCAGCAGTTGCCAAGTTTTGTACAGATAAATGTAATTTACATAGATTGTGACACATATGGTGAAATACACCATAAGGACAAAGAACTTAAAGATGTACATTTACCAGCTGTCAAAATCAAGCTGAAGGAGTTGCAACATGGTGTGGTAAAACTGCAATGTCGTGAGGCCTCATTTATACTAAGACCTCCTGATGACTTTAAGTACAATGGAAACATCATCAAGATGGACCTGAGTGGAAGCAGCTTTGATGAAATTATAGCAAAAATAGATGTCATTTATACCCTTAAGGAGCTGAGTGTTGCCAACTGTAATCTTAACCCCACAAATCGTTATCAAATAGAGCTACCTAATGGTGTGATACGACTGGATATTAGTGGCAATAATTATTGTGATGGTCTCCTTGAATTGATCTCTCAGCTTCAACACATTACACTTCAGGGGCTTAACATGTCTAACTGTCAACTAAACCATGTAGAAGAGATTGGACTGCTAGTAAATTTGACCCACCTTGATCTTAGCAGAAACAACATCAGATACCTTCCTGATGAATTGTGTAGCATTAGCTCACTTACATGGCTCTCATTAGAAGATAATGAGTTATCCAGCTTACCAGTGGGGATTGGCAATCTACTTGCTTTGGAATACCTTGATGTATCGTCCAACAGACTCAGTAAAATACCTGACTCATTCAAATCGTTAAATTGTATGAATGAGCTGAAACTGTTCCACTGTGGCTGTTACCATTTGGGCTTTCTATCTGAACTCAAACAGCTTCAAGACCTAACAGTAGACATTTGGCAGTTGGTCTCTATTGAACGACAGACGGCTGAGCAGTTGCCAAGTTTTGTACAAATAAATGTAATTTACCTAGATTGTAAGACATATGGTGAAATATTCCATAATGATAAAGAACTTAAAGATGTACATTTAACGTTACCATCTGTCAGAATCGAACTGAAGGAGTTGCAACATGGTGTGGTAAAACTGCAATGTTGTGAGGATTCATTTATACTAAGACCTCCTGATGACTTTAAGTATAGTGGAGACATCATCAAGATGGACCTAAGTGGAAGTAAATTTGATAAAAATATAGTCAAAATAGATGTCATTTATATTACACTTCAGGAGCTCAACATGTCTAACTGTCAACTAAACCATGTAGAAGAGATTGGACTGCTAGTAAATTTGACCCACCTTGATCTTAGCAGAAACAACATCAGATACCTTCCTGATGAATTGTGTAGCCTTAGCTCACTTAAATGGCTTTCACTATGGGGGAATCAGTTATCCAGCTTACCAGCAATGATTGACAGTCTACTCTGTTTGGAATACCTTAATGTAACATTCAACAGAATTACCAGTTTACCCCAGTCATTCAGACAGTTGAGTTCTATAAACGAGCTGAAATTGTCTCACTGTGGTTGCTATCAAGTGGACTTTCTTTCGGAACTTAAACAGTTAAAAGACCTGACAGTAGACTTTTGGCAACTGGTCTCTATTCCAAGACACATAGCTGGCCAGTTGTCAGATTCTCTACAAATCAGAGCAATTTTTTTGGATCATGAGAAATGTCATGATTTAAACTATATGAATGAAAACTCAATACCATCAGTAATGGTTGCCCTAGAAGATTTGCAATGTGGTCTTGTAAAGCTTAAATGCTGCCATGACCTGTTTATTTTAAACCCTCCAAAGGACTTCAAATACCATGGTGACATCATTAAGATGGACCTGAGTGAAAGCAGATTTAATGATGACACAATACTAAATATAGGCATTATTCATACATTACAGGAACTAAGTGTTGCTTTTTCTAACCTTGACCTCACATCCTGTAAAATACAATTACCTGGAAAGCTGACATGGCTTAATATCAGTTGTAATAATCATAATTTTTACAATGATATCAATGGGTTTCCTGAATTCATCTGCCAGCAAAGTGCTCTTCAGGAACTCAACATCTCTAACTGCAAGGTAGGATATGTGACAGAAAAGATTGGACAGCTGGTAAGTTTGACCCACCTTGATGTTAGCAGAAACAAGATAGAGTGCCTCCCTGATGAATTGTGTAACATAACCTCACTTAGATGGCTGTCACTACATAACAATAGGTTGTCCAGACTACCAGTGAATATTGCCTATCTTCTCTCTTTGGAATACCTTGACATATCCCTCAACAGATTTAATTCTGTACCTGACTCATTTGAATATCTGCACCACCTCAAACATCTTAATCTGTCTAACAACAGTATTGACAGTATTCCTTTATCCATCTGTAGGCTTCAACATCTGCAAACAATTGATGTGTCTGTGAATAGTATCAAAGAGCTCCCAGAGAATATTGGAGACTTTTCAAGCTTACGTGTCCTTAATGTAGGCACAAACTATATTAAGGAACTGCCAGAATCCTTCACGGGACTGGTAAACCTGACCTCACTCAATTTTTCATCAAATAATTTAATAGCACTTCCAGATGAAATGTTTGAGTTTGCGAACCTGATGGAGTTGAACATTGCTGGTAACCAAATTGACACCTTACCAAACACCATCTGTGAGCTCCAAAATTTAGAGTATTTAAGGCTTGAGAATAACAGTATAAGAGTGTTGCCAATTCAGTTTGGTAAACTCCACAAACTGCATCACTTTGGGAAGGAACAGATACATGGCAATCCTATAGAACAGCCCCCAATTGAAGTGTTTGAACAAGGACTAGAAGGAGTTGTAGCATACTTTGAAGAGCTCAAGCTATCCAAAGCTGTTGAAGTACCACGTGTTAAGGCCCTTCTGCTAGGTGAGGTAGAAGCTGGCAAAACTAGTTTGTGTAATGCCATCAGATTAGGGAAATCAAACTTGACGAAAAGCAAAGATCGAACTGCAGGAATAGAAGTTCATCCAGCACGGCTGGAAGATAGCATACAAGTACTGATGCATGACTTTGGGGGTCATAAGATCTACCATTTAACCCACCAGTTTTTCTTCAGTACTGCAGCATTGTACCTCATAGTTGTGGATCTAAAGGCATTTAAACGATCATCCTTTAATGCTGCTGTTAAATATTGGTTAAATGTGATAAAAGCTCGCATTGACACAAAACCAGTGCTCCGGATTGTTGCTACACACATAGACTTGTGTGATTCAGAAGAGGTAAAAGAGAAAGCTGAATTGATAATGAAGAAAATGAAGCAAATTGAGAACATTGAAGTAGAGTCTCTCAAAAAACACCTATCAGACATAGATATTTTGAACAGAGCTGGTAAACCTTGTTCAGACTGGTGTGACTCCTTGGAGGGTTTTGACACACAATCACTGAGGAAAAGAAGGAAATTAATTGAGCACCTTATTGACAACAGACCTATCTTTCCTGAGCATATTGATCTGGTGAGTTGTGACTTGAGTTTGGCTGGCATCAAACAGTTGATAGAAAATATTGTTATATCATGTCAAGATCACAAACTCTTTCCACGCCGAATCCTTCCAAAATCATGGTTTGAGCTGGAGCGTGCAATAAAGACTTTGAAACAAGAGGGGCATTTGCGCTATCTCAGCATGGATGATGTGCAGAAAGTCGCAAAAGATACAGCAAATATGACCCCTACAAGGCTCACTCGAGCCCTGAAATACCTTCATGATATTGGGGAAATTGTTCATTTTTCAGACAGCCCACAATTGTCCAACTTTGTGTTCCACAAACCTCAATGGTTGATGGATGTATTCAAACTAGTCTACAAACCACTTGACAGATTCGATGAACGGTTTGCCTCAGTTTCTGATGCTGACTTTGATGACATGGTTGAAGATTTCTCCAGCAGAGGAATTGTATCAGAACAAATGATACAGTGTTTATGGAAACAAATGAACCTATCTAAACAGGAAGAATCTATGTTGATCTGCCTACTTCAGAAATTTGACCTTTGTTTTCAAATGCCAATAACTGAGAATGCTGTGTCGCATGTGTATCGCTTCCCATGGTTGCTCAAAGAAAGTGCTCCCCAAGAATTCAGGCAATGTTGGAAAGAAAAGATTTCCTGTGATGAAAAAGTATTAAATATTGTATTTCAACTGCAAAACTATTGCCCGGTAGGTTTGTTTGAAACTCTTTCAGTGAAACTTGACAAATATGTCAGTTGTCGTAAAGACTGGCAACATGGCATCATTGCAGTCAGTCAGGTGGGAGAGAACAAAATCTTGGTGCAACTTGAATCAAAAGAAAGAAGTGAGGAAATTGTAATTTCTGTGAGAACACAAAGCAAGGACCTGAAACAAGCATGGGAAGATATGGTGCTGATCATCAATGCCACAAAGGAGCTCCTGCAGCAGTGGCCAGGTGTACTGTACTGTGTCCGAGTGGTCTGTCCCCACTGTCTGAAGCAAGGAGTGGACAAGCCTCACCGGTTCTCTGGAGCTGTTCTGGATAAGGCACCAAGAGGCAACTTGGTATGCCCAAAGACAATGGAGAAGATTGATCCCAGACTGATTCACCCAGAAATAAGTATGTCTTGTTCTTTGCAATAGTTTTTCTCATCATTACCTTGAATTCTAATGTTAATAATATGATTATATTACTGGTAATGGTTACAGTTTAGATTACCTACCTCACCTGTGAGAGAACCATATTTCATTTCTCTCTGAATCTGATGTGTCTTTTTCTTGCATTCATTTGGTTAGATCTACAGTCATCAGGAAGAGGGTTTAAATTGAATTGACATCAATTGTCTGTTGAGCTTACAGTACATGTTTCGCGATTCATTTTGCCTGCCACTAAAAACATGTACATGTAATGTTTGAAGCATTACTGTGACAGCATATGGCTTGTTTGTCTCTGCAATGTAAACCAGGCCCAGCTCAGTGGCAACAGAGGAGAAAGAGGGCCCTTGAGGAGAGTGGAAAGAGCCCGGCTCCTGAGGAGATCATGATGGAAAAACAACCACGATATTCAGGTACAGATATTGTAACAGTAACTGTAACATTAGTGCAACAGCCACTGAATGTGTGCTTCAGTATCAAAGATAGAATTTCCACTGTGACAGATCTTGTGAATTAATCTAAAGGGTGTTACAATAATTGGCACATACATGACTGTATAACCCGACCAAGTTGTTTTTCTTTTCACAGAACCAGAACCAGGTAATTCAGTAAGGAACAACACCACAGTTGAACTCCATAGAACACACTTTTCCAAAGACTGCAATGCAGAGAACCATGCTGACACAGGTATGAAACTTTTGCCTGTATCTTAACTTTTAATCTCTGACTAGCATTTTGTCATGTGGAGAGACTGCTGGTAGGACCACACATCTCCCTGTTGTTCTCCACACCGGCAATATGAATTATGCTTAATAATGATGTGTACTGATGCTTTTTATAAATACAAATATATGGCCCAGAATTCTTCAGCCTGGAGCAAGAATTGAAGTTGTGGCTATTTTTGATGATCTTGGAGTGAGTATTGCCAAAGACAGTTGTGATGAAATGGAAATGGAATGGAACATAATAATTTATTCAGAATCATGGTTCAACTAATACTTCAATGGATGTGTGTTCCTTACCAGCAAATATCTAATGTTTATCCATCAGAGCATGACCAAGAAAATCAATAAAGTGTGATATGCAACATTGATCAAATTGTTGAGTAATTTGGGGTTCAATACATGTAAGTACTGAGAGTACATGTACAATGTATGTGAGATTGGCCAACACTCTGTAAACTGTTTTCATCATATCATATGTCACTTCAGCAAATGTATGGGAAAGGTTCAGAAGTATGTCAATGGAGATGCAGCCAGGAGATGAGGGTAACAGACTTGCAGCCCACCTGATGGAGTCAGGTCTCAAACTTCGACCGGGCGTGCCCAAAGATGGGAACTGCCTCTTCCATGCAGTATCCGACCAACTTGTGCGCACTGGAAGTCAGGATATCAGTCACTCCCAGCTCAGACAAGATGTGGTCATCTATCTGAGGCAACATCCTTACAATGTAAGCCTGTTATATATACTGTATCTGGATAATGAACATTAAGTGCCTGTGTACATAACTAGTACATATCACAATACAAGTGTTTGTAAAATGAAAATATTCTGTCAGTACATGTAGGTTGATGTTCTTCAAAGAGAAATGTCAACTTGTAATATGTTAATACTGAACATTGTATTTCTATCAAATGCCTTCATTGCATGGTCATCTAGCTAAGAGATTTAAATCAATTTTCATTATTACATCTATTACTTTTATATACATGTAGCTTGGAATTTGAAGATTCTCTTTACCCACTGTGCTGGATGACAATAAAATCATGCACAATTCCATTGTGAAACTGAATGAAATTTGCAGGCTTAAACTCTAATATTTGATGAACTTTTCAAACATGGAGGTAACAGCTCATTTATTCTCATCTAGTATGAAGCTTGATCTAATCATGTTGTTGTTGATAGGTATCCTCATTAGAGGTGAAGCATGATATCATGCTTTTTTTAGCTTAGATGCTATGGCTCGCGCATATAGGGGTGATGATGTAAATCACCTCATGGCTAATACAAGATGGGGGTTTGCCAGGCCTCCATCCATTTCTAATCATGTATTACCCATGTACTATACATTATGGTTCTCTCTTCCAGGGGAAGGGTGATCACCTTTGTGCCTTTGTACCCAATGAAGACTGGGAAGGCTATCTACATCAGATGTCACAAAATGGAGTGTGGGGAGATCACATTGTTCTACAGGCCTTGGCTTCCATGTTAGGCCGAGACATTAGGATTGTGTCCAGCATTGATACACCCAACTACACGACCATACTGACACCTACGGGGAACCAACAAGACACAACAGGACTGCCACTACTGCTTGGTCACTATGCTGAAAACCACTATGCTAGTCTACATGTAGATGGTAGGTACATTTTTCTAAAAGACTGTCAAAAAAAGTCAACAAAGTTAACATGCATATTACAGTGTAATATGAATTCAAAGATACTAATTTTCAGTTGTGACTTAGGAATATAGACTGAAATGACTAACTAAAAAATATAGCATGCAGATGAGAGAGTGAATACTAAGTCTTATGATTGCCTAATAACAGTTGTGATTGCTCGTGTCTTGTTCAAGAGCTGACAGTTTATTTCAAATTTTATCATTTGTACAGTTTGCCAAAGATCTGCTACAGTCTTGCTAATCAATGATGAGTATGGCACTTCCAAAGGTGGGATTTCCACCATTAACCTCCAGCTGGCACAACTATTGAGACGTTTTGGAGCAGTTGTGTACTGTACAGTACTATGGGTAACAACAGAGGACGAGGAAGAAGCAAGAAAAGATGGTGTCCATCTTATCAGACCATCTGTGCAAGCTGGTGACCCAAGGAAACCATCCTTAAACTGGCTCACGTATGACCACCAAATTCGATACCCAAACCTTCCTGAAGATGTGGGCTATATTGTTGGCCATGCTGATATCACAGACAAGGCAGCAAAGAAGATCAAGAACAGCCGCTATCCGCAAGCCAAGCTCTTCACATTCAACCATACAATACCTGAAGATACAGAACACTACAAGGAAGGTGGAAAACCATTGAAAGCCTGGGAAAAAGAAAAGGACTTACTGAAGGTAGCTGACGCTGCAGATGCTGTTTTCTCTGTGGGTAAACGGATCTACGATCACTTCGAAACCATGTACAAAGGAGACAAGAAACCAAAGACACACCACCTCTTCCTTCCGAAGCCTTCCGAGGCATTTGAAAACACTCATGTCAAGCCAGGAGGAGAACAGAAGGTTGTCTTGTCTATCGGGAGAGTTAAGAAGGTGGAACATCTGAAAGGTCACGACTTGGCAGCACGTGCAATAGGCAAAGTTGGGGAGGTGATAACAAATCTCCGAATGCGTGTGCGTGGCATCAATGAAGATGATTATGAGGCAAGCCAGAGAATCCTAGAAGACAACTTGCAAAGTGGTCGACTCAAGCCAACTCTCCTTCCCTATGGAACACAGAAGGAGATCAGTGATGACATGAAGACAGCTCATCTAGTCCTGATGCCATCTCGGTCTGAGCCGTTTGGACTTGTTGGACTGGAGGCCCTGGCAGCAGGGATCCCCGTCCTCATCTCAAGCCAATCAGGACTTGCAGATCTACTCAAAGAGTTGATCAAGGAAGAAAAATGCGACCCAGACCTCAGACACAGGATTGTGGAAACAAGTGTGAACGTCGGTGACCTGGATACAGATGCCGGCAAGTGGGCAGAGAAAATTGAGGACAGTCTCAGGTGGAATGATGAAGCGTTTCAGAATGCAGGACGTTTCAAACAACGACTTCTGAAGTCCAGGTATTGGGAGGAATCACACCAAATTTTCCTCCAGTCCTGTGGCATCACAAATGCCTCTAGTTCTTAGCAGGAGTCAGGAGGCATGGGAGCTGAACAATGTTTCTATTTACTGAAGACAATAGCACAACAGTATGACTGTAAGATGTATTCCAACTGAACAAACTTTCTTGTGTAACCAAACCAAAGGTGTTGCAAAAAAAAAGTCAAATCAATCAGGATTCATCAGCAGAGAGAGAGAGTTAAGAAAACCTTCAAAATAAGCTTTTATAATGGCTATTTGTGTAGAAAAGTCAGATGCATTGAGGATATTTTATTGAAATGTCCATAAATCTTAACAGGTGACGGTCTACGCTTTACCATAATCGTGTCACTTTCAATTCTATTGACTGATAACTAAAAGATGACAGTTAGGCTCAGGGTTGATCCTCAATTGACTATAAAGATTTAAAGAGTTTGTTTACCATTTGTCGGCTATTGCTACCACTTAAACCTTTACATGTTTGTACATTCTGTTTTAGAGCGATGGACTATTTTCATAGTTCAAATGTAAATAAAGATTATATTTTATAAATTGCTGCTACTTAAACCCTTACATGTACATTCTGTTTGATGTAAATAAAGATTATAATATATTATTTTCATATACAAAATAAAGATTATATTTTCGTATACAACTTTGCATGGGTTATTTTGTGTGTTGAAACACATTTCTTGGCAGAAAGGTCTTGATAACAAAATAAAAGAAGCCAACATTAAAGACAAATGCCATACCTAGATTGTGTACCTGTACAATGCATTTGTACTGGGCATTCCCCTGGAAATGGAGGTATAATAAGTATAGTAAAAATCTCAAATCAAAACCTGATTATCAAATCCTAACCATAAGATCACCATAATTTAAACCCTACGACAGCAAGTAGGATCATAAAGGGCTTACAAACATAAAATTTAATGTACTCCAAAACACCACATCAAAAACACCACAGAAAGGCCCATTGAGTCCTTGTATGTAACATATATATAATATTTTTAGACGGCTGCTCAGGAAGAGGCAGCACAAACTGATTACCCGGTAATTGCTGAGTGTTAACAAACACATATGAGCACACAATTCTTATCATCCATAATTATTTTACATATATTGTTTCAAATTATGATGTGAGATATGGCCAGACTGGTATGGCACCGACAGGTTTAGTGAGTCCCTGAATAACACATGTAACCATTATGACTTTACGATGTATATCAAGCAAAAGGCACAAGTCCCTGCTATTGTTCTACATGACTTGTTCTACACCAAATCAATGAAATTTATTGGTACATTAGCAGTTTTAACTTTTAACATGGCAATTAGTATGTAACCATTGTCTCATAAACCCGTTTCAACCCTATGTTGACAGAACAGTAAGTTTCCCATGACCAATGCATGATAAAAATCCATATAAGGGGACAAAGTCTAAAGTGTGGGTTCCAAGTTTAGTCCCTTGGTTAAACTCGTGATAACCATTCAAACTTATTAGAATGGTGGAGACATTGCAGGAACAGTGGAGTTCCTCCATTGAGACAAGTTCAAGGCTGTCCTTGTGGGCTTGATGGTGCAGCAAGTTTGAAGGTAAGCATTTAGGACTTATGATATTGGCAACTTACAGGCATACATGTATGGAAGTTAATGATCCCACTATAGTGATATTATTGTCCTAATCCTAACATTGTAAGATTGTAATATGTATTTCTAACATTGTAAGATATTTGAAATAGTTTTTATAGTTGGATTATGACTGCAATACCTGACAAAACGTGTTTGTCATAATACTGCTTGATTTGGGGAGGAAAAGACATGTCAGATGTTGTTGTGTGCTACAAAACCTACATGTATGGGCAGAAATGCACTTTACAGGCCTAACCTAGCAAAGAAATGCATGTGATTGAATGTACACAAACTAACAGGCATCAAAAGTCAAATACTACTAACTGTATGATTTAATTTTAAAGTCTATAACGTTACTACATGTATATCAAACTCCTACCATCCAAGGCCTGTATTCTCAAGATTGATCTTGTTTCATTTTCACCAGGAACTTGTACTCTGTTGACAGCACAAACATAGGGTCAAATCCCCAGCATATCGAACAGCCTACCATGTCAGGTGACCGGAAGGTTGGTTTGATTATTACATGCTGACATGCAAAAATCCCACATACAAATGTATGCACTTCATATTGTGGACCAAAGTACATGTAATGAAAAATCATCACAAATACATTCTAATGTATGATTGTTGAACTGACCATCTTGCACATAATCAAGCAATTTTGATGTAAAGCTAACCTTTTTCAATAGAAAATAGCACTGTCGTGTCAGAAGTGGTCTGTAATATCTATTAATTATTTTTTGATATCAAGTCATCATATAATACAATGTAATACTCATCTGTTATTATCTTTGTCTTCATCTTCATCTTTGTCTTGTCTTATTATCTTTGTCTTCATCTTTAAAATAGTGCATGTTCTCATGTCTCATGATCATCTATACAGGCACATGATCTAGATATACCAGTCAATTTCATTTGCAAGCAAACATACATGTATCTAGATTTATGATATACATGTAAGCAAGCATCTCTTGCACTTTTAGGTTTGACTGAAAAGAGAGAGAGAGAGGCAACAGCTCACCATTTTGAAGAACTCACAGAGACACCACAGTCCAGACCACAATGGCAGCTGCAGGTCCACTAGAAAGGCACTACATTGCAGCAGACATCAGCATAATAACATGTAGCATCTGTCTCAACACATATAATGACCCTAAGAGTCTACCATGTCACCACACATTTTGTAAAGACTGTCTGAATGATTGTGTAGGAAACAGGTCACGCATTGCATGTCCGCTGTGTAGGCTGCAAGTTTCTGTCCCTCGTGGGGGGGTCTCAGCTTTCGGGACAAACTTTGTGATTAGAAACCTGGTGGAGAGTGCCCAAAGGCTTGTTGATGTAGCACCTGAATCTGAGACTACTGCTGACTGTAGTTTTAAAGATGACAGAACGTGCCCGGTACATCCTAGCAAAGAAATGAGGTATTTCTGTGAAACCCATAGTGTGCCGATATGTGAAGACTGTCTCTTCACAGATCATAACGAACACAAGACAAAACGACTGCAAGACATAATGCCTGGCAAAGAGGAAGAGTTAGTTCAGCTAGTGAGTCAGGCCAAAAAGAAGTTGACAGCTCTAGGAGAGAAACCTCAGTATATCAGAGAGGCAGTTGTGAGCATTGAGACCAACATGCAAACCGTTATACAAGATGTGATTGAAGCCACGTCTGAGAGCATTGTGAGGTTGGAAGAAAGTATGAAGAATCAAAGAGATGCTTTGATCAAGCAGATAGAGAAACAGTGTAGGGACAACATATCTGTGCTCTCTGATGACAGGTCTACTATTGAGAGGGATAGGTCCCTTTTGGCTGACACTATACATCTGTCAGAAGCTGCCGCCACACATAAAGATGCACTAGAGATACTGTCATGTATAGAAGCTTTGAAAGAGCTTGGGGTGCTAAGTCAGGAGGAGGAAAAGGTGCTTGCACCAATGCTAACTTTTGTGCCAGCTTCTCCCAATGCTTCTTACAGTTTGGGCAGTGTTACAACTGAGGATGGTAAAGCCAGTGATATAGAGGAGGAAGTGGCTGAATGTAGCATAGCTATTGCTAATGACTGTGAAACCTCCAGTGAATACATGTCTGAGAAAAAGAAAGGGTCTATCTACCCTAAACCTCTTCAGATTGTTCGATTTGGCCATAAGGGAAGCGAGGAAGGGGAATTTGACCAGCCGGTGGCTGTCATTGCCACAGACAAGGGTCTCTTTGTTCTCGACCAAAACAACCACCGAATGCAAATCTTTGAGCTGACCGGTAAATTCAAGAGAAGTTTCCCTGTAAGTCTTCCCGAGGAAACAGGAAGCAAGCCATGCAGCTTTGCCATTCACCCTACATTAGACCGCATGGTTGTACTAGACAGTGGTCTGAAGGTTGTCAAACTGTTCACCAAAAAGGGCAAGTTTCTGCAAACTCTAGGCAAAGGGCAACTCAAAGAGCCTTCCACTGTACGATATGTACAACAGGCACAGGGAACTATAGTGTGCGTTACTGATAAAAATGATCTGGTTCTTTTTGACCTGAAAGGAGATACCTTTGCAAGAATTTGTCTCCCAACTGAAAGTGAGGCCCCTTCAAAGCAGTCAATTGGGCCTGGTCATTTTGCTGTTCCCAATAACATGACCAAGCAACTACTCTTCTACAAACCAGACTTCAGTCTGGCATATGTGATTGGTGGGTGGGGCCAAGGGGGTGGGAGGTTCAAAGGTCCCATTGGACAAGGCACGTATGTTGACTCCCATGACTTTGTGGTGCCTGACCAGGGTAGTGGTAGGCTGCAGTACTTTGACAGGTTCTGCAATTTTGTGGGAGTTATCGCAGATAGAGATGACGGGTTGGGAAACCCCAGTTGTGTGACCCGTACACCAAGGGGGCTAGTTGTGTCTGACATTGGCAAAAACTGCATTTTCATCTTCAGTTACTTGCCTGAACACAACAATACCTGCTGTGTGATAATCTAGTAGAAGACAATCCTTGTTGATTGCAAAGACACTTGCAGAGCATACCCCCAGGACAGGTTTACAGTGGAAAAAATGATGCTATATTTTACCTATTTTGTAGCTGCTTTCAGTGTAATAAACAGTTAGAGTGTTGAATATGCTGTATTTGTTTTTGGTTTCATGGCTTTATATGAAAAAAAATATTCTGGATGTTCAGTATCACTTCTGCAAGTTAGGTTTTATTAGAAGTTTCACAGTACTGTATGTCATCTCTGCCAGCTCATTGCCAGTTCAACCAATTGTACAAATGTACATGTATGTTAAATGTACAGTATGTTAATACATGTAATTATGGCAATTCATCTAATGTCACTGTAGACAAATTAATCAGTAAATGTGTAAAGTTCATTCTTTGGAACATTGAAACTGTAATTTTGTTACAGTATTCTTTCACAATCTACAACCAATGTCTTCTGCAACAGACCATATTTTGTGAGCCATGTGTGCCTTCTGTGAGCACTTGCTCTTAGAAGCTTTTAAACTCCATTTATTTTTAATCTCCTAAAAATGAGACTTCACCTTCGAAGTTTAATAGTATGATGTACATTGTACATGTTGTTAATGTTAGTCAAGAATGTTGTAATCCATTAGTATCCCTTTACTACTACCTTTGTATGTACACATGTACATGTCCCCTAAGTGATGACATTACATACCTGTTTAGAACAATGTATGTAAAACCTTTACAACACAATAATCTTTGGAACGTTGGAGAATAGTTACTGAAGTTGGAATCTGGAGTAGAGGTGACCAAGTTTGGGGATGTTGCTGTGGAGGATGGAAAGTACCACTGCAAGGTGCTTCCTTACTAGGTCTGTAAAATATGTAACACTGTTATTGCAGACAAGTACACATTGTCTTCATATTACTAGTTTTAGATCTTTAGTTCATAATCACATCTAGTGGCTAGCAATCCTGTGTCTGCATTACAAGATTGTAAGTTTGAAGCACTGAGCCAAGCCATTGGGCATTTTGACCCCAATTTGCATAGTACTGATGATATTTCTTTTGAATCAGCTGGCTTACCTGGGTTGAAGAATCTGATTGGTCGTCCTGTGATGTCCCTCATACTGTAGAGTTCTGGGGAAGGTGGATTTTCCTGAAAAAATATACAGTGTGTTTGTATACTGACTATCCTGCATTTTGTTGTAATGAATACTCAGCTGTTTGAAAATATTTCATTAATACATGCATGTATGTAAAATGAATCCACTCAAATGTAATGAGTACGAGGGATATACATGTGTACAACATACTGCAGTGGTTCATTTGGTAGGATAGACCATTAAACACAACTGCTATGATTATATACAGCACCCTTGCAAAATGATGTGTTTTGTTGCATGATGAAATCCTAATACATTGAGCTGAAGATATCAGGAGGTAACAAGTATCACTTACCACCATAAACTTCCAGACCTCCCTCAGCAGGAGTGCCACCTCATAAGGAGTCACAATGTGGAACAGTTCTGAAACATAACCTAACGGGGCCGGCAGGAGATGGGCCTGGAAGATGACAAATTGTCACGTTTTTCAGAATCATATACTGATCTGCAGTAAGCTATAACAATAACAATCATGGATCAACATATTCATGAAAATACAAGCCAGACAATTGATATTCAGGTTATGATTCAATTAAGTCCTCATATTTGATTGAAAACACCAGTTTCATATAATTTGCTAGTCACATTACGTGACCACAAGAAAGGATATCTAAATATTTTAAACCATCATTTAATCTAGAGGTGACATAAAAGTAATTGGCAAAGCACTATTCAAAATTCTTAACCAGTATTTCTGTTTTCGGCAAAAATTTGACTCATAATTCCAAGCCTGTATTCTTAAAGTTTGCCAAGTTGCAAGTTGTTTATTTGTTTCTGCGACCTTATCAGTTTTTTGCAAGTTGAAGGTGGATCCCTCGAGCTTTGCAAGGCTACATAAGTGAGAAGCTTCACACACACAACGGTACATGACTGTGTGTATACTTGCTCACCTCCCCCATACACTCCAGTGCCTTACACGATGCCTGGAGGTGCCATGGTGTGTCAGCTGTCACACTGCTACGTGAACCCTCCCAGTGGGTGATCAGTGTGGATATCACACTACTCAGCAATATTGCACAGTGGCACAGGGCTGTTCTCCCTAAAAATAAATACAACACAAGAAATTTCATTTTAAATAAAATGTGTGATTTGCATTATGATATACATGTACAATTAAGATACTACAGAATACACATATGTTCACTACTTGAAAGCAAAACTAAATCACATGAAGATACTGTAGTTGTAAAAGTAATACTTGCCTTCTGCTATCATCTTCAAGATGTCCCAAAGTATTGGATGCTCCTTAAACTGTCTTGTTATATGCAAATCTCTGTAAAGAAATATCAAGTTTAAAGAGACAGACTTTGTCAGAGGCCATTCATTGCAAAAATTTACACAGGAAATTTCACTGACACAACAAAAGTACAGGGTAGTAAGGTCTACATAAACATAAACAAACAGGAAAAATTCTTTAACCTAAAAGTTGAAGATACATGAACACAGAAAACAAGACCACATACGTACCTCTCTACTGTGTACTTGGTGAACTCCTCATCAGGCCAGTCTGTGGGGGCTTGGATGACATCAGGACACACCAGTTCAACAACCAACAATGCAAGAGTTCTCGAGCCTAAAATATTTCAAGAAAAAATTCCACCACTGAAAGCATTGACTTGGTAATAGGTATAGATACAGAGGTATAGTGTATGCCTACTGTAAAAATCAAGTTTCTGTAGTCTAAATCTCTACTTAACCTTTAGCACACTGAAGTAGGTGTTTGACTAACAATTCTCTATTGGTTAAGGGTTAGGCAGCAGGAAGAAGGTTGATGTTGAAGCTTCAAACTTTGCAAAAAAATTCCTTGGTATTCCCCCGTGCCCAACCTGAAGAAGATATTCTCCTCCTCTCCACCCGACTGTCGGAGGTGTCCATCCTGTCCTCCTCATGTTTGGGGATGGAGGCGTGGTGGTGCTCGTGGAGAGTACAGGTGTACAGCACGTCCAACACTGCCTGGCAGCTCGCTGTAACCTGGTCCTGGAGAGGAGAACCAGCTTTTAATTTATTGACTTTAACTTCATTTAGGAATCCACAATTAGCTTCAGTTTACACTGTTTGCTTCTTCCTGAGGACCCACAGCAATACATAAATCACATTCGAGACAGGAAGACTGCAAAATAACTATCATACATATAACACATACTATACATAATCAGAATACGAAAATTACAGAAATACAAGTTCATTTAACTATCCTGTCATGTCATGTAGTACCGGTATTCCATTTGTAAGACATACGATAAATGAAGCGTTTGGATCCATCGGATATCAGATAACCTAGTATCTAACACGTGTTCGGTACCTGTACGTTTACAGAGTGAGACATACATATACTGTAGTATACATGTATGAGACTTCAAAATATGCTGAGAGACTTACACTTGGCAACAGCTTGGCATCGGGCTTTGGCCTGAGCCCCTTGCCGATGACTCCTGCGTGGAAAACTGTTGGTGTACTGGAGCGACCCAACTGGACGTTCTGTTGTAGGAGAGAGGGCTGGGCCTCACTACTGTCAGCACCGGAAAAATCTAGACATACATGTACACAACATGTTATCAACTTTGGGAAGGCATTAGTCATACACATAGCTTCCATACATTATGCTTTAAAATTATCCCTCAGTCTGATATATTGAAAAGGTCATGTGAGAAAACGTGAAAGTCATAGCAAGTTTCTTAGAGAATATAAGTGTAGTTGGCTTACCTTTAACATTACCTCCAAATAACATTGCATTTTCCTAAAAGAAAACAGATACATGTACATGAGTGAAGGTATAAAAGTCATGATCAAAGAAAAAAAAACTTTTTAATTTCTTTGTTAAAATGTCTTTCTTTTTTATCAAAGGTAAAACCTATGTACCACATTAGTACTGTGATGAAAAAAAAATCAAATTATCAGCACAACAGTTCTTTAGAATTCAGGATGATGTTATTGCTACAATGTTTTCTCTCCCACTGTTTCCTCACCTTGTCCAGTACCCCCTGTACCAGGTGCCGTATAACCAGCGTCTGTCCCAGCTGTACACCACACAGATGAGACAGGTACACCTTACAGTACTGTACTACAGTTATCTTCTCTTCCAGGTCTGCAACACACAACAACAACATCACTATATCATGAGGTTATATCATGATGTTAGCTGGTGTGTTATGCCGAAGGGCAGGTATAAAGGCTATACAGATACAGATACAGATACAGATGACAACAGTAATATGAATATAGATAAATATGTCATTCTACAACTTTAAACTACAGAATATTAGTAGGATGGCGTGATTTTGGAACAGTGTCAGTTGCTTTGGCATAGCTAGGACTTTATTTTCAATGCAACTTTTTCTCTTAAAGTCTTAAATGTACAAAGGCCAGCTTTCTTATACAACCTAGAATAGGTAAGGAAACAACAGTTTTACAGAACTTTGCTCTAGTTGATAAACTTCAGGTGAATATCACACCTGTATCATGCAGCACCCTGAAGAAACACCTGACAGCTGCCTGGCAGGTGTGGATGAGGGCAGGTGTGGTGGGTTTGGCAGGTAAGCCCACAATGGCCTGGATCTGCATGGCTTTGGCAGCCACTTGGATGCAGCTGTGTTCCAGCTGTGATGTCATGGGCTGCAGGTGCAACAGGATGGCCTCTTGCAGCTGCCACCTGCAAGATAAACAGACATGGGGTCATATTTTTTCATTCAGAAACTGGACACCATACATTCAGAAATATGGAAACAAGTGAGCATATTTTTAAGGCATCCAATATAAAAGCTATGACAGAAGTAAAGATACCATATGATAGCATAGATAGAAGCATGCACACTTGTACATCTGAAAGTCAGGAACCATGCACAGTTTAATGTATACTGTGATACTTCCATCCTTTATACACATTAGAAAAGAAAATCTGTCCAAGAAATAAGAGAATGTTTACCTGAAATGCCTTTTGCCCATGTCATCACTTTTCAACAGGTGAACAATGTTTGCCAACAATCTGCTTGCCTGAAAAATACATGAAAACATTTGGCATTTTACAATGATAGCTTTGATACCTTGTAGTCCTGAAGGGTGACACATGTATAGTCAGAAATCAAATTAGTACTTTAAATAACCAACAAAAACCACATTAGTACAAGAAGTAGTACAAGATTTTACCCCAAATTTTGTATCTGGTACACAAGAGCTCACCTGTGTGTTGTTGAGCGTGCCTGTCTGTAGTGAGTCCATGCACCTGCAGACAGCTGCACCCGTCACGTCAGGCAGGCAGCACTGGAACCCTTCCAGCAGCTCCAGCAGCAGACCCAGCTGTACCAGGTGGTGCAAAAGTCAAGTCAGGGAAATAATCTAAACAGTAGTCAAGTGCTCTCTACTGTATGACAGTGTGTCTCTCCAATGACCATATCTATGCTCAAATGTAATGCTAAACAGGTCGAAAAATCTATTCAGAACTCTTTAAACAGGAAATTTCAGACGTGTTTGCACAGTTTCCAGCATCCTATAAATGTAGGGATGTGTATCTAAGTTACAGTTGTATATAAGATACCTGTTGTTGAGACTGGGCATGTTGGAGGTTGAAGGTCACAATGTCTGCAGCACAACTCTCACCAAGGTGACAACCCAGCAGTCTTAGTATCTGTACCAGCCACCACTGTCTGACTCAAACACACACAAATATCAAGTTATCACTAACCAATATAAGAAAACAAAAATATACATGTACATGGTATACATGTGTACACAAGCTTTTCAGATCTTTGCAATACAACAAAACAAGAAGAAATTTTTTTCACTTGTATGCTGCTCATACACCTACAATGTATATAACATGATCTATTGTGATTGACAGTTGCTTACCTGTTACCATTGACCAATAGCATCTCCTGACACAAGTGTGTCCTGTGTCCCTGCAGCTCTGAGAGGAAGAGGATTTCTGTAATGTCTCCCTGTTGGGCCCTTCCAAACACCAACTTTTGCAGGTCTGCTACCAGGGTGTTCTATAAAAACAGAAAAGTACAGTAAGACTTCATCAAGCAAAAGGTTACAGTCAGTTGGGTTTGAAGGATCATATTTGCAGTGTCAAGTTATGATGAAGGATGCACAGCTTTAGTAAAGATGGGGAAACCTGCAGGTGTGATACAGCCAAATTCTTATCATTAACAGCAAGGAATATGACATACTGTACACTATAACAAATTTAAAACACATGTGCAACAAAACATGAAACATATTTTGAAACATTACATACCAGAATGACTGTACATGTCTGTTGTACTGCAGGGTCCAGTGGCACTTCATCTGAAAAAAATGCATACAAGTCTCAGTAATTTACAAACCCTATTCAAATACAATTGTTTGTCTCTCAACACATTTACAAACTTCCCAGTCTTTTGTAAGCCCTTCTACTGCACAGTTTATATGTTTATATTCCTAGAGTATGTAGTTGTCACCTACCTTTTTGGTTAATTGGACAGGCAGTATCCAATAGGAACTTCAGGACCTTCTGGCAGCCACTGCTGGTCTTGGTGATGAGGTGAACCACCAGGGATATCAGTCTGTCAATGTGAATCAGATAACATAGTTATCAGTTCTATCTGTATGTATTAATGCATCAAAGCTGGGGTTAGGGTTATTGTTATATGCCCTGCCCTTGGTGCTAAACAGCATTCACTTAACACACATGCTGTTTTAGTAACATTCATATATGTCCTGTCCTTGGTACTGAATGACAATCAAAGATTGTTGTTACCAATAATTCTAAAAACGTACCCTGTCCCTGGTGCTGAATAGCATTCACAATAAAGGGTTAATGCACCGCCCCGAGGTGTATATGGTGAGATAATCCCTGGTCAGGTGCGATAACCACCGAATAAACCACCAAGTGAGGATAAGGCGGGGCATTAACGTTATTATCATATAGCCTAATAGGGTTCTCCCCAGACGACGGAACAACGGCGCTGCGCCGGTATACTCCTAGCTCAGCGCCGGTATACTGCTTTCCAAATTTAGGGTGTTTCATCCCTGTTTTTCCGGATAATTTTGCCAAAATTCGTGAAAATTCGCTCATTTCAGGGCTGAGTGGCGTCTATTTTCCCGTCGGCATTGTCTGTGAAAACTTGTGAATCGGCGATAATCGCGTCAACAATGACCATTTCGCACATCGCTACAAGGGAATCGCTGTCATTAGTGGAACATCGGACGCCCCGCTGGCGTTTTAAAATCATGTAAACAACGCTATATTACCCATGAAAACAACGTACAATGCTTTATTTTCCTCTAGAGTGTTTTTTTTAAGTCACAAAACCTCTACAAATACCGAAATTTGTCCACAAATACGGCCTCGAGCTACCGACGAGAAGCCTCCCTGACGTGAACCGGTCGGCTACCAATCAGCGTCGACCTTATTACCGCCGGTGACGTCAGTGACGTCACCGGCGGTAATATAGGTCGACGCTGATTGGTTCGGGTGTTCGTTGGATTTTAATAACCTCTGCGTGGGTGTGTTATGGTGTCATAAACAATGGCAAACGGGGACCTCTGATTGGTCAACGCTACCCGGCTATATGATAATAAGGTTTAATCACTCTATTGAAGTCTTGTTATAACTACAAACTTAAGGATGAAGAAAAAATTATCCATACCCTTCCATGTCTGCCTTGGACCTTCCTTTGGATAACTGCCTTGCCAGCTGGTTCAGTACATCAGGGCTTACTGCACAGATTACACAAATAACATTTCAAAAATCTCAGATTTGTTGTGGACAAAAACTACCTCTTCACCTTTACCTAAGATGGCTGAAGTTATGGAATATGTATATACATCTTTACCACTTGTATTAACACAATCTGTATCTGTATCTGTATCTGTATAGCGGGTATAACCACCCTTTGGCGTAACATACCAGCTATGGTAGTATAATTTTCAATTATGGTCTAAAGAAAACAATATCACTACTTACATGAGTCCACCAAGTCAGTTGTGATGACCCTGAGCAGCATGGGAGACATGGTAGCCAGCTCCAACAGGAACGGCACAGTGTACTGTTCCTGTTTACTCTCACTTAGACTAACCTGTGGAAACACATCCGCAAATACATGCAAAAAGTCAGACCTATAGTGATGGATGCTTGTCTTCTTGAACTTCTGTTTTTATTTTAAAGAATTGTAGTCTATCTATTTTTGTAGAACTAATCCTTTTTACCTATTAAATCAAACTGTTTTACGTTTCAATATTATCAAAACCAAGTGATTTACACGGCATTAGATATTGAATAATTCAATACATATATTGAATAATAGTAACCAGTGCTCGAAATACTTTTCTTATGGTACGTGCAAAATTGCACATTGGCAAAAATTTTGGGTGCAATTTGAAAAATTTACGTGCAAAATTATATTTCGTCCGCGTCGCGCAATAGTTTTCACACGTCTTGCCATATTTGGTAAATCGGCTACGAAATGCTTTCGTGTCACATGACTTCCCCCGGGGACGAGAGCAGAGCTCGTTCCCAGGATGTTCATTTAGGAAAACAATAATGTCAATATGGCTGAAGTGCGCCCAGCGCGATGCCGACACAGCATGAAACTTCGGAGATACGGAGTGCAAACATAATGTATCGGTATTTTCTAGGTGCAAAATTGCACATTCAAAATATTTTTAAGTGCAAATCTTGAAAATCGCGTGCATTTTGCACATTGCACCTGGGTATATTAAAATACAGGTATCAGGCATGGAAATATTGAACTTTAGCTAGCCCCTACATGGAAGAGCTGCAGCAGTGCCTCCCTGATGTCCTGTGCGTGGTGAGCTGCCAGGTGGCCCAGGATGCCCACCACAGATGCCAGCTTGGGCACATGGCTCTCTGTCACCTGGCTACTGCTGTGGCTACAGAAGTCCTTCAAACCACAGGACAGGACTCGGGTGATGATGGTGTTGGGGAAGGACGACCTGAACAGAACGTGATATTTTAGCGAGTATAAATACTTCTCACACCTGGGTGTATAGTGAAAATGTCAAAATCTGGTGCCTGGCTTCATCACCTGGTGCTTTCACCCAACACACATGCCGTTTCTGTCATACTCCTGTCCTTAGTGCTGAACAGCATTCACTAGCACACATGCTGCCTGTACCATACACATTCACACATGTCCTGTCCTTGGTGCTGAACAGCATTCAGCTAGCACACATGCCATCTCTGTCATACACATTCACACATGCCCTGTCCTTGGTGCTGAACAACATTCAGCTAGCACACATGCTGCCTGTGCCATACACATTCACACATGCCCTGTCCTTGGTGCTGAACAACATTCATCAAGAACACATGCGATCTCTGTGATACACATTCATCACACATGTCCACGTTCTCTCTCCAGAGCAAAGTTGGCTTGCCAATATAGCATGTCACAAGCTATATTGGCAAGCCAACTTTGCTATGGAGAGAGAACACTCTGCAATGTCCCCTCTCTCCACATCTGTAGGAAACATCCTTACCCAATATGGGCCACCACCCAGTCAAAGTGTGGAGAGTGCTGCACTGAGGTGTCCAGTAGAGCATCTACACACAGGTCAGCTGAGCTACCAGTCCTGTCAAATACAATATTGGTTATTAAAAACGAGTTACAAAAGCTATTTTGACCAGTCAAAGCATTGACAGATTTTTCTTGGTATAGTAGTTACTGTCTAAAACAGTTGTCTCATTGATTTTTTCTCTAGGTCTCCAAGAATCTTTTACTTGTGAGCAGATAACTTTGTAGTCGTTTTTTTCCAGTTTTTTTTTTTACACAGTATCTTGTATACAAAGTACATGTATTGTTTGATACACAGGTTACAGCTGTAAGCAACAAAAATACTTACATGGCTGCCAGACACTGAGTGTAGATATCCATTAGTGTTCTTGTTGCTGTAAAATAGATACATTGAGAAGTGCTCTAAGTTGATAATACATGTAACAACTCTCTCAGTATTACAGATTTAACAGCATACTATGTATGAATGCAAACTTGACAAAATACTATAAATAGTTAGCTGCAGAGTATCCTGTAGATTAAAAATACAAAAGACTCCCATGGCAAGTAGTGGAGAACAAATTATCTAAAAAAAGCTTACTTAAAAAACTTTGTACCTTTGCAAGTCATCCATAGCTGTAACAGCTCATTCAGACTGGAGGAATGGGGCACACCTACATTTGGTACAGATCAAGTCATATTATTCAAGAACCTTTACCGACAACAGAATTATTCACCAATTCTTAATATAAAAACAAAACATCTCTCACCATTCATTACTCAAAGAATGGTAGCTCTTTAGTCTGTGCCAGTGTACAATCATCATCAGAGTCATGTAACAGTGATGGACTGTCATTTTCTACAACCAGCAGTACATGTACTTTCAATCTATAATTGACATTTTGGTTTACACACTGTATTTATGCCCACCGCTTTCTTCTACTTTCACGTTTTGTGGGTAGCTATTTTGAAATTCAAAGGACTACCTAAGACAAGTAATACCTTGAAATGCTTGATAAATCATAAGCCTAGTATTTCTTATCATGATATAATAACAACTGCAAACAAATACCTCTTCTTCCTGCATACTTGGTGCTAATCTGTCCCAGAAGATCAATCGACCACTGCAAAAATCAGGTACAGCAAAATGAATATTGTAAAGCATTAAACTGACATTTTTATGAATTTCCAACTCCAATGTGAACAATATCCATTTAGAGACATTTTCATAAACTACATGAAATGAAGCTGACATTGCACTGTAACAGTGAACCAAATGGGCAAATAAATGGTTCATATATCAGCCTGATGTACTATGATATACATGTGTACTTACAGCGGAAATAAGAGGAGCCCAGGCTTGAGGGTTGACCTTGACAAAGCCCAATAAAACACTGCACACTTCCTGTATGACTGGGTCCAGGTTAGGTCCCACTGTACCTACAGACCAAGTCAAGAAGAAAATAAGGATCACAAATTCAAGATTAACCAGTGACTCTAAAACACCGCTAATCATCTATTCTATACTTTCATTTGCTTGTTCACATGTAGTATTTTAAGTTAACTTCTACAGGCAGATACATGTAACCGTTACCTTATAAGGTTTCACTTCCAAGTTCCAATTCGATACACTGTTGAATTCATAAAAATGATACCTGAAAAAAAATGTTTCTGGACTATTAGCTATTGTTAGAGTATAGATCTATACCATTGAATTTATACATCATCCAAAAAATCTCATACTGTGTACATGTTGCATCTTCATACCTGAACCTTCACTCTCAATCTGCAGGATGTGAGAATTGACTGCTTCATCAAAAATTCCCTGCAGGAACTCCAACACAGCTGAGCGAGCTGCAGGTACGGTCCTCAGCAGAGAGAGGGCGCTTCTAGCATGCTCCTCCAAAGTTAGCTTGTGCCCAAACGTGGCATGCTTGCCTTGTACAAACGTCTTGATCTCAGCCTGCAACTCCTTTATGGTTATCAAGGCAGAAAAAAAGAGAAGAAAATATGTATGTTACCATGAGTTAAAAAACTAATTGGCATAAATAGCAATATTTCAACATGGCTTTCATGTTTTTCAATTTTCAGGATGCACTGTGCACAAATAACTCAATTTCAGCTGTGCTATTAAAATATTACTAGTAGGTACATGTGCCCTTGCACCCTCCATTCATAACTTGACTAGTCCTGTTCACAACCAACCAAATTTGGTTGTTGTTGTAGTGATTTACTTCTTTTGAACAAACTTAGAGTGGGAGGGGGGCGAGAAACTGCATGGTTTTAACTCGGTTATTCTCAGCTATTGTATAAGACCAGCACAATTCCTTTGAACTACAGGATCTATAAACCTTGAAGACTTATGATAGTCACTAAAAACGTGTATTCATGACGCCTAGCGCACCTGAGGGGTGTGAGAAACCGTGGAAACTCCTCCTCCGCCTATTGTCGCCGCCATTTTGCACTTGTGGTACAATCCACTTGTTTCAAGGGGTGGTGGTAAATTTCCTACTAGAAGCAGACATAATTTTTATGACAAGATTATGCATAAAATGTAGCAATTTCTATGTATGTATTAATATTCAGACGTTATAAGAACCTTATATGTTGTCCTTAGTGCTGTTTTCGTTAAAAAGTTTAACCCTTGCTCCTATGATGAGAATGGTATTAACTTTTAGCGAAACGCTTGTTGATTGGTTAAAATCATGACCTTGTCAGGAGTTGACCAATCAGAGAACGCTGAGCATTAAAACCTTGATGGCGGCGACCAAGCTGGACACAAGCATGTAAGGTCGTGTGTTTTTTCAAGGTTAGCAGGTAATCAGCGTTTCTTGTTGACTTGTTAATGATCGTGCATGGTTCCTGCACAATTACGATGTAGTTAGGGTAGCTGAAGAGTTATTTGAGACCTGCATCCGTTCATAATATGGGGCGAAAAAAAGAAGGGGGAGGGCGTGAGGCATCTTCCGGTTTCTTGCATCATTACGGAGCACACGTGCATTTAACTTAAAGATGGAATCTCTGCTTGCTGTATTTTAGAGCCTCCGTGTGTTTTAGACAGCGTCAGTTTAGATTCTAGCTTCAGATCATGATTGTAGTCTTGGTGGAAAAACGATCCAACATGTTGTTCAGTAGGCAAGATGGACCCAGTAGTATCACATGACATGGCTAACATCATTTTGTGGGGCTGACTTGCGTCACAAAATCAACCTGTTGCTGTTTTGGCCCAGATGTATCCAGATATATTCGCCAGCCCATGCATTAGACTCTGATCCTTTATATAAACTCTCTCACGTGTTGATGATCTTTGTGATGATTATCCAGTCAGTTGTATTCTTTACTAACTTTCACGTTAAATATATTATGTATGTTTATATAATCTTTGCCATGTTTATCATTCACAGGTAGAATGCCGATAAGTATCTACTCCAAAGTTGGCTTTGCGGTAGCGGTCAGCGTGACTTTGCTCAGCATCGCTGCGAGGTATTTTCGTCGTAGGACGAGACCGAACCCCGCCCGTAGCCCCAGAGCTGCGGAGAAAGACTTTGAGGAGGCAGTAAGTCTACATGTCAGCACAAGTACCCCACGTGCCAGGAGTCCGGCTAATGTGGAGGGAGGTGGGTCGTTGTGGTATTTGCAGATTTGCAGTATTTGCAATTGACCTGTTTGGAAGTCATATTGTTGTAACCACCTTTTGTAGTTGCTAATCATAGGCTGTACCTCTTTGAAACTTGTGATGAGTGATACATGTCATTGGCATTGCCTACACAGAGACATTATGAATTGACCAAGAACACTTACAGTACAGTATGTCAGAATGCTATGGTTTCTATTCCACAAGTTGCACTTTGCTTCTTTTGATGCTATGCAGCAGTACTGGACAATGCACAGTAGTTGTTGGAAGTGTCATAAACATCAGTAGTAGCAGTAGAATATGTACATTAGTGCCCAACTGTCTGTGCCTTTAATTCATCTTTTGCATGTGTTTCCCAGCTCCCTCACCGAACATTCGAGCCACCAGCACGGCGTCAGTGTGCAGTAACACAAGTAGACGACATTCTCTCACGCGCTCCAGCCTGCATGGATCGCTCACCTCCATCCGCAGCGCGTGCTCGGAGAGGACCCTGCAGATGGACCACATCGACATGTCACCTGCACAGATCTTCCAGACAGGTGAGTCAGGTGTTACATCATCCAGCAGCTTTGTATAAGACTTCTATTGTTTGTGATGTTTTACAATGGTTGAACGCATTATGATAAAACCTAACATCAGCACCACAACTGTATTCGGTATTAGAGATTGTAATTGCTTATCAACACAATGATTCATTCTTGGAAACATAATTTTGCATACAAACACTTTTATTTCTTCAACATCTATTACATACATAAATATATCCTTTCAGCCAACTGCACTCCCCACATGCTCAGCTTTTGAAACTATGCTAGAAACCAATAAGACAGAATAGATGTGAGCTGAAGTATAGTGAGATTCATTCAATTTGAAGTGCAGCTTTACTTCTTTCCATTGCATTGCATGTTCACTGTATGTAGAACTTCTCTCTATCTCCATTTTGTTTGATTAAACTCTTTCCTTTCCAATACCCTGCCTGTCATGTCTCATCCTCTGTCTCTCTGTCTCTTCCATGTGTAAATCATCCAGGGTTAAAAGGTGTGCCATCAGTTTATCAACATCTAGTATATCATGTTTGTCTTTTGTACAAATGTACATTGTCAATTTTGCTCATTTCTAAAACTGCATGGGTTATTATTAGCCAGCTGCCTAATTAAGTGATTATGAATCAAATTCAAAAGTGTTTTTAATGTATTTATCAAGTGTGAATGTTTTTTTTCTGTAGGTCATTTGTTTTTGTAAAAAAAAAAATCATAGAAAAAAATAAAAATAAATGAAAACATTGCCTTGTTCCTGTTTATATTCATGTCTAAATCTTGCATATTGCAGTATTTGGCCCTTGCCTATAGTGCCAAGATTTGCATGAGGTACTCTGTAATATATTCAAGCCATTCTGTTTGAAAGCCTCATGTACGGTGTGGTGTTGAGTTTACCTTTGGTACACCTGTATATTCATCTCACCTGTAGGTATGCAGCACCTGGAACATGCCATCAACTGCTGGGAAGAGATAGCGAGAGTTGAAGAAAGAGTCTTGGAGTTGGAGAAGGGGGAGGGGGCAGCTGGGGCCGAGGTGAGTACTTATTGGGCTGTAAAGGTGTTTGGGACTGAGAACAAATCCTTCTCCACAGGAAGGATAACAGAAAGACTCTCTTATAGTGACTTACCATCTAAAAACTTGCAGTCTTCAGAAAAATGTTTCTGAAAAGATTAATTGCTTGCTTTCCATCCTTCCCTGTTTCACCTTTAGTTGACTAAGACTGGATCAACTTCCAATCTTTGAAATCAAAATTGGATCTGTACATATGCACATATGTGTGACAATAACAGTGACATACATGTACATGCATTTGCAGTCTATATCTTGTTATAAATGAAAAGCTAACTGATCTGGTGGTAAAATAGTCAGAAATGCTGCTGTTTGTATTTTCAGGGTGTTGATGATAGTGAGTTGGTAGAACGGGTAGAGAGATTACTTCAGAGAGCCTACAGACTACAGGAGGATGGCCGCAACATTCTTCTGGACCATTCCATATGGTAACTAAGTTCTTTCTTTAAAGGCAGTTTGGAAGGAAATTGGTAGAAATACACATGTATTAAGAAAGGGAATGAATGATAAAAGGTCAGTAGTATGTGATTTATCACCATTATCTATCTGCATCCACAAAGTTAGAATTTATGTAAGGTTTTGCCTGCTATAGGTGCCTGATGCACCAATTACTGAATTAGTCTCCTGTTCTATACTCTATCATACCAAAGAATGATGAGCAAATCCTGATGTTCAACAGTTCTTTTGTCAGTCTAACAGTCGTCTGTCTGTGCCTGCAGTAGCTTGTCCTAATTTTATCACTGTTCCTTTGTCTGCAAAGTGAAGCCCAATACACCAATTTGATTTCTATACTCTGGCAACTTATTATACTGAAGAATGAATTAGAAAAATCCTAAAGTTTATGAGTATCTTGTGTCTGTAGCAGCCTATCTCGAGACACGACCATGACTGGTTTGGATGCCATCTCAGAGCTGGACCAGCTGTACTTACAGGACTGGCGCAGAGACGAGACCTCCTCCACTGGCTCATTTGTATCCGCTGAAGAGGTAGGAATAGCACAAAAACAGACAATATGCAATCTTGTTTTCATTGTAGTTATGTACTCTTTTTGACTTAGGTTTAATCTCTATTTTTCACTTCATTCACTTTTATTTCTCTGCTTCTTTATCACTCTTTCTTTATTATGAATTTAAAAAAAAGAAATTTAAACTTATTGCAAATGCTGTTGCTTGAAATTAATTAAATAAGAGATTCATTTATTTCTTTATGTTTTACTAAGTTCTTCTACAGACTCTTTTCTACCCCCCTCCCCACTTCTTTTCTCTTCAGCAGTCTCTTGTAGACATGTTAGACTGGCTGTCCCCTCAGTGTGTTAGCCCCTCCTCCACAGATGTTACAGATGGTACATTCCACACAGGACAGGTAAAGTCCCATTCACCTGTGAAGGCAAAGCTGAGAGTTTGAGTGACTATTCTAAAATTCTTGTGATCTGTTGTTCAAGAATAGGACAGTGATGCTTGTCGTGTCAAATGTGATCAGAGAGCATCATGCCCTCAATTCACAATGTTGTGACATGATTTCTAAACAGGGACATCAACTATAGAATCCATCCATTTACAACTGTAGACTTAACAGTCAACTTTATATATGTTACAAGTAGTTGACAAATGTCCCTTCAGGATGTTCAAAAATCTCCAAAGTTTGCAGAATAGTTTTTAGCTGCTTGGAATTCTTTGATTTTATTACTACATGTAATAGTATGTAAAGAAACATTGAAGATCAGAAAAATACTTTTTTGTGAATAAAGGCTGATTACACAGATTGTTCCAGTTTAATACCAGGTCAACCAAAACCAAAAAAAATGGCTATAACATTGATAAATGCCTCAAACATCCTTGAAATGTTGTGTTGTTGTTTTCCACTAGTTGCAAGAGTTGCAGGATGACTATGAGGATGAACTAGCATCAGGAGAGAAGACTCCTGTTGTCCCTATCACCTTGGAGCTGTATGAGGGAGCACGGGGCCTCTTAGATAATGAAGAGATCCCCTGTCGGACGGCAAGGTACTTTTTTGCATTATTTGTCAGTTTAGTTTTAGCACGCCTGAAACTGTTTCTTGCTTTGAAATCTTAAAACAAGCAAAAATCTACAGATAGAAAGTTTAATCATGGAAAGTTACAATAAACTCAGCATGACCACTTCTTTCCCATTTGTTTGATTACCAACCATGCACACACTATATTCCATGTTAACAAAGCATGCATGCATCTTGTGGATAGTACATGTATATTAGCTAGTCAATACATTTTGTGTCCTGTGTCTGTAAACTTAGTAAAGTTTACAGCTTCTGAACTGCTGTCTCCTGCTTTTACCTGCTGTGTCCACAATACATGCAGTAAAACCAGTGCAGGAAATGCTGATTGACTGCCTGCTGTGTCCTTGGTGCTGATTGGCCATTACTTGCTGTGGCCTTGGTTCTGATTGGTCATCAGTTTTCTTGTTAACTCTGCTATTTTGCAGCCTATGGCTATACTTACTGTGCTCAGGTACATATAACTTAACATAGTACAACCATGAGCTTTTAATGTTCCATAAGAATTTAAGAATGCTACTTTCTTTTTCCAGAACCAGAATGTTGGACTGTCTCTCTGACAGAGAATTCATAGCAAAACTCCACTGTGTAAGACAAGCATTCCAGGTAAGGCAAGAGACAACACTGACATATCACTATGCATCATAAGCCACTAATAACATGCTGCTTAATGTATATTTAAGCTTCATCTTTCCTAAGACCAAACCATAACTAGTACATAACTGATGATTAATCATTTACATGTAGGTAGTCCGCCTCTTTAACAAATTGACAATCTGAACTTGTATAAGAGCCCCGGCTTAAACTAAGTAGTATGGCAGCCAGACTATGTCAGGTCATGAAATATATTAGAAAGACTCAACCATAGCAACTGTCATTGATTAGATTTGCCTTCCCCTTTGACATTAGCTAACAGTCTGCACTTAAGCGTACGCTTGGCTCATTAAGAAGTTCTCGGAGTGCTCACACTTGTATCCTGGTTGATTTTCAGTTGTTATTTGAGGATGAGACAGTGAGACAGTGGATGATAGAGACTGGGAAGGAGATGATATCAGAATTGATGTGGAGAGCAGAGAAGGTATGACATGCACTATATATGTTTAGGTCCAGACCTGTACGGTAAGTAATTTTACAGGTATTGAGTACACAACCCTATAGCATACAATACTTCAGTGACTTTAGATTCATTATACAGATTGGCTTTTGATTTTGCTAAGTATTTAACTTTAACCTTCTCCCTGCAGAGGTAGCCTTTTGGTACCACATCTGTATTGGTCACAGGATTAGGCAGCAGGATGAAGGTTAAGAATCAGCTTTATACAACCATCTTAATGAGATATGGGAATAGGACAGACCATGAATTTTTTTCAGGGGGCAAAAGTGTGAATGGAAATGTTCTGTTTGAGGTGAGGAAGTCATGGGG
Organism: Branchiostoma floridae x Branchiostoma japonicum; assembly: GCA_013266295.2. Taxonomy (NCBI): domain Eukaryota; kingdom Metazoa; phylum Chordata; class Leptocardii; order Amphioxiformes; family Branchiostomatidae; genus Branchiostoma; species Branchiostoma floridae x Branchiostoma japonicum. Next base: position 10,363,083 of record CM023828.1, read on the forward strand.
ATTTTCTTTTGAATTAGCAGTTCTGGGTTGTTTTTTTCTGTCCAATTTCTTGTGCACAAAATCAAAATTCAGCGTTTTTCTTCATTGGTGCCAGTATGATTGTTTTATTTCTATCTTTACTACCAGATCATCATTCCAGATATTACTCCTAATATATAAATGTTATATGAATCAAGCAAACAGTATTATTTTATCTTTTGCAGGATCCTAAGGACTTCCAACAAGCCTTTGAAGACATGTTGAGATATTGTGAAGACTCCAACAACTGGGAGACCATGGCTGAGGAGCTGAGGGCCAGGGGGGTACGTCTTAAGAGTTCTATCAAATACACTTGTCTTGTGTATGTTTCATGTAGTGTGTATAGTTTAGTGGGTAGTAGCCTCTGGACCAAGAGGTTGAGAGTTTGAATCCCAGCTGTTGTGCTCACCCGACATGCATGCTACTGGAAAGGGTCACAGTCCTTAGGATGGGATGTTAAGCCATGGTCCACTGTTCATTGTACTTTTTAAAAAGAACTAGGGGAATTTCCTGGTACAATGAACCAGCAAATATTGTACATAGTGTCTGTTTCTCTGCCATGACCAGTAAAAGAATAGCTCTTCGGTGAGCTAAACTCATTGGAGATTGCTTGCTTTCTCTTAAAAAAAGTGATATATGATATATTGTTTTACTATCAGGTTTTACAAAGGTTTTAGTATCATTTGTGCTAACTGGTCTTTTGTTTATATGTTCCAGGTAATGTGTTTGTCTTTCTATGATGTAGTGCTAGACTTTATTCTATTGGACGCGTTTGACGACTTGGCCAATCCGCCATCTTCAGTCACAGCAGTTGTGCAGAATAGATGGCTGTCAAATGGGTTCAAAGAGACGGTAAGTAACAGTCAGGTAGATGCCATTAACAGATATTATACACATTTTTATATGTGCTGTTGTTATGCTCATCAAGCCCATACAGGAACATACTTAGTTTATTAACTGTACTTCATATGTATACGCATTAAAATGTAAGGCATTTTCTTGATTGAAGACATTGTGAAGGAAAAACGGTAGGCATCCTTGGACAATTATGAATATGCCATACAACATATGATACAGTCTTTCAACTGTAAACATTATTCAAATATTTTCTGGGTGTTTTGATGTAAGCTGTTCTTGGATCTGTCCCAGGCTCTGGCTACTGCTGTGTGGTCGGTACTCAAGGCAAAACGGAGAATGCTGCTGGTAAGTAGAAAAGTAGAGGGTAGTTAAATCATAGACAGTGTTGCTAGAAATGACAATTTTACTTTCCAACTCAATGTTTACCAAATGTACTGTCTAGTTCTTATAGTTAGATATAGTATGCTTGATATGTAATTGGACGTAACACATAGATGATAAGAATACTAAATGTTAAGATTTACATGTTACTTGGCTCCTATGTGCTGTCAAAAGTAAGCCTGTCCTGTGTGTTGCTCAGGTTGCAGTTTGCCTTTTAATTGCTTGTGTTTGCCTTGTGCTCTCAAAAGTAAGACTGTCTTGTGTGTTGCTCAAGTTGCAGGTTGCCTTGTAATAGTCTTCTTAGTGGTAATGTTACAAATTAAAATGTCTTTGTGGTGAGTGTTTTGAATGTTGTTTAACATGCCTGTAGTAGTATTGCCTGTGTTTCTGCATGTGAAATGAGTATAACTGTAACCCGTGGTAGACTTGTTCAGTGTTTCACATGTGTCCTCTCCATTTCCCTCACTGTGCCTCTTGTATGCAGAATGAGGTAAACAATTTCACCAACCCTGTCTTTAATATAATAACTTCTCAGTGTGTGATCCATTCTCGGGTCTGATTGATCTTCAAATTGAGTTTCTCCTGCTAGTAATTAAATGTAACTGTAATAAGCTGAGCCTTTGATAGAAATGCAGCGGCCCTGAATGAAACTGGAAATTACATCTGGTATACTGTATCAAAGTGAAGGTTTAGCTGCACGTGACGTATTTCACATCGGATTTTCTTGACTTTCATCTTGCACTTACCAATTTCCCTTCGCTTCCCCTGAACTGGTACTTGCTTGATCTATAAGCAACCTCTACTTAGCAAAAAGCTAAGGCTAGCAGTAGAAATGTGTGAAGCTTTCAACTGTTATTCATGGTACAGAATTAAGCCATCATTATCGTAACACCTACTCAATAAAGAATTGACCACATTTTCAGAGTTACAATGTAGTTGTGTGGCCACTGACCTTGCAGCTGCTGTGCTTCTGTCTTTTGGCTGCTGCATTACTTGAAGCCAACACTACCCAACTAGCTAGAGGTTAAGGCAACCTTAAGGTGACCTTAACAGGAAGATCACAGATGCAAATTACAGAGTATGGACAGAAAGGTGTATATTATTTGCAATTTGGAGAACTTTTAAAATACATGACATTGTATGTATTTGGAGACTAAGTTTGATCATGTGAATGCTGCAGCAGTTTATAGTGTGTAAAAGTTTTTGTCCTTGGCATTTACACCGTATGTACAACTTTACTTTTCCAGTATCCGGACGGCTTCATCGCACATTTCTACGCCATCTCCGAGCACGTGAGTCCGGTCCTGGCATGGGGGTTTCTGGGTACAGATGAAGAACTGAACCAACTCTGCTATTTCTTCAAGGTAAAAGAGGAAAAGTTGCATTTTGTGTGTTGATGTTAGACATTCAAATATTCTTTTAAAAAGTGCAACCATAGAGCATTTATAACTCAGAGATTAAATGAAGCTAAAATACTAAAATAAATGACAGTCCCCTACATGATAAATGTACAGTCACTATGTAGAATGGCTTGTGTACTTCTGACATTGGAAGACTTAGAACTCCTCAGGAAGTCAGGTTGAAGATGGCTCTCAAGATACCATCCCATGATTCACTTCTGAAACTTCATGACAAGTGAGAATCTTTACCAGCTGAACTAAAGACTTTGTCCTAAGAAGCAGGAAAAGGATGTAAGCTCTTGAGTGCCAATCTTGAGATTCCTGCACATCTATTTTCTAAGTGTTAAGAAGCTACTTTTCCAGTCCTGTATGTTTCAAGATTTCTGATTTACATTATGATTCATTATGATCCTGTGGAAGCATTTAACTATAGGAAGTTATATTGTTTAGTTGTATAATGTCTAAATCTATTCACTAGACAAAGGTTACTTTAACTCTCATTGTTTGGCACCATTTCTGATGTTAAGTCTATTTTTGTTTCTTGCAACAGGACCAGGTGCAAGGCTTCATCACAGATGTTTTTGACTTTGAGAAGACTCGCTATTCCTCTGTGCAAGAAATGGCGGATGACATCATGTACCTGGCCAGGCAGCGAAGAAGCGTCCTGCAAGAGAGACTGTCTATAGTCACCTCCTCACCACACACCCCAGAACACGTGAACGGAGTCATCAGTTCAGTGGAGGAGGAGACGATACATATGGATGCTTCTCTTGAAAGTGTAGAATAGGATATCAATAACGTTATTGCACAGGAGGTTGATGTTTATGGTATGTAAATCTTGACATTTTTGCGGCGGTTTTATGTTTGCTGTTTTCGAAGTGAGCTCTGCACCATAAAATTGTCAAACTGAAATGCACTCTGTGTGCCCACCGCGAAATTTTAACATTGTGAACGCCTCCTTTTCCCTACTAATGTGAAATCAGGTCTGCTTGAATTTAAATTAATTTCCTAGTACAATCCTAGTGACTTACTCTGAAGTGGTACAAAATCTGTTGAACACCCTTAGTAACACAAGAGTTCAACATTATAAAAAATGCAACTCCTTTTATTCAGAGAATCTGCTTTTTGTATTTTTTATCAACGTTTTAGGTCTCAACCAGATATTTTGATTGGCAGTTTTGTATGTTTAGCTAGTGTTCTCTTTGACGTTTTGAATATTGTGACACATTTAACACTATTTGCTTTGACTTAATTAATGTAAATACATGTTGAAAAGAGAGTTTGTGTAAATACATGCTGTAAAAGCTGTTGAATTACATTTCATAAAGAAGAACCGACCCACGCAAGCTGCACTTTCTGAGTGGAGTATGAAAAATAAAAGAAGTAAAAGAGAATTCAGAAATCATGCAATTTTACTTATGATTGTAATTTTAGTGTAGTTTGGTCCTAGGTAAATATTATACAGCAATAATGAGACATTTGGCAGCCAGTGATGCATGTTTATTGAGTACAGTAAGTTGACAAAGGACATTGAAGCACTGTGCCCTGGCCGCCCTGCACCCCTTTGTGATACCCTGAGCCGCCGTGCGTTTGCTTGCGGTGCTGACGTCAAGCCGAACCACCAGCCAATTAAAGTGGGCACTGCTATTCTTTGTGACAACAAACAGACAAGCTTATTAATTCTGACAGTTTCCCTTGCGGAGACCCCCCTATGTTCCTTTGATTTGGGGTTTCAGAATTCTATGCGGATCCCCGACTTATGCGAATGGCCGTGATGCAACCTTTTGTCAACTCCAGTGAAAATGGTGCTATATACATTATCACATTTCATTTCATTTTTATTTATTTACCCAGGGGAAAACATATTGCCGCAAGGGCGTTTTTCAATGTTCCCTGTGGACATACATTTACAAAATATACTTAAGTAACAAACAAGAAAACAAAGACACAAAATAACTAATTACAATAATAACATATTGGTAAAAGTGCTTCAAAATCATACAGCAAACTAATGACTTAATAATATATGAAACAAGCGAAAAAAGTATAACAAATGAAATAAAGAAGGTAATGGAAATTTGCATATCAATGTTACAAAACAAAAGTAACGGTAACTAAGTTGCGAGAACAGTCTGGTTATACAAACGCTTAAACGAGGCGACGGAAACTGCTGTTTTCAAGGTAGATGGAAGAGCATTCCAAAGAGCTGCACCAGTACTGGACAAGGATTTCTTTTTGTACTGCAGATGAGCCGTAGGCAGTTGTAGTCCCCCCCCCCCTGTGCTCTTAAGCGTGTATTGTATGTTTGTCCTGCTCCAGACATGAAGCAAATGTCTAGTTTTCTGCACATCAATTATGACATTATATCTTTCAGCACCAAGGTCAGCACCTTCCTGACAGAACGATATGTTCTTAATCTTGATGGGGTGCTGGGCAACACCCCTCGATTGGGGTAAAGCGCCCAGGGATATAAAACAGATAAAAGACTTGGATTGCTGTCAGAGGCTTTTTAAGTATTGGATTGGTATAGTTTTAAAGCACTGTGCTGCTACCTCCAGTTTTTTTGGGCCAGTTCAGAACATTTTAGTACAGTGTATACCCCTCCAATTAATAACACACAGGAGCCTATTTCAAAACAGATGCTATATCATATTTTGCTTTTGTTATATTAAACAAACATGATTTGTTACCTTTGCTTGGATGAAAGGTACATTTAAACTTGAGCAGAAATCTTGGATTTATAGTAAAATGTAAGTTTAATGGATGGATTCGTAAGGCATTATTGTTGATGACAACTCACACTAAAGTTACTTAGCCATGTTAACTAAGGTAACCAAACCAATTACATTTTCACAGATAACACCAACTGCATTGCTTTTGGTCCAGCTAGTTTATTCTCAAATTCCAGTACCTTAATATGGTCTTTATACATGTAGATAAAAAATATAACATTCAAAATTACACACATCTAATGAAATGTTAGTTAGTGCAATCCAAAAGATTTTTCTATTCGTACTATTCAAAAAACCTTCGATTCCATCTCACGTCGACGTCCTCCAACTGCTGTTTATATTTTTCAAAAGCAGGCTAACCTACTCTGTACCCCTACTCTGTTGTAGTCTAAACCGATGAGTATGTCTTATGCTTATACAATTATACCGATGCCCGTACCGAGTGTAGCCCGGGGCCCAGCCGGGCTCTGAAGTCGGGAGGACACCGGCCGTCGTGGTAATAATTAAGACCCTGTTTACATGCAGAAAAAATCCTTAGCGCTAGATTCTAACCCACGTGGCACTACCGCTAATTTCCGTCTCGTAAACGGTCGATGCCCTATCGCAGAACAGCACGATGTATTAGAACGCGTTGTCATCGCCGTGATGTTTCGTGACGTAGAGGTTAGGGTTTCAGGGTTAGGCTTTTTGACCCGGGTTCGAATCCGAGCTTGTGCTCTGTCTTTTTTCAATTATATCTATTCCTTACCATTTTGTCCTACATTTTCAATTGAAATATTGCATTTTTTATACGTTTTTATACGTTTTAAATGTTTTTGCCACTCTCAAAAGTTATGATGCGTTCGGATATCGCATTGACCATTCGGCGATATGGCATCGACCGTTTCAAATGGCAACGACTGTTTACGAGACGGAAACCAGCGGCGCTAACCTGTAATTGTGCCCTAAGCATCACTCTTAGCGTGGGTATGATTTAGTCAAGGTAGCTACACCGCCACCGATTTTATCTGCCAATACATAGCTTATGTTTCCCTCCAAGTCTAAGCAGCACTTCGCCAGTTAGATTTTGATTTTTCTACATGATGAAATATAGAACAACTTCATGCAACAGACGGCGGTAGCATTCATTTTTTATCCCAACATTTGATACCCAGCTTTGTATCTGATTAAAGGCGTGGCAAGTGTGAGCCACGGAATGCCTTTTGCAAGCTGTGGCATAGTCTTAAAAGCATTTTTCAGGAAGTGGTGGAATTATAGGGTTATGCCATGACTAGCTCTAACACCTGAAGGCCACGCCGATGGCGATATACATCAAGGCGCTTATGCCACCAATGGCACTGAAATATAACTGTTACAGTTACGGACAACATTCAACCATAATAAGTATCATTCAATGAACAAAGACAACATCAAACCTTACAAATCATACTTCCAGTTCCTAATTCTACTCCCCAAGCAGAGGTTTAGGCTTCGGCTTATTTTTGACGTGTTTTTAGGCGTTTTTATCGGGCTTTTTTGTACTGGTGTCTTTTTTTTGGATACTGTCCTAGTCAATTTGATACTGCCTTCCCAATTTGATGCTGATTTGCAGTCACCAAAAGATCTGCTTGGAGATTTCTAATTCTGCCACCAGATAAATTCAATTAAATCCTGCCAAATGGCAAAATACAGTGAACACGGAATGAATGACATGAAAATACTGAATGTCGGGATGCTACTTACTGACTGCTACCCACCATGTGGCCATATCTGTGATACAAAAACAAGTAATATCCGACTTTGATACCGTACAACACGAGAGGCCACACATAAAATACAACACATCTAACGCTAAATCTTACTTTCTGTTTGCTAACTCAACTATAACGTACTTAACATCAGTATAACATAAGTCTCTGGCATCTACATCTTATCTATCCCTTATTTGACCGAAGGGGCAAAACAGAAGATCTCACAATCAGTTTTTTCCACTCTTCTCGGTTTTCTGTTCTTCGTAACGTCTTGCAGCCCAACAATCCTTCTCTCCCCGGCAAACTCCCTTGGCTGCAAAACCGTCCCTCCGCGACATAACTCGCGTCGGTTGCCGAAAAAAAATAACGCCGCTCACAAGACTGAGAAGGAGGCTACATGAAACACTAGTTAATGACGTTAAACTGCCTGGCAACAGTGCGGGCAGCTCAAAACAAAAATATCTCAAAGCTCGTTTTCTATTGATCAGAGCAAAACACCGTGGCTTCGGTCCAACATATGCTACACGAAGCACAAAAACAACCCTCCTCCTAGACTCCAGCAAATGTCTCCTGACATTTTAGATGTCAATTCTACATCTTTTGCAATTATCCTGTTAGCAAATCAACCACCAGAACCAAACAATGCTAAGATGCCTAAAATGCGCAATTCAGCGTCTCTGCAGGAGAACAGCAGAAGACGCTGCCATGTGTTTTAATGTAAAGTGAACGAAGTCAATAAAAACACAATATAAGGTATAGCGGTCAAGTGTAGAGCATGATATTCTACACATGTATTAAAACAGCGTGGCTTATTCCAGCTGGGCTATTGGCAAGGTAACGACACCCAGCCGGCCGTCCACACGCAAGTAATACCAACCAGAGCCAGCTTCTTCTTTACCAAATAAGGGCATAGTCGCCTTCTCAGAGGCTTTGCAGATGACCTTCAAAAAGCGCGGAATCAAGTCCTGCTTTAAATCTACGCGCACACTAAAGAAACTACTAGTGGGGCGCCCATAGGATGAAAACCAAAGGAAAGTAGAAGTGGTGTTTGATTAACCCCCCTTAGGTGTACCAAGGTCAGACCAGGAAAGGCCCTTGTAAAGAGACGTATGTTGGTGAGACAGAACGTGCACTTTTCAGGAAAGTTTAGTACTCCGTTCATGATGTCATTTACAGATGAACTTCCAGTGTTAACATCAAAATAAACTTAAAAGTCTAAACATCAAAGGAAATTTGCAATAGCTTTGCAGTGGAGACTAAGAACTTATCTCGATAAATTCAGTTGACTGAAAAGTGGACCTTCCACTAGTCCTGACAAGAAAAAAAATGGTGTCATACGGCATTATATCCAGGTTCAATGTACCAGAGGCAAGAAAGATAGACGCTATATACAGTATATACAAGTCCAATATATCCGAGAAATTTCTAGAACTTCTTACCATAACGTTATCACAAACAGAAAAAAATCCCCCAAACAACATATCTTTTAATTGTCCTAACCGCGTGAACTATAGCACTTGCACGCCTTGATAGCAACGTAGCTGAATTGCTTAACTGAGGCTTTGTTAAGATTCTCTGTTAGATTTCAAAATTCACTGTGTTCTATGCGGTCCAATATCTGGCCTCCACTACACTTGTAAGGCAATATACGTCATGGGTCCCTGAAAACGTGACCTTCTGGTGAAGGCAAGAGCAGCTCTCCTGTCTTCAAAACCTTTAATTCTTAGCAAAGAATTTTCCTGTTCTACCTACGTACACATATTAGGGGCCCTCTGAACATAAATAGTCATCATCATTGCAGGCGAGTTGCCCGGACCAAAAAGTTTTCCTCTCCAAGCAAGAGGGTCATGTGAGATTCGGGCAAAAATTCCCTACCCGCCCCCGGTAATGACAGTCTCTACGTTACTGGTCTACATGCTGTTCAGTTCTATGGCCTGATCTGTGGTGGGATCCACGCGGTTTTTGCTGCAGCACACGTTATACACGCCGCAGATCACAGACACGGCTATCTCAAACATAGCCGTGCGGAAGGACTGCTGCAGCACGCTGTACACCACCACGTCCAAGAACGTGTTGAAACACGTCACCCAATAGGACCAGAAGATGAAGGTTGGGGGGACGTAAAGGTGCGTGAACTCCCGGAGCAGAAGTCCGCAGGAGTAGGGGAGGTACAGGAGGAGCTGTCCGATGGTCAACAGCAGCACGACCTTGGCGTACCATCTGGCGAGGCCTTCATCTTCGTTTTGGGCTGCCTGCGGTGCCGGGATCTGGGGAGCGGCAGGCGCGAGGTTGATGTGGAACACACCGGCTGGCTGTGCAGGCGGCGCATCTTGGTGACTACACAGCGCTCTGAGGACAAGGATAATGCAGAAAAGCGCGGCAATACCGGCGGTGAAGAACAGGACAAAGCAGACAACACTAAACCATACGAACGTGTTCAGGTCGAAGACGGGCCGTGCGATGATCGGGTCGTAGCTCACAGGCACGCCGTAGGCAGCCGCGAAGACGTACCAGGAGAGGACGCCAAGCCAAGCGAGGAACATGAACACCTTCGACTTGCGTCCAGAGAGACCAACACCACTCTTCAGGACGTAGTGCCGGTCTAGGTTTAGTCCTGAAACATACGAAAAAGTAACGAGAAAAAAAAGTGATGGATGTATATCGTGTAGCCATCGACAATTTAACCGGCGGTAACTCAAACCGGGTTTAGAAAAGATATCACAAAATGCTCAAAAATTAATGCCAGCCAGGGTATCTTGTTTAAAAGTTTCCAGCAAAGAAATACCCGCAGTTAAAAACCTTCCAAAGCCACCACATAACAGGACCACACACGATACTGAAAATAAACCTCCTTGGTGACGGTACATACATATAACGTTACAACGCAACGCTAACGATGTCACTTCGCATTTCAATTCGCATTTTAAACTGAGTTGCTGTAGTTTTTTTTTCAAACATTTTGCTTTGAACTATGGCTCGACGACATCACAATTACTGTTCTCAGCGATCAAGCTATAACTGTTCAGTATGCATGAGAGCAACACTACTTGTAGCTATACAATGTTGAAATATTTTCTCACTGTAACAACCTGCATTGTACTTGTACAAAGAGTCCATTGAGAGAGCCGGGTCCCACACTACGTTCTTGTTAGATATATATATATAATTGCGCATGTCTTTGCCTTTAATTGGCTTCAGCGGCGGGCTAAACAGCATCGCAATTACTGTTCACCATACATGTACCAATGACGTTGGCTTGTTACGCCAAGGATCTTCAACCTCCTTGGTTACGCCAAACGACTCACACAGATATCAGAAACACTGCTTTTCTGGCAGGTTATTGCCAAATATGGAATAAAAGTCAATACCGACATCATCCGGGAAATAATTTGGCAATTTTCTACCTTTCGCTCACCACTTTCAGCGCGCTGAAGCTGATTTACGACCTTTTAATTGGGCTTCTAACTAATGATTCCACGTTAACGTTGTATACGAATACTGTAGTATGAAACGACTACAAAATGTCTTACATAGGGGCTTTTTAGAGGAAAATTGGACCAAGATGGTTCCATGCGAACTCAATTGATCCAGAAATAAATGAATGGACCCTTATGTAATAAGCATTGGGGAAATATGGATAGGATTGAAACAAAAAAAGCAAAGACATAGGAACACATTTTCCAACCTAACACTTTTAGAAAGGTATCTAATGATGCCGATTCCGTTAGCTAATATACGGGTTTTAAACTTCTAAAATTTACTATAGGTCACGTACCTAGAGGCTTAGCAGCCACTCGATATCAAGGGTTGCTTAAACCTTATTGCGCGGTCACATTCGTCGTAGATCGTCGTACGATTTTGATATCGCAGGATTTTCAACCAGGCTTCGACAGAACAAACCGCCGGTGAGGATCTAATACAATGTTTCCGAACCGGAACAAGACAGCTGAATTTTGTACGACTTATGCACGACCATCCCAAGAATGTCTTAAGTTTGCGATCGTACGACAATCGTACGACTAATGTGATCCGGTAAGCGAGATGAGAAAGAAGGCGTGAAGTCTCTCAAGTGGTAAAATGTGGGAATTTAGGTACATTTACAAATACATGTATATTCTAGATGTTGCTAGATTGATGATAGGTTGGTCACAAGTACGATACTGACTTATAAAGACATACACACATACCTGCCAGGGCTATGGCTGTAAGTGTGTGAAACGAGCATTCTGCAGTCGCGATGATTTTGGCCCAGTAGTCGGCATAGATCCACCGGCCGGCTTCGGCAGGGGCTATGGACACCGCGAAGGACACTCCCAGCAGAAGGTCTGAGCACGCCATGGAGAAGACGAAGAGTCGGCCTGCTGGAGGGAAAGTCTGCCGCCACCCCGAGGATATCACGACTAGGAGATTCCCGAGGATGGCTAGCAGGGCCTCGGTGATGATAACACCCGGCTCGACGGGCAATGCCGTCTCCGGTGTTGTCTCCAGAGAACTATTAGTCATGGTGGAATTATTGGAAAAACTCATGTTTCAGGGTGTGATAAAACGCACCAGCTTGAGATCTAAATCTGCGAGTACGAATACGCACATCTGGCTGGCAAAGCAGCAACGTGTCGGCGTAGTAACAATTATGCGCAGAATCATGACTGGAGGCGGTCTTAATAGGATGTGCGTCTTCTTGACGCAGCGCCCAATTTTACACTAGGCACTGGTAATTATATTACTCCCTTTGACACATTCGTATCTGGTGTTATTACACGGGCTTTTTCTGATTTCAGGGCTCCGGACTAGCTTTTTTCACTCAGGAGCACCGGTGCTCCCAAGAAAAAATTTGGGCCCACCAGCAAAAATCTAGGCGTACCACTATGAAGGTAGATAATGGTAACGAATCGAATGTATAATTTGCAGGACATCGCATGAATATTGTGTTTTTTGTATATAGAAACAAGCAGAAGTATCATGAGTAGAGAGCAAGAAATTTGAAGCAAATATAGTCTTGATATAACTGTTAATTAAGCTTTGCAGTCCATGATATGGACATTATAGTGCATGCAAGCTATGATGGGAGCTCGTTGAAACATTTTCAGGCGCAAGACTTAATCTTTGGAAGAAGTCTAGAGGGCTACATATGCATTACTACTGTCGTTACACGTGTAGCTTGAAAAAGAGAAATTCTTTACCAGCGTTCCTAATGTTGTTTACCAACACAGTGGAGCTTCCATGCTTGTACAAAGAGGGTTTAATGGTCCATTCTGCTTGTCATGGGGAGATTTTGTTCTATGCTTAAGAGTCGTTAGTCCTGTCTTTATTTGAAAAAAGCTATACAGTCTCAGGCCAGATAATTGTTTCATTCAATCATCTCATTTTCGCCAATAATTCTTTCATCTTATGTCATCTGGTGGAGAATAGGGATAAAAAAAATCTTGAACATCATTCTGCTTTGAAACAAGTCTTTATACTACCTCCAATATGATATTCCATACATAAACAGACAGTGCAGTAGAAGTGGCCATCTTTGCACATTTGAAGTCAGACACAGGAAGCATCCAATTCTAAATCTATGATGTAGGCATCTGATCATCTCCACTTTTACTTGGACTTTGAATATATTACATTACAACAGCAAATTAAGCACAGATCCTTTCTTCTTATGTCTTATGTCTGGGGGAAATAAGTAAGCTATACAAATACCATTCAATAATACAGAAAATAGATTACAATGTAATTCTATAGCCTCTACCAGGCTTTAGAAGTGGCTGGAAAGAGTAGAAATTGGCAAAATAGACAGATAACATGCCAGGGGAGGTAGTCTGCTAAAGGAGTACAGTTGCCGCTCCAGAAGCCTGTTGGGATTACTTTTATACCATTTAATCGTAGTAAGCCCCAACAGGTGCCTTTAGTGGACCAACTCCCCTGGCATGTTATCCTTCTACATGTATTTGGCCAATTTCTACTCTTTCCAGCCACTTCTGAAGAGAGGTTAGTAATTCTAAACTACAGGTCACTCACTTGGCAACCCTGAAACTACAGGTTGAAACTGACATATTATCTACAAAAAAACCTGTGCTTTAGGTGAAGACATTTGGCTACCAGCTCTACATGGTTACATGAGCTCCCTTCTAGCTCAGCACTTATCTTGACAAAAACATCTTGCAAGCTCAGGATATTGGAAGAAATATGCATGAGTCTATTTCCCTTAGGCCTAGAAAGCCATATGCTGAGGTAGCCTGTGGCACACAATCTCTCGCTGCCATGGGCTGTCTGTGGCATCTAATTTGCAATCAGTTGGGCGGACAGCTAGGAGTGGGGTTGGATTGAGTCAGGCTACACGCTGAGGTATCTCAGAAGTCAACGTCATCATAAACAACCTGTGCTCTCCTGTCCTTGTGATTCAGCCCCTTGGGACCCAGTTGGCCAGATGCTGGAATATATCAAAATAAAACATGTAAATAAAGACTGTAAATAAAAACGAAACATATCATTGTGACAACAGTAAACAATATCGTGATATCATTTTTATTGTAAGGTGTATGATATCTTGGTTGAACAAACAACAAGTGCTGCCAAGAACATAATTGAGTAAAGAAAGGGATACTGATTTATTCAGTAACATGCAGAGTAATGGAGAGAGAGAGAAAGAGAGAGAGAGAGAGAGAGAGAGAGAGAGAGAGAGAGAGAGAGAGAGAGAGAGAGAGAAAACCTAGAGTGCTGACCTAAACCTCCCCATGGAGACTTGGTATTGCCCACATCTATGACAGGCTGTCTTCTGGCTAGCATGACCTTCAGCAAGACTCCTGAGGCCATGGTACCATGCATCTGGAAAAATGACGACAACATGAAAAAAAAACAGCATGTCTTTTATGAACACTGAATTATCATTTGCAGTTTGTAGACTTATCAGTATCAAAATTAACTGACAAAGATTCATGGCATTTAAGTTTTCTTAACAGGAAAACTAAGTTTTGTACGACACATGAATGACTATCCCCAAAATACCCTCAGTTTGCGATTGTACGCAAATGTTACCATGCTGTTACCAGCATGCACTTACTTTGCTTCACTCAAGTGTTTACACGTTTTATGGACTTTTAAGTGTGCTGTTAATGTCTTACCTCATTGATGGCTTCATCTGCTGATTCTTGCTTCTCAAAACTAACAAAACCACAGCTGGAAGAGGGAGAATACGCAAAGCTTTTAACACAAGGCATTATCTACACGTACTCTCTTCTGTCACAAAGCTTTTAACATAATGCACCATCGACTCTCTTCTGTCTGAGTGTCTCAACGCCCTAGAAAAATCAATGAATGCTTTGATAGGAGCATCTACAATGTACGCAGGAATACCTAAATATACCTGAAAGTACTGTCAGGTTCAACAGGCATGATCTCATTCAAAATCAAATGGCGCATGAAAGAGTGCTGCCACAATTGTGTTGAGCAAATCTTCATCTGACCTCTGACCTCCACTGCTGAACTTTTGTTATTTTGACCATGGACCGGTTAGGACGATGAGTTTTGGATTATGATTTTGTTTACTACGCTTTGGACCTATATGTTTTTATGTTTACTGTATTGTTGTCCTTTGTTTTACTGTATGTAACATTGTCCTGTAACAAGCTTGGCCCCCTTGGAAAACAGCCATTGTAGGCTGAATGGGGTCACCCAGCCGTCTTAAGATTGATAAATAAAAAAATAGAAAATCTGAATTTCGCAGCAAAATGGAAGGTGAACAACTTAACAACTTTTAAAAGAGCTCACTTCTTGTCTAGTTCCATGCTGATGTTGATGATGTTGCCAAAGTTTGAGAAGCTTTTCTTCAGGAGGTCCTCCGTTATGCCGTGACCGTGAACATACAGGGTGTTGCCTTTCCTCGGTTCCCTGCGGTCTCTGTCATCAAAACTGGACGACGCTAATCAACAGCAAGGGATTCAAGTGATGATTAATCACAGTGAGTCTAATTATAACTCCCTTGCAATTCCTTGCCTCTGCACAAAACTGCCCAATCATTTTACCTCTTCTTTCACTCAGGGAAAAGACATTAACTAGTGTGTAAATTAGAATGAAAATGTAGCAACATCTCTATGCACATTAGCCTGGGTGCCATCCTATTTATGAACATGAGCCAGGCCACTTGGGCATTAGGATGTGGAAAGAGTTCTCTCCATCCTTGACTGCCATATTTCTACATTCAGAAACGATCAATAGCATTCAACAATTTCCAGACAGTGTCAAATTGTGTCAGTACATCTGTAGCCAAGACTGAAAACACACAAAAAACAGTGTCCCTACTGTATGTCTATGTGGTTACTTTACTTACCTCTTCTTTCAAAATCATTGTCATTTAAGTCACCTCCCCGAACAAAGCTGTGATTCAAACAAAAAAACAAACAAACAAAAATCTTTAAAAATCTTTTTTTTTGCCTCTCTTAAATGTGAAACAACATGAAGCACAATCATTACATAATGCAGTGGGTCATTGTTTCAATCAATCAAACCTGCATTTGAAGAAAATCACTTGATTAACAAATATCTCAAGTTTTATGTTTTTGTTATATAATTCGACTCAACATCAAGTCAGTATCACATCAAAATATGCACATTGTAACACTGATAGTGATATCGATGTTTACCTGTCATAAAGACCTCTTACACCTCTGCTGCTACCCTGTGTAATTCAAAATAGATGTACAACGGATAAGTGCATTTTCTCCATCCAAAGCATATTGTATAAACTTAGTATATTACATAACATATCTTAGTAATACTTCACCTCTAAAGCCCTGTAACCCATGTGTGAAAAGGTCTGACTATCAATCTAATTTCTTTTGAGGTACAAAGCTTCAAATAGTGGAAAAAAAATTACATCAATGCTAAAAAATCAACTGCTTCACAGCATACACAATAATCTATTCCCAACTGACTGACAGCTACATGTTCAAATGGCCATGTTAATCTTCAAGCAGATGTAAGTGCCCGGCTTATTTTAGAAGATCGTAATATTTTCTGACAAACGTACGTCTCTGTGACAGCTGTCTGGAAATCCCAGCTGTCAGAAAAGTGTAATGATGTCAGAAAATGTTACGATCTTCTGAAATAAGCTGGGCACTTACATCTGCTTGGAGATAATGGCACATAGCAACAATACAGCTAATTAGTCATGCCACTCACAGATGCAGCATCCTCACTCTCAGGGTGGGCAGCGCTGAAAGGCTGGAATTGTACAGGCTTCTCCATGGGCTTCTCTAGTTCCTAGGCAACGATCGGATAAATGTCAGGGCACGTTGGTAAAGTTATAATAGAAAAATAATTAATTCCTGTTTTTCGTACAGTCCATAGGAACAATCACACAAGATAATTAGATTCATGACTTCTTGTCAGAGCATACAAGCTCTGTTGTGAATGGCTGTATCCTGATTCCAGAGCTTGTAACAACAGCCTGTGGCCCAATGAAGTTAAGTCGCACATGTAAACATCGTCTGATACGTCCAAAACAGCAAGCTAGAACCATGAATGACAACTTCATGTATACGATAACTACAGAACTGATTTATCACTAAAACAAAAATGCTTTAGGAATAGAAAACCAAAGATTTAATTTTCCTTCAGAATATCTTTTTAACAGTTCTAAGTATTTAAATTATAGCTGCATTGTTTATCTCACCTTCATCTTTCTGATCCTTTTGAAGCCTGTGTCTTTGTTTTCAGTCTTTACCTTGATGGCCTGAAGTAAGCAAAGGAAACAGTTAGGACAACCAATACAACCTTCTTCAGTATCCCAACAACATTGCGTAGAAAGTTCATTAATATTCAATCAAGAAGTCTTTAGTTGCCAGGTCATACCCCAGTTTTGATGAGTTTTTTGGCTCTCTCTGTGGCTTCCTCAGCATTGACTGGTGCTTCAATCTTCTGGTCTTCTGAAGCAGCTACAAACACACACATTCAGATGGTTATTGCATTGTCTCATATAGTTAAATGATTGATTATGATAACAGATGTTAACAGTACAACAGATGTTAAATATATTTACCTCTTTTGACACTAGTTTGCTGCTGTGCTTCCGCCTTCTGCTTTACAGCTAAAGCCTTCTTCTGTACAGGAAGTTGATAGACATATGAAAATGTTAATCCTTCAACAGATGACATGGCATCCAACTGGCATCTGACATTTTATAAATTTTAGAAGCATGGCTCATATAAAATACCTATGATCGGTTAAACATGGAAAAATCCTTTACTGGGGATTAATAACCAAGATATATGTTATCGATTTAAATAATATTGACTATAGTGTCTATACCACAGGAATAAACCGATTTGAATATTTTGAACATGAAGAACGAGGCATGGAGGTAGAAGCGAGGCAAACCTTTTTCCGCAGGAGAGCGTACTTCTTTTGCAGATTTTGCTCTTCTTCAGTCAGCGCACCAAACGCCATAACGATTCTTTGGAATGTCCTCTTCAATCTCCGACTGCAAAAACTAACAAAGATTGTCGAAATGTACAAGATTTGAAGTTTACTCGTCGTCTAAATTTTTCTGCTAGTCGCAGTCCGCCATTTTGATTTGACCTCAAGACCCAACTCTGACCTCTGACCTTTAAATATTAACAAAACGACAGTGTCGGTGCATGACTTGCAAGATTCTTCGTTTGTTTCCCAGATACCTAGCAGCTCTCCCATTGAGTCTAAGATTTTACAGGATGACCACAGAGATGAGCCCAGCGAAGGAGGTATCAGCCCGTGCGGTGGCCGCTGTGGTGGGGGCTCTGGTAGCCGATGCCGCTGGTGAAGGGGCTTGCTTGCTGTTCCACTTCCAGCCTTTATCATTATACGAATTATGTTGTCGTTTTAATAACTTTTACACATAGCTTTTACTTTTTTCTTCGTTTTTCAGACAACTATTCTGACTCTTTACTTGGCTCTAATGTAACGTTTAAGTAAGTTTTGTTTGTTTATTTTGAATTGCTTGTAACTCTTATTTTTCACCCATCAAAGTCTAATCCTCTAGTCTGTGTAGCATACTTGTACAGATTAATCTATTGCAGAAGATTAGGCTGAAATTTTGTATCAAATCTGAACAGTTTGTTGGTTTTCTGATGCTGAATAGGCCGTACATAAAATGAGCACAAATTTCTTAACGTTATCATTACTCCCCAGCACAAGGTCTCCACTGGGTGTATGACCTGGAGAAGCTGGATGCAGCAGTTGGTGGGAAGGACCCAGAGTTCCACTCCCCTTCAGCCTGCCCCTTCTACACTACTGACACCGGCACTAACACTGCATATGGGGACCAGACCTTCGTAGTACTGGAGTCTCTGGCTGAGTGCAAAGGTTTAGAAACCTAATGTGAAATAGCAGAGAATTTTATTCAAGACTTTTGCTGAGTTCAACATATCTCTATTCAAATGTATCACACATTCTGACCAGCTCAATTTTTCATCATATCAGTTTCTTTTCCATGAGTATTAAAAACTAGCCATGTTTGCACTGTTGTCTTAATTATAATGCACATTTTGTTATCTGTAGGGTTGGATGTCAGTGACCTGAAGCAAAGGTTTTACAAGTTCTTTGGACCTGGCACTGCTTTTGACACAGGTGTGACACTGAAACTTATATCACCTTGCACACATGTACTAGTATGTTATTGAGTAGCATTATACAGATAAGAGAGATATTCTAAATGTATGTTCTCAGTAAATCAAATCGCACACTAGGTGTGGAAAACAAGGTGTGTATTTGATTCATTCCCATTAAAGGCAATTTCTTCCTCCGGATGTATATTTATATATACAAAAATCTCCTTTGATCTTGTATTAATTTGGTATATCTTCACCAGCATCCGTTTTGCCCTCAGGAAATTCTGAAGATGAAGAAGAGACTTTGTGATTGAAATGCAATACCTGCTGTGTTAGCCTGTCTGAAATTACACTCCTTGTGGCATGCCCAATTAACTGGCTTTTATAACCACTCTTAGGTGATCAAAAGACACGTCCTATCAAAGGGCCCTGGAGGAATGGCAGCATCAAAGCCTTCCTGGCTAGTATGGAGGCCAAGAAGGAAAACACGGGTGAGGATTCAGGAACATTTTATATGTAAAGATGATGTTGTTTATTCTTATGAAAATATCGTCAAAGTGTAATATGATTCACTTGCCATCCTTGTACTTATACTTTGCACTGTTCACAATGGACACCTGCAGATAACAGTGAATCAGCACCAAGGACAGGGAAGTATTATGAATACAGTGGGTATCCAATCAGCATCAAGTATCATGGAGTCTAATAGAGAGTAGGTAGCCAATCAGCATCAAGTATCATGGAGTCTTACAGTGGGTAGCCAATCAGCATTCAGCACCAAGGACAAGGACGTATGAAATCTTACAATTGGTATCCAATCAGCATCAAGGGCAAGGAAGTATCACGGAATCCTACAGTGGATAGCCAATCAGCACCAAGGACAAGGTTATTGGCATCTTATTGGTTAGCCAATATTTATTTATTTATTTATTTATTAGCACATACATGATAAAATATTGTGAGCAAGACAATGGTAAGCATTTATAAATGGGGATGGTACTCAGGCTAGGAAGGTTTTCCACAAATAAAGCACAATATGGTAATTTAGAAGCCATTTCTTGTCTTTTGATACATTCTAGGGTCAGACACAGACACACAAGCTGATGGTGCTGCGAAGGTTGCCCCTCTGGTTGCGCTGTATGCAGGACAACCTGACATGCTGGTAAAAGTAGAGGCTGCTGTAAAAGTCACACAGAACCACCAGGTTGCACTGTCTGCTGCTCTTGCAAATGCCAGGTTGGGGATGAGAAAATTATGCTCTTCTGTATTCATTATCATACATTGCACTTATCTCCATTCTTGCATTGACAATATTGTTATTTATTTGTACAGGATATTAGAAGCCATCATTTTGAATGGGAAGCAGGAGGGAGTGATAGAAGCCTTGATGGAGGAGCTTGGAAAGCAGGAAGGACCGGGAATCACTGGTCAGGATGAGACTGTCTTAAAACAAATCAGGGAAGTTCAGGAACAAAAACCACTGGGAAAACCACACAGGGAGGTTGTCAACAAGGTCTTTGGAAGTAGCTGTGGTGAGAGCAGCTTTAATTATGTTACGAAAGTTTGAATACCGTAGGTAGATTATTCTAAGACACATTGGTAATGAACAAATCAGTGAAAGCTTGCAGAGGAACTTATATTTGCCTTTTGCAATTAATCTTAATGTTTGTTGTGCATCCAAAGAAGCAGCTGTAAACTGAAACATTTTGTCTAACTCTTACTAGGTTGTACACCTTTGCTTGAATTATTCAAATATCAGTACATTTCAATTCTAAAGAGTAGAATTGAATATGAATATGGACTCATGAACTTCAAGATATAATTGTTCTTCCATGGTGTTTTGTCACAGCCTTGCCCAAGCAGTTCCAGGCAGCTCTGCACTGTGTAGTGACCCACACAGACTATGTGTCTGCAGTGCGAGCAACTATCCTAGCAGGAGGGGACAACGCCAGCCGAGCTGGCTTTGTCGGAGCTTGTTTTGGTGCCTTGGTGAGTCTCTATATGATCTTTCATCCATTTAGATTGAAGAAATATATTTACTACTTGGTGGGATTGAATGCCATCATTTGTAGTTAAACTAAATTTTTAATTCTTTTTGTCAACAATGTAGTCATTTTATGTTTACACCTCTAGTAGATATTATAAATTTTTATTACATCTAATTTGTATGTATAATATGTTAGCATTTGTATCATAAGTTAAAAGTTCAACAATAATCATGTCAGAACTAAACAGGACTTTATAGAGTGAGGAAAGTTTGTTCAGTAGTACAATGATTTTCCTGTCTTTGTTTGAAAAGTGTCCTAGAAAATGGTTGTCACATTTCTTCCATGTTTCCATCAGGGTGGGCTGGATGGCATCCCCACTGAGTGGAAGGAAAAGTGTGCCCGGTACCAGACTGTACTGGACTTGGCACAGAAGCTTGCTGCAGTTCGAGAAACCTAGAACTGGCTACCACAATCAGCCTTCAGTATACTTATCTGGAATGTTCCTATGCTTGTCCAGGTGGTCACTCAATGGCTTACATGGAGTCAGAAGGTTTTGTGCCAAAAGGTGCAGGCCAACCTATCACTTTGGACACTAAAAAGGGTCTATTTTTCAAGAGCATATGATGGTGACAATGCTGTACAAATTAATAGTATTCAAAAGTATCAAAGATTAATTTTGAACTATATGAAAGGAATGAATGGTTCATGGAACACATTGGAATTATGTGCAGTGTATGTGTATACAATTATGAATAAATACAATAGATACAATATAACCAGAGATAGTATTTCTTCCGCTTTTGAACAAATATGAATCCAGATGATTACATGAGTCCGTTTCAGTAGTTCTGTGATAATGCATATCATGTACATGAAAATTTGAAGTTGAAAATGCTTTGTATTGTATTCAGGAATTCTAAAAATTGAAGAGTCATTTAAATAATATCTACTGTAAATTTGACCACTGATGCATTGTTATGTGGATTTTGTCCAACAGTGTGTTCTTTATATTTCTGCAGTGAATAAAGACTGTTATGTTTCAAATTAAACTCAAAGTGTTATTGGTGTTTTATTATACTCCTTCAACAATATGGCACTTCTTATACCTGATCTTTTGTAGTAGCGGTATACCGGTAAGTTTTTATGCAACAAACATGTCTGTTTGCTACATTGTAGACCCTGTATCATGGATATCTATGCATATATACAATGTATTATGCATTAGCTATTTAACTTAATTGCTTAATGTAACATTTGTGGAATTTCACTAGACCTGGCATCCATCCCCTCACAGTTTATGTTCGGTGGAAAATTACACTCAGTCATACACTATGATGACACCCCTATTTTCTTAGGATAATGGTATGGGCCATCTTAACTTTGACCTACAGCGCGCTGAACCCGGAAGTTCCGGGGAGCTGTGAGATTCTGTCTTAGTCGGAGGCATCGGAGGAGTTTACTAGTAAAGGTAGGATCTCTTTCTGATTTCTATGGATTTTTATGTTTAATTCTTTCTGGGGAGTTAAAGAATAGGTACATGCACATGTAGGCCCGACTGGCAGCTGCTAAAATTGGCATGTCGTCGTGGGAGAAAAAGGGATAATAGTAACACGTTGATTGGTGTGTGAGATACATGTACTACGTCAATGCTGCAATTAAGATAACCAAAGACATTATAATGACAAAAGCTGCGTGGTTTATTTTCGCCCAGAACCTCCAGCTCTGTCCGGAACACATGGTGTTATTCTAATCCGTAAAGAATGGATCACAGCTGCTGCAGATTGGTAGAATAAATTAGGTTCCTTGAACAGTAATGTATTGCAAAGTGTAGTTACCAAAACTGAAAGTCAAAAAGATTAGGTTTGTAAAGTTTATTTGAAATCACAGAAGAGCCCAGACATATAATGATTGTCAACTTGAATACTGTTATTTCTGCAATCACAATACAGCATAATCTTATTAATTTGACAAACTATAGGTTAATGATGTAAGACATTAGTAGCAAACTACAAGGATGGATATTTTTTCATATTTCCAATGTCATTCATGTAAATTTTGTCATATTGAAGGTTGAGATGAATCATTATCATTGTACTATTCATTTTCAACAGTTTATGTTCACACAAAGTGCTGAATCCACTTGTAATTATTTTGTCAAGTGGAGAAAGCAAAGTTCCAGACCCGAAAATGGCTATCGAGCCTCAAGCACTGGGCCTTGTAAACCAATGTGGTGAAAAATACAGGTGAGTGACCAAAATTACACAGGTCAAATATTCAATAATTCTGCAATCAAGGTCATCTACTGCTGATAGCAAATACATTTATTGGATCCAGGAGCATGTAGATATTGATGAAGTGATTCTCTTATATACATGTATATAGTATGAAATAGTCTTACAAAGAAAAAAAGGTACTTAATATGTTACTCAGACAACTGTCTTCTGAATTCAGTTTGGTACTGGTGCTTGGAGTAGGTAAAAGTAGTAAGTAAGCTTGGAGTAGGGAGAAGGTTTTTAGCAAAGTACCTATAATATGCATTTCATTAACCCCTTAATCATTCCCTATAGGCTGTGCCATTCAAATGTTTATTTGGGTTCTTACTGTTTCCTTGTAATTGTTACATCACAACAGTCCCACATATGAAGACCACTTCCAAGCAGGGCAAACTGCTCTTACAGAGAGGGAGTTTGATCGAGCCGAGAACCATTTTGCCTCAGCCCTTAAACTTGTCCATCATCAGTTTTCCGACCCTCGGACAGTCGCAGCCCTCCGTGCCTTGGGTGACGTGTTTCATGCACGGGTGAATAATACTCTTCCTCCACCAACTAAAGGAGAGGAGAATCTAAAATCCACAGAAAATGAAGCAGCAAGTGTTCATCAAGAACACAAATGCTTGGAGGATGAAGGAAAACAAACAAAAGATCCAAACTTCCAAGATCTGAGTCTGGCTGACTTAGAACAGGCAGGTGTGTGGACAGTAAATGCTGTTGCTCTCTACAATTCGGCAATCGTGCGATCAAAACTAGAGGAGGAGATGAAGGAAATGCAGACCAGCATAAGGAATATTGAAGGGCTTTTTTTGCAGTGTCTGGTGGGAGAACAGAAAAAGACACATGGTAGTCCCGGTGCTTTTGACCCCAAGGCAAAATTGCTACACATTCGGGAAGAATGTCAAAAGAAGCTTGACGATCTTGACACCATGCCCTACAACACAGAGCATGAGCTGGACAGGGCTGAGGCTGTCAGGAGTATCTACAAACAGGTTGCAGCTGACATCTCAGGTATGATGCAGACACCTCGAAGTTACACTGTTGTTTAACTTAATGTTAGATCTGTGGCATTTCCAAATTAGTAACAAAAATACCACTTTTTTCATAACTGATATCATGCATGCATCTAAGGGACAATGTTCAAAGCTACTCTCTCTATATATCTTAAATGATGCTGCCAAATCATGCAATCATTTGCCTCATATGACTCCAGTCACAAAATTGAATGAATATGAGGGTTCTGTTCATGAAAAGGTCTTATCCAGTCAATGGTGGAAGCATCAATCCAAGACTTGGGAGAGCCTCCATGCAGATTTGCCGTCATCGGTCTGGGGTCCCTGGCCCGGGAAGAGACCACGCCTTACTCAGACTTTGAGTTCGCCATCTTGCTGGAGGAGGGAGGAGACTGCAAGGAGAACCGTCAGTACTTCAGGAACCTCACAAGACTTCTTCACTTGAAGGTAAGTACTTAAAGGTTTTGTCCACCAGCACAGATACTCATAGAGTTAGTCAATGGGCTACCTTTTTTTTAAATGACTTTGAAGGTAGCTTGACCACTGGCTTTGTTTAATAATCATGTCCTCTCCAACATTCTTTCTCTATCTTGGGTGGTATTAATATTTAAAAATTATATTATATAAAATTGGTCTTATTCCTTCAGGTGATTGATCTTGGTGAAACTATTCTCCCAGCAGTGGCCATAAAATCTTTAAATGACTTCTATTCAGGTAAGTCTGGGTATAAATCATGATGGTTTTACTTTTTAGGCATTCTTTCTCCTACGTTTTAGATTGCATCAATGACCAGCTAGTTATAACCAGTTTTGTTGCTTGAAGGTCTGAGGTATGATTTGGCATGTGCCATATACAAAATGTAGATGTCCTATGTTCTAATGTTATCTGTGCAATTTCTTAAACAAATCAGATACTGCTGCCTAGAAAATCACATTATTCTCTGTACCATGTGTTTCTTGATCTTCTTGCCCTAAAGCAATGACAGCTGAGTCATTAATTGAACATACCATAATATTTCATTGTTAGATGGCCCTGACAGTGACTGGTTTTATGACATTGGACCCCGAGGCTTTGCCTTTGATGGCGCCATGCCGGGTGCTTCCAAAACACCACTTGGTCGTCCGGAATTTCGTGGCAAACCAGAACTTGAGCTGATTAGGTACGTAATATACTTGACATGGATCAGAAGCATATGTCAGTGTTAATAAGCTGTGTACAATGAAGTCGTTTGGTTATCAGTTTTCTTGACTTAACATGTGATAGATTCAAGCTTATATCAAGATTGCATCAGTTGGATTCAATGTTTGTTTGTTTTGTTTGTTTGTATATTGATGTGATATTTTGATGAAAATGCAAGATTAGTTATGTGGGATTAAAATATTAGACCTTTGCTAAAATAGCAATATTAGACCTTTGCTAAAGTTCCACCATGCCTGCTACATATGCACACCATTTCAGAATCTATAAAAATTCTAAAGTCCATGTAATGCATGTAGTTGTATGTTTACTATTCATAAACTTTAAGTTTTAAGACACAAGGCTCAGTGGATGGGAAAATGGCTCCAATCTGTATCTGTATAGCCAGTATAACCACCCTTTGACATAACATACAATCACTTTTTTATCTTCTCAGGACTCCAAGCAACATGGCAATTCTGCAAACCACAGCCTCTGCAGAAACATACGGCTTCCACATAGATGAGGTGCTGCGAACTGTGGCTCATGTGGCTGGAGACAGGAAGCTGGTTGAAGAGTATGAAGTGTTAGTACAGCAAACTCTGAACACCAAGAATCCTTCAGCACACCACAGACCAGCTTCAGAGATCGGTTCAAATGAAGAAGAATCCACAAGTGTAGGATCCCAAACTTCTGAGGTAGATCTAGAGGCTCAGACGTTAGGTTGTGAACGAGCCATGGCCTTCGTTTTTAAAGGAAATTCTTCAGTCTTTTAAGACCACCTTAAAAGAGGATGAAGACGGAAAGCTTTTCCAGGTGAAGAAAGAAATCTACCGGCTCCCAAGTATGGTCATCAGTGGACTGGGACTTTTCTATGCTCTGGAGGCAAAGACAGCCTGGGATATCATTGAGGAAATGGCTAACAAGGGTCTCTTCCCCAAAGGAGCATCACAGAATCTCAAAGTGGCAGTCAGCATCGCAACAGAGCTACGACTCTGCACTTATCTGTCCAACGACAGCCAGAGTGATGACATCACTCCCATGAAACGGATAGATCACGGAACAGACAAGCTGGCAACAGAAGAAACCTGTAGTCGAGTGGTCCGTGAACTTACCGATGTCCTGCCTAAAAGCACTCTTGTACGCTTCTACCAGACCGTGCTCCCCCTTGAAGAAATGATATGTGCTGTCTTGAAGAAAACTGCAGATGAAGATAAGGATCTGACAACAGGAAGCTTGACAGAGGGTTGTTTGCTGGACACCAGTGCTAGGACTAAGTCTCTTATCCTTCTGCGTCTATCACAGTACCAGGAAGCTATTTCCCTGCTTGAGGAAGAGATTCAACAAGTAGAGACACCTCTGGACATGACACATCATCTAGGGGTCTGTCATAACAACCTTGGCAATGCCTATAGAGGTGAGGGGGACCATCACAAAGCTATGGAACATTACCAGGAAGCCCTGGAACTGTGGAGGAAGGATGCACATTCTGAAGGTGACAATGAGTACATAGCCATGGCTCTACATGCTCTCGGACACAGTAACCACATGTTTGACAAGTTTGATCAGGCACTTGAAGCTTATGGGGAAGCCCTCAACTTAAGAAAACAGCTTTATGGAAAAGATGGTTCAGGTAGAGAATTCATTTCGCACACTCTGCATGGCATGGCTTCAGTATACAGGGATGTAGGTGACTACGATATGGCACTGGATCTGGAAAACCAAGCATTAGAAGCAGCCCAGGAAATGTATGGCCAGCGCAGAGCTCATTCTGAAACTGCAACCTATCTCTCTGGCCTGGGAATCATCTATCGTGAGATGGCAAACTTTAAGGAGGCTAGAAAATGTTTTCAAGAGGCTTTGAAAATGTTCAGATCTGTTGTGGGGGAGAATGTTGCTCACCCCCAAATAGCTGCACAGCTGACTGCCCTAGCAAACCTAGATAAGCAGTCGCAGTGGTCGAATCTCGACTGTGTCTCCAAATACTACCAGGCGCTTCAGATATTCCATATTCTCTATGGTACAGAGGGAAAGACATATGAGATTGCAGGTGCTCTAGGCAATATTGCCAACTGTCTGGATGACTTTGGTCACTTACAGGAGGCAGAGAAATACCACCGGGACTCACTAGACATGTTCCTGCACATCTATGGAAGTGCTGATAACTTGAATGTAGCAGGTGCATACAGTGACCTTGGCAGCTCCCTTCTCCTAGCAGGAAGAAGTGAGGAGGGAATGGAGATGATGGAAAAGGCACTGCAGATGAGACAAGCCGTCTTTCAAGGCAAGAGTTTTATCAAATATGAATGTTGCTTTAATGAATTTTGTTTAAAAGGAAACTTCAATACTCAAATATTCAACTATCTTTTGTATTTCCAGAAGTTTTGACAGTGTGGTAAGAAATGTTTTGTCAACTACCTTTTTTTTATTTCTATACTGTACAGGGAGGGAAGCTCCGGATCCTGAGATGGTTAGCTCCATTTCCAACCTGGGATATGCTCACTGGAAATTGGGCAATACTGACAAGGCCACTCAGTACACAGAGGAAGCAATAGCCATGGCAACAAACCTTCACAAGACCAGTAAACTGCACCCAAGCATCATTGTGCCAATGCAGACACTTGGGGTGGTTTACATGGACAGGAAAGAGTGGGTACCCGCACGGGAGCTGTTCGAGAAAGTCCTGGAAATGGAACAAACCCTCTACAGGTGAAATAAATCCTTACATTAGTAAGTGTGAATGTCATACTGGCACAGCAATATCAGTGTAAATGTTAGTCAGCACCAGGGGCAGGGATGGCAGTATCAGCACCAAGCATGGTAGTGTTAGTGTAAATATCATTCAGTACCAGGGACAGGGATGGTAGTGTCAGTGTGAATGTCATTCAGCACCAGGGACAGGGATGGTAGTGTCAGTGTGAGTGTCATTCAGTAACATGGACAGGGATGGCAGTGTCAGTGTGGATGTCATTCAGCACCAAGGACAGGGATGGCAGTGTCAGTGTGGATGTCATTCAGGGACAGGGACAGGAATGGCAGTGTCAATGTGAGTGTCATTCAGTACCTGGGGCAGGGATAGCAGTGTCAGTGCAAATGTCATTCAGGGACAGGGACAGGGACAGGGATGGCAATGTCAGTGTGAATGTCATTCAGTACCAGTGACAGGGATGGTAGTGTCAGTGTGAATGTCATTCAGCACCAGGGACAGAGATGGCAGTGTCAGTGTGAGTGTCATTCAGGGACAGGGACAGGAATGGCAGTGTCAATGTGAGTGTCATTCAGTACCTGGGGCAGGGATAGCAGTGTCAGTGCAAATGTCATTCAGGGACAGGGACAGGGATGGCAATGTCAGTGTGAATGTCATTCAGTACCAGTGACAGGGATGGCAGTGTCAATGTGAATGTCATTCAGCACCAGGGACAGGGATGGCAGTGTCAGTGTGAGTGTCATTCAGCACCAGGGACAGGGATGGCAGTTTCAGTATGAATATCATTCAGTACCAAGTTTTATGTAGAATTGTAATATTTATATTCACCTAAATTGACGCAACCCTCATGCCAATTGCAGAATTATTTCGATAGTAAATTCACCAAAATTAAGTGAAGATTGTTTTGGCTTGTCTTCCTGTGTGTCAGTATAATCAATATAAGGGCTTTGTTTGCTTTCTTTGCTACATTTCAGAGGCCCCAATCCTTTAATGGCCATGACGTTGTCTAATCTGGGAGATGTACATGGTGAGATGCTGGACCACAGAACAGCCCTGCAGTACTTCCACCGTGCAGAGAAGATCTCAGAAGACGTGTTTGGGAAGGACACACCACATCCACAGGTGTGTCATGATTACTTGGAATCTTAAAGTCTTCATCTTAATTAAAGACGCTATCTCACATTTACTTGGCTTTAGAAAATTGTTAAGTAACAAATTGTATTACATGTATAATGATTTATCTAAAAGTTACATACATTTGTACTAGCAATGCAAACATTTGGATTTTGTAATGAAGAATTATAACTTAAGTTGAACGATGAGCAGGCATTTGTGGTGACTTCATGCACCAGATTTGAACTACAAGCATACAAAATGTTATTAAAGGAGACCACTTCACTTGCAGGTAGCCTTGATATGGAACAACATGGGCTTGACCTACAAGGATATGGGAAACATTCCCAAAGCTTTGGAATATCTTACACGCTCACTTCAAATGAGGGTCTCTATCTATGGAGAAGACAGCCCCCATCCTGAAATTGGTGCATCCCTGGGTAACATGGGGAACCTTATGGCAAAGCTTGGGAACATAGACATGGCTGCCACTTGTTTTGAGAAGGCCTTGAAGAAGTTCCGGGGTAGCTATGGCAACAGGAATCATCCATCCATTGTGGGTACTCTGGACAACCTGGGCATCATTTTCTTTGAGAAAGGAGACTACCACGAAAGTCTAAAACACCACAGAGAGGCACTTGAGATGAAGCAGGAACTTTATGGAGGAAAGCCGAATGTTTCCATAGCTCAGAGAGCATGACAGAGCCCTAGGCCTGTTCCAGCAGTCTTTAGATATCTATGAAGGTGTGCACGGAAAAGGGACACTGCATCCTGACATTGCCCATGGTTTGGTCGGCATTGGAAATCAGTACGTAAACCTGAAGAGATGCCACGATGGTATTGAACTACTGCAAAAGGCACTGGCTATGTTAGAGGCATTCTATGGTGCAGACACCCCCCACCCAGATATAGCTACTTGTCTCAACAATATTGCTTTCGCACATGATGACCTAAAACAGTATGACTCTGCCGTACAATGTTACCAAAGAGCATTGGAAGTTTGGAGACAACTGTTTGGGAATGAACACCCCAATGTGGCCATGGCTTTGAATAACCTTGCGTCAGCGTACACTAAGGCAGGTGACACCACACGTGCCACCGTGCATTTTGAAGAAGCAGTAAAGATCTACCAGCTGTCTCCATGTAATCCTCAAGCACACCAGGCTTTCTTCAACCTGGCAAAAGTCTGCCTCCACCAAGGGAATAAGATCAAAGCCTTGGCAAACTATGTCCAAGGTAAGACCCTCTTTGTATATGTATATCGTTTAGAAGTTGAGAAGCTTTCAGACAATGAATGCACCCTGTATTCCCAATTCCTTTTACTAACGTTAAATGTTATTTTTTGTAGGCATAAATGCCCTGCAGTTACTACCAGGCCCTGTGTCCCTCCGCCCAGAACTGGTCACCGGACTGGATTCCGCTGCAAAGATTTTGTTTGATGGGAAAAGTTATAAGGATGCCGCAGAGTACTGGGAAAAGGCCTTGGCTGCGTATTCACAGATGAAACAAGCTCCAAATGTGGATGTAGGGAAGATACAGTTCAACCTAGCCAGGTGAGTGTGTACTGATGGTCTTAAACTTTTAAGTTTATATTTTTATAGACGTACAGAAACTCAAATTATTCAATAACATTCTAACTTAAGACTTCTATTAAACTGCCAGATTCATAACTGTCTCAGTTTTCTTCCATAATGTTTAGGGTACCTAAGCACGTTAGTTTATATTACAGAGGCATATTCGATTGATAGAGTTTTACCTGTTCATGTTACAGTTGCATAATTATAGTTCTGCCCTTGGTCAGATTTTAAGAGAATATTGTGACACGGATTGTTTTTTCATTTAACATTGTCAAGAATGCATTACAAGTTTCTATAGACTCCCATTGTTTCCCCAGGTGCTACAGTGAGCTTGGGGATGTGGAAAAGGAGCGTACCCTCCACGAGCAGGCCCTACAGACACGGCTACAGCAGCATGGGGAGAACAGCACTCACGTAGACGTAGGCCTGTCCCTGTTACATACAGCCAAAGCACTACAGACAGCTGGGGACCACCAGTTAGCTCTCCTGTACCTTCAACAGGTAACTCAATGTGTTTCTTACACAATATGTCAGCACACTTAGACAATGTATGCATTAATGACATTCTGCTCTTTGTTGTATGAAAAGTTTCTGCTGTACAGAAGATTCACAATATTGCAAAGGTCAGTAACAATCATTTAATAGTAACAATTTACTGATTTAATTACATGTATAAGCAGAAAACAGTCATGTCCTGCCAGTGTACATACTAATAATAATAGACTCAGCTGCACATGTGGAATTATCATGTTTCTCATGATATATTGCCCTTTAGAATTTGTTAAACTATATTGTCCTTTGAGGAGAATGAAATTATGACTGATTCTTGATAACTGTTCTATTGATCAGAGTTACATAATATGTTCTAAAACATCCTTGACCAGTGAGCCAGATTAAATTTCATGGAAGACAATAAGGAATGGAGGAAACTAGTCATGGAAATTGTTTCATTTCATTCATTCATTCCTTCTAAATTAGTGCAATATACAGTGCATGAAATTCTGTACAGCCAGAGATAATCAGTAGTGAAATCCATTTTTATGATCAAATTACCCCTATCATCACAGGCAGAGGAAATTTTCCAAGTGCTGGCACAGTCGTCCCCAGAGGCTAAGACATTTCTGGCTGCCACGTACAAGAGTATGAGTGACACATATCAATCCCTGGGTGACCAGGGGAGCAGAGTTAAGTACCTGTCAGAGATGATGAGGACACTGCAGTCTACCAACCAGGAGGTTAACGACTCTGTCTTTGGTAGGTTCATTTTGATAGCATTTCATACTCCCTCAATGTTTTCGTAAGTGCAATGCAATAGTTTAGATTCTTTCACTTCTTTGCCTTGTCCTAAGCTAGCTTAGACTGTTTCCTCACCAGATGTTCTGACTTCAGATTAAAACTGTCATTTTCTTTCCCAAAGATGACCTGTCATCAGAGACAAAAAGCTTACTGGACCAGTTTCCAGGATTGAGACCAACTCTGAAGAAAGCAGCCACTACTGTCAAGGTAAATCAACACCATTGAGATCTTTTTGCAGAATGTTTGGTCCTGAAATGATCATCTTCTTTTTTAATACATTTATTGCACATTCACAACACTGGTAATAATGGAATAGAAACATTGTAATACGTCACACTGACACAAAATTCAGAAAACAATTTTATGGACTATGATGCTTACCTTTTTTTCCAAGACTGCTAACCCTTACATGTACTTTTTCACCTTGACATGTGCAATATTACATAACATAACAACACAAAAACTTAATGTTGTTTTGATTGTCAGGTTAGATTTGTTGAAGTATTAATATAAGGTTATGATGTGTTAGATGCTGGGGTCCTGGAGGAGTGCTGAAGACTTGAACGGAGCAGCGCCTCTGATGTGGAGTGACCTCCTCCTGCCCAGGAGAACCATGTCTAAACCTGAGCTACAGCTGTTTGGGCACTTCTTAGCAGACGTTGGAGCTGCAGAACAATTCCACAGGTTTGTCATATTTGTAATTAGTTTGGAAAAAAAGTCAGCTACATGCATGTCATTCAATGGATCAAAGAGAAGTTTTCTCTACTAGAGACACTATTAGTAGATCTTTATGTTGACGAGCTTGAAACGTTGGGAAAATGGTGTGAAGAATATTTCTTGCTTGTAGATTTACAGGTTCAATTGGTACATGTATGAAAGATTCTAAGAATTTACAAAAAGTGTTATGAATTTCATTCTGTTTAACTTTTTGTCCAGAATGACTTATTGAAGACCTGCAGAAAGCCTAATTCTATTACTTTTTATTGCTGCAATGTTCGTGTAGCCTCATCAAGTTCATGGAGAAATCATACGAGGATGTCATCGGCACTGAAGTTCCAGCCCGCTGTCTGATGATGATTGGTGGACTGTGCGTGGGACTGGCTGACAGCAGCTCCCTCATGTGTCGTCGACTTGTAACTGCAGGGATGGTGGAAGTGTTGTGTGGGTGGCTGGAGAAATTTCGAGATCAATATCCACAAGACCAGGTACTTTTTTGTTGTTGGTAAGATTTTAAGAGAAATTGGATGCTAAGGACTTTTCAAATGGCATTAATTCCTAACTTCTGTGCTTTCCAGAATCGATCCAGTTTGGTGACCTCGGCCATCCACACCATCCACAACTGCTGCAAGGTGCCTGATGTCAGACCTGCTCTGAAGGAACGAAACATAAACAGCCTGCTGGGTCCTTATCTGAAGGTGTGTACCTATCTGTATGTGATGAAATACTTTGTCTCATTTCATTTGGCCATGTTACAGTGTATTCTGGTTTAAGATGAAAAATACACAACATTTATAAGAAACCTTTACATGTACTTTTACTGGTTAATCCATGCATTATTAGTCAGAACGTCTACAAAGATCACATAATTCTTTTTGCGTATATGCAAACTTGTACTACTAAGTATACGTTTTTATGATGATGAATTCACAAAAAACAAACCTCTTTTGGTTACAAGACCTGTATTAATACTATTATTATATTAGTTCTCTAAAAGATTAAAGCATAGAATTTATAAGAAAAGATTGCACCAATCCACATCATGATATGATGGCAATTGTTTTACAGGTTGGAGATGTGGGCAACAGACTTGCAGCACTCCTGGCCACCTCCTACCTGAGCGATGATGACACTCCGGAGGCAGACAGTGATATCCTGGACCACATCATCAACAAACTGGGCAAGGTTCTTCAGGAGGAGTCTAGATCATCTGAGGGGTACTCAGCCATGGAGCTTGTCATGGGAATAGGTGAGGCATCAGGAATGTAATTAATCTGAGATTACTGAAGCCATGGTACAACTGAAGCCATGGTACAGTATTATACCAGACTGTAGTGTAAATGGAATTGTAGTTCATAATCATTAGAAACTACCAAAAAATGAAAGAAAAAAAATTATTGGCAACAATAATCTTTGATTGATATTCTGTACCAGGTATAAGGCATATTTGAATCTTAACTGAAACAGCACGCATGTTAGGTGAATGTTTTTCAGCACCAAGGGCAGGACATGTGTGACTGTGCATGACACAGGCAGCATGTGTGCTGGGTGAATGTTTTTCAGCACTAAGGACAGGACATGTGTGAATGTGCCAGATATGGACAGCATGTGTGCTAGGTAAATATTGTTCAGCACCAAGGACAGGACATGTGTGTGAATGCATATGATATTGACACAGGTAGCATGTGTGCTTGGTGAATGTTGTTCAGCACCAAGGACAGGGTATATAACCCTAATCCTAAACCCTGCTTTGATGCAAAAGTGTGTGAAATATCAGAAAACTTCAGAGATTTGACGATGGATTCTACTGCATAGTTAATATCCACACCTTGTACTTTTTTTGTATCAATGCTGGTAAGTATGGTGTGTATAAAATTTTACATTTTCACTTTCAACCAATAGGCACCCTGTGTGGGAACACAGCAAACAGAACTGCTTTCCTGGAGAGGTCAGCAGCAGCACTGGTGGAGAAACTGATGGAGGGAGGAGATGAAGAAGAGACAGAGGCAGCAGCAAACACCATCTGTACACTGCTGGCTGACTGATGAAGAAGTGAATGAATGACTGGCCAAATGAATGAATGAATGGTTAATTCATGATTTTTTGTCATTCCTCTTGCAGTAATGATATGGGTTTACAGATTTTAATGTATTTAATACAAGAATTTAGTGTATTGATCTAAATTTTGTTTATCCCAAGTCTAAGTAAGTCAAGACAAGAGCAGTTAACTAATGACCACAACAGTTACAGTGACATGAATACCAGAAAATATGACTTGATACAATAATGTAGTCAGCAGTTTTGCATTCTTAAAGCTTTAATTTATCTAAAAGATGTTAAAGTAAGTAACTTCTGTATTAGTACACAGGTATGAGGGCTGCACATTTTGATTCATACATACATTGATTCCTACTAATTAATGATTGTTAAATTTTTGTGAGGATCACAATGACAATATCAGCTATTCTTTTTCACTATGTAGAGTTTTTATACAGACTGAGATGCTTTGAGGACAGCTTTGGTAATTCCCAATGCAATGGACTGCTTTTAGACTTGTTTGTATCTGAACCTCCTTGATCTGATCCAAATGTAGACTTATTTGTATCTCATCAAATGTGGGAAATTTACATGTAAAGTCTTTAGTAATTATGAGTTATTGTAGCTTAGAAATACAATTTTCTTTTACATTACATTTGTATATTTCTTATCCATCAAATAAACGTTGCATTAACCGCGGGGTCATTATTTGCTGTCTTGCTTGCGGTACGATCATTGGTCACTAGTCGGCGCTTCACTACAGACCAGTTGCGATCAGACCGCCCAGGAAAAGTCAAGTGTCCCAGTTTGTTGTGTAACATGGTCTATAATTGTGTAACCGGGTCACAGTGTCAGGTGTTGTGTTCCGGTCCCAGTGCTACATATGTCTCGTCTGATATGGTAAAACATTAGGGTGTCGAGGGTATTATAAACACAGAGCTTGCCTTCACTATTAAGACGGAAGTTATCGAGGGGCCCCTGTGCCTGCTGTCCCGGTCGGGCCTTGATGGCCACAGTCGCCGAACGTGCGGTGGGAGCTATCGTGGGAGCTGCCGTGGCCGATGCTGCAGGTATTTGGGACATGATTTCATTATTTCATATATGGATATGAACGTTGTTCCGGAAATTTGCTATCTAAAGGGAAAAGAAGCCACCCTACACTGCACGGCCACTATTTAAATAGCAAACATTGCTTAGTCATTGTAATCTCCAAGCAGATGTGTGGTGTTGAGTTCGTTTCTGAGTTACTCCACCGATGGCCACACCATACTGGTCAGTGGGAGACCTGGTTTTTGGTGACGCCTCAGGGTGAATGCCGTCACCATAATTACATAACTCAGTCTGATGTTTAATACAGCACATTTGAAGCTCCGAGGTACCAAAAACAATGATTGTAAATTTTAAAATGTTTAATTTTCTATCCTGTTTGAATCCCAGCCCAGCCTCTTCACTGGATTTATAACCTACAGAAGTTAGACTCCATCATAGGCCGTGTCGAGGCACCAGAATTCCACCAGCCCTCCGCTAACCCTTACTACAGGATAGAAACAGGACAGAACAGCTGTTACGGGGACCAGGCTTATGTCATACTGGAGTCATTGGCAGAGTGTCAGGGTGAGAAAATCTTGGAGCTTTGGGGTGAAACTGTGAATAAACTATTTACTTGATATGCATTTATTGACCTTTTACATTTGTATTTAAAGTTCTACTTTGAAGACTAAGACATGTCAAAGCGAGTACAATGTTGAGGATTGTAAACTCTTTTTGAACGTTTGAGAAGTTTGAACTCGACTTTGCCATTCGACATCTTCGCACAGTGATACATAACTGCTTTGAGACAATTGGGCTACAGCTGTTGACAGCATAGATCCCAGAAGACAGCATGTGAATGTAACATTTTGTTTGTTTGATTTCAGGCCTTGACATTGCTGACTTAAAGCAGAGAACTTATCAAATTTTTGGGCCAGGAACAGACTATGATGACACTCAGAACTCTGAATACAAGCCCCATGGAGGTAACATACAAGTCTACCATAGCCTTACATGTAACCTGGAATCCAGACTGTTCCAGGGCCAATACAAGCCATCTCTTTGGCTCTAATCCTAGGGCCAACATACCCCAGAGGAAAGTCTGTGTAGGCCCTCAGGTAGCAGTCTGGATTCTAGGTTACCACACATGTATGCGTGCTGTTGAAAGGAATGTAATTTCCTTGTACATAGCATTTTTTAAATATGTTTCTGTGTAGTTAGGTTGGCTGAAGTGAAGAATGGAAAGTTAAGTGTAATGTTACATGTTTCCCTTTTCAGGCTTGAAGAAATCCTACCCCATCCAAGGTTCATGGAGACACTTCAGCATTAAAGACTTCCTGAAAAATATAGAGGCAGGGAAGGATGATACAGGTTAGACACAAATTTGCATTCTTTTCAAGTTCTTTTTTTATTGAATGTTCAGCTTGATGCTCAACTGTCCCTTAATTGTCAGACAAGACATTGTGCATGTAATTCTTTGTGAGTTTAAAGTTGTATGGTCCACAATGCTTGTAAGCAAACTGTTTGACATGTGCATTTACAGTTAAATTGTCTACTCAGATCAGAGATGAAAGTTACAGATGAGTATCTGTATGTATACTGGTGACACATTTGTAAAAGTATTTTTTTTTCTCCTCCAGGGTCTAAGGAAGATGACCAGGTTGATGGTGCAACCAAAGTTGCCCCATTGGTCGCCCTGTATGCGGGACAGCCCTGTATGTTAGAGAAGGTTGAAGATGCTCTCAGGGTGACCCAGAACTCCGACACTGCTGTGGTGGCAGGGCTTACAACTGCCAGGTATGGGAAGAAATTATGACATTAGTACATGTAGGCATGGCATGAGAGTTTTAAGTCGTTTTCCATTCTGATTCTTAACAGCACATTTGACCTTCCATTTGTTTCATTGTTTATTTATTAGCACAAAAGCAAACAGTAAAGTAATGAAATATATAAAAAAACAGTAGGAAGATGGAAGTATGGAAAAAGCTTTTGCTAAGCCCTCATCCATTAAACTTGACAAAATACCAATCACAAAGCTAATTAGATAATTCTCAGATTAACTAGAAGAAAATAGATGTAACAAAATTCTAAAACAGACTCAATGTATTGCAAAATAAGCATGTGCAATATGTCACTAAAAATGACTAATGCTAATGCATGACAAGAAAGTGCAATGTAATAATTAATACCACTGAAAGTGAAATACAACTGACATTCCATTTCTGTTCCTTCTTGAACTTGACCTAGGATACTGGAACAGTTCATCCTCTATGGGAAGAAAGATAGAGTGATAGAGACAGTGATGGAGGAATTGAGGAAACCAGACCGGGAGAATCCGACTGACCTGGACCAGGCTATGGTCAGCTTCCTGCAGAAAGTATTGGACAACAGGGGCGGTCAGCACAGGAAAGTTGTCACCACAGTCTTCTCAAACAACTGACGTAAGGATAGAGCTCTGATCTTAATGTCATTTTGTACTATTCATAATGAGAGTACATGTAGTTAACATGTCAATTGGGCAAACAACAATGAGAATAGTTATGGGGAAGCATAGTTTACCAAGACTCCAGTCTGACCAATTCAATTGTAGCCTTATGTCTTTTATCAATCAAAGCATATTAGTTTGCAAAAATATAATATAGGAATGATAGAGATGAATACATTCAGTTTAATTACAAGTAAAAATTATGACAGGAAACACACACACATACAAACACATGTAGTTTTATTCAAACCCTTCCTCATTGTTATCCTCTTTACCTGTAGATTTGCCCAAGTCCCTCCAGTCAGCTGTCCATGGTGTTGTGACTGGTACTGACTACGTGTCGGCCGTCCGTACCACCATCAGAGCAGGAGGGTGTAATGCCAGCAGGGCCTCTATCAATGGGGCATGCTTCGGTGCACAGGTGGGCCTCACTCATTTATTAATTATTGATATTAATTGTAACTTGGACTAAGAGTGCACAAATCTTTGCCAAGGTAGTATCTTGAATTCTTCCATCCATTGTACTTTCTTGTCAATGACTCATTTATGGCTACTGCTTGGTATAACAAATAATTACATGCATTTCAATTGATGATCTGAAAAAAAGAGGACTGTATCCCAAAGATATCCACTGTCTAATGTTATACTGATATTTTGATCTCTCTTTAAAGATGGGTGTTGAAGGCATCCCTGCAGACTGGAAGACTAAAACGTTCCGTTATCAACGAGTGTTGGAGCTGGCCTGTCGTGTTGTCAGCTGCAGATCATCTCTCTTGTAAACAAAGAGAGCAGGCTGAGGGGGGTTGAGAGTTTATGTCCATCTTGTGGCCTACTGTTTGTGCATAATGATAGTGTCTGGCTAAAATCGCTGCGACTGTGAAGACCAGAAACTGGAGAAAAGACAGACAGTAGTCACGGTGGCAAAGACTCTCCTCCAACCATTTTAGACTACTCCTGAGTGCAACTATCTTATTGAAAAGGAGTAATTTGACAACTTAGAATGCCATAAAGATAAATGAAACAGTAGAGATATTTATTGATGATGTTTAGAATGAAAGTATTTTTAGGGGACATATGGAATGACTAGCCAGGTAGAATAATAGTAATAATTTATTCCTTTACGCAATGCAACAGTGACACTGGTTACCTCCCTAAAAATTCTTCAACTTAACATTTGATTATTACACTGGAAGCTTTCTTATGTGTCTAAGGAAATGATAATTTGTAGTTTAAAATATTTTTCTGATGTGTCAATTTTAGTCGTCAAGTCATCAAGAAATGCTACTGTAACAGTGCTGTAGTACCAGCATGTCTTGGTTTTACATACAGAATTGCATTAAAAATCATCAAGTTGAACTTAATTCTTAATGTTGAGTTCTTTGTCCCTTTCTTTTCTTCCATTGCCTCTTCTTTGCTTTTTTCTCTGCAACAAGTTCTGGAGGGTCTGGGGGAACAAATCCGTCTGTAATTCTGTAGAATGTGACAGTTGACTCTGTGTCACAAATGGCTAGAGTTACTCTCTTTGTCATGAAGTCAGGTTCCTCCAGCTCCAGTTCATCTTGTGGAAGTGGGACGTGGGTCAGGAAGTCTCGTAACCTCAAGGGAAAGAAACAAACACAAGACTCAAGTTTTTTGGTTGCTGTAGTTGACTATTGTGGCCTATCAACAGAGTTTAGAGCTTAAGCATAGTAATAAATCCATTGGTGCATTCTTACACATTTAATTACAGTCCTACAGGGCTAAACCTATGATTGTGATCGTAAGTAGAAACCAATTTGGGAAAAGATAGTCAAAAAGGTTTAACTGCAAAGCACATAACAGCTGGTGTGGAAAAGAGGAAATACTGGGAATAAGATACATTCATAAGACTCAGGGATTAATGGAAATATAATGTACAACTAGTACCCACTTACAATCGTTTCTGATTACCACCACATGACAGAGACAGTAACATTATCTTAATAAATTGGTACCTTTGTGGACTGAGATCTGTTTGTTTCCCAAGTGGCACCAACACCTGAAGGTCATCGGCCTGTGTCAGACGACCATACAGGGTCACCAGCTGAAGGGCTGCACAGGGCTGGAGGTCAAGTTCTTCCCACTGCTGGGCTGAAAGAAGAAAGATAAATCTCTCATTCAAATAATCATTCTTTGGCCTTGAACTTGAAGAGTGCAAATTTATTGAATATCTTATGTATCAGTAAGCTTATAGCTTATGAATACATGTATGTTACTAGATATGGAATATAACACGTCAAAATATATATTTCTAACTGAAACTTATATTTGCAATTACTCTGAATCTGATAAAGATCTGGGCAAAAATACCTTCTGAGAGGTACAGGTAGACGAGCATGGCGACCTGAACTTGTTCCTGGTTGTTGAAACCATAAGCGACCATTTCCTTGTACTGTAGAAGAAAAGAAATTCCCAGCGTAGTGCTAATACTGAACATTCTAATTATAAGCTTGCATAACAAGGCTACAGTTAGGAACGTTTCGGACTTTTAATTTTGTATTGTGTGGAAGTACGATCTGGCATAATTTTTTTTTCTTGTGTATATGAATGGGACATGCAGCGAGACAATTTTCCGACATTTTAAAGCATAATTTGAGCAAGCCTGGGAGTCATACACAAAACACGGTTTACTACGTTAACTAGTGGTTCTGGTCTGTACTTGCTGACGCTGTCATTTCGCCTTATTTACCTTGGGGTGTTCCAGTAACGACGTCAGTTCGCCTGCATGCGTTTTATTTTCTTCGCTCGACGCCATCTTGCACCTTTTGGAGGACACCACTATCTTTGTAGGGGTTACTTGTTGGTCGCAAACTCCTCAGAATGAAACTAAAATTGTGTTTTATTTCTTAAAATGTGTACAGTTTCGCAGACCATAAATGCTAGTTTTTCCTGTGCGAGATTTACAAACCAGTTTATTGCATTGAGTAAGTAGAAAGAAGTAAGTTGTGCATCAAGCTTCCCTATAAATTAGAGTGGATTCGTCTATGATGTAAGAGGTCAAAGGTAACTAGGGACGCGATCGATCGAAGGACAAGATTGCACAACACGTGGAAACGGCGAAGTTACACCGATCTAAGGCGTTTTCCCGACTATTGCGTCAGCCAAGCGTTTCCAAGAGGACCAGACGTTGGAACACAAAGATGTCAGTCCCTGCAAAGGTATTTTTCTGCGGCTGCGTAGCTACAAGTTTGGGAATAATCGGGTACATTCACTACAGCCAGGTACGGGACAGGGAGCGCATGAGACAGGGCCCGGTCAGGGACATGGAGCGCGAGGCCAGGCGGAGACACAACATCCGTCTGCAGGTGGAACAGATAGAACTCACCAAGAAATATGAAGAAGAACGGGACAAACAGGCAGCTGGGGACGAGGCGGGAAGATAGCGACAGTTACAGTTGTATATCCGCACTCTTGGGCCAGGCTTGGCACCGGCCCCTTGGCACTCATGTGAAACCACGTAGACAATAAGA
The DNA here is from genome assembly GCA_013266295.2 of Branchiostoma floridae x Branchiostoma japonicum. Lineage (NCBI taxonomy): Eukaryota > Metazoa > Chordata > Leptocardii > Amphioxiformes > Branchiostomatidae > Branchiostoma > Branchiostoma floridae x Branchiostoma japonicum. The sequence goes on from CM023828.1 coordinate 10,404,671, forward strand.
AGCAAATATTTTCTGTGCTTTGCTTTATACAGTGTTAAGGTTGTTGACAGAATTACCTGTCCCATTTACGCAGATGTTTAACTTTGCTGTCTGCTCGTTTGAATATGCCAGCCTTGCGCACAGATACTGAGATTCTTATAGACTTAAACGGTATCAATTTTCATGAACTATTCACAAAGACACGAACCATTACACCAACTACAACTAGCTAGGGTAAAAGTGAAATACCAGAGCTATCACGAAATGTTCCATGTGAAAGACCTGCACCTATGCAAGACTGCCCCGTGTTGTCCGTTTTCTGTACAATACGACGACTTATTATAGTTATATCCACCAGGTAGCACCCACTATGTTTTGTCAGCGACGTCATAAGGTTAGAGGTCATGCTGCCGTCTGTGGACCAATAGGCACTGGCCACAGTGACATCACTCTCCTTTTATATACCTGCGGTGTTGTTATCATAGATACGTTTCAGTGTATTGTGCAATCGCGTCAGGTTGTATTTATAGCAGTGACTTCTCCTCATATTTCTCAGGCTTTTGCAAGCCACCCAGCAGTTCAGTTCTCTGTGACAAGGCTTCTAGGAGATTTAGGACTTGGTGCTATTTAAACGTCTTAAAGTACAAAAGTAGGCCATGGGTGTCAATTCGGGCGAATGCATTTCCGGGTCTTCAAGCCAAGACGGGTCTACTACTGTTGGTCGCAGCTTTCTCAAGGGGGAGGGGCTGTCCAGAAACTCAAGACATCTCAAAATGGCGTCTGTGACACGCAAGGACAGCAAAGAACATGGGTGCGGGGTTGCTTCGGCCGCTGATATCCAGGTCAGTGGTAACAAAGGCCATGAAGACCAAGCAAAGAAGAAGAGGAAGTTTAGGCCTGCTGCAGAACTGTGGAGTTTCAAAATTGAGAGACCAGCTCGGACATATAGTTTTACACAAGAGGAGCTGAAACGTTACGCCACGGTGGCGGATCAGGAACTATCTGACTACGAAGGGTACGAAGAATTCGACGATTCTGCAACCATCGTAAGAGGTAAGCCCCGTCTGAGAGCATGTACCAAGAACAAAAGTACAAGAACGCGAAGGGTACTAAAGGCTGAGCGCTGTTACAACGGTGGGCAGAAGACAGTCGTAGCCTGTGTTAAAAGGACAAATGACGTTCGGAACGAGAATGTTAAGGTCGCTGTAGAGACAAAGAAGAGGAACATCGAGAAAAGACTCAGTGTGAAACATATTTGTCGCAACAGTCAACGCAGAGACAACTCTGCACAGAGCGACCAGGAAACGAAAGAGGAAGATCACAAGGACGCCATTGTTCCTGGACTCAGAACCGTGCGCGGTGCACCCGTCATGCTCGGTGCTCTTGATGACGTTTTCAGTCAGTATTTCGCCAACGCTCGGGCCAACCTGGCAGCGCTGCGCGACCTCGACAAATCATACAAGGAAGAACGACCTGTCCACACTACGAAGAAGAGAAGGAAAGTGCAGAGACAGCAAAGGAGAGCCTTCACGCGCGTTAAGGAGGCACTGTGCATACGTGAAAGGAAACTGAATATTCCCGACAGCCTTCGCAACATTACATCGCCGTCTCGGGGAACCAAGAGAGTTGTTCTCACCACACGTGAGACCAGCCACAACGCTGCGCTTCAGAGAATTCAAGCAGGACTCAACCCCAACCTCTCATACCAGGAAGTCATCTTCCTTCTTAAGGCACACGTTATGCATGTCGCTCGGGAAAACAAAAGAAGGATGAGTCGTTCGAAACGAGCTGAAACTCAGAAGAAATTGAAGAAGATCGGTAAGAAGTTATCTTGCAAGGAGCTGCGTCACCTTGTTGTTCAGGTGAAAGGAACCGAGTGTAACCCAAGCCGCAGAAAGGCACAGAAGTCTCAGAAGTATGAGCTTCGACGTGAGGATCTATCGCCTTCCGCAGATCAGGGCATGGAGCGGTTGGTTGATCTGCAACACCGAGATCTCACGCCAGAAGACTACGAACTTTTGCTGCTACTAGACGACTCTGTCGCCCCAAAAACTGTCAGCTCGAAAACAATAAGAGATCTGAAAACGGTGAGAGTGGAGAGCCCCAGTGACGCGCCATGCGCCATCTGTTTCGACCCGTACGAGGTTGGGCAGATCAAGAAGGTGCTGAACTGTGGCCACGCGTTCCACGTTCAGTGCATCACACTGTGGCTGACGAACTGTTCTAGTGCCTGTCCTCTGGACGGTATTGACGTCACAGCAGAGCCCCCTAACGACGTTCAGGTGGAACAGCAAGGCGCCCAACAAGCTGGACTTGTCCTAGATCCCACCAGTGATTCAGTAGACCCCGCACTGCGGGAAGTTGCTGAGCTGCAGCGGAGGGATCTGACACCGGAGGACTATGACATGCTCCTTCGGCTCGACGAGCGAGTCGAACCGAAAACAGTTGAGCCCGCTCACGTTGACGGCCTGGAGACGCAGGTGGTAGAGATGTTAGTGATCGGAGACAACTGTGCCATCTGCATGGAACATTACGAACTGGGACAGACCAAGAAAATCCTCCCCTGTAAACACGGATTTCATATAATGTGCATTGAAAACTGGCTTAAAAACTGTTCTACCCTTTGTCCTCTCGACGGAGAGCCGCTGGTTTAGCACATCTGTACCAGTATGTTGTTGCTAATTTCCTATGTCTTACTTCCTTGTACATTATTTATATAAATGTTAGTTAGGACAAGCTACTAAGTATTGAATTAAATACAAGTTGAATTCAACTATCAGCGTTGTTGACCTGTTTCTGTGTAAATCAACACAAGTAACATTGTTTTGGTGTTTTATTCATAATCCAATTATTAATAAACATATACATATCATACGAAATATATACATCACAATGTACGTAAGGCGTATATGATTCGAGTACCACAAGTTGTATATGTACATGGCTCTGAAATATGACGGAATTCCCGAATACAATACTTGTATGTTACATCCATTACATAGTTAAAACGTCAAACGCGTCACAAATATTTACATGTCAGAGCCTACAGTTTGTACAAAATCCCATAAAGTCATACGGATCAAGGCGCCAAGATCTATTGCCACTTAAACGGATATCCAAAGCATTATCCTGCCATTAGGGATTAAATATGATCCACCCTAACACCCCTATTTTACTACATGGTCCTGTCCTTAGTGCTGAAATGTGTTCCTTTCCTCCCACCCTTTGCTACAATACATGGTCCTGTCCTTAGTGCTGAAACGTGTTCCTTTCCTACCTCTCCTGCTACAGTACATGGTCCTGTCCTTAGTGCTGAAATGTGTTCCTTTCCTACCTCTCCTGCTACAGTACATGGTCCTGTCCTTAGTGCTGAAATGTGTTCCTTTCCTACCTCTCCTGCTACAGTACATGGTCCTGTCCTTACTGCTGAAATGTGTTCCTTTCCTACCACCCTTTGCTACAATACATGGTCCTGTCCTTAGTGCTGAAATGTGTTCCTTTCCTACCTCCCCTGCTACAGTACATGGTCCTGTCCTTACTGCTGAAATGTGTTCCTTTCCTACCACCCTTTGCTACAATACATGGTTCTGTCCTTAGTGCTGAAATTTGATCCTACCCTACCACCCCTGCTATAGTACTTGGTCTTGTCCTTAGTGCTGAAATGTGATCCTACCCTACCACCCCTGCTATAGTACATGGTCTTGTCCTTAGTGCTGAAATGTGATCCTATCCTACCACCCCTGCTACAGTACATGGTCCTGTCCTTAGTGCTGAATGTGAACCCACTCCACTACCCTTGCTAAAGTACATGGTCGTAAGCTGAAATGCTTGATTAGGGTTCACTGGATTGTCAACATTTTGTTCAAACTTGCTACACTTCTGTCGAAGGCATCCTGGATAGTTTTCTTCTGGGGACAGGCTGTGGTGCGGAAGAGTCCATGTTGGAGAGGGGGGTAGCGAAAACGTCCGGGTCGGAGGACTCCATATTAGGGAGGTGGGTGGTGGAGACAATTGAAGGCATTAACTCTGGAGTTGGAGGCTTTTTGTTGGACTTTGTTGAACTTTGTGACTCCGGGCGAATCTGTAGGGATGAGAAAATAACATTCAAATCTTTCAATACACTGCTTTTCTGTTCTTGATACTCAAAGTGGGCTCATGTACAAAGTATATTTTGGTATCTTAAACTATTTTTGTGCAACTGACAAGGAGGTCACCAATATGTGTCGGTCCTGCATGATTTTTAAAGCATGCACATATCTGTTTTAGTTCAAAAATTCTTGATAGCTACAGAAATGCATTACTGACTTACTTATTCAATTGACAGTATTCAATTTTCCAAAGTTATAAATCCCCAATTTGTCTATATTTCGTATAATATTGCAAACAACACATTATCAGGCTGCTGATCCAAGTGAATGTTATGTCAGACTTTGACCAACGGTTTTAAACTCACCACGTCCGAGTCGAACGGTTTAACTCGTACAGTGTCCACTCTCCCTGGTATGTTCCCACGGCTAACGCTCCAAGTGTATGCCCGGCGCTTGAAAGCCTGCCGAACCTACAAATCCAGATCAAAAGAAGCACATGATTATGCATGTAACTGTGCACTTTCAACAAATTATGGGATCAAGTACAAAAGAAACACATTTTTGTTGATTCATTAATAAACGACTTATGAAAATCAATTAACATACCTCACTGTTGAGAGCGCAATGGAACAGGAAAATGAACAGCCCCTGCAACGGAAAAGTACTTAGTGAAAAGAACTCCCTTTTTCTCGTAAGGTTAGCTTAGCACACAAAGTTGTACATGAAATAATGGTAATCTCAAATGCAAGGACAACCTTTTTATTACCTCGACATTTGGGATTCCTAACAGCAAACAACATTTAGTTTATCATGAAATCATGAATCGTGCGTAATCTACAACTCATCCTCTTGATATACAATCGATAGCTTGATTTGGTATAATTGGATTATGATACTGCCGAAAGTATTGAACATAATCAAGTGATTCTTTGAAGAAAACCTTTACCAACCTGTGAGCTGTTAGCGAGAGCGAAGATGTACTGGAACACAACTGCAGCTTCGTTCACTGCGAGAACACCGAATATCCACGAAATGCCGAGGATAGGTAACAGGACGGTTACAGCCCGCACACTGGACCTATATGTGTGGTAATGTACGTGTTGTCAATGCTGGTGACTCCATTTTGGATGGCATGGTTTCGAGCATAATGTATATACTTACAAAAAGTGATATTCTTACGTTATAGAGTTATGACAGTACATGTTAGTACACATAGTTACTTGCATTATAGATAAGGTCGAAAACACAATAATCAATCTATCTTTTAGCTTATAATACCTGTAAAGGTAGAATAGTCAGTGAATGAGTGAATGCTCAAAGACTGCAAGCGCCCAAACTGGTCTTACAAATTACGAAGAAGGAAACTTACCTGAATGAAGACCTTTCCTTTTCCGGTTTGACCCGGAAGCTGATGTTGTTCAGCTTGACGACCTCTCTTGTCACCAGGACCAAAATCACTGCGTTAACCTGAACCAGGCAGATGTTAAGCAGTTAGATATACATGTAATGTATTGTTAGTACATAATACATGACTGAGTACTTACTGGTATAAATCGGTATACCTGTTCTAACAACTGTCATTAGATTCATTTCACTGCGATCTAGTAAACACTTTGGATGAAAGAAATCATGTTTACTAGTTATCGCTTTACTACTTGCTTCTATCTGTACTTACAAAAATGATGATCAGAGCAGGCGCTACAAACGCCCAGATCACTCCTCCACTGGTCGATAACCAGCAACTTGAAGAATAACAAAAATAACAATCGTCAGTATCACCCAATACCTATGTAGTGTATGGCGCGAACGATAATGCATTGCATTGTGAAGTAAACATATAATTGATGAGATACAAACAAGAAACTAAACCACACAGAATGAATGAACAGTTTGTTTTCAATGTTCTATCAAAAAGGCAGGAAAATGCAACATTGAAAAACACTTACTTGTCCTTTTCTCCATAGCCGCTATGAGCTATGCTGACGGATACGACACATACCACGAGCGGCAGACCTGCAATGTTAATAATATATTAAACATTAAATACGAGTTATCGATAGCAATCTAAAACGGTCCATATTGTTTCGCTAGTGTGTATAATCAATACAATAAATGAACATGTACTCACCCCAACCGATGATATAGTAGTACAGAAGCCTGACGTGAGTAAAAACTCGGACGATCACGTTGTACAGGTGAATGCCTTCTACCAGCATCCAGGCGAACGCTGCCAGGTAGATGTAGTGTAACAACACCGCGAACACTTTGCATACCACCTAGTAGGAGAGATAGAAACAAATAGATTTTGAGCGCCCTCAAACACAGTAACCCTATCCTACCACCCCTGCTACAGTACATGGTCCTGCCCTTAGTGCTGAAATGTGATCCTACCCTACCACCCCTGCTGAAGTACATGGTCCTGTCTTTAGTGCTGAAATGTGATCCTACCCTACCACCCCTGCTACAGTACATGGTCCTGTCCTTAGTGCTGAAATGTGATCCTATTGTTCACACCCATATATGGTTCGACCTCGCGAGTCCTCGCGAGAGTTTGAGTTCGAGAGTTCAAAAGTTTGAAGGACTTCTCTTGAAGGCACTGACAGTTAGTATCATATCGAAGAAATTACCCCATAATAGACAGAATGTGACGCTTACTGTGCCAGGAGTCCACCCAGTCCCGATCAAGAAGAGGGATTGTGCCAGGAGGAGACAGATGCACAGGTTGACGTGAGCATGGGTCTTGTCTGCTTGGATACTCCTACAGAAAAGCAGAGGAACTAGAAATGATACAGGATCTTTTTTCCATCGGCTGTTCTTTGATCATTTCGATACGAAATTTCAGTAAAATTAAACCCAAACCTACAGATGATAATATATTGGTGTCTTGCATTCCAGTACAAATCACTATTAGTAGATGATCATACATAATAAATTTATTGCTTTCAGTTTATATGATCATGCAAGTTTTCAAAATTTTGAAATGAGAAACGGTTCTTACGACAGTCCCAGGAACACGATGATACTGACAAACAGACAGATGATGGACAGGCCGCACCCCACATAGGTGATCACTTGGAGAGCAACTCTGTTCCCATGGTCCATCTGAAAACAAAAAAGAAAAGTTGACTCTTTCTATACATCACGATGGCATACCAGAGATCTAATGTCTGTTGGGGAAGCGTTTTAAGTAACCGACATAAAAGATTCTAACTGTCGTGCAGGCAAGATATTTGGACCAACAACGATATAACTTTGTTCAGAGATAAGACGGTGTTATGATCTATGGGTGGCAAAAACAAGATGAAGCAAAAACATTTCACATGAATTTTGTTTTACATTGACAAATATACTAGTATATACTGGATTTCCTGGCGGCAGACAGGGATGGACATGACATATTATGATCGTTGCCACCGACATTACGGCTTATATCTAAAAGAACACTACAAGCTTTAATTTTACTTGCATAACTGGAATCATTCTAACATACCTGCACATCCACCACCTGCATGAGTATGGCGTAGTTCGTCATGTGGTTACAGCTGCAGACCGTGTGAGTGGAGTTGGTTGAGCGGATGACACATCCTTCATCTGACCACACCCCTACATCACCTGTCAGATCCAGGTGCACACACCAGCGTCGTGCAGTGTCCTCTGCTTCCTACAAGGAGAAACTTCATGACTACAAGAACCAGAGTTACCAACCCAGGATTGAACTAGAACTATCCTAAAGTGGAACTCACAGTCGCCAAGTGCAAATAGATGTGCAAAGGTTAGGTGTGGCAGGTCGTTCTATAACGTTAGGCCACAGCAAGTAAATTTTATGGATGACATCCTCCCCAGACTCCAAATCTAATGCGAGAGGGCGAAAAAAAAAACAAGGCAGGCAAAAAAAAAAGATTTCTACATTTTTAAATTTTGAGATCGTTAACCTTGTTAAACAAGAATTGTGGCGACAAAACATGATATCACAAACCAACAGGTCTTTTATACCTATATCTAACAGTATTACCGTCCTTGTACATGTGTATAAATCTCAATTAAAAAGAACAATTGTAGAAAAGAGCCTGTACCATCATAGGTAGCTACTACATGGTAGTAGCTACTGGGTATTTGTTTGCAATGGAACAACTTAAACTGTTAACGGTTGCCATCAAACGTAAGTAATTGTGCCCCATTAAGTTTGTTGGATCCCTGATCATGACGGTCTCTGAGATTAGACACTGCCTACCGGAAATTGGGGCTCAAGAACTGACAGAGTTCATTCATAATCTGAACTGTCCAGAAAGCCATACTCTACTTATATTGTGCCAACTATTACAACATCAATTTGTCTCTGAAACAACTTTGAAAAAAATGAATTACTAAATAAAAGCTTTCAATCTTTGTATAAATGGTTTTGATTCATTGGCAACATCACTTATAACACTGTAACAAACAAAATGAAATACTAAACAATAAATCAGAGCCTTGCCTTGCCCATGGCCGTTTATGACATATTTTTGGCATGTTGACCACAGTTGGTTGGCATCAAAATTTCTTGTGTTTTTTTCCGAAATCGGGCGAAAATCAATGCGCGCGGATGTCATCCATAAAAATTACTTGCTGTGGCCTTATAACATAACCAACTGCTGTTAGAAGGCGGTCATACTGGCCATACAAAATTAATACATGATCTTCTTGGCTTGACTTCTTACAATACTGATAGAGATGTTGATGCCAGTAAGAGTTACTGTATTTTATCCTCGCCACTTATAATAAGCGTCTGCCTTGTCTATTGTCTTTTCCCAACCAGCCCTGGCGTTAACTTCATGACATGTTTTTTAACGTACCTCTAAGTGTGTGAAGGACACAGTGATGTTGTCCTGGAGTGGGAGGGGAGGGCTGGGACTCAGCGTCGCGGACACCACCAGACTGTTTAGTGTCGCTTCCGATGGGTCAACGCTGTCAACACTATGTAAGATTTAGGACAATACATGTCATATAGATTTACTACATGTAATGCAGTTGGATGTCCTGATCATAGATGATACACGCTAACTAACAATACAATACAATACAATACAACACACACGATGAATATAGCTGTACCTATTATTTGTGGAATAGCGCTGGTGAAAATTTTGATACAGGACAGCGACAATCGTCCGTGCGTCTGTGGAAAAACAGAAATAAAGGAGTGGATTTCAAATGTAACAGCAGGATTCAATGCAATACAGTATAACACAACACAACGTAAGAAAACACAGTACGTTACATCTCAGTCAATCAATGTCAAACCAAACTTTGTTTTCGGATGCTGTAGATAACTCTTTTGTCAAAAGATGTTTGTAGTAGCAATGGTGTATGATACATGTATCGAAATGATTGCCCTTTTCAGTGCCAATTGTGCAGCACATAACCAAGTCTTTCGTCGCAAATATAAAATGCTGGGTCCAATACAACGCAAAAATTGAAATCTTTGTTTGTTTCTTACCATGCATATTGTAATTTACAATGGAAGCCGGGATCTGTATAGTAGCATCAGAGTCGACATCGGGAAACACGTAATCAGCATGCTGTAGTACTGCTGGTGACCGCACGGTGACGCTAAAGTCTAGAGAGACGGAAATGGAACCGTTAGATTGAAAATACTGTATCGCCGCCTATTAAACCACACTTTCACGTTCTCTCCTCATTAAAATAGTCCTTTATGATGCCTGAGGATGTTTGACTCTTATACAAACAAAGCACAGAAACCTTATCTTACGTGTATCGAGTAGATAAGAATGACCTCAATAATAACATAGTAGCTTCATAACTGTAGCACAAAACAAGCAAACCGCAGTTTTGATAACAACACAACTTACTGGAAATGCCGTTGTCCCCGGTACTCAGCACAGTAGTTGCTGCTGACGGAAACACGTGAGTCCCCAGATGTATGTTAAACTGATCGGTGACACGTGACAGGTCAGACAACGTGCTATCTTTCACGTGCTGCAATGAAGTGTGAAATTAGGATTAAGATATTACAGCTGTAACGTTCCAATCACGTGTCTGCGTATCATGATGTTTAGGAATAAGACGGGTGATGGTCACATGATTTGAATCGCTTAGTTAGTAAGTTTCTGAAAAAGAAGAGTCAGCATGGTATGGCAGGACGCCATGTTATCGTGTAAACTTATTGAACTCGGATGCAATACAGGTTAAAAGTTCCACGAAAGGCCATTATATATGTATACAAAAGGCAGTTGTACCTGGGTCATGTTGCCCCATCCATATTCGTTCAGGTCACTCATGACTTGTCCTGTCACCTCGAAGAACATCTGACAGGATAGTGGTGTTACGTATAAAATGTAAGTGACGAAAACATTACATGACACTTTTAAGAAAACATAGAAAGAGAAACAAAATACCAGTACGTCATGAGATTGGTCAAAATTTGCAATGGATATTGACAGACAGGTATCACACAGTATTGTGTAATGAGGGCTACCTGGGAAAGATCAGAAGCAGTGTCTACTCCCACTGTCTCGTCTGGAAGGAGAGTTGACAACTTCTCCAAAACGGTGACGGCTTCAGTGATATCCGTGTCTAAAACGTATGTTCCCGGGACTGTTACCGCTAGAAGAGAGCGCAGCAGTTCGGCAGTCTTTTCATAGGTGGCGTTGGTGATTGTGTCGACCTGAAACAAACAGACACAGAGTGAAATGAATCAAATGAAAAGGAGAGTGATAAAAGAAAAAGTATGGGATCGCATGTAAACAATGTGAACACTAATGTTGTTTGAACCTACCTCAGTCCTAACAGTGTCGACGCCAATGGTGGTCCCTGAAAAATACACCGAAGAAAATATATGAGTAGTTAGCTATCCAAGAAAAACAGTACTTGTCCCTAAAATTCCGGTGGTTTGGAAACCTTCAATTTCATTTGGATTTTTTCACGTTTGCACTGATACAGTAATATGGACACAGTTATTCAACAAGTCTTAGCTTATCCAAGAGGAAGCACAGGTGCTAAAACGTAGACAACATACCAGTCGACGCTTGGTAATAGTACTGGACCTCTGGATCTGTAAGCTTGCGGCCCCAGATAGCCAGCTCGTCAAAGGAACCGGTACAGTACTCATCATACGACTGATCATTGTTAGTTCCCACCACCAGGTTGTTGTGGACGTCGCCATAGTTGGTGCCGACAGTGGTGGTGACTGTAGCCGCCAGTTTGACGCCATCTTGCCACACCTCTATGGTATCAGCCTGGGTCCAGGTGAAGACAAAGTGGGTCCACGTGTCACCTGTATCGGATAGAAAGTCATACAAAGGTTTGTACGAGAGAGGCAGTATAACCAACAGATTCAATGACAAGAAGTAGTGCGGTCTTTTTCAGGTCTCTGAAAATGTCATAATCACACAATGGCGAAACAAATGTCTGCTTGTGATGTGTAATGTATAATCCAGACGCAATGCCCACTACATGTAGATAATGTTAGCCAGATTCATCTAGCCCATTCTTGTGGTTTGTCAATGTGCCTTTTCCTAACAGTCCCAGTATAATTTTGATGTGCCATTTTCTCTATAATATCAGAAATGTTTATGGCGATACCTGACATAATTGCAACGTTAGTTCCTACGCCTGGGCCAAATGGCTATTTGAAAAGATCTTTCGGAACTTAGAATACCTGGTGACTTAGTACACCGAAGGACTTGAGTCTTATTCTTACTTGGTGAAGCGAATTCTGCCATCCAGAGTGTGTTGCCACTCCTGATGTAGAACTCCGTACCGAAGGCTGGACTGATGGTGTAGAGAGACAGCCCGTCTGACAGGCCCTTCCCGCCTGATGTGATACACTGTCGGCTGATGAGCTCCGAGTTCTTCCACCAAACAGACACAGACAAACCTGCAACAGGAGAGTGTGATCTGATCAGTCAGCGAATGAGAGAGGCTTGTTTCTAACGCATTAGCTAATCTATGGTTAAAATAATACACGGGGACGTAACTTTGAATGCAGCTTTGATTGTGGTACGAGTACGGGATGGCATAAAATGACGTTTGCTCAAAATCAAGTAGCGATCGCGCCAAATAGTAAAAATCATTTCCGTTTTGCACCATCAACAGACTCATTTTATGAGCGTCTACAGAACGATTGTCGCGAGTAGATAATACGTTATCTCAATTTTTCAACCTATAATAAGGTTTTGATGCCTCAAAGAGTTTCAGAAGAGTAGACCATGATGCCAATACCGCAAGATTGCTGTGTCTGTACCTGTTTGTGCGCAGAGGGCGGGGCTGGCCACACAGGTACCAGAGAAGTCTCCCAGGGTGACAAAGTTCGCTCCGCCATCCAAGAGGATCCCGTCATTCACTACAGCACTTGTTGTCCCTGCAATAGAATCGTTTAAGTTTACCTGTCCTTTGTGCTGAAATGTAATCCTGCATTGGATAAATCGTTTCCAAAACCTTTGAGTATTTTTATGGCAATTATACTTACACACTTTGAGCTCTCAAAGCTTCTGTACCGTATATTTAAAACTATTTCTCGTTGAGGGTTGCACCCTTGCTACTTTCGTCAAAAGACAGCACAAATGCCATAGCTATAGTAGTACCTGTAAGGTGTTTTCATCTGAAGATTATAATGATAGAAATAACAGGTATTTAGACCATATTGAAATAAGGATATGATATTAGACATGTTGTTAACCTTCACGCACCTACGCTTCCGTTGACCGTGCCGTCACGCCCAGAATTTAACTCTCTGACGACACCGTTCTCCACAGCATCGAACGGCCAATAGTAGTCGGCGGATCTGATGACGTCAAACCCTAAGGGGAGGGAAGGTACCATCCTGTTTTGTGATCATGCCTAGGATGTTTTGGGTCTACACAGAATCCGGGTCCATCAAAATGTATTTCCTTACACGTTACCGTCAGTGTCAGCATTGTTTCAGTCACCCTTTATTTACAGTAAGTAAGCATCAGCATTGAGGAAATAGACAAGATAGTCGACGAGCCATCGCATTGTCCTTGTCGTCATTCTGCCATACTTTGGATTTCTGGCATACCTTGTGTTACAACACATCGTTTACTTAGAAACCACAAAGCACGTTGATGGCCTATCACGTACGGTAACAGTGCCTTGAAAGTCATGGTGCCTAACGAAGTGACCTGATGATTATCCTTCATTTATGAATGTCAAAATGTATCATTCCTTTTGATATGAGGCCATATATCAGTATCCAGGGTGGTAGATTTATAGGTTGGTACCTGAACTTAACGTATATCTACAAGACGACTTGGCATGCAAACAAACACGGTCACTTAAGCTGCACCTCTTCGTCTTCACACTATAGAATGTTGGTATAACCGGCAGCATTAACTCTTTACCGCTGACCTGAACTGTACGGATGGCCCCTAGAGAAGCGGACCATGTCCAGGTGGGACGGTTGTTTGAAGTTAACTGCTGAGGTAAACATTGATCCAATGAACTGTTGTACAGTGTAGTAGACCGTTGGCTACAGCCCTCCCAACGACATTACTTTTGTATGAATTCCAATTAGATAAGCCCTATAGAGTACTACATATCAAAATCATAATAGACTTTCTGAATTCAGTGCACGTGTTACATGTTTCGACCTGAGCTCTGACTCTCAATAAAGTCAAAATGTACATATTCAGTCTTTTATTAGCTGAGGTCAATCTGGAATTAAACAACCTAAGTCTGTAATGCAGCGGTAACTCATTGTGCATTGTTTAAGCTCATCCACGGTCCAAACGTCTATTTTCGTTTGTATGAATGAGAATCGCCTACTGTGGATAACGATATCATTCACCTTAACCAGTTGATCACCGATGCTATGTGAGGAGCGCCATGTTTGGGCATACATGACATCCTCTGAAAGGGTACAATAACAACAGCATCTCTAGGCTGGAAATCGTTGTTGACTCGCGTCAAAAGGAGCCAGTATGTGCAGTTATGACAATGTAATGCGTGTTTTTATAACCGCCCAGTGGCAGGGATGCGCATTTCCTGAGTACTGATATTGTTGAACTAAAATTTACCACCCAGGTTTTCTGTACATGACCTGGGATTCCTTTGAATACGTTTGAAACGAACTAGTTATAACTAAGTCCAGATGATTAGATTACAATGGCAGTGCAGTGAAGACGCTGTTAAATACACGATTGATATTTTGAGTATAAGGTACATAATACAGGCCACGTGCAACGCAATGCCAATAAAAGTAGAACTTTGAGTTCTTTATTGTGTGAGTGTAACTGCACATGTGGCCATGGGGTATAGCAATACGGTATGTGTGCAACATTTAAAAAGGCCTATTGCGTAGACTGCATACCTTTGGCAAAGATGGCCATCAATTTTTGTATACATGTGAAATGACTGGCAGAGTTTTGAAATAAAGGCCCGTTCTGTGTCGGTGTATGAATAGCTCGTGCTTGTCATACTACGGTAACGGTGTTCGCGGCAGAAGAAGAGAAGAACGGTCCGCCGTCCCCGGTTGAGGTGCCGTGAATGACTGTTTGCGTCAGGCAGAGTAAACAGGGAGAGCAGGTCTGTCTGTTTGCCGTCACGGCTGAGGAGCGGTCTGCACGCGAGTTCCCAGAAGCCTTGTGTGCCCAACCCATACCTTCACCTTTAAGTGAATAGGTTGTTTTTCTTCTACAAAAATAACAAAAATATACCTACTCCTATTCTTAAAATCTGAACTTGCAATCTTTCTCTTGGTAACGTTATAAGTACAAAAGTGATGACTGCAGCTGTGACTCTTTGCTGTCAATATCAACGATATCTTTTGTCCTTCACGTAACATTTGCAAGACTCCACTACACGCATGTATGACTTGGTAGTGAAAACATATCATGTCTGATATCGTTCCCTTTCCTTATGATAGTACTTAGGCTAAACTAGAATATGAAGATGAAATTTATTCATGCACTTTGATCTGATCCGATAAAAATGATTGAAGGAAGACTTTCACAGTGACAATGTCATTATAACTTGTTTAAAGGTTTTCAAATCAAAATTACGCTCGTCTTGCAAAACTTTCGTATCCAAAACTTTCCCGACAAGTTACAATGGCTGCCTTGTTCGGTTCAGAAGACCAAATATTGGGCGCTTTAAACAGGACATCGTTGCCACAACGGAACTTGCACAACACAGTCAAGCCCATGGTGTCGGCCGCAATGTTTGTTAACTACCACATAGTCAATATGATGATAACAGCAACAACTGCAAAGCGACGTGAGATATTTCCGTAAAGCTAAAATACGTCTGGGAACAGCAAGAGAAAGCAGCAGGTTTATACAACCACAGTTAGGTTGCTGAGTTTAGAATCACGAAATGTGACCTGTACCTCATTCCACAAATAAACGCTTGTTTAAGTCTAAAGAGTTAGGAATCTGATTGAAACATATATAGAGAGGGTCCATGATACGGAAGTTTGATAGCTATCCTATCCGTCAATAGAGGGAATACTCATTTTACATCCTAGCTAACTTCGAAAACCCTTCGAGACAGACGTTCAAACGGACTGTATGTTAGCTCCACACCTATGGCACCGCATCAACACCTATGGCACCGCATCCAAACCGAATTTGGAGGCGAGACAGGGCACACGGTAGACCTCATGGCACTGGATTCCAACGCCCAGAAGGCTACATGGGAAGATCTTTGCCACTATTGTGAACATGACATTGAAAATATCATCAGTATTCCTAAATGGGTTCTGTACCAATATTATATTATTATCAGCAAAAACGAAGTTCGATTGCCATAAATCTACCTTTAGATACATATGTATACATTTTGTTGTTATTGAGAAAATATATGTAGGATAATGCACAGAATCTAGGGAAGTAGTGTATGATTCACTTCGGGAATAGATTCGCTTGGGTGGCAAAAATGTTTTCTGATCGAAGTCTTTCGGAACCGCGGAATGTGTCCTTCCTATGAGGTAGTCATGCAGGGCTGTCCCCGCTCAGATAAAAGACTTTCCTGCGGTGTTATGTTGCCCTTATCTTGTACGGTTTATCTCACGCTACTCTGTCACTTGACACACCTGTGTGTGGTATTTACCTGATCTCACCTGGATACCTGTCGGGATTAAGGAGATAATGTACGGCAGGGTGAATTACTGGCTGACATTACAGCTAAAAGCTAAGTATACATTACAGTGATCGGTTTATACGCTTTACCCCTTTGAGTACTGGGCATGGGAAACTCTGAAGTGCTTGAAGGTTCTTTCCTGACTGAGCATAATGTTTCAAAGCAGGCATGTATCGTCACTATATTTACGAGAATTCCACACCAATGTCATGCTTCATTGATAATGTTGTTTGAATAGAGTCGTTTGTATATTTGCGATCACCATGTTCCTGTCAGTCAGAAGACACTTACCAGATTAGTTGCTGTCCATGGGTGTTTAGCTCGGAAAGACTGGGGCCTTCACATGGGATTTATGTGTTATTGGAGTTACAGGTGGCTCCAGAGGCTTCGCACAAAGCACTGTTTGGTTTCTAAGGACAACTGGATCCATTATTAGTCCGAGCGCGAGAGGCGAGAGCCCCAAACACTGACTAAAGGAAAGGGAACAAGTCATAGTTCGTGTTTTTTTCATACGATTTTGGTAGATTACAGGGGTCACAGCGATTTCGCCCACCTAGCGATTTCGCCCCCCCCCCACAGGTCAAATCAAGCGGCATCCTCTTAAAAATCTCCGGTACACCCGTCAGATGTACAATCACACACAAAATAAAAAGCACGAAAATGCAGCAACGTAACCTTGACCTCTCACAATCAGTTTGTAAACCCTCTTCTACTCTATTCTCAAGCTCCATCAAGTTTTGTGAAAACATAGAATACATTACCTCCGGAGCTACTGACAGCTATTATACTGCAGTGGCAGATATAAGACAGGTTCTTACGTAACACTAGTTATAATGAGTATCGCCCCAGATAAAGGCAACGACAAGAAAAGTAAACAGCCTTTTGTGGACGATCCTTTAATTGGTTTAGAATGGGATAATCGTGCGTTACACATGACGTCAGCATTGCAAGGTTTATGATATTATGTCAAGACCATGTAGTTTCATTAAACCGGTTTACTTAGATAATTTTGTTTAACACTAGGTTGTTTTTTAAAGATTATTCTAAACCGAACTAATTAGAAAGGCGAGGTTGTATAGCTTGTAAAATTGCTGACGCGCACATCACCAAAAAGAAAGCTATTAGTTCCTAACAGAGGAGACGGGATTTGACTACATAACAATGGAAATGTGTACACAAAGCCACACGGACATTTGAGATTCTTTCACAAAGTGGCAACAACGTCATCGGTATCAATCAATGACAACTATTTGATTGATGTATCTGAGGTGAGAGGGTCCGTGTAGTACCAGTTATCCGTGTGTCGAAAGCGGTTTCTAACGAGCATCTATAACATATGATACTCTCCGAGTAAACAGTCCCTGTGCCTGGTGGGCACCGCCAATGAACCGTTCTTTGGTAGGAATATGTACTGCAGAAGAATTTCATCTCATATCTACTTGGCTTCACTGTATCGGACGTAATAGATACAATCAAATGTTCATGGTCAATGTGTACATTATCTTCCTCATAATCATAATCATAGTCATAATGTTACAGTCAAACCTGTACTTGTGACCACCTCTGCATAAAAACCACCTGTTCATTGTGGCCACTTTTTGGCGGTTCCATAGATTATTTTTTCATTGACCCAAGCATTAAGAATCCTGTCAATAGTCGACACCTGTATATATACTGTGATCATTTTCTTCAAGTTCATAGCCGTTGAGTGGTCACCATAGACAGGTTTGACTGTGTGTCGATTCGATCACAATATGGATAGAGAGGTGATTCTAAGGTTGAGCAACACAGACAAAAAAAGGATTATCCATTTCCAGCCAATTAGACTTGTAACAAGGTAAGTCATTTGTAAAGGGTGGTCCACCAAGGAGAAAACATGCTTTTCCATCATTCGCCTGCCATTCAGTAGGAATGTAAATTTACACATGTCATTTTGTCAATAGCTGTAGACAAAAGACGATTGCTACTATTGGGAAAAGGAGTTGTTCTCGCTGTAACAAAAAGTATTCAGCGGCCAAGTGTAGCTGAAAGAGCGTGGATATTGAGACAGTGGTTAATCTGAACCTTACACATGGCGATAGCGGCTTTAGAGAATTAATTGCACTTAAAACGTCGTCGATTGACTCTTTGAGTGACTGAAGAATAAGTTCACGTTCGTTCTGAATAGAAGAAGATCCTTCTTTTTTGGCCTCACAAGTATTTGCTTTATTTATGCTAGCTTTCGACGCTTGTTCTCGATATTTGCTTGCGTGTGAGCTATTGGCCACCTGTTTCCGTTTGACAAACTACAGTCCATTGGAATTTCCCGGGATATGCATAGGAAGACCGTGAAAATGCAGGAGTGTTGGCCTAATTCCCGTTATGAGGAAAAGACGTTGGTAATGTTCAGTTAAATTGAAAAGGACAGAATTCGAAGGTTAGCATTTAATTTTCCTAACCACTACCACATGTAGCAGAGTGCTAAGGACACTCACCACTTGCATACCAATGAAGTTACTACATGTTTGTAGGATATTGTGGTTGTGTGGTACTATATGATATATATATTTTAGCGGGTGAACTAATTTGCTGATAGATATAGACTATAGTATTATCACCACCTACCTCTGTTGTCGGACGGGAACGGATATTCAACAGACAACGCCTGTCAAAACAAACATGAACAGTTAGAGTTCCCCAAATTTCTTTGGAACAATGTTTCCTTGTTATGAATTCTTTGATAAATGTAGTAATAGGAATCTAATGACTGCTACTGGTATGAAAAGGGCAGAATTACGATGAATCAACTCTATGAACAACACAACAAGCTTACCTTGTGTGATACCAAAATGAGCGTCAGAAACTGTAATGTTACTGCCATGATGTGAAGACTTAGTACTGAAGACAAGAATCTCATTCTAAGTTCCTGCAGAAAAGTAAACAAATAGAGATCTTAGCCACCTGATACAAACTACCGATACCTGTGACATATGATTCACTGTCTCGCTATGCTTTTCCGTTCACGTTCGCTACTCTTTTTTTTAGGAAGCCGCTGCAGTTGAAATGTCTTTTTCACATGGACGTTGACTACATATATCTATCTTTTGAATCCGCGCAAAGTAGATCTAGATCATGCGTACTGGCCCATCAACTGGTCCTATGCTTGCACAAAGAATCTACTGTTGGTCCGTTTGTTTTCCTGACAAGTTGAGGAAAATCTTTGTTTTCCATTGACTGAAAAACACGTTCTATTATTGTTGAATCAAACGGTTAAACCTTCGACATTCAAATTAAGTCCAAAATACCCCCTCATGTTGAAATTTTACATAAACTGCCTATGAATGTTCAACAAAACATTTCGAAAGCGTTCGACACTTTTGATGGCACGTACAAAGGAATGTTTTTACACCGGAGCCAGTGATTCACAATTAAGTCGAACAGTGTCGTTTATCAAACTGGACGGTTGTAGAAAATATACTTGAGTTGAAAAGCCCGATGTTACGCATCTGTACTCCTCTTAGATATACTGAATCGTCACTTACCAGTTGAGAAGGCGAAGCGCGTGGTTGTCTGAATGACGGCGGAGAGTCGTGTGTGTCGGTCCCCTACATTACCTCACTCATGTCTCGTCTGTCACAGGCAGAGTAACCCAACCCACCCATTCGCCACTCTCTAACGTTTACATAGCGGTATCACGCACCGGTAGTGATGAAAGATACCCCCTGTCCACTATTGGCCGGGATAAGAACTGAAAACCTATAGCAGGGTGGGCCATTGTGTTTTCCTACCTAGCGGGACAATGACCGGGCTTCGTGCGAAGGGAAAGGGGTCCTTCCCAGTTCCAACGTTCCGTCATGTCAGTGAACGTAAACAATTAAAACTGTTTTGACACAGCAAAGGCCTAAGTACTGTCAGCAAAAGTTTCTTCCTGTTGTACAGACTGAAAAAGTCTGAGCCTACTGCTGGGATAGCCATTACTGGCGAGCCTTGAGAAAAGAGGAGTCTTAAATTCTACGATCTTTATTGGATACCTATATAGACACGATCTGTTAATATAACTCTACAAGCGCTGTACGTACATGTGTTAGACCGAGTATCGTGTACAATGTGGGCAGAGAAGTCACACCTTTCTCTGCTGTATGACATTGACGTCTTCACAGACGACGGGATACGTTTTTTACCGGCAAAATGTAACGTTATGTATCTGGGAGGAAATTGACCACAGAAAGGTTCAAGGAGCATTCATTCTTAGACTAGGATTCGATCGAGAAAGTTTCTTGTCTATATTTTAGTTGATGCCACTGATTGATTGATTGTACAAGGCTGAATCATAGACTACATTTGGCAGGCAAACATTACGATAATAGCTGTGGCAAACCACAATATTAGTCAACCTCACGTCCGGTCAATTTTGGCACACCACAGTACTGGTACCTGACTTCCGCTCACAGGAAGTGTCGGTCATTGTCTGTTAGTCGTTTTAAAATAACCACACCGGTGTGTATACACGTTTCCATGGATGGATGACATGTTTTGCTGTAATGATACTTGCTATTTTGTTTGTAGGCATTACATTTAGGTCGTATTGTCGCCTACGGCCTGACCTTCGGAGGTCACCCGTATCCTGTAGTCTTCGGGGGAGTTTCTGGTGGGCATTTTCATTATTCTGAGAGCATTCACTGAAGAACTTTCACCATTATATAAGAATGAACATAAACATTTTGTTTGATTCTTCTTTATTCAGGCGCACATATCAGGCATATACGAACAAACTGTGTTTTTTAAAACTTAAAATTTCATTACCATTGCTTTGTACTGATTTTCATTGATTCCGGAAAAATAAACCTGTAGGATTAAATTATAATTTTGTAAATTTGAATTCTACATTTTGCCGATCTATGGCCTAACTACTAATAGTGTTACATAACTGAATTCAGAATTATTTTACCTCAATGACAATGTAGACTTAAATGTTTGCATACTAAAATAATTTCGTAATAACATTGCTTTTGTGTCCATAACTGATAATTATAATTTTTCGTGTTTGAATAAACAAATTGAATAAACAAATTGAAAATAATTATGACAAATATGTTATAATATTCAAATTGAACATTTCTACCAAGCTCTCATTCAGTGCTATGCAAAATCATAACAGAACAGTTGGCGACTATTACTATGTAATCAAAAGCCATTTTGCTAAAAGTAACATTTCATGTCTTCTTCTACTCTTCATGTCCCCATCCAGCCTTGGCATAACCAGCGTAGAACACTTGGTAGTCTGCATTTTCAGTCGGCCCAGCAAAAGAGTAGACCACATCTACAGTCTGTGGGGACAGGAGAAATATTCTTTAGATCAGGATTTCATGATATTGTCCCTAAAAGCAGCTACAAAAGTTCAAAGCTAATTTACATTGAGATGGACATAGGCCAGCAATTATAAGCATTATCATGTCATGACTCAAATATGGCAATATATCACATCATAATTTTAGACAAGTATTTTCTAGTTTACAAGCATGGGGCAATGACAACTTCAACTAAAAGGAGTCAAAAACAAGGACTGTCTTACAGAATTGACATGTTTGATAAAGGAGTGACATTAGAGAAAACAGCAGGACATTGCAGATGACCACAGAATTACAAGAGAAAGAAGTGTAAAGTTTAACCTTCTCAATGTTGAGGTAGCCTTTTCGCACTAAACATGATTTGGCCTCATAGTTATGCAACAGGTTGAAGGTACAGGTAATTTACGTATTTCCATAAGGACTACAAAAAGCCGTATCATCCTACCTGATCATACTCTGAATCAGACCCCTCCAGACTCTCACGTACGCTGTGGAGTGCTCCGTCAATGGCGTCCTGGGTCCTGTATCCAGTCCTCTTCACCACGTATGTCTGCAGGCTCACACCCTTCCTCAGGACAACCTGGCCATGGGAACAAGGACACAGACATCTTGACATCTTGGACTTTTTGTCTATACAGACATTGGCAATGTTATTGTCAAAATCATGACGTCCCCAAACTTTGTGCACATTATGAATTGTTACAGTATATATTTAGATGTCAGCATGAAAACATATCTGTGTTCAACTTATTTCAAACTTAAACCTCAGATGCAACACAAGGGAGATGAAATCAGACAGACTGGGTACCATCTAACCACCAATCCCAGGATAGCAATCTGAGGCATCTTATAACACCACCGATTTACTGAATGCTAAAACAGAAATGGGAGCAAAAAGCAAGACCCACCCCCTTCACTGTGGGTGTAGGTGGGTCTCCTTCCTGGAACTCCTTCGGCAGAGGCACACAGAACTCAAACACATCCTTGCAGGAACCAGTAGTCCTGTCAGATGCCCCGGTCTTCGACATCAACTGTGACAGGAAGATCAAGATGTCATTCAAGAAATGAATGCATTATGCTAGATTAAGTTCAATTCCAGCTCTAATTCACATACACCTGGCATCTTTTACCATGTGTGTTTTAGATGACGTATTATTATTAGTAGTACACATAAAAATTTTGTGTTTAGATTCTGAAGCAGTCATTTCAAAATAAATCCATTGTTACAAAACCAGTTAAAGTTTATTGAAGATGTGTTCCTATTGGCCAGGGAGATAAAATATAGAACAATAGATTTATCACTCTGTTATAAAAATAAAGTTTAGCATAGAAAATTATTGTGACACAAAAAAAGTTTGGAAATGTGTGATGATACTAACAGCAGTGAGACCAGGTTGAAGTATGACATCCTTCATTCCTGCCTCCATCCTGTAGCGCATGAGGCTGTGGAACATCGACGCAGAAAGTTCCGGTTTGCCACACTCAATCACATTCCTCTCCACGCAAACCCAGTTTTCTGATAAGTGAAAGACAAAAAAAAAGAAAAAGAATTAGAAGTCAGGAGGCTCTTGCAGTGCACTACTTTCAACAGTTTCATCAGCACCAATGAATTAAATAAGCATGAAATAATATAGCATCAACACTCCTTTTCGGTAAGGTGGTCAGATTTCTGGTAAGGTGGTATCTCATTACATGCACAACATGTTAAAAGTATCATTTCAAAAATATTATATTTTATTTATTTATTTATTCATTCATTGAGATATACCACAATTGTGGAAAGATTGACATAATAGGTGACTGGCACCTTTTTATGATGTGAACCCGGATACAAGCCTGTAAGGTTTGAACCATTCACACCGGGAAGGACCCCTATTTTTTTCGATTTTATCGTAATAGCGCTTGGAGTGACAGAATAATATTCAAATATAAATTCAAGAATTGAAGAACACAACAACACAAAGTAGTACACGACCTGCAGTGAACTTGTGCTCGATAAAACCATCCTTTTCCCCAACGGTTTCTGGAAGGAAGCAGCTGTCACTGGGACAGTCTTCAGGGAAGTCCTTCACTTCGTTCCTCAGCCCGTTTCCCCACGGAGCCTTGGCATACCCGATGAATAGGACTTGGTAGTTATGGACTTCACTTGCCCCGTAGAAGTTGTAAAGTACATCGACAGTCTACGTGGCATTAAGAGAAAAAAATTCTAATTTGTTATCCTTTCAATCATTCTGCAGTTACATTCTTTGGACAATGTACAATGTATAATGATATCATATATTTTGCTAACTGTCTTATAATATGTGGTAAAACAAGACCAGCCTTGTGTGCTTTACTATTTAGCATCCCAAGGTAGCCATTTGGCTCCAAATGAGGTTAGGCAGCAGGGGAAGAGTTTTTAGTACTGCTCAACATTTACAGCACACTGTCCTTTTCATAAAAATCTTTGAATGCCTATTCTTTGGATAAGCTCTGAATCAACATATTCTATTGAGTATTATAAAAACACTGAACAGACTGAGTCCTGAGTACTACGTTTCCTTACATGATCAATGTCAAGTCCTCGCATGGCCATGTTCTTCTTCACACTAGTCTGGGCTTCAGCAATCATTTTGCGAGTCATGTACCCAGTCCTCCTGGCCACGTAGGTGTGTAGAGTGGCTCCCTTCTTCAACACAACCTGCCAGGATGACAATGGTGGTAACATTTTAAATTAAACATTTATTAAGTAGATTTATTAAGTAATGAAATAGTCTTCCGCAAATATTGGGTTATCTAGACATCAATAATTACAAAGTGCTGCAAAAAACCTCCAACCTACCCCTTCTTCAGTAGGTGCAGGTGGTTCTCCATCGTTCATACTGCCAGGGACTGGTACACAGAACTCAAACACATCATTGCAGATACCAATGTCTGCTTCATAAGTGCTTGTCTTTGATATGTACTGAAACAAAAAGAACATTGAACAACTAAAAAAACATGATGGTACAAACTACTATAGGTAGTACATTGTGGAAGGCAATGATAAGTAACCCTACTTAATATTCTCCAACTCAACATGTATGATAAACATGATGTCACTTCTTTGTTGGAGACTCTGGGCCATATTTTGATCAAGTAATTGTAGAAGATCAATTTGCTCTGCATGCAATGGCTTTGCACTTTGATTTTATTTTTTGATTGATATTAAATATTTCAGAGCAATCAATCCTCTTATTTATATATTCCTATACTCAAGCATATTCAGAATATCCAACAAAATAAAATGTGAAAATTGATTGTGCAGTGTCCACAGTCAGTAAATCTTACAATTGCTACAGTAATACTTACACTGGTGGGACCAGGGACTATTGTCTCATCTGATGTTGCTGTTGCTTTTGCCTCGTTGCTGCCACTGAAGTACCTCCTGATAGCTCGGTGCATGGATGGGGTGATATCAGGCTTACCGCACTCAATCATGTGTCTTTCCACACAAACCCAGTTTTCTGGAAGAAAGACATTTACAATTTTCAAAATGGTCCTGGGATTTCAAACTGTCTTTGCTTACAGGAGCAATGTACATGGAATTCTTGATGTACATGAGTGGATCAAACATGATTGTACAAACAGGAAGAGGCCTGTCAGTCAGCTGTTTTAAACATGCAGGGTCCAGTGTTTGACAAATCTTACTGTATGATATAACTAGTCACTGATAGGTGTGTGTTGTGTTGGTTGACCCTTATACAATATACATATCTGTATCTGTATTGGTATAGCCGGTATAACCACCCTTCGGCCAGACACACCAGCTTGAACATATATATACACAATAAAGAATTACGCATTGACCTACCAACAGCAAACTTGTGCTCGATGATTCCTTCGTTTTCGCTGACAACCTCTGGCAGGAAGCAGGTGTCACTGGGACAGGTAGGCAGGTAATCGGCCACTCCCTCCCCAAAGCCGTTGCCCCACGGAGCCTTGGCATATCCGACAAAGAAGACCCCATAGCCCTGGTTTTCAGTTGGCCCATTGTAATCGTAGACCACGTCAACACTCTGAAAAAGCAAGCATTCTGAAATGACTCAAAAAGGATTGAAGAAGACATAGTGACAGGGCTGTCCTTGGTGCTGAACGAACCATCATGTAAATGTCTGACATAATGTGTATCTAAATGATTGTTTTGTTCCTTTAACCATTAGTAAAGATGGTTCCTGACTCAAACAATTTAACAACATGACAACAGTGCTGTCCTTGGTGCTGAACTAACCAACATGTCAATGTGCTTGCAAATGAATATTTCTTGCATATTTCTTCTTTTAATCATTGTACTCCAATCAAATCTGTATTTAATTGAATGAGATACTGCTTCTGTAAGTCCCTGCTTGGGTAAAGATAAATACAAGCAAACGATATGAATATATTAAATTTGTAGGTTTTTTCTATCATTGTGGTTTGCACTCAAACATTCCTTCATAATTTTGTTCATTTAACGTTACCACTTTGGAATGCAACCAAAAATGCTTATGGTAGGTTTCAGATTACATATTTTCTAAAATCTGTTGAAAATCTTGAGGAAGTACAGCAGTACCTGGTCATACTCCAGCCCATGCTTATCCAAGCTGTGCCGGACACTCTCCAGAGCTTCATTGATGGCTGTCTGCGTCTTGAAGCCAACCCTCCTGGTCACATACGCCTGCATAGATGCTCCCTTCTTTACAATCACCTGCTCACAAAAAAAATGATGTATCACTAAAACAGCTTTTAAGTGTCAACCATTTTGTTTAAAGGCAAAACTGACATTGCTTGGAAGAACTTTTATTGATAAATATTCATGAAAGAATGACACTAATGCACACCAACGTTTCTCAAATACAAGCTGTTGGGAAGGACTAGTTGTTGAAAATGTGGCAGAAGGAAGAATGACCTTGTTGTCAGTGGGAACAGGTGGCTCGTCCTGGGGCCAGTCTTTGGGCAGAGGGACACAGAACTCAAATTCATCGTTGCAGATTCCAATGGCTCGGTCACGCAACACGGTCGGTGACAATGTGACCTGCAGATATGATGAAGGGAAGTGAAGAACATATCTTAGATTACATATATTATAGAGTAAGATATACATGTAGAGTGAAAAAAACACTCTTAAGAATTAACCTTCTTCTTGCTGCCTTACCCATTATTGGTAGCCAAATGGCTACATTAGTGTGCTGAAGGTTAAAAACTAAGAATTAATCGGTAATTTTGACTGAGCATTTTTATTGTGGTTTAAAGCTTACAATTTTACTGTGGTTTAACCCTATTAATGTCATTGAAAATAGCCATTAACCCTCCCAGTGTCATGGGCCAGTTTTAAAGCCTAGTTGTAATATTCCCTGACACTTAGAGGGTTAAAGTTTGCAAAGCATGTTCTGTTTTTCATTGTGTTACACCACTGTCTCAACTGTGACCTTAAAGACACCGCAAACTTTCACCATACCCAAAAATTTAAGTTACAACAGGGCTGTCCTTGGTGCTGAACTATCATGTAAATGTTGTTGGTGATGATGAGATACTGTAATCAAATCTGCATTTAACTAAGATGCTACTTCTGTACGTCACTAGTTGGACAAAGGTGAAAATAGATTTACAGTAGAACTTACTGAAGTAAGACCAGGGAAGACATAGGTGGCCTTCTTTCCTGCACTGTTATTGCCACTGAAGTATTCCCTGACAGCTTGGAAGGTTGTCATGGACGGCTGAGGATGTCCACACCTTCTCACATTCTCCTTCACACAAACCCAGTTTTCTGAAATACAATTGCACTTACTAATAGCCTATTTAATACAAAACTATCCAAGGTCAGTACAGAGTATTCCAGGACAGAGATTACAATGTTAAGTGTGAACGAAAAAAAAACAATATCATGATACCTGTAAAAGTGGCAGAGCCCCTGACTACCATGAAATAACATGTATGTACCAGTCAGACCTGTCAGACCAAGGAAATGACAAAGAATTAGACTAACCAGCTTCAAACTTGTGCTCCACGAAGCCTTCCTTCTCCCCCACAGTTTCTGGGAGGTAGCACGTGTCACTAGGACAGGTGGATGGGTAGTCGACCACTCCCTTTCCTAGACCATCTCCCCAAGGAGCCTTGGCATACCCAGCAAAGAACACCTGGTGCTCCTGGTACTCAGTTGGTCCAGCGTAGGTGTAGACAACATCAACTGTCTGCAAGGATTGACAAAAGGACTTGTCAATCACACAACTGGTCATTTTTTTTCATCAAGTACAAGCCACAAAGACCAACTAGGATATCACCCTACATGCATTTATCAATAACTTCCATACTCATGTAGCTCTTTGAGCATGATCAAGGTCTGGTGGCTCTTCTCAAATATGGAACCTTTGGCTTAACATCCCCTACAAAGAACTTTTACTCTTTCCAGTAGCCTGAAAGGCAGGTAAGCAACAACGGCCGGGATTCGAGCTCTCGACCTCCAGCATCAACTTGAAGACCAAGCACTCTATCTTGGCCATTACAAATCTTCTTTGGTGAAGTCCACATATTTTAGAATGTTGAGATAATTACATTACACATATTTTTCCCTACCTGATCGTACTCGAGACCATTTTCGTCCAGCCTTGTCCTGACAGAGTGCAGGGCTTCACTGATTGAGTCCTGGTCCCTAAATCCTGTCCTTCTTGTCACGTATGCCTGGAGACTGGCACCCTTCTTGACAACAACCTGTACAGAACAATATGAGGATACTGTCAATTTGGGTCATCATTGTGAAACCGTAGCCTGATTTTAGTACACTTGTCTGAGACTTTGTGGTGGTGTCACATCTTTATGAAGCACAAGACATTATGGATTGCATGCAGACAACATAAATGTACTTGTAGATGCTGTACAAGTGCTGTACAGTGGTCTTCTCTGAGTTAGAAATGTGTCTTACTCACATCCTACAAAAGTATTGCACACTCTAAACTTGAGCCCTAGCCCCCCCCCCCCTCTCCTCCATATCTTACTCCGGTATAATACAATCATTTACCATCTGCAGGGTTATAAGTAATTTTCAGAGAATGGAAATGGTACCAAAGTCATTACAGTGTACAGGAATAACCTACATTTAGAAAAGACATGTATTAGAAAATGTATCAAATGTTGTGAGTATAATTCAATATGAACATGTTGGGCACATGCACAGAAAATGACATACCCCCTCCTCAGTTGGGGCAGGAGGTTCTCCTTCTTGCTTGTCCTTTGGCAGTGGAACACAGAACTCAAAGCGGATGGGGCAGGAGCCATTGTATACCAACTGAAATATAGTAGAATGCAAGCAAACAATGTAAAACTTATTGATTTCAAGCAACTTTACACCCATGCCATTATGGTAGAACTTGCTGTGTACATAACACATTCATTGTAGAAACCAACAAATATATGATACAAGCTTGTCTAATGCTAGTAATAGTTTTTTTAAAGATATAATGCATGTTTCCATTTTGTACATGACTACCTACTGACGTTTATTATAGGACTATGTAAACTATTTGTGATTATGCTATTGAATTCTACTGCTGGTACTTACTACTGTTCCTTAGTAATTTACAGGTACAGACAATTCAGAATTTTTGCAAAATTCTACCACTTTTGTAAAATACTTGATTAACAATACTCATTATGCCTAATAACTTGATAATACTCACTGTAGTGACTCCAGGGAGAATGATCTCCGCCTTAATTCCTGCCTCATTTTCGCCCTTGAAGTAATTCCTGATGGAAGAGAAGAGAGAGGGGTCGAGATGGGGGTGTCTACAGTCAGTCAGGTCCTTGTGCTCACAAACCCAGTTTTCTGAAATATAAAAACAGGCACATGAAAGACAACAACTAAATATTCATATGTACATGTAGCATTGAAATTGTGTTTGAGAAGCATGTGACTTGTTTAAAATCATTATAATAGTTGCAATTATCAATTTGAAAAGCTGCAAGGATCAACTTTCTAGCCTGGGTACCATCCTCCATGGTTACAACTGGCTCTCCCATTTCGTTTGCTGCCATTTGTTAGCATTAGTGAAAAGGGATATCCAGCGGTAACTACAGACGATGGTTTCAGTAACACCAAGCATTTTTTAGTCCCAACGTAATGAAAGGCAGCTGGCATCATACTTTAGGCAGTGTAGCAAAAAAGAAAACCTAGAAACATTGGAGCTACTCAGTGAGACAATAAGAGATTTCAACCTAACATTGAGTAACAAGCTTAAATTTTGCTTCCACTGCAGGTGATAAAATATAGCAAGAATTTAAGGTGTTTAACTTGACTGACCTGCATCAAACTTGTGCTCAATGAAGCCATCCTCTTCACTAAGTGTTTCTGGCAGGAAGCAGTTATTGTTTGGGCAGTCGTCAGGGAAGGCCACAACTTCCTTTCCCAGTCCGTTACCCCACGGTGCCTTAGCATAGCCGGCAAAGAAAACTTGGTAGTCGTGGTCCTCACTCGGTCCGTGGTAGGAGTACACCACATCTACAGACTGCATTGGTTTTGGAGAAAGGAGGTGGCAAGAAGAAAAACTTTAGATTAGCTAACCAGTATATAACATTCGCATGTAAAAGTACATTTTACAATGTATCTATAGATCTTTCGATTGTTTAGTAAGCTGTTCAATTTGTATTCATACAACAACCAGGAATAACCTATGTTCTGTACCATCCTTCAGAGACGGACAACTGAAGAATACTCTAATTATGTCAAAGAATATGACAATGTCATTCTGATATGTAATAATAGTCTATGACATACAATGTATATTTTTTGGTCAACAGACCACTAAAATGCATGACAAGTGCACAAAGTCTTCTTGCAAGTTTTCTTACCTGATCATATTCCAGTCCATATGTGTTCAGATCCTTCCGTACTGTGCTGAGAGCACTGTTGATCGCAACCTGGGTTCTCCTGTCCTGTGTCTTGGTGACATATGTCTGCAGAGTGGCTCCCTTCTTTATGTAAACCTAAATGTAAAATTGCAAACTGAATGTGATCAAATGTCACAGAGTTAAGATAAACCTGGTAATGGTTTGTGGGACTTGACAGCAACTTACATACAGTTGTTTCAGATATGACTGTCTTTCTATAATTAAAATCATCATGGCAAAAAATGTAGATTTCAGAGAAGTGACAACAACAAAATTGCATATGGATCTAATAAAAATAATCCCCTTCTGCAGACTTAAATCAATTTACAGTATACACTATACAGTGTAATATATAAACGATTCTGAAATGAAAGAGTGTCTGTCAGCTGGTGTGTTGCGCGAAAGGCAGTTATACCAGCTATACAATCATGTACATGTACTGATACAGATACATATCTACTACACTATAGATGCAACAGCAATTCAGAGGAAAGATTGCCTACCTCGTCATCTGTAGGAGCTGGAGGCTCTCCCTTCATGTCTCTTGGCACAGGCACACAGAACTCATACACATCCTTACAGATACCAGCAGCAATGTCAGACTGTGTGGTTTTCCTGACGTACTGTGAAATCCACAAAAGAAACAAAAAAATCACTATCAAATATCAAAATACAGCATTAACCTACAAGAATGGTTTTTAATAATATTTGTCACATATTTCAACTACCAAACAACAATAACATGGGACTGGGATGAAGAATGTACCACAGTGAAAAGTGACATAAATTGAGTGATTTTTTTTTGACAACTTACAGTAGTGACTCCAGGAAGAATGATAAGCTCAATCTTCAGTCCTGCGGCGTTGTTGCCACTGAAGTACTTCCTGATGTACTTGAAGTTTGAGGTAGAGAAGTCCGGCTTACTGCAGTCAGTCATGACCCTCTTCACACAAACCCAGTTTTCTGAGAAACAAAATGAAATGTTCAAAAATTACTGAGTCTCATTATCTAAGTAATGTTTTGATCTATTCTAGCCATAACATCATTTATTACAGTCATACATATATCATTGACCATATCATTGAGCAAGAATTTGCAAGAAAGATACAGTACAGTGAATGTTATCGTTACACAATTGAATGTCATCTTAATTTTTTTGTCCAGTAATGCACTCAGTTTACAGGGAACAAACTTTAAGATAATGATATTATAGCGCTCCTATTTTGTTTATTTTTACAATTACAAAAACAATACATTAACCATGCAAAAAAATAAAAACACTAACCCATGGCAAACTTGTGCTCAAAGATGTTATTGTGTTCTGCCATGATTTCTGGGAGGAAGCATGTATCGCTTGGGCAGTCAGTTGGTGTGGCCAGGACTCCGTTTCCGAGTCCCTCCCCCCACGGTGCCTTGGCATACCCGACATAGAACACTTTGTAGTCGTGGGCTTCAGTCGGGCCAGCAAAGGAGTAGACAACATCAACAGTCTGCACAAAGAAGATAAAACATATATGGTATTTTACATCCTAAATAGTCAGCTACGCCATCGATACATGCATAATACTATGGAATGGTACATGTATATGTTTTGCCTCATTTCGGACTTTACCTTAAAGTTTGTTTTGATGTTTGCTTTACCTATGATAATTGAAAATGCAGAATAAGTACTGTATAACAGTGTTGCTCCTGACAGTGTTCTGTAAAAGAGAGCTCAACATTGTCAGAAATCATAAAATGTAAAATAGCTCGCAACCTAGACTACCTCATCAAAGTCACCAGCATGTCTGTGGAGACAGTCCTGAACGTGGTGCAGAGCTGAGTCTATCGCTGCCTGGGATTCGAAACCAGTCCTCTTTGTCACATAGGTATGTAGTTTTGCTCCTGTCTTCAGATAAACCTGCTCACAAGAGAAAGAAAGGGAGCATTGTAAATGGAACATGCCAAATTTCTGAATTCTTTAAAAAATGACAATAAAATTATTGTTAAGAGCACAATCAAGAGACTACAATGTACATGTATGTGATATGTTATATACCATAATTTTCATATTTTTACATTGTAAAAATGTCTTACAGGAACAGTACAATTATTCTGTACTGCCATACACGTAATTTCTCTCATTTAAACAGTTACAAATCTGAACAGTTTGTATTAGTAAGAGAAGATAACAAAGTGTCATACCCCTCCCACAGTGGGAGCAGGCAGGTCGTTGAACTCTTCAGGCAGAGGTACACAGAACTCAAAGGTATCGTGGCACTCAAAACCGGCGGCTGCTTTGCTGCCTGTCTTGGCTGTTTTCTGTAAAATTAAAGATATACATGTAACAATGATTGAATGAAAGTTACATTAACTCTGGATATTCATATCAAACATTCTGTTGATAATTTTTCTCATCTTTTTTTTTACATTACTCTTAGATATAGAGTTAGGAGAAATACATAAGGAACAATGACTGTGTCCCCATTACAATCTATAAGTATAACTAGCAAACAGAATGATTTACTCCCAAAACATGGAGGCAACTAGGAATGGGTAATGGTTGAACAATATATTTAATCGATGGTCTTAAAACTAGTTTGCCCTATCAAATGATTGTGACGTTCAACATATTCTCATTTACAACTTTTAATTTGCACTTACAGTTTTGACACCAGGCTGCATGTATGCATCTGTTTTTTTCCCTGCCTCGTTGCCACCATTGAAGTACTCTCTGATACTCTCAAAGATAGATGGGGAAAGTTCTGGTGGACCACAGTGAATTACATTCCTCTTCACACATGCCCAGTTTTCTGAAACACAAAAAATGTGTAACGATCTACAACCTCTGTCTTCTCTTTGAAACATGTTTTCACAATGGTTGTACCTGATCTGAAGGTAAACAATTTGATTTGCAAATAGACTACCATCTCAAGGAGCCATTCTTAGTATGTCAGAGTATATATTTTTTAATGTATTTTCACATGAAAAGTGTAGAAAGCATCTTTAATTTGTGACTAACCGACATCAAACTTGTGTTCCAACATGCTGTGGGCTTCCTTGGTTTCTGGGACGAAGCAGGTGTCGCTTGGACAGGTAGAGGGGATATCCACAACTGTCTGTCTCTGTCCAGTTCCCCAAGGCGCCTTGGCATACCCAGCGTAGAATACTTCATATCTCTTATCTTCATTTGGTCCGCCATAGGTGTACACCACGTCAACAGTCTGTAAATATAGACTTCCAGCTATAATTTGTGCGTGTATTTGTAATATCAATGCAAAATGTGATGCATCAAAACAATGTAAATGACTGTCATGTTCTTATATGGACCAACAATATATATCTTACATGTTTATAAAGTCTCCTATACCTGATCATAGTCCAGGTTGTATTTGTCCAGGCTCTTGCGTACTTTCTTCAGAGCTTTTTCGATGGCCTTCTGGGTTCTGTACCCCGTGATCCTCTTCACATAGGCCTGTAGAGTGGCACCCTTCTTGATGTAAACCTGGCCAAAATAAAGCAGGGTTAGGATGGTCAATAGGCAGGCTGTGTATTTAGCATTGGAAGTTGTCATTGAATGTATCATATAAATATAGTCATTCAGCACCAGGGACAGGGATGGCAGTGTCAGGGCGAATGTCATTCAGCACCAGGGACAGGGATGGCAGTGTCAGGGTGAATGTCATTCAGCACCAGGGACAGGGATGGCATTTTCAGTGTGAATGTCATTTCGCACCAGGGACAGGGATGGCAGTTGCAGTGTGAATATCATTCAGCACCAGGGACAGGGATGGCAGTATCAGTATGGTGGTTATACAATATACCTTGGATGCATGGCTGTTGCATCTCAAAGTGCTGATAAAAACAAAGTACCCCCCCCCAGAATTGCACTGTGAAAATGACAAAAATTCTGATCTACAAATGTCACTTAAAGAAAAGACAGCAGTCCCGAAACCCACCTTTTCTCCAGTAGGAGCTGGAGGAGCATCTCCTTCCAAGAATGACTTTGGCAGAGGCACGCAGAACTCGAAGACATCTCTGCAGATACCAGCGGCTCTATCGGCTTCCCCTGTCAGAGATGTGAGCTGTACGGGAAAAGGCAGAAAAGAAATGTAGGTGGCTCAAGGCGTTTTGTGTTTGCTTGATTTCCTGATGTTGTTAGACAAATATGCTGAAAAGATCATAATAGCTACATGTATGGTTTACTTATTTATCATAAAAAATATAATTACAGTATTTGGCATTGCAGAGATGTTATAGATAAGAATTGAATAGGCCAATATGATATCAGACATAAATTTATGAAAATAAAGCAGATTTGGCCAATGTGATATCAGACATTAATTTATGAAAATAAAGTAAATCATTTGGAATTGTGAAAATGTTATAGATAAGAATTGAATACGCCAAGGATATAATATCATATATGAATTCATGAAAAATATGTCAACATAAATTCTTCGAACAGTATCTGTAATTTTGAAAGGTAAATTGCTTACCTCCAAATTTACCTTTCAAAATTACAGTCACTGTTCGAAGAATTTATGTTGACTTAAAAGTACGTGACTGATGAATCTCTTCAACGATGAAAAATATGACAATTACAATATACTTTACAACAACATTAAACTATATTTTTGCTTCCAACTGTCTTTCCTGTACTCACAGAACTGGCACCAGGGTAGATCACATCTGCCGATAGGTCAGCATCATTTTCCCCACTAAAGTAACCCCTAATGGCCTTGCCCATAGATGCAGTGAGCTGAGGATGTCCACAGTCTGTCACATTTGTGTGCACACAAGCCCAGTGTTCTGAAATCATTTCAGACAGTCATTGATTTGACAAATAAGTACACCAGTATGGAAACAGTTTAGAAGACATATTCCACTAGCACAATATCACTATCACTGCAGTCAAACCTCATATCAAAATGCATATGACATTGATTTCAAATGAAAAAAATTAACAACCATCTTTGTTCAAACTAGACTAAGTAACTAACCAGCGGTAAACTTGTGTTCAGCGAATCCGTTATTTTCTGCAAGAATCTCTGGAAGGAAACAGGTATCACTGGGACAGCTGTCTGGGAAGGTTGTTGGTGTATCTCCGTGTCCATTTCCCCAAGGAGCCTTGGCATACCCAACAAAGAAGATCTGATAGTCGTGGGATTCAGTTGGGCCAGCGTAGGTGTAAACCACATCAACGGTCTGGGTGGTGTCATAAAAGAGGTGTTATTGTAACAGTGACATTTAAGAAAAACAGTTTTTAAATTTCATACTAAAAGTTATACATGTATGTAGATTGCAAACTTATACGATTACATCATCACACAATTGTTGAGATTACAGAATTGAATACTGAATGCATACTGAATGCAGTGAATTGATTCAAATATATATATATAGAAAACAAGCAACATTCCAACAATATCATTTTTTTGTAACAAAACAGCAATAAATGAATGAATGGTGATGCATTTTTAGTGATATAAGTTAGCCCAACACTTTACAGATACACAAAATGATAGAAAACAATACACAAGATGCAACAAATACTCTAACTTAAGACTCTTTGACTACTGTGTTCCTTACCTGATCATACCCAAGCGCCTCCTTATCCAGCCTTTTGCGTACATCCTTCAGGCCTTCTTTGATTGCTGCCTGGGTCCTAAATCCTATCCGTGATGTCACAAAAGTCTGTAGGCTTGCTCCCTCCTTTATATAAACCTGATGATACCAAGATTTGGAATGGTTATCATGTGTTGAATAACCATTGTCAGAGATTTGGTTCTATAATTACAAGATTTGAAAATCTTCATAAGACACTGGTCACTTTGAATGCAACAAGACCTACACACATACCAAGCATCATCACAATCCAGCCATGGCTTCTTGAGTTAGCCTAGCCAAAGTATGTGGAAACACAGCCAAAAAATACCTTTGCTCACGAAGGTAAAAATGATATGTAGTAACAATCAACATTGAATTCAAATATTCCTAAACTTAAAGCATAATAGTTATGTCAGAAATACATGTATGTGAAAAATATAGTTGTTATACATATAGTTGACTGACTTCAAGGTGAACTAGTGCCTTCCAAGTTTAAATTGATCCATAAAATAAGAATTCTTGTGGAATAAAAGCAAAAGTTCTATAGGTACCCCTTGCTCAGTTGGAGAAGGAATTGTCTCTTCTGTGAAGTCCTCTGGCAGAGGTACACAGAACTCGTAGACATCTCTGCAGAGCTGTGCAGCTTTCTCAAGCTCGGTGGTGTTAGCGATGTACTGATTAGTTAGACAAAAAGAAGACAAACACCCAATAACATATATATATTACACCAAAGCATGATTTAGAAAAAAGGGTTACAAGATGTACAATATATTGTATACGATGCAAAATTGATACAATATTACCTGCATATGTCTATAAGATAGTTTGCTTATTTTAAAATTTGCATCTGATGCCATTTCCACAACAATAGCAAAACTATGATCATTCTTCCACACATTTCTTAAAAAGTGCCATGGTTAAAAATAAATATCATCAAAAACAAATCGAGTGATTCTGTGATATTTTTAGCATGAGCATCACTTACAGTAGTGATTCCGGGAAGGATGACGTCTGCCTTCTTGCCTGCGTCATTACTCCCATGGAAGTACCTCCTGATGGACTTGTACATGGATGGGTTGAGCTCAGGCTGTCCGCAGTGGATCACATGCCTCTTCACACAAACCCAGTTCTCTAAAAAAAAATTAGCCCAGAACACAAATCAAAATGATTTTTAGAGGATAGAATCTTTTTAACAGAACCATTTATGGCTGCTTCAGAAGCTTATGGTTAGAAAATTGTGATATGGGAAAGAGGTGTTTAACATTAAACCAGCTGTTTTGACTTGGGTTAGAAAATAAGACACTTTCTGACAGAAGTAGCTTGCAAATTCTTGATTTAATAAAAAAAGTTGAAAGTTATAAGTTGTAAGAAAACATTTCCATTCTATTATCTACGAGATTCTTTGACTTTCCGTTTGAATATTTCAAACTGTTCAAATGTTATGTCTTCATTGCACACAAATATAACCATTCACTGACCAGCATCAAACTTGTGCTCCAAGAACGGTCCATGTGTGCTAACTATTTCTGGAACGAAGCATGTCTTGCTTGGGCAGCTGGGAGGGAATTCCTCCACTACAGTTGCCAGTCCATCTCCCCAAGGAGCCTTGGGGTACCCAGCAAAGAAGATTTGGTGACTTCTGTCTTCCGTTGCCCCAGCAAAGCTGTAGAACACATTGGCTGTCTGCATTGTGTGAGGGAGGGCAGCTAGGGTTAGTAAAAAATAAATAAAAATCACAGGGAGTTATTCCATCTAGAATTACAGCAAGATGTTCTAAAGAACAAACTTTAAGATGATGTTTGAATTGAGTAAAATCAATTATGGGAATTAGGCCTTCTTCATGTTTCAACATGTAGTTGATAATCTACATGTATGTCAGTTGCAATGATGAATTTTCAAAATGTTTACAGTCACTGTGGTATCTGTACAACAATCTTCTAGATGTTAGTAATGGTAACATAAACATATTGGCATAATACACTAGTTACATTCTGTATGTTATTTTATGCACAGTTACTTTACCATAAGTTAAACTTAAAATGCTTATTACATAATTAATTCCTGTATCAGCTTTCCAATTGAAGTTTCCTTTGACTAAGATTAATCAAGTTGTTTGATGTTCCCAAGACAATGATCCTAAGAACAAGCAGTTTGTAATTGTTGCCTTGCAAAGAGTGCTAAATTGATAACATCTGATATGTACATTGTACATGTACAAGCCAAAATATTGTTTTCTTACCTGGTCATGTGGAAGACCTTTTTTGTCCAAGCTGTCACGAGCTTCTGCTAGAGCACCATTAATTCTATCTTGGGTTGGTAATGTTGAACTTCTGGTGACATAGGCATGGAGGCTTTCTCCACTCTTTATGTAAACCTACACAGAAAACAAACAAAAAACAGTTTTGTCATAATCCTTACTTAGCACATTTCATACATGTGCAGCACACATTGGTCTGACTTATCTATGAATAATTATATCTGTAAATATACGTATCTATTAATTCATTAACTATTTCATATACGATACAAAGGAGATTCACAACATATTATCTTGAATTCATAATCTTAAGGAAGACAAATGATACATTTGTCGGTAAAATATTTTTTATACAGTCTGATTATATATCAAGTACATAATACTGTCATGTACTTTGCATCCCTGAAATGTCTGAACTTCAGAATCTATTCCCTAACATTAACTTTTTTGTGTTTAGTGTAGGTGCTTTTTAACAATAGAAATAAAATACAAGACATAAAACTCTTCTATCATGTTCAGTCTTGATCATGAGAGTGGCAATATTGGCAATGACAACGGCGACATCAATGACAACACTCAAACCCCACCTTTCTACTGTTGGGTGCAGGAGGCACTCCATTCTGTAGTTTCCTCGGAAAGGGGACACAGAATTCGAATACATCATGGCATACACCAGCAGCCCTGTCAGCTTGTGATGTTCTTGCTATGTACTGAAAATTGACAATAGGCACAGAGAATACTTCAGAGAAATTGCTCCCCAAAAATTATGCTGCCAGTAATGAATACACAATTTGAAAGTACACTTTTCTATGACATATATTTGGTATTTGGTACGTAGAATTATAAGTACAGTACACACTAACAAAATAGAAAGTAGATCATTTCAACAGTGTCTGCTGAATTTGCTATGTCTCATTACTTTCATTCCTGAGATGTTCATCAAATCTGCATTGGGAGAGTGTGCACGGTGCATCTTTTCATGGGTCTACACGTACTACACACCTTGTATATTTGTTTTAAAACATGGTCAGTTGTAAAAATTGAATGGATTCCTTCGACTATTGTAAATAAATATTGGTAATGCTTGGTGTGATATTCACAGTCAAAGTTGTGTCCAAATGATAGTAAAAGGTTCAGCCATACTTAGCAATGAAGTCAAAATGATTTATTTACATGATATTGTATACATTGTATTTGACCATCCAGTGAACTTTGGTTTGGAGGGCTCTCCAGAAAGAGTGTATGTTTGTCGTTAAGTAATGGATATTCCTACTAAACAAATACTAATAAATTTGTTATTGGTGGGCCGGCTTACTCTCTCCTTGCAGCCAAGGGCTGAATTGTGAGGAGCTTACAATGGTGTTAGGGCTTAATCGCAAGGGTCTGGAGCGGCTGCCATTCGGCGCTAACTCAGGTGACCTCAATACGACCCCAGGTGCGGCCATAAGACTGTAAGGTTTGAACCACTCACACCGGGAAGGACCCCTACTCTTTTCGATAAGTATGGTGGGTTCTTTAACGTGCGTGGGGTGTGGCTCTCCCCAAACACGGGACCTCCATTTAACGTCCTATCCGAGGGACGTCCCTAACCGAAGCTAGGTACTCATTTACACCTGAGTGAAGTGAGGAAAGTCGTGTAAAGTGCCTTTCCCAAGGGCACAAGATCGGTGACATGGGTGGGGATCGAACCCTGGACCTCTTGGCCCTGAGCCGAACGCGCTACCGCTGCGCCACGACCCCACGGTTTGTACATGTGAAATAAAATAAATAAATAAACAAATAAACAAATAAATAAACAAACAAAGTTTGGAACATAAACTTACAGTGGTGACCCCAGGCAGGATGATGTCGGCCGTTATTCCTGCTTCATTGTTACCTTCGAAATAACTTCTGACAGCTCGGAAGGTGTACGAATCCAGCTCAGGCTCCCCACAGTTGTACACCTTACTCTGATAACAAACCCAGTTCTCTGAAAATGTAACAAGTAACTGTTTTTAAAAAACAGTGGCGACGATTGGTTGTAATTGTTGTTTTTGTTTGCCCCATTTGTTTACGTTGTAGTGAACATTGAAACGTAACGCGTACGTTTACATGTTGAAATTGTACTGGAACGTTTCTCGATCTTTATGTCGTGTATGTGAGATGTTCACTCCCCGGTGAGTAAGTATGATGAATATTTCAATGAAAATACAGAGTAACAAAAGGACTGCTCTTTTTTATTCTTTAACACTAAAACGCATGGTGTCTCACCCAGGTCATTGACCTCGCCGGCGATTTGATTGACCTCGCCGAAATTCAAGTACATGTACATGTAATGCCACAGCGAGACAAACCTCCCCCGACTCAATTATTTTCTGTGTAAATCATTTAATTTCTTTAAAGGAAATTTCGTGTGGTGGTAGTGAGGGGTATTCATCTATCAGAGCTTACATAATTCGTCCACGAACTTCTTCCACGTGCTATTTATCACAGCCAGGTTGTTTTCAATTTACTTAATTTGGAAGGACATTCAGAGAGGCAAATAAATGTTGAGACAGTCCTTGGTTTATTCAAAATACCTGGTTTAATGCGTCCACATCCACGCCGACAAGTTCGAGCGGGGCGCGGAATCTTTACCCTTGTGCGGCTGGGAAGAGTGCATTTTGCTACGCAAATTAATCAAAAGTTGTCTTCAGAAGAGGTTTGGCTCAATTTTTATCGATATCGTTACGAAGGCCGCTACAAAACGCGATTTTATTTGATTGAATCGTCGAGTTTTGGCTTCCCGACACTCGTCGCAAATGAAAGCTTTTGAATGGGGTTGTGGGAGATTTGGGCGAATCTACTAGAATCACAGGGATGTGTATTGTTGGAACTTAACATTCTTCCGATTTCAATGACCGGCGAATCACTATGATACATGTACGTGTGGGATAGACATATTAAAATCATGTTTGATCAAAGCGTCGGAAACTTTCGTGGATGTTGGAATTTTTCCTTAGACCCTCCTCCCAGATAAAATATTTTTTCCTAACGCGTTTCCTAACCCCCCAGCTCTAGTCTCTACCAGACTAACTACACTGGCTATAATAGGGAGATATTTGCCAGGGGAGTT
This sequence comes from Branchiostoma floridae x Branchiostoma japonicum, assembly GCA_013266295.2. Lineage (NCBI taxonomy): Eukaryota > Metazoa > Chordata > Leptocardii > Amphioxiformes > Branchiostomatidae > Branchiostoma > Branchiostoma floridae x Branchiostoma japonicum. The sequence continues at coordinate 10,445,978 of CM023828.1, forward strand.
TGGCCGCTTTGTGGTTTGACTGGCCGTGCAGTTTATAATAGGAGGGGGAAACTAACCCTCCCGCGGACCGACTCTACTGGCCAGCTATTCCCTTCATTTGCCGAATTCTACGATCCGTACCCCCGTAGGAAGGCCTGGTGGAGGCTACCCCAGCTCAGTTTTTCCCTAGGCCCTCGCCCCTGCCTCCCGACGACCGGCCCTCCCTCCCCGCTATAAACTTGAATGAAAGACCTTTATTGTACATTTTTGCTCATTGCGAACTAAGTACAGGTCATGGTAAGTAGCGATGGTAGACTAAAATATATCTATAGTAAAAACTACATATGTACAGGTTCTGCTTCTTCTCGCTTCTTAAAACAGTTGTAAATGTAAGAACAGATGGAGTTTATAGTATGAGGGTTATCGAGTTTCATGAGGAAAATGAATTTTTCTTTTCTATCTAAATATCTAAAACTAGGGAAATAATCTTGTATACAATTGAAGAGAATCTTTCTCTCATTATTATATAGAGTACAGTCTACAATAAAATGATTCTCGTCTTCAATCTCATTTAGGTTGCAGTAATGACAAATTCTTTGTTGCAGAGGAATGTGGTTGTGTCTACCCTTTTCAACAAAAAGTTTGTGTGAGCTAATCCTAAGTCTTGTAGTGGCTATTTTGTGTCGTATGTTTGTTATCTTTAAATAGTTTTCCTCGTTGTAAGTGGTTTTAAGTAATTTGTATGTTCGTAGTTTGTTGTTGTTACGAATTTCTGCTGTAAAAGTTTGGAGATACATGTCCTTTAAGCGTTGATCAAGGGTTGGAATAATTTGTGAAGGATTTAAGACATACGACATCGGCGAATTCCATACGTAGGCAAAACCACACTCCTCTAGCGTCTTGCGGACTCCCGAGGCCCAGCATTTAGTGCCTGACGCATCGAGTTCAAATTGACATAAAAGAGCGTCTGCTGAGAGACTAACAGTCGGCACGTTCTGGCGTATCCTGATATAGTGTTTAATGCTGTTTAGAGATGCTTCTAATTTGAGAGGATAACGCCCCAATTCCGCCATTACGGCAAGATTGCAAGCAGATCTGGGAACATATAAAGATTGTTTACAGAATTTTAAATGAGCTGCTTCGATAGGTGATGATTTTGGACTTTTGAATGATCCCCAAATTTCGGAGCCATACAACAATATTGGTTTTACACATGTGTCAAAAAGTTTGTTTCTAACAGATATTGTCGCGTTGGCTTTGTTTAGGGATTGATTGACTCCAAACAGTGCTTTCAGACCTTTGTTGTACAAGTGTTTGTTGTTTGCCTTGAACGTGCCGGCTGCATTAATAACAATACCAAGGTAACAATAGTTTGCTACTATTTCTACTACATTGCTGTTGTACAAAAAATTACAGTCTTTTGGCAGACGGCCTCCCTTTGTAAAGACGACTACTTTTGTCTTTTTTAGGTTGACATTCAATTTCCATGTTTTACAATAAGTTTCTAATCTATTTAAAGATGCTTGTAGACCCCGTTGAGATTCAGAGAATATAACTAAATCATCTGCGTACAACAAGCAAGATACTTTCTTATTATGTAATATGGGGGGGTTACAAGAATGATCATTAAACTCATTTGCTAAATCACTAATGTATAAATTAAATAGTGTTGGACTCAGGTTACAGCCTTGTCGAACCCCACAGTTAGTTACGAAAGTTTCGGTAAGACCGCGGCTAGTTTTGATACAATTTGTTGTTTTGGAGTACATATCTTTGATAGTCATTAAAAATTTGCCTCCTATTCCAAGTTCAGTTAATTTTCGTAAAAGTCCTTCTCTCCAAACAGAATCAAACGCTTTACTAAAATCTACAAAACAGGCATATAGTCGTGCATTTTTACTCAGATATTTGCTAACTAAAGTAGACAGTACAAAAAGATTATCAGTTGTTCTAAAGTTTTTCCTGAAACCGGCCTGTTGGGGTTTGAAAAGGCTGCAATGTTCAGCATAGTTAACTAGTCGAGTATTTAAAATGGAGCAGAAAAGTTTACCAAGACAACTGATTATGGAGATGCCTCGGTAATTGTCGGGAAGTGAAGTGTCCCCGGATTTATGTATAGGTACAATATGACTTAGTGACCATTCTTTGGGGTAGTAACCGTTTTTTAGGCATGAGTTGAAAATATGTAGAAGGGGTTTCTTTAGTATGGTCTTTCCGCATTTCAACATTTCATTTAGAACCATATCGTCTCCGCTAGATTTCTTGTTTTTTAGGTTGGAGATTGCTATGTTTAGTTCTTCCTCTGTTATAGGACAATCTAATGTACAATTCTCTGGTGAAGGAGTAATAGATAGGGGGGAGAAGTCTACGTTGTTTGTGGAAGCGCCTATGTTACTATCCCCGATAACATCAGCGTGTTTGTTAAGACCTTTGAAATGTTTTAGCCATGCCAAATCTGATATTTGGTCAGTATCGTTTATTTTTTTAGGCTTTAGCTTATTTATTAGATTCCAGAACGCGGTGGGGTTACTGTCTTTAAGTGATGCTAGTTGATTCATTATTTGTTGGTGAAAGTCTCGCTTTTTCTTTTTAACCAGTTTTCTGTATTCTTTTTTTACTTTAAAGAATCGTCCCCGTATTTCTGGATTTGATGGGTGTCTTTCAAGTAAGGCAGCCAGGTTTTTTATTTCACGCTTCATTTCCGTACAACTTCTATCAAACCACCTTTTGTTTGTTTTTTTCTGTGGGTGTTTTCTTTTTCTTTTCCGACTCAGACAGTTTTGGCCAGCATCTCTTAGAAGGGAACTAAACTCGGAGACAATATTTTCAATTTGGTCTGAATCGGTTGTATCGTGGGAAATGGAGTGTAATCTATGCAGGATGTGGGGTTGGTTTAAAGAATGGAAAAAATTTTGCGCAGATTTATCGTCCCAATTAAATCGTTTAGGCGGTGGTCTGGAGCTTGTATTTCTGTGTTCTTCTTGAACACAATCAGTAGCAGATTCAGAATGGATAAACACTGACAACATGCAGTGGTCTGAGAAGACGGTTAAGGGATTGACACGGAACAGTAAAATGTGCTTCAAAAAGGGTTGGTTAGCAATCATGTAATCTACTGTGCTGCTGCCTCTTGGTTGGAAACATGTAAACTTTCCCTGTAGGTCACCAGCCACCCTGCCATTCAGTATACATAGGTTGGCTTGGATGCACAGATCACACAAAAGTCTACCGAATTTGTTTGGGGGAGCTTTGTCTATGCATTGTCTATCGGAAACAAGATTGGAATTTACAAATTGATTGTCGTCATTTTGAATGTTGCTGTCAACGTAATCTCGTAGATTACCGAAACGGGCGTTAAGATCTCCTCCGAGTAATATAAACCCTTGTGTACTGTAATCAGAGATTTCATTTTCCAGAATCTCTAAAACGTGATTTTCGGAGTTTTTATGCGTAATTGAAGAGCTTGGACTTATGTATGCAGAACAGATGAACAGGTCTTTAGATATACCTAAAAGCTCGCGATCGATTCGCACCCAAAGGGTGTCCGTCGATTTAGACGGAAGTTTCTTTACGTAATTTTTGAATTCGTTTCTGTAGAAAAATAAAATACCCCCCGAGGAGCGTTTGGCTCGTTTGCTCTTTGTTCTGTGTAAGTGAAAATAACTGTAATTTGTTATGTTAATTTTTGTATTTTCAGTAGTCCATGTTTCCTGAAGCGAAAAGAAGTCGAACTTATTAACATGCGCCAAAAAAATCTACGTCTTCTAATTTGGAACCGAGGCCATGGACATTCCAAATGGCGAAACTCTTACTTCCGCCACCTACATCTTCTAATTTAGAGCCTAGGCCATGAACGTTTCGAATGCCGAAACTCTTGCTTCCGCCGCCAGAGAACGTTCTCATCGCAAGTGAGTAGAAAGTAAAACAGTGTCCCTATCCGAGTAATTCAACTACAATATCTAACAAGTTGAATAAAAACAGTGTTTAAACTAAAAATGGGTACAGTACTACTAAATTACTATATAGGTAGATATAGAGTAAAATAAGAATGAACAAGTTTCACAAAATTAGTTTTCACAAAGTAAAAGAAAGCAGAATGCAAGTTACAAAAGTAACTGAATTATTCAGTTAACATCTAACTATCTAATGGTTGTAGAAAGTCTTTTTCGCTTAAGCTTCAGTAAATTCAGTACTGACAAGTGATTACTAGTATCCTACCACACCATGGGCGGCCACATCAGAGCTGGATGCCAAGGCCAAGGCGGTGGAACCATTCGTGGAGGTTGGCTGGGCATGGAGATGTTCGTAGGTGGGAGACTCCATGGCGCAGGCGGGTGACTAAACATGGGAGGCGGGCTGCTCCAAAGTCCGGGCCGCTGGCCTGTCGGGCTGCTCCAAGGTCCGGGCCGCTGGCCTGGTGGGCTGCTCCCTGGTCCCGGCCGCTGGCCTGGCGGGCTGCTCCAAGGTCCGGGCCGCTGGCATGGTGGACTGCTCCCTGGTCCCGGCCGCTGGCCTGGCGGGCTGCTCCAAGGTCCGGGCCGCTGGCCTGGTGGACTGCTCCCTGGACCCGGCCGCTGGCCTGGCGGGCTGCTTCCTGGTCCGGGCTGCTGGCCTGGCGGACTGCTCCCTGGTCCCGACTGCTGGCTTGGCAGGCTGCTCCCTGGTCCCCGTGACTGCTGGCTAGGCGTGATACGAGTGTCGTACGAAGGAGCGCTGGGAGTGAAAGGACTTGCAGTCGGTGTCAAATGGAACTTTGACGTTGGAATGCCATAGGGTTGACCTTGGCCTTGTGGTTGTCCTGAAGGGGGACTGGTCCTGGGGTTAACCGTTCGTTGGCTGGATGCAAACGCACTCGGTTGTGGACCTAGGCCTTGTGTTGGGGACGAACCGGGCCTTGGTGAACTCCGTGCACTCCTGCTGGCGTATTGACCAAGTCCTAGGATGGGATTAACCACTCTCTTAATGTTGGCAACCAACACACGCACACCGAACCTATTCAGGTGGTAACCGTCCGAGTTATATAGGGCTTCCTTTATCGTGCCCAAGTCGGACAGGTTACTGTTATCTGTGACATGCACGTAGCTAGTTTCTTCAGCTACCACCTTCAGGAAAGTGTTCACATGATTTCCAACTTCTTGTAGGTTACGATCCTGTCTAGGAGGGATCGATGAGAAAACTAACTGAGTTTGTGGAAACTTGTCATGAGATGTCTGAATGAGCTGTCTGAAACTCTCGGAAACGGCTGTTGGATCCCGCTTGTCCCGGCTGTCGTTTGTTCCAACATGGAATAGGATGACTTTGGGGTCGGGGATGTTAGAACGTCGGATGTAATCTGTAGCCTGTGTTAAGTTGTAGGTCACTTCCTTTGTCACGCGCTTAGCGGGGTACATGATGTCTGTCTTGATTGCCTTTGTATTTGAGTCGCCCAGGATTAGTAAGTCTGGCGGCATGTCTTTGTTGTGTTGATTTTGTGAGTCAGAGAGACTGGGTTTGGTCTTGTGTTGAATGGTAGGCTGTTTCGGTCCTGCTTTGTGTGCTTGTTCACGGTGTTTCGCACCTGTGGTTGAAACGGAACTGCTGTCGCTGGTCTCGTTGTTGTCTTCCTCTAGCACTTCGAATCTATTGTGTACACTGACATTGACTAGTTCACGCAGTAATCTCTCGGCGCGATCAGACGGTTCAGTTGTTTGAGTTTCCATTGAATTGATCTGGCCGCATGGACGGGGTGGCTGTGCTTTGTGTATTGCGGTAGAAAGCTCATCATACTTTTGCTGCAGTGATTTGACTTGGTTTTCAAGCTCGCACTTGACCTTGTCCAGACGCGCAATGTCTTCCACGAGTTGCCTTTTCTCTAAAGCAGAAAGTCCGACACACACATGGTTTCGTTCACTTGTCCCTAGTCTGTCCTCTAGTACGGAAAGCCTTTGCAGAATTGACATCTCGGAAGTTTTCCTGTCTGCGATTGATTCCACTAGGCATGTCTCTAGCTTATTCACATTGTCCTGAACAATAGAAAAGTCGGCAGGGGTGACAGGAGACGCGCACTGATTAGCTTTGTCTGCTCGGTTCTGAGGTGTACCTTCCGACAGTTCTTCACCAGAACACATAGCATTGCTGTTACAATCTAGCAAGACTTTAGGCACTGTGTTGCAGGTAGCGCAAACTTCCTCTGCCATGATAGATTTCCCACATGTTGAGCATAAAGGGGGACCATCAGTTGCCGGAGTTGTGACGATCTCAGTACTAGCAACTTCAGATTCTGACACCGAAAGTTGAGCACTGTCATTGATTCTCTCACCTGTACACACTGGACCAACTTTCTCTTTCAGACGAGGAAATTCCTCCAAGAACCACAGCAGATAAGCAGAACCCTGAACTAAAATCTTGTCGGTGGATACATATACTGTGATGCTGACAGAGCCAACGGCTTCTTTCGTTTGAGCGTCATTGAAAACCGTTTTGAGATGGTGACCATTCTTTCCCCTGTCTGTCGCCTTAGACGAATGATGTTCTTCGCACGAAGCGATCCATGAACTTGCCCGGTTTGCAGGTAGAAATATAGTGAGGCTCTGTTCATTTTGGTTGACACAGTAGTTACTTGAATGTTTGCGCGATTTCTTCGTGACTCTGGGAGTAGAAGTTACAGCACCGCTGTTATCGTACACTTGTCTACGGGACGCGTCGGACAAGACAACAAACGCTTTGCTCACCTCCCTGTGCCTCGCCTCGGCTTCCTTGTACATCTTAGTCTTTTTGCCGAGTTTGCACGCCTCCTCGTACCGCCTGACTTCCTTTTTGTAGGCGTCCACAATGTCGGGATAAGATGCAGAAGGTGATACTCCAAGCGTAGAATACAACTCTTCGTGGTCACTGACGCTCGCCATGGCTTGGGTTTGGCTTGGGTTGACTTAGGATATCGCGCGAAGAGTAAAATTGTCGATAAATCCAACGAAGGAGATAAAAATCAACCCAATATAGTTCAGAGTTGAAGAAGATACATTAGCAAAGACATTGGTTGTAAAATATTGGATGAAAAAACTCTTTAGGGACACAATTAAACTTATATCAGCAGGAGCGTGGGATCGTTGCGACCGGCTCCGCCGCCATCTTATATTCTATTATCAAAATACTGTACACTCCCTTACCGCGGTTGTACACGGGGGATCGCAATGACCTATTTATGTCTTGCAGGAAGAGGGCAAATAGTCACCTTTCCTATGTTTTCCTAATTGTGTGACGTTTTGAATAAATTGTCATGCATGGGAAACATATTCAGTAAGGTGACGGACTGTTAGGAATTTGTGAGTTTATAATGTACTATAACCTTTCCCTCTAGCTAAATATCAACACAAGGTTGTCAGAATTTACTTTTTAATAGTTTTATTTGTTCATAAATGCTGTTTACTCGAACGTTCTGAGTGGTTGTCAGAAGTACGGAACAGGCTTCGGAAGCTAGGTACAACCCTTATTCATGTATACCCAACCTGAGCCGGCGTTCCACGCCCCGAACTAGCTACAAGGCAGGCAATAAAAATCATTGCCATGACCGCGATTGAATTGAATGATTACTATTGTATGTGGCGGAGTCAGCAATCTCCATTACAAGGCTTCTAAGAAAAACAGATGTTCCTAACACATGCATGTAGTGAAATTTACAGGATGGGTGGAGGAGGCTATATACCAAATACACGTACAGGAGAAATCAGCCGTTCTTCCCTGAGCGATAATATATTACTGACATATTTTAAAAAACAATCTTCCACTTCATCCTCCACCAGAGACTGGATTTTACTTCAGATGTGAGGTTGTCAGTGAAGTTAATCCTAGGTCTCCCTTGACTTCTGTCAAACCTTTTGTGGGTTAACTTTCCCAAAGGGCAAGCTTGGATGCTGTTATGTCAGGATGTCTAACACAGTGAGCAGTTTTATTCTGCCCGTCTTGATTTTCTCTGTAACTATGCTAAGGGTCACAGGTAAATCCTGATATAGCTGCTCGTTAGGGAATGTTTGCTCCTAGGGGGTGTTGAGACACATATGGAGCACCCTTTTGTAGCAACCATTTATAATTATACGTTGCAGTTTTGTATCCATTCGTCAAGTACTGTCACTGTCCCAGCAGTAAAAAATTAAGGCAGTATCCAATCGGGCAAACAGTGATTATACCAATATGCTTGGTATATTGGACGCTGCTCGGCTGACTGGATTATTTCTTGGGTGCCCAGCTAGCTGAAATGTTCTTGGGGAGGGAATGTCAGGTTGTTGACCTGCTGTTTCTCAACCCCATACAAAACAGACAAGCTGTGCTCTCTGGACATTGGGGGGGGGGGGGGATGACAAACGACCAGATTAATTTGTCATGCCCAGCTGTAGACAGCTGGGCGGTCCTTGGTGTAAGTTACCTGTTGTCCCTTATCACCAATCAAATTTCTTCAAAGGTAAGGTACACTGGCAGTTCAAGTTACACTGTTATTCATAGATAGCCAATAGGACAACATGTGGAAAGCAGATATACTTCAGGTGGGTGGAGCTTCCATCCTGCTTGCTCTTTAGAGACACAAGGCTGTTACTGCAGATGCAATTTTGCTGTATTCCAGGGTAGACGTGTTCTCTGCTGGTCCACAAGCCAACATTATGATTCTTCAGACTTAGAGAATAAGTTTGTTAAAATCCGGTTTGTTTTGTAAAATTTACCCTGAACCAAGGAGGTTTATAGGCTTGAACACAGCTCGAACTTTGTCTTTTGTGGTGATCGAACGTTTGAAAAGAGGACCACTCCGTTGTCTCTGCGTAACCTTCGCTGGAAACCTTCCACGGACTTGGCCGACAAAACCAGGAGGTGAGTACGCTACTTTATATACAAATGTTGTAAGAAATGTTACTGTAGCGTCAATGTGTTTCACTTGTTGATCATTTTGTACTGATTTGTCCATGTAACTATTTGCCCTTATAAAAGAGCAAAAGGTATCTTACAAAAGTGCCGGAATCTCTCTATCCTCAAATGTTTTGTATACTTTCCTATATGTTTGTTGCTCTGCTGCTCTCTTTAGTCTATAAATTGTAAGCTCACTGTTTTCAACCAAGTCGATGCCATTATATAATTGTGTACTATCATTCCTTACATTCAGCTTCTTACGTAAGCGTCAAAATCTCTGTATTCTGATGACCCATTTCGATAGTCTCAAACTTTTGGTACACCTTCCTATTTTTGTTGGGCAGTCACTCGACTGCTTTATTTGTTAGCTAATAGATCCTATCGTAAGCTAGAAATTGTACTTGAAGTTGGCCGTGCTAGCAACAGAGATTTGTGGCTTATAAAGGGCTAGATACTTTACAGCTGGCCTTTTGTCAATTATTGCCTCCTGTGGGTGAACTGAACAGACCCGTAAAATACCCCGGCATGCGTTAATGTGCCTGGGCGGGTGGGTAGCGTTTCCGGCACCGTAGAGATACTGTACGATTCTGGCTGCGCCAGGCTATACTGATTAGAAGTAAATGAAACACAACTAGAGTTATATATTCTTCTGTTAGTATTGCCATATTTTGAACAATTTTCTAAGACGAAGTATGCTATGTTCAACCAACATGAAATTATTTTCGGGACATACTGTGAAGATTTTAATGCCCGACTTCCTGACTTCACCGTTCTTGTTCTTTGAATTGTGTGGTTTATTCCGTCCGTTTTGCTTAGTTTCCAAGTTTCGGTAATAGTCTCGCAGGATCATTCCTTGTGTGTTTGCCAAATTGTGTGGGTTCCTCGGTTTGTTTTGCTTACTTCCGAAGTCTCGTTTTTGGCTAGATTTTAATTTTGCAGGATTGCATTTTGTGACTGAGTTGAAATGTTTAACCAAGACCAAGTACTAGTAACCGAGACATATGCATGGTGTGCCACGCTAAAGACCAGGGAATCACTCCCTCATCTCTGCAATGTCTTTTTTCTTACATTTTAGTATGGCTTATACTATTTCCACGCTATCAGTTCTTACATCTACCTCGCAATTGTTTCCATTCCACTCCTGTCTTTATTATTTTTTCTTTGCTTTTCCTTTGTGGTTTGCTGATGCAGGCAATTTAGCGATGAGGGAAAATAAAACGCGGGCTTTTCCACCAGATAAATGCGATCCTAATTCCTATATTGAATTAAGGCTACAGCTAGTGTGTATATGATATTCTGTACAATTGAATATGTTTTTTCTTTCACGCAGATATGACCCAGCTATCCTGTGACGACATCAGTGACTACAACTCAAGCATGGCGTCAAAACCACATCTCTCACTCAAGAAGATGGAGCTCGAGAACATCGGAAGTAGCGCTTTGTGGACCGAAAATGCAAAGCAACAAAGGCCTTCTCTGCTGGGTCCAAAAACCACATGGCCGAAGGTTACCTCAAAACCAATTCCCAAGGGAACACAAATAAACTGACAAAAAATGATAAAGTATGGAAGGCAATAGCGTTCGCTGTCATTTTGCAATGCACGAAATATCTACATGGTTGTCCTGGGCAAATCCTGTAGATATGAAAAAGTATAAACATTATGTAGGTCTAAGGTCTTTTGTTGCACTATGGGCAGTTGTTTACACCCATGCAATGTGGTCAAATCGTCACCCGGCATATGCCGCAACTCAGGGAATAACGCGTTCTACGGTGACATGCGGTTCGATCTGCGTAACCAACAGTACGTTGACCCCTAACCCCTGACCCATTGGCGCGAATTCGCAGCCTGCCACCCGGAACTTGCCTAGCGTGTTATGGGTCGGGCATCCAGGCCAGACATAAACACGTCAGCGACCATCTTTTTTCTATTATTTTTCATTATTCACTGCTCTTCTCTTGACATAAAATTCGTGGATACAAATCAAAGTACGGACAGTTGGGATGTGTGGAATCCGATGTAACGTTACGTTGGTTTGCTTGCCAAATCGAAAGTGTTGGAAGAAACTCAACTCGAACCCTTAGCACTGCAGAAATGAGGCACCCCCGCAGCTTGTACAGTGTTGTTGAGAAAGATGTGAAAAACAGATGTCTTGGGCAGTGGGTTGCATGGGTTGCTGACATCGCACATATTAAATTTTGTAATTTAAATATTAACATTGTATCTAAAGTTTTGACCAATCAGTGGTGTAATTAGATGAGGTCACTCCTTGATGACGTATTCTCTGGTATAAAAATTCCCTTCCCACCAAGCCTTCTGCACTGAGAAGGCAAACGTCCAAGTGTGCTTTACTTCCGCGTTAGCCAAACGGACCGGGGGGACCGCGTGCGGGCGGGCGGGCAAGCGGCCGGGCCGGGCAAGCGGGTGACCTGGCGGGAGACTTGGGGGGCAGGCCGGCGGCCGAGCAAGCTGGCGGGCGGCCGGGCGACCGAGCGTGGGGCAGGATGGAGGCAGGATGGAGATTCCGGTAGAAGCCAAAACCATCTTGAACTTCGCAGGTAAGTCCTTTTTCTGTACGCCGATACATGCTACAAGTAAACAATGTTGTGGTAGACACTTGGACTCGATACGTATATACAACCAGTTTAATCACAAATTATTGTTCATTTCCCACCGTACCTAACGGGCAGACCTGCTAGCCCTCCTCTGTGCCTGTACTTTTCACGGATAATTTTATCTAAATTAGGAAATAGTTCCACAAAAATGTACAGATATCAGACTAGGAGACTTCTAAAACAAACATTTGGCGCTTTTGACCGAAATGTTCTTGTTGACAACATTGTTCATAAGTGGTGGAGGGATATGACCTACTTATTGAAGCACTTTGCCTGGCAATATTTTACATGGAAGGTAAAAAAAAATATGTAAGGTCTGTCTGGGTAGAAATTTAGCAGAGAGTGTCTTAGTCTTTGTCACGGTGGACGTAGATTGGGTTGTGAGTAGCAGCGCTTAGTCTCAGCTGTTGGTTTCTAATCTGTTGGTCAAGGTTTTTTAAGACACTGTTTGCAGGCGCTAATGCCTGGATGCCTGGAAATTTTCGGTGATTGAGTTAAACAGGCATGTTGTTTACTAATTCGATGGCTGCGTGAGCGGCACAGCATAGAAAACTGTTTCGACCATTGGAAGTTACGTACAGACGTGACTCGAGCATATTTCATAAGTTATTGGCTAATGATATGGACTTGCAATGTGTCGCAAGGCACCGAATGTGTATTTGTGTATTTTGTATAATTCATTAATTTCCGTCTTTGTAGTTGTATTGATCATGACATTCTGAATTGTAACAGGCTACTGATAGCTGTATCAATTGTTTTGATCGGTAAAATTTCGTCTGCGCCTGTAGTCCGCTGTGTCAAATTATAAGTATTGTCAATTCTATGCTCTAGTTCTAAACGAAGTATTGATGATCAATGACTCATTGACTGTGAATTTTAGTAGTTTCTCGCCAGGCTGCCACCCAAAAAAGACTAAGGTTGGCAAGTCTAAATGAACTGACAGAGCCCGTAAACACTAATACTAGTCAACACTTTCACTTGTAATAAGTGTTGACTTGTTCTGTCAGTTCATTTTAGTGACGCTGAAGAAGAGGATTGATGTCATGCAAAGTAATCTCCATATTTTATCCAGCAGTAGAATTTGAATCGTTTTTGAATAAGTTAGGGCTTCATTCTTGTTTGCTCTAGTTGTTTCATTTTGTGAGTTCGAGACTTTATTTTGTTGTTCGACAACATTATGCGTACGGTAATGATAATGATTCCCTGTTTTAATTGGATCATTGAATTTCGTAGCGGGTGTCATTCCTGTTTTTGTTAGTACCAATCTGATTGCGATTGTTCATTAGTTGTCAGTTTCGCAAAGCACCAAACGTGTTTTTACTCGTATAAATACTTGTTAAACGTTGTCTACTTGCACTTCCCCTCTTACGTTACAACAATGCCCATATAAGCACGTCGGCAGAACGTACTGCGCCTGCGCGAAACGACGTGCTGCCCATATAGCAGTTGTTCTTTATTTTAGTTAGCTTTGTTAATTAGTTCGATCAGTAAGAGTTTTATCCACCGTAGCTCATTGTGTCCCCCAAGTGATGGCCCATTCGTAATTCTATAACTGACCCGATTGGTCTTTTTAAATTATGACGTATTGATGGACCGAGTAATTTACTTTTTCAGTTGCTCTTGGCCATTTACCACACTTGTTATCTTCCATCATGTGAGAAGACGTCGGAATTCAGTTTACATAAAGTTTAAGCCATTTGACATGTTCCTCTGGGATTTTCCGGCCTTACCTAATATCATCTTCCCTCTGATAAGACTACCTGTCCAGATTGAAAATTTCAGTCCAGATTGAATATTGCAGTAACAACTTGCCATTATATTTCCATTTACGTCAGGCCTTGAGTTCCTGCCTGTCCACAGGTCAAATTCTTTACAATAGTACTGAGGCTGGGTAGAGACTCCGGTCTGATAGAAGTCTATTGCTGTAACATAACAATATATCTTAAAAGTTAAACATTCAGTCACATTACTGGTAGCTACTGATCTCATTTAAATAGTCTGTGGTTGCCATAAACCTGAATATCATGTAATGCTGTACGTGTTTGATACTGAACATGAATGTAATTATTGTACCAGCAGAGACTCCGATCGGGACCTCTACCGGGAGAGACTCCAATCGGAGTTTCTCTTGAACGGTAGGAAATGGCTTCAATTTATTCATGTCCTTTATCTCTCTGTGCCCGCAGGTGAGCCAAGCCAACCTACAGAAGAACTTCACTGGCGAGATGTACCAACAGTCCGTTTACAGGAGGGTCAGAACAGCGGTAGGTCCACGTCACACAGTGTATTTGTCGTTTCTGTTGATCTGGGAACATCATGTGTCATAGTCATAGTAACATCTTTCTTGATGAATGAACATTATAACTTTCAACCTTTGTTTACGTTAATGTACGCTTCATTTCATTCTGAAAAATTTATCGGCTCATATGCTTTGTATATATATCTATATTAATGTGTAACAAACAAAACCCTGAATCATACAGAAGAAGATCATAGCTACGCAAAAAATGGCATTGATTTTGCTAATGCTCTTTTCTCTCTTGGTACCCGCAGGTTAACTTAGCCACCCTCAGACTACAGAAGGAATTCCCTGGCTAGTACGAACCCTGGTCCTGGAGGAATTGGGATGTGCGTGCACCGACAACATTTTCGCAAGAAAGAAAAAGGAGAGAAAAAGCAGAGAGAAAAAAAAGAATAACAAAAAAGCAAGAGTGACACAAACACGCATGATACAAAACACTGATACAAATGAATAAAATCCCTTACGCAAAACATCACCGTCATCACACAGTAAGCTATACAAAAGAACGACCAGCATCATGTCGTTACAATCAACCTGACTTAGAGGTTTACCGTGCCCAACGTAAGAAAAGCCTTAACGATCTAGAGGAGCCTATATCAGATTTTGAAATTCAAAATATACAGTAATTGTGTTCACAGCTGATCACATGTCGATATTAATTGAAACAAAAAATTATTTGAAACAATGAGCTTGAATTTACTGCTCCGAGTTCTTTCTTTATATAAGCAACAAAAAAGATGTATATTGTTTGTTGTCCTGATAGAAAAAACATATTTGAAACATCAATATAATAAATAAAGACAGTCATTAATATTCTGTGTGCAAAAAGCCAATTTTCCCAAAATGGTGTCTTTCACGTGCAAAGCAACAAAGGCCTTCTCTGCTGGGTCCAAAAACCACATGGCCGAAGGTTACCTCAAAACCAATTCCCAAGGGAATGCATTCGTGCAATTTTTGAAATTCTTTCAAAGCGATCGTATTATATACACAAATGCCTCCGCCCCTGAGGCGTCGCCAAAAAAACACATTGAATTCTCACTATACATACCATGTAACTTACTGTTAATACCTCCTTCTTACAGCTACATTAGGACAGCATCATTCTTACATACAATATTATACCATACATGCATGAGACTTGAATTGTGGTAAGCCATCCCACCCTGACATGTACATATTCCTGTTATGTATTTCTCTATAAATTATGAGTTGTTTTTTCTTTGCATGATTTTTGTCTATTCTACAGTGTCAAACAAATCAAACAGCATTTCTATCGTAATATGAAATTCAGTGAAAGAGAAAATGTCATTACAATCAATTGTTGTAAAAATATTATATGATTTTTCTTAGTGGATTTTTTTGCATTTAGATAATTCCTATGTTTAGAAGGACCAGCCAGGACATGGACTTTTACTAACTTGCAGTGAACTTGTGCTTCTGCGAGTCTCCAACAACGTCGGGTAGGAAGCAGGTTTCGCTTGGACAGTCCTCTGGGAAAGCTGTCAGCCCCTTGTTGAGTCCGTCCGTCCAATCGGGAGCAACAAATCCGGCAAAGAACACCTGGTATTCCTTATCATCTGGTAGCGCTGTATAGCTGTACCACACATCTACACTCTGTAGGATATAGAGCATTTTCTGAAGTTTATTGTCATGTCTGCCGCCTTGTTGGTGTCCCTATTTGCATTTCAGTGAATCATAGCTCAAGCAACTATGGATAGAAAACTAATTAACAGTAAACTGTTGTAAATTATGATTGCTTGAAAATGTTTAGAATTAGAAGAAGAATACAATTGCATAAATGAATGAATGATCTGACCGTGTCATAGTTGAGTCCGTGTGCAGTTAGGCTCTTGTTTGAAGCAAAGAAGCCGTTATTGATGGCATCGCTTGTCTTCAGTCCCTTCTTCATGACCACATATGTCTGCAGGCCTTTAGTCTTCTTGATGAAAAGCTATCAATGACACAAAGAAACGGATTGTAAAGACTATTAAAAGGTTCTAAAGAAGACTAAAGAATGAACGTCAAGTTAGATTAAATGCTGCATTCAATATCACATGTATTCGATAAACACAAAGAAGAAAACATAATACTCACCCGGTCATCTGTGGGTGCTGGAGGTTCTTTCTTCTGGTATTCCCTTGGCAGGGGAAGACAGTGTTCAAGCACATCTTTGCAGAGTCCTGCATCCTCTTCACTGCTATTTGTATGTTTTATATACTGCAAGAAAGCAAAAGGAAATTAAAATGAAAAAAGGTTATACACATGCAGTATACAGCTGTATCACCCAAAGTACCAGCCCGACAAACGTGTATTTCCTTTCGATTTGATCTGCACCTTAGTACTGTTCAGTTAGATAATCATACGTACAGCGTTGATTGCAGGGTTGATGACTTCAGCTTTCAGGCCTGCTGTGTTGCTACCGGTGAAGTACTTCATGACGACGTCATGCATCCCTAGTTCATCACCCCATGCTGTGCAGTTGGTTGCATTCTTCTTATAACAAACCCAGTTTTCTGAAAAACAAAATGCGGCTCTGAAGAAACTGAATTCCTATCTAGCAACTGCTGGTAATCTGCAATTACTTTTAAACTAAATAGTAAAACGCATTGTTAATTCAGAAAAAAACCCAAAAGGAAAAAAAAAAAAAGATTTTGAATTTTTAGAACTTATGAACCTGCCAAGAAAAAAGTCTACTCAAACATCTAGATGGTTTGCAAAGTTAGAAAACTATGATAAAGCAAGTCAGAAGAAACCAACCAGCATCAATTCTGTGTTCAATCACACCATCATGTTCTCCAATAGTTGTTGGGAGGAAGCAATTATCATTTGGACAGTCGTCAGGGAATACAGCAGCTTCGTTTGCGAGTCCATTGCCCCATGGAGCCTTGGCAAAACCAGCAAATAACACTCCGAAATCACCAGCTTCAGCAAGTCCACCAAATCCATAGTAAACATGGACACTCTGGAAGAGAAGTCAAACAAAAAGACAAAAGATTAACATCCTTCCATAATTGGCTAGCCCATTCTACCTTTCCTTGGTACTGATTGGCTATCTCAACACCTTCAACTGTGCTGATTGGATCCCATCAAACATTCTCTGGCACTGATTGGCTGTTCGTTTAATCTTTCCTTGGTGCTGAATGGCCATTTGATTCATATTTCCTAGTGCTGATTGGCTATCATGTCGACTTTCTATCTCATTCATTCTTCCAAAGTGCTGATTGGCAATCCCATTCTTCCTTGGTTATTTCATCATCTAAAAAGATTAACTGGAGTTTTAAAACTGAAGACAGTAACTGGGTAAATACTATCTACAAAGATCTTACCTGGTCATATTCAAGTCCATCCACGTCCATACCCTGGCGTACCCTCTCAATTGCTGCTGCGTATGTCTCCCCGTGTCTGAAACCCATCTTCCTTGTCACCAAAGTCTGCAAGGTTGCTCCTTTCTTGATATAAACCTTGGAAGTATGACAAGATAAGCATCATTCCAATTTGAAGCAAACATAAAATTTGGTACATGTATGTATGTGTGTGTGTGTGCGTGTGTGCGTGTGTGTGTGTGTGTGTGTATGTCCCATGTTCAAGCAAGTATAGCCTCAGGTAATGATGCAATGCACAATGGAGGCTCGTGTATAAATGTAGCTAGCAACATTGCAACATTGACGGATGACATGAAATACAGACAGAGAAACAGAAACAGAAAGAGAGAGAGAGAGACTTCAAGAGAAAACAGAGAAAGAGAATAAAGCAAGGCAGACTACAAGAAAGCCTACCTAAAATGGTCACCTTCATAACAAGAACCTTAATCTTACCCCTTCTTCAGTTGGAGCTGGAATCCCTTTGTCCATGAAGTCCCTTGGAACAGGCACACAAAATTCATAGAAGTCCCTGCATTTACCCTCAGCAATTTCAGCCTTTCCTGTTTTGAAAGTCCACTGCAAAGAATTATGTAGAACAGAAGTAAGTATGTATCTATTTGTTTCACCAAGTAATTCACTCACTTATGACAGGTAGCACACTTCCATTCAGGATAAGAAATACAACCTTCTTTGTCAGTTCACAATAAGAAAACTTAGCAAATAATACAATACAATGTTCTTCCTAGAGAAACTTTCAAGCTTCAGCTGCTACAGAATGTATTACTACTGTAGTACAGAAGATGTATAGTAGTACACCATATTTTGCAGTTAAGCTGATGGTTTTGTACAATGCAAATACAGTTGGTATATCCTTACGGTGAAGAAACTAGGCTGTATTATGCCTGCTGTTGCTTCTGCTTCATTTTTGCCCTCAAAGTAACTCCTGACTGCCGAGAAAATAGGGCTGGTGATCTGTGGGTTGGCACAGTCTTCCACATCTGCTTTTCCACAAATAAAGTTTCCTAAAACAGGCAATGAAAGAAAAGCAATCATCAACAGCAAATATTGTAAAATCATTCATTTAAAAGGCATAATGACTTGACTTACCATGGTACAAGCTGTGTTCATGTACTAAATGATTACGTTAAAATGGCCAGTATTGGACAATGGCTGCTTTGGACCTTTTATGGTACAAAAAGCCATTATTCTTAAAGTGAAAGTGATCTCGAACCAGCTTAGCTTACTGAAGAGCTACTCTTCCACTGGTCGTGACAGAGAAGACAGACGCTATGTACAGTATTTACAGGTTCATTGTACCGGGAAATTCCCCTAGCTCTTTTCGACAAGCGAAATGAACAGTGGACCACAGCTTAACGTCCTGTCCTAAGGACTGTGACCCTTTCCAGTAGTGTCAGAAGGAACTGAAACGTCATATCACTAAGAAATCTCGAAAAGAAAGGATATAGAATTCAGTTCAGCCCATTCAGAATCAGCATGATGCTTACCGATGTTGAACTTGTGCTCGAGGAATCCGTGATGTTCACCAATTTTCTCTGGGATGAAGCAAGTGTTATTTGGACACTCAGCAGGGAACATGTTAACAACGTCTGCTGTTCCGAGACCATCGCCCCATGGTGCCATGGCATAGCCAGCGTAGAAGTTCTGATGTTTCTCGTCTTCGTTCCATCCATGGTATGTGTAGACCACATCTACGGACTAAATTGCAAATAACAGGAAAAACAAGTCAAGGTCAGTATGTGTCTGTTTTGTATGTGATATAAATGTGTTAATGGATATTAACAATGTTGAATAAGTCTGAATAAGCCCAATCTAAAAGACTGTGAGCTGTCAGTATGATCGTGCTAAGGGTTAAGAGAGAGGAAGACATGTACATGACTGTCTAAATACATAATATTATTATTACTTTTCTATATGCTTGATACATGTAATGTTAGTCGTAAACATATTATTTGAATGTATATAATTAATGAACTAAAGTTAAACAAAATGATACAACAAACTCTTCTTCACATTCTTGTTGTGAAGTGTAGTTTCCTCTACCTGATCATACAGCATGCCATGTTTATCCAGGCTCAAGCGGACACTCTTCAGGGCTTCATCCACGGCCTCTTGGGCTTTGGGTCCATCTATCTTTACCACATACGTCTGTAGAGTCTGTCCCTTCTTAATCACCACCTAGCAAACATAAGAAGGAGTCTGGTCAATAAATGCATAAGACCTCACCGTTGAAGTCTTTACTGACATGCTCTGATTTTACAACATCAAGGAGAAAGACTGACTGCGACCAAGGCTGCCACCGACTACCCCCAATATGCAACACACTCGTCCAGTCACGTGACCTGTGCTGACCTCTTAACCCCTGGGTCACGTGACTGCCCTGTCAGTAGCTGAAGAAAGATAGTGGATGCCGTTTGAAAGCTTCTACGCTTTGAGATTTGTAAGTCGTGTGTATCAGTTTAACTTCTTCCAGTTGGGGTTATCCTGTAGACGAATGAATAAAAATGCTAAGAATAAAATGGCCTAACTGAGGATGGTGCACCTGCCAGTAATGTGGAAGATGTGACTAACAAAGTGGTGTATACTCACCGCTTCATTTGTTGGTGCTGGAGGCTCTCCATCAGAGAAGTCCTTTGGTACAGGCATGCAGATCTCAAACGTGTCCTTACAGGTACCGGCGGCTCTCTCATCTGGTGGTGTTTTCGTGGTGTGCTACAGCACAGAAGGGACAAAGGAGTACAACATTTTAACCTAACATAATGTACACAATGGCTGGGATTCTAAAATAGAATTGGATTAAACTTGATGTTTGGATGAAAAATGTTAAATGAACTTGATTAACAAGTTCTGTCATACAAAACTAGTAATACTAGTACCTAAACTTGGTGTGCTGGCAAAAAAAAAATTGCTAGGCAAGATTTATTTTTCACCAACAAATACCTTTTTTGGATTCTTTGGTACATCCAAACTTGGTACTTGCTAAGCATTTGGATTGACCACTTACTGTAGTGACAGCAGGCAACATTTTTTCTTCGGCTTTAGCACCAGCCTCATTGCTTCCATGGAAGTAATCAGCAGTGGCCTTCAGCATGGAGCGAGTCACACTTGGATGGCCACAGCTGTGCTCACTGCTCTGTACACATGCCCAGTAGTCTGGTAGTAAAAAAAAAGTTAATTAATCGATTCTACAGCTGCATTAGTTTACTAAGCAGTTCTCTGATAAAATCAAATTGACTATTCTTCTTTTTTTCTGACATCCAAGTGTTCACAGTTACAATGTAAAGAACATGATCACCATATCAGGATAAAGTCCAGGAATGCTCATAATGATAGTACATGATATAGCAAGTGTTAAACTACAGTCTAGTGCACAGACCTGAATGGAGCCATAGTACGTCAGGTGATCCTAGACATTATTTAGAGTGGAACCTGCCATCAGCAAGCAAGGAAAGTAACAACAGATTGATGCTAGCAAATCACACTAACCAACATGGAACTTGTGTTCAGCGAATCCAGCATTTTCCCCCAAAATCTCTGGTACAAAGCAGTTGTCACCAGGACAACCCTTGGGGTATGACCTGTCCTCCTCCCCCTCAGGCCTATAGAATAAGGGCTTTACTGCATCTGGAATAGATGTTGTAGTGGTCCTCTCGAACTGCACCTTTAGTGCATCAATCTGAGGAAAAGATAGAGAAAAACTATTACACAGAAGGCAGTACCTTTACCTTTACCACTGGTTTTCATAGGGTATGCCTAAATACCTCAACCGCCCTCAACCCCCCTCAACCGCCCTCAACCCCCCACTTCCTGGGCTAATATGCAGTGAACATGTGCTAAGAACCCTTGTTTACACTCTGTATACATTGTCTATACGATTATAAATAAAAATCACATAGTAACGTCTAAGTATTTGCGTTTTTTTTCAAGTTATAACTTTTAATATATCATAAGTGGAGTTACCGTCTTTAGGGAGTGATACACCCCGCAAAATCCGCCCCAAAGTATTGAGCGCTAAAATCCACCACCAGAAACATGATGTTTAAAAAGGGTTTCCCTCTATATCTGCTGAGTTTCCGTGCTGCACAACCTTTTTCACTTTCCTTATTTTGACTTGAAACTTACGGCACGATGCGTTCTGGCGGCGCGACGTAAACAAACAAGATGGCGGACCCTGTTTCTCGGAAAAACTGGTATAACGCCAGTGATTTTCCTATTTATAATTGCATAGGCAATGTATCCAGAGCGTTAAAAAGCGTTCTTAGCACATGTTCACTGCATATTAGCCCAGGAAGTGGGAGGTTGAGGGCGGTTGAGGGGGGTTGAGGGCGGTTGAGGTATTTAGGCATACCGGTTTTGATAGGATTTAGGCACAACTGAGAAAACTAACTCAGCTACATGTACCTCCCTTAGTGTACATGTAGCTGTGTTTATGACTGGTGTAGATTTTCTGATCCAGATAGTCCCTTTGATCTAGTACGACTCAGAAATGTCAGCTAGGTAAAACAACATTTAGGCTGTGAGTTGAGAACCTAAACGTTATACTCCTGTCTGTATCTGTATCTGTATACCCGGTATAACTGCCCTTCGGCTTCGCAGGCACGCGGCGTGGTGGGAGATGGCTACATTACACCGACTGACTTGTTACACCTAACCTAAGCTAAGCAGTGAGTTCCACTCTATGATAGTTCTAGGAACAAATGAGTTTTTGAACACTTCAATCCTTGGTTGATAACTCTGGTACTTGAAGGCATGACTACATGTATTTCTTGTTCTTTTGTCTACTTACCTGTTTCAGCAGCCAGATCTCCTTATAGTGCTCACCCTCAGTATCACTGTCCAAGTCATAGTCAGCAACTCCACCAGTCTAGAGTACAGAGCAGAGAGTAGTTCACCAGCAGCCAATGAACTGGTGTATAAACTATAATTATGATACTGATTATACATAAAATGATACCAATTCCATATCTGTAGCCTACACACTAGATTTTGTAATGTAATCTAGCAGACTAAATGTACGGTTACCAAATTATTCAGGTGAGTTCCTTGAGTCATATCATTACAGCGTGCTTTCATTGCTTTTAAATCTACAATGGGTGCCAAAAACACAGTCATGAATCATACAATGTACATGTACATGTACATGTACCTTCTTGAAATTTGACAAATACAGATATGTATATATACCTGCTGTTCATTACATTGACTACACATTAGGTACTAGGAATGTGCAGTATCATAACAGCAGAGAATGTTCCTCACGTGGAAGAATTTGCCTGCCAAGCCCAAGTCGTTCATGGATAAAGTCATGTTCCGTGTCAGTTCATGGAAGCGGTTCCCGAACATTTCCCCTTCCTCTGGCACGTGGTAAGGCAGCTGATATGCCGCAAAGTCATCAACCTTCACAGCAATTATCTGGACAAAAAAAAAGGACCTGAACCGTTTAAAAGGAATTGGAATTTGACATGTGTTTCAAGTCTGCTAGACTTTGTAGGAATTTCAAATAAAATATGAATTCTCAGTGATTTCAGCATAGGAGTACACTTTTAGACTGATCACAATTAGTATCTATATTAGGTAAAGTCCTTTATAATTTGTAGTTACAATGCATAGAATATGTAGTCAGTAGCAAATTATAACAAAAGTTACATTGTACACAGTTCAGCAACAAATGATCTACATGTATATGGGTTACATTACATTTGTGCAATGTGTAAGTTAAACATACTCTCTTATCAAGAGGCGCTGGTGGATTTTCGTGGTGTTCTTCTGGTAAGAAGGCGACGGTGGTGTATGTAACGTCACATTCATCCAACTCATGACCCAAGGTCCTGGGGTCCTGGGGAATACAGGAAAGCTTCATACATCAACATGGCACAAAAGCTTTGTATATGGTATGGATAAAGTACAGAATGAAATAACGTTACTAGTAACTGTAACTGAGTATAACTTTTCTCAGACTAGAAGTAGCCAAAAGAATAGCACATCATCCAGGCCTTACCAGGGTGAGAATTGGTTTCAGCATCTTAAAACTGACTTCCTCTTCGTTGTGGCCGTTGATGTACTTAAGGATGATGCTCAGAGCTTTACTCTTGGCAGATTCTGCGGTGCAGTCCTTCATGCTGACAAAGACTCCAGCAGCTGCTCATACATAAGGGAATAACCTTGTATAAGTGGTGAGCTTTCCATTAATTTGCTCCCAGTCCGAGTCCAGATATACAAATGTCAACACTTTACACTAGCATAACATCTCATAAACCTAAAGGTTGCAAAAACATTTTGTATTTTACCAAACTTTGAAAGATCATGACATTTGTACTTAACTAACTAAGACCTGAGAACACTGGGCTTTTAGATGATTGCATGACAGACAGGCTCAGTCTCGATGTTACCTTTGTTGTATACATTCTCATGGATTTTTCCGTAGTTCTCCACACTCTCAGGAACCAGGCAGTCCGAATGATGATGGTCCTCGTCTTCAGAATGATCACAATGATGTCCGACCTTCAGGGGTTCCACAGATGCAAGCCTTAAGGCAACAGAATGAGTACATTACATTACACATTATAAGTTTCCAATATTTCCAATGAGTAAAAATTTGTCAGTTTTCATTCTTTTCTTTTTAAATCAGACATCGTAATAGACATTAAGAATACAGTCATTCTAACTATGTTGATGAAGGGTATTTAGTTGTATATTACATCGTTTTATCTGTTAGATTAATAGTTAGTTCATACTGTACCTGTCCTCTGGAAGTCTGAAGTCCACAATGGGATCACCTTCATACCAATCGCAGCTCGGCTTAACATCAAACTTCACCTGTGAATGAACATACAAGGGTTCAAATGGCATGTGATGTAGAGATACAAGTCTTTGTTCAAGTTAATGAAAACGTTGCATCTGAACAACACGTCCTCAAAAGCAAATGTTTATGCCCATAAGAACTTTTGCCTAAAACACTTTGACTTTGATAACAAGGATGACAACTGGAAAGATTAATAACTTAAAGATTACCCCATCAGAGTGAGATGGCAACACAGCATTGAAATACCAGGGTGCTGTCATTTTTGTTTCGTTTTAAAAGAAATCAAAAGATACAAAATTACATCCCAACAGTTATTCCTTCTGTACGTCCCATGACTGTATAGACACCATCAGTAAGCCATCACCATTAAATTATCTATAGACACTTCATTGTAAATGAGGTTCCTTACCTCATTGATCCTGTCAAACAATCGAGACTCGCCATAGAACTGATCAGTCACAAAGTTTTCCGCGCAGTGGTCCACGCCAAACCGGTGCAGGTCGTTGTGCAGTCTCTTTGCCATGTTGAACAAAGTCTTGGCATCCGCATGCCCGGCCATACACTTGGCAGCCATCTTGTGGCTCTTCCAAGACCGCTTATGGACTGCCTCCTGTGTAAAAATTGCCAATAAAAGTCAAGGGATGAATATGTGTCTTTGGATACAGATGTAAACAAGGCCATCAGAGATGGCCCCTTCATGTAATAGTAGAGCTTTACTCATACATGCAACCCTTCCAGCCTCATTTGTATGCACACAAACACACACACACACACACACACACACACACACACACACACACACACACATGCATATGCAGACAGACAGACACACACACACACACACACACACACATGCATATGCAGACACACACACACATACACACATGCACACACAAATACCCATGATAATTAGTTTGTTTTTTGATACTTGAGTGATTATACATGTACATGTATTACGTTCACCTATTTATAACATGCATGTTAGCCTCGACTACAGATGCATTAATGACAGATCAACTAAAAATGTGAACTGTTAAAAATAAATACAGAATTCAAATACATACAGTTTGTTCACCCTTGAAGTCTGCAGGAACAGGGTATCTGTAGAAGAATTGGTTGGGACAGGATGTCTTGTTCCAAGTATTTTCCTTGGCCATTACAGTCCACCTAGAGTTCATCTCAGAAAACTCCTCCATCTTGCCAAGATCTAAGGATTGAGTGAGAGAAAGCAAAATTGGTACAGGTGTAATTTACTGATGAAATGTAATGTTAGCTTCAATTTTTCTCTGTCGATAAAATCAATGATAAGTGTATCGAACAATTTGTAAATGTCGGTGAAGGTTAGACATCCAGGTGATAAGATACGCCAAAAACAGTTACTCAAGCAACTGGATATGATTTTGGAAACGGTCAGACGTTTCAGGTAGCATCCAGTTTCTGCTTATAAACCAGCAATTCTCCTGCAGTCCTTTAGTGTCACTGACGAAAGGTAGTGGATGCTACCTGAAACGTCTGACCGTTTCCAAAATCATATCCAGTTGCTTGAGTAACTGTTTTTGGCGTAATTTGTAAATTCATTTTTTCTTTAGTTATGTTGAAGAAATCAAAAACTATTGCAACCTGAAATGCTGTTAAAAATACTCCAATGCTAAGGAAGAAGACATGGTAAATGTATGTGTGCATAATATTATACTTTTCATATGTAAAAAAAAAACCCTACCTTTCATATACTCAAACAGAATGGGTTGACCCAGTGCATCTACATCTTCAGCATTACATGTGTGAACGGGAACTTCCAGAAGGGCTTGTTCAAAGTACTTCCGCACTTCTGTGCTGGGAGTGTAGCTTTTCTCCAGCTTGTATTCACAGGCTCTAGCTAAAATTGAACAAAGAAAAGTTACAAGTTAGTCAAGGAATCCAGCTACATTTTATACCAGCTCCAATCTTCCAGGTATCTATCTGGTTTCACAGCTAGATTCCAGGCTAGTCAAAACATGTAGAGAATATTACTGCTGATCTACTCACAACCACAATGTTCCTTCTGACACTCGCGTTCCAAGTCCACGTTGATGACGTCCTCCTCCTGGGACCACGTGACTGCGCTGTGCACGCCGCAGGTGTCCTGGTGGGCGCTACACTCGCTCCGAAGGCATCTGGGGAGCCTCTGGTCACTCTTGTCCAGTCCCTCAGCCCAGCTGTAGAAGTCTTGACAATGCTTGTTCATGGCAAAAATGGCAATCTCATTGACCGAAGGCTTGTTGGGTGACCTGTTGGAAATGAAAACAAAAATATACCTGTTACATAATCAAAAATAACTATTACTATGGTATATCATGTAGGAAGTGGAAAACAAATGGTAAAGAAATTTTTTTTTAAGCAAGCAAGAAAGGAGAAGAATACAAATTGTGTATAACCATAGACAAATGTACAAGAACCAGGAGCTGCAACACTATGGTATATATATGGTCCAAATTTAATTTTTCAGCCCACAGAAAAACCCTTTACAAGAGTCTTAGGTCAAGCTGACTGGCAGAATAAGGCCATACATTAGTAACAATTAGTGCCAGTATCCTGAATTTAATGGACTAACTTACTAGACTCAATTGAAGAATAGCCAAATCGTAAGCAATGAGGGTACCACAGGATACAGACAGAGGAGGGTGTACATTGCAACTTGCAACATACTGTATCTTGTAGTCTCACCTTTTGTACTGGAAGATGTAATAGTAGTCATCCAGACCTACAATAGGCTCGTTGTTCTTGCTGAGCATCCGGAAAAATCTCTTTGCCTCCCCGTCTGCCACAAAACCAGCGGCCTTTTGCGGGAAGATTCTGACGTACATGATCGTTTCTGGGACAATTTCCATGACCACCTGTACAAAAAAAGTATATCTTATGATAAGTAAATACAAATCATATCGTAATATATACACAGTATGGTGGGGAAAAAGAGGTTTTATTTGCAACACCAGGAAGTTCTTAAAATGATCCCTACACAAACAGCTTTACTTTCGAGTTTCAGAAAAATTCTCTTTAAAAAAATCAATGGATAAAAAACTGAATGAATGAAAGAATGAATGAGTGAATAAATGAATGAATGAATTAAGTTGTAATACCTTCCCATCTGTTGGAATGGGTGGCATCTCCCACAGCCTCTTTGGTAGCAGAGCAGACACAGTGACTTCTCGCTTGTCTTCCTTCCCACTGTGGGTTTGTAAGACGTACGGAGACTGTCGCTCGATCCTTTCTCCTACGAGAAGAAACAAGTCAATGATTAGAAATCTCAAATTACTGCTAACATTACCTCATTCTTCCACAGTACAAATAACAATAGGAATTAGGAAATATACTATTTCATGAGACTTGTTAAAATGCTATCTCATTAATATATTATTGTGGACAAAGTTGAACTAAAAAATGGCTGTCTGTACTTGCCTTGGTCGTTGTCGCCATTGAGGTACTTGGACAACCGGAAGCGTGCATTATTGTATGCTGTTGTCAGGGACTCGTCGTACACAGTTGTTGAGGCCCACAGTCCTCGGTGCAAGCGCCTCACTTGGTACTCGTCATTGGAACACAGGCACTCCTGCCAGTCATCCAACTCTCCACAGTCTGGGCTGTTGGGAGTGAACAGATAAAACATTCAAACAGATCACTACAGAACAAAATACAATGAATGGAAATAGCAAAATACAGCAAAATACATCCCAGAATACAATTTTTTAGGTGCGAATATCACTATATGAATTACTTCAAGAGAGGCATAAAAGAGGCCATATACATCAGGACACTTCAACCTTCGCTCAACCAGGACGGGGGTGATATCGACTTTAGGCAACCTTTGACCCTTTGCTGACGTCACACTTGAGACAAATCACGTGTACACAGCATTTGGGTCAGATAGCTCAAGACGACTGAGTGATTCAGTGGTAAATTCCGGTGAGTGAAATTTATGAGTTGGATAACAGTTTAAATTCTTCATAATCACTCTATGAAATAGATTGTAGACAAATTGTTAGGAGTTGAAAAGGCTGGACTGCCATTTTCCATCGTCTGGACTGAGCCATTTTTTCCACCAACCCATATTGTTAGAGGATAGCCTTTGGACTGTTCTTGATTCAAAATAGTGATTTCAAAGAATCGAGTCTACCACAGAAGACATTGCAGGAAACTACACAAAAGGTTCTATGCATAAACAGTTAGAGAAAGAGACAGAGTGCATGCTAATAGTAATACATTCATGTATCAGCTAAAGATACTTTTCTCTACTCGTGTTTATCTGTCGTCTACTGCAAAGATGCGCAAAACAAACCGGAGACAATATATTTGCTTGGATATTTATAACTTACATTTCAGAAGCTGAAAGATAGAACCTATTACTGAAGAGACACAGGAAACTGTGATAGCGGGAAATTTAGAACTCAGGTTCAAAGGTCAGTGGAAAGAGCGATGTAGCCAAAGGGGACGGCGAGTGACCGGTCAGTAGGGTCAACAACTAATCTCCAAGCAGATATTGGCTCATGGTACCGCCGACTTCCTTTGCCCGTCTTTTACGGCGTTTCTACGTGCTTAGTTCGTCAGCAAAGGCCACTGATCTCAAATACTTTTATGTAAAATTATGTAATAACGTTATTATACAAAAAAAAAGTTTTGTGTCCATTATGTTACGATAATCTTTGTAGCGTAGTGAATCAGTCTCCTCCCCAGTCATCTCTTCAACGAAGTTGAGAGGTACTATGAAGTAATAATGGCAATTCCACACGTCCAAATTCTTTAGTTCTACTTACTCCGCGTTTGATAAGGCCAGAGTAGCCACCGTCAGCAGGGCTAGCCATCGGACCACTCCCATGTCTGCCTGTAATAGAGGGGAGAAACGTCACGGTGGAATTTTAGAATTACATGTAGCATAAAATGTCGTCTGGATGGGGGACGATACCGACTTCCAATCTTATTATATAAGACTGAAAAAAGATATACAAGATTAGATAAGATGATAAACTTAATATAAAGATATATCGGCTTAAATATATAAAGTGTGGAGTGAAGATGTGATATAATCTCCACACAAGTGTGATTTTTGTCTTCACATATTTTTCTGTTTGTTGAAATACACTACGGGGGTATAAATGTGACCTTTATGTGAATTTGGCGGAGCAACTTCAAGAAACGTGAAATGATGTGACTACAGATAAAACCATGTGAAAGGGAGAATTTTGGGGAAATGTGAATCATGAAATGGGGATACTGAACAGGCACCTTGGACGCTAAGCGTTGCTATTGTGGCATCTTTATATATGTGCCCTTTCCCTATTCGCTAACCCTACTAAACTGTGGCACTCTGCAGTCTGGGACAATTAACGCCCCTTTTTCTGTCAATCAAAAATCATTCCGCTTGAGTTTCAAATAACTGCACAATTCTGGATTATTACATTACATTATTTTCAGTTTTTCCATCAAATTCACATAAATAGAACTCAAATTTTCTGCAACGTCAGCCCTATATCATTCTCCCACGGCAGAGTCCACCCCCAGAGTGCCATTAAATACGTACACGCTGATTTGTTTGATTAATTGGTATCAAAGTTTTTACCTTCTTTATCTCATCGTGTAAACACCATTGTGTTACTGCAATACCAGGGTAAGGGTCATGCCGCCCTTTGATTATAGGAACCGCCCACAACCAGTACAGTGCATTTGAAATACTTGCCTCTTTCTAGTACATGTGTAACGAAAATATGAGCTTCACAAGATGTTAGATTTAATAATGAACCTTTTGCCTTGCATGGCATATCGCTTCTTTTGTAGGCTCGTCAGAGTGTAAACTTTTTGTCTGGTGGCATCTTCCTTCTTGCGCCTATACCATTGTTGTAGTTCACGAGTTGCTATATCATGACACGTGACGGCACAACGTTTGCTACCCTACATACTAGTAATCTCCAAGCAGATTCTCGGAGGCAAGGGGAGTCTATATTTTCCGGCCTGTACATGTACCCATTGGCCGCCTGATACTGTATTGCAGCCACCCAAAAATCTGCTTGGAGACGTATTGTGTCCACAAGCGTTTCTTTGATACTAATAGCTGAAAACTAGTTACACTGGTTACTATAAGCTTCTTTATTTCTCGCTTGGCCTTTTACCCCTTGCTTCCATTACTTATACCTTTGTAAATGTTATAATAAGTTTTTACACGTGGAGACAGCACGTTAGACAATGGTACCATAACCTTTAATCGGTCCATGTTTGAAGCGCCGTAAGTTACCTATTTATCACATATAGCAAACACCATTGTGTCCTATGAAATGATGGGGTCAAGGAGAGTGGGATATGGTATATAGCTTAACCGAGCAGGTACATGTACATCTATTTCCTTAAAAAAAACTATAACTGTAAAGTTTTCTCGAAATCCAAGTATGGGTTAGCATGTTCCAACTTTAGATGTCAGTTGGAACGTGGCCAACTTTCCTCTACCAATCAGGAGAAGGGGTTTATTGGCCCCTACGTCTACATAATTGAGCTAGCCGAGCTCCAACTGGAGACGCTCTAGCCTCTTTTCTTTTTGGCAAAGTATCAAGTAAACTATACTATTAAATAGGACCACTTTTTTCGCCATGACTGAGAACAATCCTGCACTATAACTACGCATGACTGAAATCGTCAACATCAATACATATCTGAGGGACATAATTTTGTTTCCACATAGATGAGAATTGCATTAATTGAAAAATATCTAGCATTTGTATCATTAATTATATTTTTAAATATCATCAAGATGGGTTGGATTTGGTGTAATGTACGCTCAATCAGAAATGAAAGCTCAAGTGTACTTACTGAACTTTGTGGGATGCTAAAACCAGCTGCAAACCGGGACGTTTTTTGCGCTAGCACTTGGCCACTCGCAAAAATAGTCAGTCTGAGCAAATGGTCAAACTTTTATACTCTTGCTGACTCAACAACCAAGGATTTGTTCTTCAGCGCATGCGTGGACAAACGTTTCTTATTGACTTAAGGCCCCAGCAAGTAAACTTTAAGATAAAATCCTCCACAGACTCCAAATTTAACGCGATAGGGTGAAAAAAAAACAAGGTGGGCAAAAAACCCCAAGATTCCTACATTTTCAAATTTTGACATCATATACTCAAGAATTGAGGCAACGAATATCGCAACCAACAAGTCTTTTATTTGGCATGTTGACCACCGTCGTAGGGCAAGAAAATTTGTTTTTTTTTAAATCAGGCGAAAATTAATGCGCGCGCTGATGTCATCCATAAAATTACTTGCTGTGGCCTAAGCAGAACAAGGGCTAGGCTGTGAGCAGTCTTGCCAAGGTTGTGAATGAAAAGCAATCACTACACATGTACACTTCTATTTTTTACCTGAAAACTACAGTTTACTAATCATGGGAAGGGGGTCAACATCGATATTCAAACGAGCTACATTAGGCTACAATCAAAAGATTCGAACGATTTCCCTTCTTCAAATAGATTGCTCTGCCTTGTAATAAGGTACGGTATAGCTGCAACAAAAACCGGTTCGGACTGGTCAGCACTTGAGGGAAACATTGATCGTTGACTCAGCAGTAGAGTAACACAAGGACTGAAAATAAAAGAAGAGACGAAAGTTGCAAATCCATGTGTGCATAACGTTTGTTTAACATATAAATCACACCACAGCGTTGTACTCATTTGAGACCATTTGATCATGATTTTTTTCTACTGGAATGAAAACCTTCTGTGCACAGTTAGCGTTTGGCGTGTGACAATAGCTCCACGTGGCGCGACTTTTGGTCAGTAAACACTCCACGTGTTTACCTGTGCGCTATAATCGGACTCACGTGCCCGTGTGCAAAGGTATGAGCTGAATCATATCTGCGTCTGTGACATGAAAGGGTCCCGTGGTGACAAGACCGCCCGCATCGTGTCATAAACATCCCCGCTTTATCTGATCTCTTATCAGTGATCCTCTCCTACGGGGGGAGCTTTGTTTGTCACTGCCCATATTCTGTTTTTTGTCCTTTTTGATGGGTCGGAGATGATAACTAGCCTCTACCAGGCTTTGGGAAGCGGCTGGGAAGAGTAGAAATTGGCCAAATAGACAGATAAACATGCCAGGGGGTTGGCCCGCTAAAGAGTACTACAGTTTGCCGCAACTGCACTCTTTTCGGCCGCTTTTCGAACCCTGGTAGAGGCTAGATGATAACAAAAAAAAACAGTGCCAGTGTTCGCAGTCTGTGGGACAACAGAATGGCCGTTTTGAACCCGATGATATGACAACAAATGTTTGAATCTGTAAATAATTAGAACAATCTTGCACTTTTATATATCAGGGCGCGGTCACATTTGATGTCGTCATGCAGTTTTGTATGTGGTAGAATTTTCAAGCAGGTTGTAACAGAACCAACCGCCGACATAGCCTGGGTGCCAGACCGTTCACAGGGTCAGTATACAGGATAGCTCCCTAGCTCCAGATTTTACCATAGACACGCCTCAGCTAGACTAACTTGGGGCTGGCCTGTGTATTGGTGCTGAGAGAACAGTCTGGCATCCAGGCTCCCGCCGACAAGGATATTTTCGTTGACAAGGGAGCTGAATTTGTACGACACATGAACGACTATCCCAACTTTTAATAGTTTGCGATCGTACGGCGATCGTACGACGAATGTGACCGCACGCCCTCAGCTGAAAAAAAACGCAGTGCATAGTTATGGCCAGTTATCAGCCCGCTCATAATTTCAGTTATCATATTAAATCGGACAAGAGACCCCACCGGGCTGTGAAGTACAATATAGCACGATTCAAAAGTATCGGACACTTTTTTTTATCTCTCAGTGTCACTTTCTTGGTGCGTTTAACGGATTCAAATCTCTGCTTGAAGGCGCCGACGCTAATTTCCGTCTCGTAAACGGTCGATGCCATTTGAAACGGTCGATGCCATATCGCAGAATACCGCACTTTAAATGTATTAGGACGCGCAGTCAACACCGTGATGTTTCGTGGCGTAGATGTTAGGGTTAGGGTTAGGGTTAGGCTTTTTGCCCCGGGTTCGAATCCAAGCTTGTGCTCTTTTTTTTTTCAATGATATATTTACTATTTTTTACGATGGTGTCCTGCATTTGCAATAGAAATGTTGCTTTTTATACGTTTCAAATGTTTTTGCCCCTCTCAAAAGTTAAGATACACTCGCATATGGCATCGACCGTTTCAAATGGCAACGACCGTTTACGAGACGGAAACCCGCGGCGCCGACCGAGGTCCAAAATGACGTCGGGATCAGAACTTGGCAGAGATATTGTGGATGACTTTTTGTTTCCAGAAAAATCTTAGGAATTTCAAGGAAGCAAGATGACCAACATGGAGATAACTGAAACGCAAACAAGAGGCGTGTCCGCTATCTGATGATGCCACTAAATGATTGACACATCTGGCTGGGCGCGTCTCCGCCGCTCAGTTGCCTATGCTGAAGTCGTGCGGAGCAGTTGGTCTTTCTTCCTGTGCGCCCAACGAGTTAGATGTCCACCATGCTGCAGACCGTAGCTCTGCTTCTGTTGGTGGTAGCCCACATTGGTAATGCCGACAACAGCGCTGTTCAACAGTGAGTAACTTCTAATTTGCGTTCTAGCTTCTTTTCTTTCCAAAAAGTTTCTTTCTGAGCGTTGTTAAAAAAAGTTTGCACAGAATCATTTTGAAGAAACGGCGCAGATAGCTAGGGTTGAAGCTATTGTATGTTATATTTGTATTATCTGGTGTAGATGCCTTTCTCCACTATATCATTGTCCATAATAACGTAACGAAAACGTCTGCAAATTTTGAAAGTGTGTGCGGTTTGCACAGAGAGCCATGGAGTAACATATTTTTGGCGCCAAGACCACAGCGCGCTTTTGTTTAGTCAACAAAGACTAGAACGTTTTGTATGAAGATTCTCTATGCGTCCAGTTTCAGTCAAAAGTAAATAAGCGCTCCTCCTAGTAATTTTTTGAGAACACGCTGTATCTACAGATGGTTAGATGGAAGGAAAATTGACTCTCCTTCATAAAAGGCATCACAAATTATCTGAAACACGCATCGCTTGTCAGTGTTCACGGAACCTTTGGATCGGCTTATCCGCCTTATCTCTAACCTGTGGTTTCCATCACACTGATGATTGAAAAGACGTGTTTAAGTTCTACCGCAAACCTCTGCGGCAACAGCAGATACATGTATGTAGTATCGCACATCTATGGGGGGGGGTCTATTGAAAGAACTGGCTGTGTATGTTTCAGTGCTGATGATAAGAAGAGTTAAGCTCTGCTACCCAGTTTGATTAGGGAAAAGCTAGCTATTTAAGTAGGATGAAATTTGTGGTTTTCTTGCATAACGCTTGTTTATTTACATGAGTCCAATCGGACATTGTCAAGTCAACAGTAGAAAAGTGTTAAGTCACTACAATACAAATTTTACAAAACAACCAAAATGCTAGCCTGATGAATGTCTGAATTATGTTCCCTGGGCCAATACACAGGCCAGCCCCAGTTTATAATACTGAGGAGGTCTGTTGAAAAATTTCCTCGGAGACATGTTGGTCCTGGAGCCAAGGAGCCAGCCTGCATACTGGCTCTAACCCTGGCAACAGTCTGGCACCCAGGCTACCAACATGCTTGAAAACAACGGATACATGTACAGTCTGACTTCTGAGAAGACCTCCGTACGTCTAAAAACACTTGACTATCCATCGAAAACAACTGACTCATTCGCAGTTACTTCACAAACAAAAACATCCCTTTGTCCTGTACCAGCTGGAGAGAGGTATGTTTGGTTTGTTTCCCCCTGCGTGGTAATAGATAAGATACAGTGGACGTCAGCAAAAACACTGGTCACCGAGGGACCGGGAGCCTGGCCTGAGTTGGGCTGACGGTCAGTTCAACAAGGGGGTCCTGATAACACGTCTCAAACAAACAACAACAATAACCAGGTCACTCTAGTCTCCACCAGGCACACCGCGGGTTCACAAACAGTAAAATTTAGCCTAATAGGGGGACTAATTGGGCAAGGGAGTTTGGTTACTGTAGGGTTGGTTCATTTGCCCGCACCGTTCGGGAGCGGCAAACTGTACTCCCTTTAGCGGACTAACTCCCCTGGCATGTTATCTGGCCAATTTATACTCTTTCCAGCCGCTTCCCGAAGCCTGCTAGAGGCTAATGTCACTCGGGGTGTCCAGCTGACAGCTTCTAATCTCTAAGCAAATCTTAGCCTGAGTGCCAGACTGTTACCAGGGCATACAAAGTCCAGTTCCTCGGCTCGAGGGCTAACATGCCCCCAAGGAAATTATACTAAAACTCCCTATTTTATATTGTGAAGGTGGCAGAAGCAGGCAATATGCAGTGACAATAGGCATGTTTAAGTTTTAATTTCGTTGTCTAATTGGTCGAAAAATTACACATCTTTTTATTACAACGTGAAGTGACAACATGAAGTGTCTGCACCCGCGTCGAAATCTTGTGATGTTGCAAAAATATGATAATCCTTTGGGTTAGACTTAATAAGAAATAACGCGTTTAAAATATACCATTTTATTTGCATGTAACCACGCATCTGTATAAATGTTTGGCTAACAGTTCATATTTTCCTCTCTCCCTCCATTTTCTCCTCCCTTCTTCCCCCTTTGTCCCTCCCCCTCTCTCTGTATTTCCCTAGAGTTCCCTCCTCTCTATCCGTCCTTTTCTCCCCTCTCCCACTTTCTGTCTCTTTTTTGTTTGTTTCTCTTCTTCTCCCCCTATCTCCTTCTTCTCCCCTCTGTCGATCCGTCTTTTCTTCCTCTATCTTCTTCTCTCCTTCTCTCTCTCTCTCCGTGGCCGGAGGTCGTTTTCTAGTGTAGAAAAATGCACATAACATTGTCTGTATA
The DNA here is from genome assembly GCA_013266295.2 of Branchiostoma floridae x Branchiostoma japonicum. Lineage (NCBI taxonomy): Eukaryota > Metazoa > Chordata > Leptocardii > Amphioxiformes > Branchiostomatidae > Branchiostoma > Branchiostoma floridae x Branchiostoma japonicum. Next base: position 10,481,800 of record CM023828.1, read on the forward strand.
GTCAGTTAGCAAGCCCTGTTCCTGTTTCTCTCACACGGCCTTTATCTTGTGCAGAGATTTTGAGCCACTGTGCTCCACCCCTGAGTATGATGTCACGCTATCCCCGGCTTCGGTGATGGTGAGCACCACGGTGTTCGATCTCTCCCTGACGACAGCGAAGCTTCGGGCCCGACACAGGCTCATGAAGTACTTCCGAGGCGCTAATGACCAAGGTCAGGCATCTTTGTGAAATATTGTAGCGTTAAAGACTTATCTTTCTCATTGTTATATAATGTTGAATCTGTCTTTCACACGACGATGCATATAAAACGTCTTTAATACTTTCACAAGTCGGTGAGTAAATCACCACAATCCCTGATGTTACACAGATCGAGACATAGGCATTTTAGTGAGACGGAAAAATTACTCGACATTGGCCACATCCCTTCTGTTATTGCTGGTAAAAGGAGCTCATGGGAAATGAAACTGGACTGTACTGTAATAGTATGTATGTAGAACACTTGTGGAAGTACTATAATAGTATATTTGTCACCATACGGCAATAAGACTACCTGTAGTATGTACATGTAGGTCATCCAAAGATGGATTTTCTTTCGAATGTGGATCGCCAATAGCTAGCCTGGGTGGCAGACTGTTGCCAGGGGCAGTATACAGCTCCTAGGTTCGATGCCTCCCAAAAAATGTTAACAAAGACAACACTCAGTTAGTCCCTGCTCAGGGAGGGGCTGGGATGGGTACTGGCCCTAACAACAGTCTGGTATCCAGGCTACCAATAGCAGGACTATTAGACATATGATAACAATTTATTGATGACCATTCCCAGGCTTGGAGATGACCCCACCAAACCCGGAAATCATCCAGACGTACGTTCCTACCGACCTGTTCCGGGAGGTGACCCTGGCCATCCCCCTACCGACGGACGTGTGGGAGAACATACCCAAACCACTGGACAGCAAGGTACTACAATAGGTGTTGTTTCTCTGTGGCGATTGAGTGGATTTAAAAGGATAGGAACTCGTGTTTCTTTTCCATTTGTTCAATGAACGCTAAGCACTCTTTTAAGTACATTTGACCCTTTGGTAAATAAATAAATAGGCTTTTTTATTTATTATATAAATTTGTCGTCGGACGATTTCCTGCTCTGTACGTGATGCCGGTTTTAGGAACGATGAGATTTTTGTAATCTGTACATTATCACAGGTGAGGCTTGACAAGGTGCCTAGGAACATAGCATACGTCCGGAACGTGCGGAACAAGGCTGCCCTAGGATTCTCTGCCGAGAGGGAGGCAAAGAAGCTCTTCTCCGTCTTGAAGAAGAACGGGGAACCGTACTGGGATGGCAACGAATACTACTACATCATTCAGACTAAATTGTAAGGAAGGCCATTCTTGCATATTTGAGAATCTTTTACCCAGTTCTGTTGTAATATAGAAACACAACACTCTGGAATGATAATGACGACTGTCTTCAAAGGTACAAAATCATTAGATAAGTTGTATGCCTTTTCATGCATTGAAACGAAAGAAGATGTTTTCTGTGCGTGTGGCGTTTTCTTGGTGCAACTGATTTGGCATTTGCTGATGTTCCGTTGAAATATGTACCCGATAATGTACTCACGATTGAAACGATAGCAATGTGCACACAAACAACGTTATCACATGGGAATTTCAAGCAAGGACTACTAAAGCACATGAGAGACTGCTAAAGGAGAGATTGAACTCCAATAAACATCTCCGTAAATAATTTCATCAGGTTGGTAATCGAATGAATAGAAAAGTTCTTTCATCACAACCATTTATTTTTCACGAGCCAACGTTTCGATGACCGTCTGTCATCTTCATCAGGGCAATTCTGACTGGTTTACTGTGCACTGACGCTAAATATTACTTAGTGCATAGTGCACTAAAAATATTATATAGTTCACAGTGCACTGTTACTTGGTTCACAGTGCACTTAGGCCAGTCAGAATTGCCCTGATGAAGATGACAGACGGTCATCGAAACGTCGGCTCGTGAAAAATAAATGGTTGTGATGAAAGAACTTTGCTATTCATCCAATAAACATCTGTTTATGATACTGAGTAAGACTTTTTATTGTATCTAGATATAACGTTATAGGTGGTTTAAATCTTCTCCTTTTTGCTCGCAGGCCTGGAGACGGGAGGATCATCAACCAGGTTGCCATTTTCGCGGTCAACGACCGAACCTTTGAAGTGTATTCCAGGGCGGAGGGTATGGAGACATTTATACAGCAGCGGTTACCCTCCTGCTTGCGAAAGCTGAGTTTGGAGGATTGGGACAAAATGGCAGAAGGGCACCCGAATGTCAACATCGACATCGATCTCACCAGAGACGAGCCTGGTGACAACTACTGTAACGGTAGGAAAACTCTGCCTTCAAAAAGCAAATGCCAACTTCCAAATGTCTTTTCTTTCCAGTCCCAGCGCGAAAGAGGACGTGTGACGCGGGAAGTTTCTAGATTTTTACTCCTCGTGTCTTTGCTGCTCTCTGATTGGCTGTTCAGCATGTGGACACCGCGTGATTCAAAAGTGATTTCGTAACGATACACCTAAAGGCCAAACTAAAGTTCCTGTCGTCCTGCATAGAATCAGTATTTATGGTGCTAGGATGGAAATTGTCTGACTGCGCCATTTTGACTGACAGGCAACCACTAGAGCGATTTAACGTATGTCTGTTGGAAGCTTATGCTGAGGTCACATTTCCAAACCGGGGGCCGGGCGGGCAGTCTTATGGAACGTATGTATAAAGACAACAGTATGATATAAAGACAACAAAGCACAAAAAAAAGTTGAAAAAATACTAATGGGAACCATTTGCGTATATTCTAGATATAAATTGTCGATTTTTCGTTAATCGAAACTGCCCGGCCGGGCCCCGGTTTGGAAATGTGACCTCAAGTACCAACCGGTTTTGCGTTCCCCTTCTGTGACAGGGCAAAGTTTTAATTTGTAATTTCGATTTGTGTGTTTGTGTGTAGATCCGCAGTGTCTAGACTTCAAGGTGATACAGAAGTATGATAGTCCGCTGGAGAAGCGTGAGTTCACCGGGACCGTACCAGAGTTGTTCGCCGCCGCACCAACATGCCACCTGCACGCCGCATACGGGATGGCCCAGCGTGCTATCTACGATAAACTTAATGGTAAGTCACATTCGTTCTTTAAAACTTTCAAACTTTTTTGTTCAATCAAAGTTGCAGTCCTATCTTGACTACAAGACAGCTTTGCGATGTGTACATTGTAAGGAAACAAAGTATATTCTACTAGTAAAGACTTGTTTTTTTGTATGATTGGGCCATCTGATCAGTGAATTGCTAACCCACTGTCAGTCAAATATAGCGAGATATTTTGCGTTTAATCTCCAAGCAGATGTACGTATCCGACTCAGTATCAGTACTTTACGCTTGTTTTTGCCTCATTTAGTACGACGAAGAGTTGAAAAGAAGCAGAAAGACAAACAACATGCGTGAAACATTGAGACATGGTGGAAAAGGAGGCCAAGGCTTCTGAAGAACCAGAAGAAAGGCACTTTGAATAGGCTAGGAGCAGAGGACCCTATGATTTGTGCATGGTGTACACAGCTTACATCTGTACCCAATTTAATTTTGACCGTGACTTTCCACAGCTGCCGGCCTCATGAAAGGAAGGCCTTATCAAATGTTCGGCCCGGCCCTGGGGCGGATATATCAGATCAAGGCTGGAGAGGATGAATGCAATAAAGTTTTCGTGCAATCAACTCCTGTCCCGGACGAACTGTTTGCATCGGAAAAGGTTTGGCTCTACCCGATATAGTTACATTCCTTCATCTATTACTGTGCGCCACGGTGTGTGTGTGTGTGTGTATGTGTGTGTGTGTGTGTGTGTGTGTGTGTGTGTGTGTGTGTGTGTGTGTGTGTGTGTGTGTGTGTGTGTGTGTGTGCGTGCGTGCGTGCGCGTGTGTGTGTGTGTGTGTATGTATGTATGTGTATGTGTGTGGGGGGTGTCACAGTGTATGTTTGTGTGTGCGCTCGCGCGTTTGTATTTGTGTGCCTTTTTTATTTGTCATATGAACATTAAATTGAGCGGTATTTGCAAGAAATGACTACAAGTATTATTTGTATTTTAGCTCCCAGATTTCGGACAAGAACCTAAGGACGAAGAACTCATTATGGACGTAAGTACACTGACTGGCTGTCAGACTGATTTGATGCTTAGCTCATTTTCCGTTTAATCACCTCCTTGTATTTTCACCGCTGTAGACCGTGAGTTAAAGGAGTGCTTAAGTCGGTGTTATCTTGAAAGTTCATCTGTGTTGGAAGAAGTCATTACGAAGCTAGTTTAAAATGTAAAGAAATTGGACTTACCCAAATTTTCGACTGCACCACTCTAATCTTTGTCAAAGAATGAGAGGTCCACCGCTTCTGTGACGTCACGTTATGCAGATGACACACGTGACTCAGTGAGCAGATAATCATAAGTCAATGTTATTTTCCAATAGATTATTTATCAATAAATACATAATCAGCAGATGATAATCATCAACCCTTATTACCAGAATTTTAACGAGTTATATGCTTGCTTTTGCCATTACAATTGGATGATTAGCTGAAAGTGCATCGGCGGAACTATCCTGGGCCATTTACTTTTTACGTGAGGCACTTTGGTGGCTACGCTGATGAGGAGGAGATCTACCGTCAGGGCAAGGCACTGATGGAGGACCTGGACAGGCGTGGGCTCTGTTACCTGCCAAATATGCTGGAATGGGTCGAGTACAACAGGGCGTCCCGCCAGTTTGATCGCCACAATGAGGTACATGTGCAAGCCAGCATCCATAGCAGCCTTCAGGGCAGCTATATCAATATATCGTGACCAGCCTCTCCAACTCTGTCCTGTAACTTCCAACATAATGTCACCCAGCACCACCAGAAACAGAGCAAAAACAAAATATGTTTCCTTCTGCGAATTTAAACATAATATGCCAAAAGAAGTCAAGCCCTGAAGACTGCTATGGAGTCTAGTACGTCCTGCATGGACGTCTCTCTAAAGGTCAATGTACGAGGATAAAACGGACTGGAACGCCTAAAAACGCTGACCTCTTTATATGTCTTATCCACAAATGTACATCTATCTATTTTATCTACTTACATCTATTTATACACAGATTCCGTTATTCACAATTTTCACGATGTTGATGTTTATGTTTCTCCTTCTTTTAGATATATTTTCACGCTTATCCTGAAGACCAGTGTAAACCTGTAAAGCCCAGCTGGTTCACACCGCTTCACCTTGACCCTCCCCAGAAAAGGTGAGACAATCAGTCTCCAACTTGTATGTAGAAGGTGAAGTTTAAAGTACAAACGTACGAGGAAAAATGCACGAATAAACGAGATGCAACAGCCGGACGTTCTGCTGCATTACCAAGGGAAGCCGCTTGGAGGCCCGATATCTAATCGTTTCTTTGATAGGTCAAGACCTAACCGCATAGCAAAGGTCGTAGCAGTCCATCCACATCTTCCAGCGTTACATGTATCCTAGGCCTGTTCAACCACAAACAACGTTATACTGGTACCGCTAGTGCTTCGTTCACAAACCCACGAATGCTAGAAAGCAGAGTTAAGCGTTACAATTCCCATGGCCTTTCTCTTAGCTGTTCGAAACTCAATGCCACACTGATTTTTCTTTCTTCTTTTCATCTAGCGATGAAACTAACCCCCTTGATCTGCTGCTTCCTCCCCTGGATGATTTGTGCCGGAACAATGATTGTGTGAAAAGAAAATCTGTCAGAAGGTTCGAGAACTTCATGGAGGAAAAAATCCAGACGCGTATGTGACTACTCACTTTTTTTTCATCTACGTTTGAAGACCTCGTTCCACAACGTTTGTCCGTAGCAAATCTGTATATCGTGCTATTTTGTCTCTTTGATGGGATTTTCCCTTTTCTATTCTGTGAAAACGTTTTTAATTAAACGTAGCAAATGTATTCATAACCCAATCTATTTTTTCACGAGCTGATTGGACAATGAAACAGCGAAAACAGCGAGCAACGTGTTGACGGACATTCTGTATACATTATTTAATTGGGACCTGTCATCATGGAATTATTTGGCCCGCTCTAACAGGTATACAGTCTAACAACCCGCTGCCATTCATGTTCAAGTGTGAACATGTCACAGGGGAGATTGGAATCCAGTGGGGATTGCAATCAAGGTTTTTTAACGATTGTTTCTAACCCTAAAATGTGCTGCATACTACTCACTACTTTTTCAAGTTAGCTATAGACTAAGGTTACTGTCACTTAGTATGCAGCACATTTTAGGGTTAGAAACAATCATTAAAAAAACCTTGATTCCAATCTCCCCTGGATTCCAATCTCCCCTGTGACATATATCTGTATCATTTCCAGCTGGTAGTTCTGTCTGCGCCAGGCAAAAGTTCTGCACCAGTGTCCGTGAGGGGTCCAAGAAAGCTATCTCCAAGCTTCTGTCCTACTTCAACGGTTACAACAAGGAGCAACAAAGGATCGACATGCCAAGGCCACTGTTTCACTATGTGCGTGAAAGTGTTTTGCTTTGTTTCTTAAAGTATTATACATTACAGTTTCACTCTACTGATTGTAGTACTATAACATTTGGAGGATTTCTTTTACACCTGTGCCCTTTCAAATGGTGAGAAAGGATTTTGATGACATTGAGTGCAGGACAATTCTTACCCCGCAATTACATCTGTTGTAGGTATTGACTTTTCCAGTGACAATACATCTTCAGTTCTGTATACGCTCTGGCCTTCCTTCCCTCCCAGTGAACCTTTGTACAACAAGAAATCTAAGATTTCTCCACCTCCATAAAGAGTTGTGAATTTCTTGTTTCATTGCGAATATCTTGCTGATTCTGAATATTTTCCAACTGGCTTCCATAAGGCAACAGACATAAATATGGCAGGAAACTAAAGGCAGAAAACGAGATAACCTTTGTACCAATCAATTCCTTTCAACCTGCGGGGAGACCATTTGACCGCCAAGTTGACCTTCCTGTCAGTCTGCGGTTACAAAACATCCCCTCCCTTCCTATCACTCTACTGTATTCAAATACCAACGGGCGCACAAGCAAACACAGGCACACGCACACGCACACAAATTCACACACAGGTAAGAGTAATTAATTTTCATGAACAGTTACCCATTTTTTTCTTGTTTTCACCTGTGTCTCCCAGATAAACTTGACGAATATTGAGAAGCCTGGGTGCGACAAGGAGATGATGACGTGCAGCTTTGTTCCCAAGCGTATCACAGCAGATCCGCCAGCACCCGTGGATAAAGATGTACGTAACGCACGAATCATTACAGTTAGTTGGTTTCATATGTATGTGTGATTGACCGTGTGTGCAAGAGAAGCGAGCGCAGCCACTCTTCGTACGCTTGTTGTTTTCAATTGTGAGAGGTAATTGTGTTACAATTGCGCTTCCTGCGTAATTCTGGTGAATTGCACCAACTGCCACGTCCGCTCCCAGAATGCACCGCGACATAGAAGCCTTCAGAAGGACCTCAGTCAGACCGAGAAGCGACAGTCGTTTCTCTCCGTCGATTTGTCCTCCGATCATCCGCAAATGGCCTCAGGCGCCGGCAAGCGCAAAACACGAAAGCCAGCTAGGTTTCGGAGATCTCGTAGAGAAGGACTCGACAATCGCACAGATTGACAAGTTAACGCGAAAAATTGCCTGTGAACCAACAATTCCTATCCGATGTGTGTGTGTTATTAAGGTTAATAGTTTTAATGTCTGGAGGCACCCCTGAAAAATATTAGGAACAAATATCCTCTGGTACTGAGCGTTTTTTATTTCTGTCATAATGACTAGCTATTCCTATTGTGATGTCTGGACAAGTATGTAAAGTGCTGGTAATGAAGAGACTAACTAAAACCTTCCATCACTCTGATGACTACTTTTCCTCATGTTGGGCAGATTATACTGTTCGGAACCACCGAACTGAACGGTTACACCATGCCATTCGGTGACCTGAACGACAATGAGATCTACCAGCTCATGATAAAATTCAACAAAACATTGTCTGGTCTGGAGAAGTTTGGCATAGCGTACGATAAGGTGAGTTATATGGTGTTTCATCTGAACTATCTGCAATGTCCTTGGAGAGAAGAGGTCTTGTATATATAGATGTAATATAGTAATGTAGTACTTCTTGCTCCTACATCGTACCTCAGTTATCTAACCTAGTGCATTTGGCCCATGTAGGGCGTGAATATGCAATAAAGTTCATTGTCATTGTCATAATATTACATATTATTCACGTGGATAGGATTCATTGCTTCATTTACATAGGCAGAAAGAAAACATGTACAGGTAGTTCTTGCAGCAATTATCATCTTCGTCAGAACTACGACAATTAAATCTCACCTTGTAATCTCACTTTGTAGACGGTCAATATGTACCCTCAGGAGTAATGAGACCGCCCCTAGGTTGCACTGCACGAAAAATAGGGTTTATCAATGGTACTAAATGCCAGTAAAGTCGGGTAATGTTAACTTTGTAAACAGTACCTGACTTTGCAATGGTAGTAAAGAAAAGTCAATCACGGTAATTTCATTTACTACCATTGTCAAGTCCGGTACTGTTAACGAAGTAAACATTACCCGACTTTACTGGCATTTACTACCATTGGTAAATCCAACGTTTCGTGGAGTTTTGTGTCTGTACGGCAGTAACAGTTCCTAAAAAATACAGAAAAAATAAAGCAAGTATTCTTCATCTCCACAGCTCATGTTTGGAGTGGTGGCGTATTTTGCAGAGGATGAAGAGTTCGCGCACAACGTACTTTTTGTTCCCAAACTGGAAAAGGGCATTGTTGCCGAAGAGGTAACAGTGAATTCTGAATTTAAAAATCTATAGATATTGTAATTGACATTGATCCTTTGTCTGGTAGCTTTATGAATGAATGAATGAATGAATGAATCTGTATTATTCAACTGGCAGACGTATATTTTATATGAATCTGAATTTTGTTGAAGTTACAAAATATAACTCCGTAGATTTTAAAATTTACAGACAAGGTCATACACTGATTTTTAGTTATTAACATTAAAATTCACTATACTGTCATATCATGTTTGTTGGATAAGCTACAAACACTCTGAGTAGGCCTAGTTTGGTAAAAAAAATAAAACTTACTCTTTTGAAATAAAACGAGTTGCCAGAGACTGCGATCGGAACCTCTACCGGTAGAAACGCCAATTCTACCAGATCGGAGTCTATCCTGAAATGTATATTCAAAGGGATTTTGCTCACTTTACTTTAAAGGAACTTAATTACGCTGCCATGCCATGTTGCTACAGGACACGGTCCCCGGGTCTACTGGCGGTGAAAAGGGATCCCAACTGCACAGCTTCGTAAAGGACTTTGGCGACAATATCCAGGAAATTAAAATGAACCCCAGTGAGTAAGATTTGTGTCCCGTCAAACCTTGAAATGCATGGGATATAGGGATATTCTTCTTACACAACCAGTAAAGTTCCTCACCTGCTTACGTTTCGGCGTCTATCAGACACCCTCCTCAGAGCTACATATAGCGGCGAGAAGCAGTACTCCTGTCAGAAGCTCTGAGGAGGGTGTCTGATAGACACCGAAACGTAAGCAAGTGAGGAACTTTATTGGTTGTGTAAGAAGAAAATCCCTATATCCTATGTTCTACCAACCTGATGACATTATTAACGGTTTGAAATGCATGGTTTACAAACAAAGTAACTAAGTCACTCATGCATGCATTGGATACCTTTCCATTCAGTTAATGACGTTTACAACTTGAATCTGGCACAGGGAAGTGCGTTGACAAAGTTTGTCGGTAGGAGACATAAGGTTCCATCTAAATTTCAAGTTTGACATGTACTTGACATGTACAGATTAATTCATTGATATATCGTAATAGCTCACAGAGTTCACAGATGCAGAATACAATCGAACATGCCCAAAGTACGTCTCTATGAACTTAATGTCACCATCGCCGTGAATACTGTACTCCGCCTGTGGTCCAGAACCTAACATATGACCCCTGTTCTCTGTTTTCCTCAGAGTATTATGCTTGTGTTGACACCGAATCATGCAATAGTTTCGTCTCCCGCAAGACTATGATCGCTCTGCACGATTATTTTGCCGGCAACAATGATGGAAATGTGAACCTTGGAAACCTGTCACCTCTTTTCTACCATACGGTTAGTGTGGCCTCTCTTTACTCATCCAACTGTGTGAACCCAGAAATGTATATGTTCCCTTTGTATTTCGGACGTCTTTATCAAACAGGTGCAGGAGATATGTAGGTTGAATTTTTCTTGGTTTGAAGACAATATCGACAACAACTTCAGAATCTGTACTCTGTAGACAAATTCCTCTGCTTTACTTTAAAGTTTTATTTCGACTGCTATTTTAACATGTAGCGCTATCTATAGTCTATTTGATAAGGGAACAGGCGTTATTGTGTGATCTAATCTGCTGCGTTATGTTTTCTTGTATTTGTGTTTCATTGTAACGTTGACGGTCTGGGTATGAATACACATTGTCAAATTATTCCACAGTCTGAACCCAAGGTCGAAGGCTGTCCATACGGCCTATCAAGTTGCTCAGCCATTCCGGAAGAATTCTATGAGAACGTACCAAAGCCTAGCGACGAGCGGGTTAGTATCTGATTCATTGTTCTTTTAGTACCCCGTGGATGGAGAGACATGTTTTATTCCTTCCAATATCCACAAGTAGTAATAATGACATAGTGCATGCAGAGATTTTGTAAGTAACATGGCTTCTTCCTTTCAATATCGAAACTAATAAACATAAGTGGTAAAAATGAGACAGTGTATACAGTGATGCATTTGTAACTAGGCTAGGAACACTAGAAACGCTTTCCCAACATGCTTCATATCATCCAATCAAATATCGGCAATGCTACATCACCTGTATTAGGATTTTTGTTTTACCAAAGTTAGGGGCTACAGGGCCCGCAGGTCGACTGCAACAGACAGTATGATTAAAAGTCGTGATAATGATTATACACTACATTTTCATGTCTTTTAGGCTGTGCTAACACTGTCATATCTAACACTCGTTGGGCATAACATATTCCTTTCAACATGTGAATTTCTTTATTTGGAATACAGGTGACGATCTTCAATGCTACCGCACTTAGCGGTGTCGGTTACGCTACTACTTTACCAGAGACACCTCAACGGGTTCAGGATTGGATCGCCCTCTTCGAGAAACTGGCAGAGACGCTGAACGAAAAAGATCTGCTCTTTACTAGCGTGAGTTTTATCTCTAAACCAGATACCCATCTGCTCGATAATTTTATGAGCACAAATGAGACAGAAGCAGAAACTCTACAATCGTTGTAAGTACTGATGGTAACGTCTTATTTTCCTGTGTACAGGGTTATAGTTTCTTCTTCAAGGAAGCTCATCCGTTCGACATAAGTGATCAGCGATTGTACGTGGCCTTCTGGAAGAAGGTAAGATTGGAGCTTAAAAAGATAAAATAAAGGCTATTGTTCCGAAATTATACAAATACATAGGGGGATTTGCATGTAATAATTTAAATTTGTAAAAGAGATAAGTGAGAAAAGATCTTAAGGCAGAAACGTTGAGATATTCTATCACCAAATTATCCCAGCACCGTTGAACGTTGGACAAACCATGCAAGGTTTTTAGCCTTCCATTGTGGGCAAGGTGGTCAACGCATAGTAGTGTTTGTTTGACATGTTTGTTTGTTTGTTTGTTTGTTTGATAGTCCGCAGAGCCTCAAGGTGATACGTCAGCCGAAGAAGGCAAAGAAATGCCGACGGAAGGTCCGGCCGATGAGAAGAGTGAGGACGATGAGAAAGCGCAGGAGATGCCCACAGAACTATCACCTGTACGTAACGTTTCTGTGATCTTGGTCAACCGTAAACTTTCATTCCCAGTATTCTAAAACTGTTTCTGTTGGTTATAACGTTTGCTAATTGCATGACATATACACTTAAATCTAACTCATGTTCACAAGTCACCTCTTTTAATGTTCATCTTTTTTTATTGCTCATTATCAGAACAAATGTTAAAAACATAAGCAAGCATTAAAAAAAGGAACATTGGCCTTGTTTCTTACGGATTGGTATGGTCAGATTTCTTTTCATCTGTTTTGTGTGCATGAAATGGTTATGAACGTGCACGTGTGGACGTCCCGTTTCATATCCCCTCAGGTCTCCAACACTGCAATGCCCGATAAAGTAGAGGGCGCTGCTGTGCCAGCCACAGAAGCAGCCATGGGCAGTTCTGCCGAGACCGAGGAGAGATAAACCCAGCGGAGATGTAAATTTCCGTCTCGTAAACGGTCGTCGCCTTTCAGAACGGTCATCGCCTTTCGATGCCATGTTGTTGACTGGTCGATGCCATATCCGAGCGTATCATAACTTTTTTTGAGGTCCAAAAACGTATAAAAAGCAACATTCAAATTGCAAATGTAAGAGAGGATCATGAAAAATAGTAACGGTATTAGTGAAAAAGGAACAGCACAAGCTCGGATTCGAACCCGGGTCAAAAAGCGTAGCTGTAAAACTCTAACCTCTACCCTAACCTTCTACGCCACGAAACATCACGGTGTGGATGGACCGTGTTGATACACTTAAAGTTAGCCGTTCTGCGACATGGAATCGACCGTTTCAAAAGGCGACGACCGTTTACGAGACGGAAATTAGCAGCGGAGACGGTGGGACGACAACTGGGTTTAACGTTACACGAATGGAAACATTCCCCATCACCTTAGCGGTGTTGGTCAGTGACGGCATTAGTGACATTCGAGATGATACTGTAATATTTCCTTCTATTCTAAAGTACTTTGAAAATTTGTAATACTCTATAGTTAGGATTGTTAATGATAAAAGAAATATAAACACGTATCATTAAAATTAATAGGTACTTGATTATTGGTACGAGAAATTTTGTGAAACTTGCAATTGCATGTAACTCACTATTTGACAAGCTATAAAATAATCATATCATAAAAATTAAACTTGAGTTTTGAGATTCACCGATGCTGCTCAACCATACATGTCAAAGGCATAGCTTAGTATCATACATCGTTGAATTCACCTTTCCATAGCTTTCAATGTTGCAAAGATGATATGATGGTGTTATAAAACAATAAAATAGATTAAAAAGTTCATTGTTATGCCTATGTTACAATAAACCCATCACCCACCAGGAAATCCAAACCGTATCTTATTTTTCAAACAATCGATATCCCTGCAAATGTATTGCCACCAGCAAGCATGGCATATACATACTATATACCTAAGACTAAAACATGCCAGTCTTACATGTAGGAGTAATGAACTAGAATATATTCTATACACTGATGTTTTGGATTGATACTTTTCCGAAAAGCCACTTTGTCGGCACACGGCGCGGTCCTTGGTAATCTCCAAGCAGATCATACGGTGGCAAGGCTGTAACCATTGGCCAAAGCAGTGACCGGTACTTATGGTCACTCCTTTGGCCAATAGTTACAGCCTTGCCACCGTATGATCTGCTTGGAGATTGAAATTCGCGTACGCGTGGCTCACCCCGTAGATCTGGGTGTATCAACACTCAGTCATGATACTAGTTGAAAACGTCATTGTCCCAGATCACGTGGCCACTAACTACAACAGGTCCAAGGTAGCTGAGGTCACGGTCGCGTTCGGATTCGGTGTTCTTTTCTGCTTTGCCAAACTTTGTTTTCTGCTTTCTGTGGAAACAAGTGTAAGAACACGTATGTACAAATGTAAGACGTTAGCATAAGGGGGGAGTGAAAAATAAGACATAGAAATAGATCATAAAATTGTGATTCAATCGAATACGATCATCAAAAGCCGTACCTTCCCAAGTTCTCGCCGTCTTCAAGTGTATCTGGCAGAGGGATTCCGAACGTCTCCGGAAGACTGAAGACTCCGGCGCCGCCAAGAGTGCTGAGAACCCCGAACGTGATCATGGGGAGGGGCGGCCACACGTCCGCCAGGAGGGACACAAACGGGGACAGGATGCCGCCCACACGCGACGACATGTTGGCCAGGCCCACACCCATCGTCCTGAAACAACATAGATTAGTTAGGCTAATAAGGTTATTCTTTCGAACATTTCCAGGATTGCATTAGGACGCACGCTATCTAGCATTAGGACAACATTAACTTGGGGGGGGGGGGGCTGGCCATACAGGTGTATTAAAGGGTGTCTAAAGAGCTGAACGTAGTGAGTGAGCGAATGAGAGAGCGGGTGGGTGAATGAAATCGGTCGGTTGCACAATTTAACTTCAGGTACTTCGTGATCAGACTGTCCTACCTGACTACAGTGGGGAAAACCTCCGGGGTGTAGACGGACAGGCATGTGAAGGCGACGCCAATGGCACACCGACCGACCAAGGAAAGGTACCGGATAACATCCTGCAGTTCTGCAACGTAAATCATGTACACGAAATTAACCATGCAATGGAAAGGTGTCGAAACATTGAGGGAGAAGTGGAAACGTTTATAGAAGGTATCGGTAGACTTGTCTTCCTACGTCACACTTAGTTATGCTTTACAAGGAGGAAGACCTGCCCACCTGATGGCGTTGCTGCCACTGCCAGACAGGCGGCTCCTGTCAGAAAGAGATATCCACCAATCACAGGCCTCCTCCCCCACTTCTCCATGGCAACCAACCCCACAAGAGACAGCCCGATCTCCAGCAGTGCGCCGAGGACGAAGTTCAGGTAAGGGTCACCAGCCAGGTCGGCAGAACCAATGATCAAGGCGAAGTACACAACCACTGTGCCGAACCTAACAAACGATCAAAACGTAAAAATACGTATCATTTTGTGTGCCTTTATTTGTAAAACAATGTCCTTTATGTTTACAATTCGTTTGACTGTATGTGCTAGTTCTGTGTCTAAATCTCTCATATGTTGTAGCATTCGACATTTGATCCACAGCTTCACCTCCACAGAAGATATTGTTCGTATATAAACCATCAAAGAGCATTGTTAGCTGCTGAGTACATATTGTACATATTTGGATTAAAGAAAAACGTATGCAAGTTGCTAAGTAAGTAAAAATATATCACTAGTGCACTGTAACTCTTACCAGGCTGAGGACATGGTTATTGTGATCATCCTCAGACGAGGACCCCGGAACAGGTCGGTCAAATTGTACTTCTTGGATTTTCCCCCAAGTTCTTTGTCCTTCGGTTTTGTGACTTTATCGTAAACATCATCTGGAATGGTGACCTTGGTAACCTTGGCAGCCTTCTGAATGCTGATTCTGGCTTCTTTGGTCCGGTTGTTACTCAGGAGCCATCGTGGTGACTCAGGCAGAAGCCTACAAGTGACAGTTCATAGAAAGATAAGAAATCTTGGATTTCGTAGATACAAAATTTCTAGCAAGCGAAGACATTTTAAACATGTTGCACATTACACAATGCAACTTTACAGCTCGGACTCTTCCAAGGCAAGTTCAACCAGCCAGTCTGGCGGCTATATATGATACCGTACAGTAGTGTATTGTAACAACCGTTTCAAGTGAACGTACCAATAGTACGACAGCAGCGGCGCTGACAGAAGTGCCAGGGCCAGCTGAAGGCTCCACCAATCCCGCAGAAAGTACGCAAGACCTCCGAGAACGATTGTACCAACGGCCCAGCTCACCGAAATCGTCATTCCCATCGCATTTCGCTTGGATGAGCCGATAACTTCTATGGCTGGGCACCAAAAGTGGAAACACGTCAATCATCAATAAAGACAGGTTGTGACAGACTGTAAGAAATTTTCAAATGTCAAGTGTTTAGTCTTTTCGCCTCTTCTTAATGAATGGAGTGTAATGAGAATCAAACTTAGTCTACCGAGAGTTAAGCCGACGTAGAAGAGACCGTTGGCAGCGCCGCCGGCAAGCAGACGGAGAACAACGAAGGGGATGCATATGAATTCGTTGGTGAAGGCAGCAGCTAGTCCAGAACTCAGCTGCAGCAGGATGCACGCTAGAACTGTTGGACGGCGTCCAAATCTGACAAAACACAGAATATTGTGATTACTTTTATTGACTGATCAGTTTCAAGTAAAATATTTCAGCGAAATAAATGTGTGCCACTCTTTGGCCATGCACATGTGTTTGGCCTCTTGTAGAAGACTGACGACCTGTCAAAGAGAAGGGAAACATTTGTACCTGTCCGATGTCGTTCCTGAGATTAGTCCTCCAGCGCTCACCCCCACCATGAAGATAGACTGTCCCAGTTCCTTTAACCAGCGGCGCCCACACACAAGGTCGTACTGCAAGAATATGCAAATCATATCTTGAATCATTCTTCAAAAACATTTTGTCCCCACGCACCTGCACTCACGAATGGAACTGTTCTGTTATATTTGTTAAAGCGTTCTGATATTTCTAACACAAGAAACCACCTTCCATAGTTTACTGTAAAGAAATTCAGGAGTACAAGCTATAAAAGATCAATATGCAGCATACATATACACACTACAACGAAGCCGAAATACAGCTAACGTTATGCACTTAGCGCATATTGGGTTGTACTTCAATATGAACCAGTCAGCATTTGGCCAGGAGTACTTTACTATAATATGAACTAGTCAGTAGTACTGTACTACAATGCACAATATGAACTAGTCAGCATTTGGCCAGGAGTACTTTACTATAATATGAACTAGTCAGCCTTTTAGTCAGTAGTAGTAATATTGTGTTGTAAGAAACATTTTCGGTCTAGATATCGGCAATGTCGGAAGGAAATTTTTCATATGTATTTCTCTAATGGCGGCCATGGTACTCTTTGACAAAGCCAGCCTAGCGTGCACCCATAACTTAACAACATGTAACTTTACCTTGCCACCTCAATGCAAGGGGTAAAATTGTACTTACGTCTGTGACAACAGTGCTGTGATATATGCTCTGGTCGTACTCCCAGCCGTGGTTGCACGATGTTACTGTTTCGTTATTCCCTGTTGCTGTTCCTCCAGTTTCGTTGTACATCAGACACGAGCTGAACCTCCACGTACCGTCCACGTTTTCCATGGGAACACTGAAATTGAGTCTCCCGGAAGGGTGGCCATACATTCCCGAGGAGTCGTTCTGGTAGAGACGGCAGTGGTGCTCGGGGGTGGCCGCTAGGAAGGCCTGGGCGAGCATGGTTGCGCCGACAGACGGACCGACCAGGACGATGAGCACGGCTGCCAGTTTCTGGTACCTGCCGAACTCACCGAGGTACTGCCGCAATACATCTTCGTACTCCATGATGACACGGTAAGTCAATGCAGGTGAACCCTATTTCATAGGGATAAACAGAAAACTCCTATTCCTTGTATTTTGACAACATAATGTGACGTTATAGAGGAACCTATGCTATCAGATAAAGTTGACGTTCGTCCACCTACAACGTATTTGAATGAAGCACCCCCATCGTGGCAAATTATCTGTTGTACTCTATCGTAGACTCCGTCACCAAGCGTAGCAGAATGATTTAGTTCTTTTAAACTTAGCAGCCATGGCAGCACATGCTTTGTAGTATGAAAAATAATAGGTGTAATAACATTATACGTAGTGTGGCAAGGCCTCAGAGATCTAGAATTTGTATA
The DNA here is from genome assembly GCA_013266295.2 of Branchiostoma floridae x Branchiostoma japonicum. NCBI lineage: Eukaryota > Metazoa > Chordata > Leptocardii > Amphioxiformes > Branchiostomatidae > Branchiostoma > Branchiostoma floridae x Branchiostoma japonicum. Next base: position 10,499,408 of record CM023828.1, read on the forward strand.
GTGAATATATTTTCACCTGCAAAGCTCAAATCAGTTTCAGATAGATATTTCAGTGCTGATCCGCCATGGAATTACATGTTATCCTGCGTTCAATGAAGTTTATGAATACTCGTCTGTTCAGTTAAGCTTGAGTACTGGAGTCAAACTAATGATTTGAAATGTTAACCTTTCACCTCTGATCATTGGAGTGGCGATAAGTACATCACGACTTGCTTATGAGTGAAGCAGACAGATGAAATCATTATATTTTCTTCTGTTTATCTATAGTTGAAGAAGACCTTAGCAAAGTCCCTGTATTTTTGTTGCGTCAATAACGTACTCATATTTATAGCGACGGCATAATACTGTAACATGAACAAGCACTGGGTGTTGTCTGCGACAGAGAGGACGTGGCGTGGGCGTGTGTTATCCAAGGCTTGTGCATTCTTGTCCCGCACCCCATGTTGGAGGTTACACCCGGTCCTTGACATCACACAGTGCGTGATCAGGCAGACACGCAAGGTAAATGTCATTTGGTGTGAAGCGACCCTGGGTCTAGCGCAGCACTGCATGGTCTCTGAGACTTACGTCAGTTTTTCACAAAGGTGGAATGTTTTTATAGTACAACTTATGCAGATCTTGAGGGCAGCTGTCTGTCGGCTCACGAAGTTTCTGAGCTCTTTTTTCGTACTACTACGGCAACATATGTTGAATGCTGTCAAGTCTGTATATATGCTATGGTTATAACATGTTTTCCATAGTTAATTGGTGGCGGAGGCTTGCGCTCAGAGCTGATGTTATTTATGGTTCATGCATGTATACAATGTATTAGATGCGAGGTGGGTCATATTAAGTTATGACACTATACGTAAGGCTGTCAGTGTCACCTAGCCTTCTGAATGGCATCTCAAAGCTATCCACAAATCACGAGGTCAACCGTTGGTAATTAGACTTGGGCCCAGTTTACACACAGTTTTTCCCGACGTCGCCGATATCTGGCGATGTCGGGAAGGCTTTACACACATCGCCGGAAGTATGGCAGAACACCCGTGGCGTTTAGATTACGTATTCTCCCACGGCAGAGTCCCACACGCGCTAATACGTCCACAAGGCAATGACGTGGGAGAATGAGATTACGTAGCCCGGCTCACTCAACCTGAAGCTGGACGTCCTGGCCGTCGCTAACGTGCTGCTGTATTTTTTTTTCTCCCCCTAAAACTTTGTGGCAATACGTAAACGATGAAGACAGTCGGTATCACGGGATGTAGTACAAACATTAATCTGCGAACCGTGATAAAACCCAACCCAACCCAGTGGAACCCAACCCTGTTTGCTATCACAACAGATCATCGTGCCCCCGGCAACGCAAGCAAGTAAGCATTAACCAGGGCTCGAATGTTCCTTTCTGTGCAACTTGTTAGTTTCCAGAATCTGTGAAGAGAAGGTAGTGTTATTCACGTAATTCTTTGCCAGGTGAGCTACTGGGTAATTGCCTTCCTGGAATCTATCTTGATACGTCTGAGGTTCTTCTGAATTCAGCGTTGTCGGGACCCCCCTATCAGCCCCCATTAAGAATCAGGTAAACAAAACGCCTTTTTAGAATGGACCGAGTGAAGCGTGACGAGGAACAGGTAGAAAACCGAGAAAGGTGGAGAAAACTGGCTGTCAGATCATCTAACGCCTCCGGGAGTATGTGGAACAGACTCTGAGGTATTTCAGATACCTTCAAAGCGCTCCGTTGGTGAAAACATCGACCCGGAGATATTGTTTGGGTTTGTTGTTGTGTTTTTGTTGTGAATGCCACAGCGGTCAGGGCGTTCTTCACACTTTACATGATTTGAGGAGTCATAAGATAAGAAAATAACAAGCATTTTTATTCCCAACTTGAAACAGGTAAGTAGCACCTAGCCTGGGTGCCATCCGTTTTGTAACGCTACTTTTTATGGGGAAGAACTTACGAAAGTCTCTGTATTTTTGTTGCACTATAAAGTACTTTTATCAAGGGAAAGGGTTTTGAACCATCGGCGATAACTTGATACTGTGTCTCCGACCAGACTAAGCAGGTATTGTCTGCGACAGAGATGACCTGCTGGGGCCAGTGGGGGTATATTGATTACGACAAAGGGCATGTGCATTCTTGCCCGGCACTCCGGGACATCTCAATAGTGGTCAGGTGGCCACGCAGGTTATTTGACCCAGGGCCTAGTCACTGGGGCGAAGCGACCCTGGGTCTATATATATATATAGCTAGAGCAGCATTGCATCATCAATAAGATTGCCGTCCGCTTTTTTTCACAAAGACGGGGGCTAATTTTATAGTACAACTTATGCAGATCTCGAAGACAGCTGTCTGTTGGGAACATGTTTCACTAACTTTCTGAGAAAGTTATCAGTTTTTTTTTTGGTACTACTAAGGCAACACGTGTTGAATGCTGTCAAATCTGTACGTACATGCATGCTTTGATGAGAACAGGTTTTCCATAGCTAACTAGTGGCGGAGGCTTGAGCTCAGAGCTGTTATTTACGGTTCTCCAACACATACAACGTGCAGATGTACAATGGATTAGATGTGAAACAGGTCATATTACGTCAAGACACCAAAACAAGTTCAAGTAATTTGATTTTGCGTGCACAGCTGGTGTGTTACACCGAAGGGCGGTTATACCGGCTATACAGATACAGATACAGATACAGATACAGATCTTCGTCTGTAAATTCGGTGATAATAAGCCACATAGAGATCATAAGCCACATAGAGATACAGGTCCCAGGATGCACCACAAAGCCCGGTCTAAATACCATGGTTGGGCTGGTTAGTATACAAAAATATCAGCTTTGTTTATACTGCATATCCCATCGCTGCATCGTGATTACAATGTGCCTGTTTGTGCCGTAAGTTAGGTCACAATTCCGACGGTGTCCGTACGGGATGGTGCAACACCTAATGCTGAGGTCACATTTCCAAACCGGGGCCCGGCCGGGCAGTCTTATGGAACGAAAAGTATGATATAAAAGACAACAAAGCACACAAAGAATTAATAATGGGAGCTATTTGCGTATATTCTTGATATAAATTGTTGATATTTCGTTAATCGAAACAGCCCGGCCGGGCCCCGGTTTGGAAATGTGACCTCAGCATATCAGAAGTAAAATAGGGCCTACCTTTTATCCCAGTTTCTCAGGTGTCCATGCGCTCAGGGTTTGCCGACCTTTGCCAGAACACAACTAAAATCTGTCCGACTCGTTACGCCAACTAAACTGGTGAAGTGAAAACCGAGAAGATTTAGACCCTACCTGTCCCTTCTAACCCGCAAGCTCTCCAAATTGCACCAAAATTTTCGAGGAAAATAAGGATTTTCAAGGATGTTAAGAAGGCACTGCAATGGTTTTTGGTCCTAGTCTGCGCATGGCAACTGTTAGTGTTACATCAGCCCTACGAATAGTCCCGTTTGGGGCATACATTGTACAGTAGCTGTGAAGTGGAACAGAATTAGTTGTAATTTAAGAAGTGTGACCCCATTCCACGCCTTGCTTTAATTTGGCGTTTTTCCTGTAGACTTATAGTTATCATTTAAGGCTGTCAGTGTCATCTTGCTTTATTAAGGGCATCTCAGAACTATCCATAAATCACCAGAAGTCAACCGTTGATTATCATAACTTGGGTCGTTTTCATCGTCACACTCTAACCCGATGGAGACTGCCGGTACTGCGGCCTGTAGTACAAACACTTCTCTCAGACCAGTGAGATCAGAATGAAACCCAATACTATAGCTATTTGACAGAAATCACTACAGACCGCCGTGTCCATGAGAACACCACTAGTAAGAATTAAGGAGGGCCTGCGTGCTTCCCTGGCAAGCTATTTTGATTTACCATTATTCGTAGGGAAATCAAAGTGATATTATTCACGTAATTCGTTGCAAGGTGAGCTACTTTTCTGTAATTGCCTTTTATGAATTTAGCTGGATATGCGCAGGAGATTCTCCTGAATTCAGTGTTATGAGGACCCCCCATGCTAGCCTCCCTTTAAGTATTACTAGTGAAGAAGTCGGCTCGACGAGTAGGTGGACCGAAACAGTTCAGATGCCTTCAAAGCATTCCGTTAGCGGAGAGAACAGTTGTTTGGGAGAACTTCATCATTGTGTTTTTGTTGTAAATGCCCGTGTTTCATTTCCCCTGCAGGTATCAATTCACAAGGAGGTTATACACAAACCACGGCTGAGACAACAACATGGTCGACATAGACTTATCCTCCGTTCGAATCCCAGTTCTTGTACAAAACCTAAACGACATGAGATCCTCAGGATCCTTGACTGACGCGATACTCCACGTTAACGGCATGTCGTTTCCTGTCCATCGGAACGTCCTAGCCGCAGCCAGCCCGTACTTCATGGCTATGTTCACCAAAGGGCTCAAAGAAGCTCGGAGCCGGGAGGAAATTCCCATCTACGGTGTCGGCCAGGACGCCATGGCTCACGTTCTAGACTTCATTTACACCGGGAAGGTTTCCCTCACAAGTGACTGTTACGAAACAGTCAAAGACCTCATACAAGCTTCGGACTTACTCCAGATTGTTGACCTTCACCGTGCCTGCGAAGAGTAGCTCGTAAAGCGTGTCATCCCGGCAAACTGTATCTCTCTATACTTCCTCGCACACACCTACAACTGCAAGAAGTTAGCTCAAGCAGCCCAGTGGACGCTTGTTTCCGATTTCACCGACGTCATCAAGGGAGGCGAGTTCCTTGATCTGGAGTTGTCCCAGGTAACAGAGCTCTTATCAGACGACTCTTTAGGTGTACGTGAGGGTCTGGACATTTTCGATGCCGTAGAGCGATGGACAAAGCACAACGGCGCAGGCGGAGACGATGTCGGCGAACTCATGAAACACATGAGGCACCACACCCTGGAGCTTCTGTGCTCACGACAGAAGGTGCTAGGGCACCAAGTGCTGAGTGATTGTTCAACTGCCACACAGCTGTACAAGACAGCTACCCAGGTGCAGGTAGACCTGAATGATGCAGAGGGTGCAATGACGAATCCACAGTCACATGGACTCATCTCAAGCTTAAGATTCAGTACGATGAGGACCGACACAATTGTCTCTGCATATAGAAGCGGGGATTGTGAAGACCTCCAATTATATGAAACCCATACAAAGACCAAGTATCGCCTTCCCAAGCCCTACCTCGCCTCTAACGTCAGTATCATCGTATCGCAGGATAACAAACTGTACATAGCCGGTGGAGTTAGGAAGGATCCAGCTGTGAAGGATTTGGGTACGAACATTAAGCTCATGGCCTCTGCGAACTTTTATGTCTATGACGGTCTTCACAACAAATGGTGGGTAAAGGCTTCAATGCATGTTAGCAGGTTCGACTTTGCACTAGCTAGTGTTGGTAGACATGTGTACGCTATAGGTGGTAAGTCCTTTCCTGGCAGCCAAGCTTTGTCTGATGTCGAAAGGTACGACCCCGAGGAAAACACTTGGCAAATGATGGCACAGCTTCCCCATGGCTTAAATGGCCACCACGCTGTCACAATAGACCGCGACATTTACGTCTTGTGTGGTTTCGACAGCCCGAGAGGTAAAAATGTATTCTGCTACCAAACGTTGACGAACACGTGGACCAACGTTGCGCCAATGCCTGCTATCAAGAGAATCGGCGGCGCGGCAGCTGTAGGAGGAAAGATCTACACGGTACTATCGTCGTGGAAGAATTCATGTTGGACGCCGACAACCATGGCGATGTACGACCCCGAAATGGACAAGTGGGAGGAGGATGAAAATTTCCTTCCAGAGGAGGTAGAGTTGGCGGTGGGACCGGTGGCTGTAGCGGACAGGCTGTATTTGTGCTGTGCGGGAGGGTTGTACGTTCTGCAGACGACAGGCTTCCCGTGCCCTCTGTACCAGTGGAGTCTGTACGACAAGAACATTCTCCCGCCTTCGGGACAAGCAAGCTTTCACTGTAGGGCAGGATGCGTTCACATCGATGTCGAAGGGTTAGACGCTAACGCTTAGTGACGGAAATAGCTTTACAAGAGCGCACGTGCAAGCGATTATATCTCAGACTAATTAAAGACATGAAGCACCATCTCCGAGATCCAGCACTCGTAATCACATCTGATCTTGTGCCAAAAAACGGATGAAGCTGTTTTGTAAAAACACGAGTGCTGATTGGCTGTCGCTGCTTATGACAATACATTCCCTTCGAGCCTCACATGGATAATTCATTTCTGTATATTGTATTGATAATGGTACCAACTTAGGCTAATAAGATGCTAGCCCTAGTCTATCTAAATATGCTTGTACAATAATTATCAGACTATGTTATGCAATAATACTACTATGAACCTCAGTAATGTCACGCTTGTTGTTATTTTACATCTGTCGACGTCAGTTTATTGCGCGTACATACCACTCTTTTCTACATGTAGCTCTTCAACAAGGTAAATCATGCATATGACAGTTGTATTGTTGGCTTCAGTTCGCTACAATACGCTGTTGCCCGGCCAGTTGGCAATAAATATCGTGCCAGACGTTTTTTTCACCACGAGGCTATTAGTCACCAAACACCTCATAAAATATTCAGACTTGATGCCTCGCATCTTAATTATCATTGTTTTCCGGGTGAGCCTTTTCTAGAAGCGTCCAAAACAAACACTTGTATATGCCAACTAACGTCCAATGATTGGGCCTATTTTCAAAGCTGTTTATATTTCCAAAATGTTCGCGTCATGAAACAATGTCCAATTCCATAGACCGTAAATGGCCGGTAAAGCATTTCAATGTGACAGGTCAACATCCAAATTGTGTATCGGACCATACCATTCAGTGAAGTGTAAATACATCGTTATTTGAGGCAAGGGCGAACGAGGAAAAGCGAGCGAGAAGCAATACAAAGATGCGTTTGCTCTGCGCAGTGCTTGTAGTCGTACTGACATGCATACCTGCAGGTAATGTTCCCCTTTATATTGCTCTTGGTTTGTAATTAGTATCTTTAATAAAACATTCAACTTAAGCAGAGATGGCGAACGTTTACGCCCCTCAGAATTAGTTGTCTTTGTTGGTCTGGCTTTTGTAATAAAACGAATGACTTCTGCCATGGTACCGATGTTTTGTTGCACTGGAAGGTATACTATAATTGGTTGACGACAACGAGTTCCACATATACTAGTACATTCATGTAATTATTCGTACACTTTTTGTGTACGTACACTATTCGTACAGCTCAGTTTTTTATTAATTGTTACAGCTTCAATTCTGTTGGTTTGGATTTGTTTACTATCATATTGTGTTGCTAAATGTTTTTGTTGGGGGGGGGGCTTATTTGCTTGCTACAGGTTACGCTGTGAAATGTCCCTGGTGTAGCTACGAGAGCACAAGGGAAAAATGTCTGGAGCAACCACTGGTCACTTGTTCTGTCAACGAACTCTGTGTCACCACCCATTCCAGTAGGCACTATAACATGTACATATACACGGTGGCTTTGGTGGTACGAGCACTCTGTGGTGGCACATAGCTAGGATGGTGGTGTAAAGGTGGTGAAATACTCCTTGATACTATATTTGAATCTCCTTGATACTATAGAGCATGAATGTTACAATGCTACAATAACTGCAACCGGCGCTATAATAATATGGTGGTCGCTGTCAACAGAATAAAAGACTTTGATGAAATGTGCAACTCAGCAGTGCATGGAGTGTGTAACAGATAAGGAAACATATGAGGTATAGTTTGGTGCCAAGTGAACGATGCAGGTAGTATGAGATGACACTCACGTCTTTACTTGCTGCATTGACTATATATGGGCTGTAATATATAATAGTAATACAATACGCCGCTAGTACACCTTGGTTCACTCATTAGTTTGAGGTTGCTGGCAAGGCTCTGAGTTGCACGTCCATGAACGTTATATTGTATTTGAGTGCAAGGAACCGAGCTGGTCATTTTATAGCGGTTTGATTAATTAATAAGATTGCATTAACAATGGTGGCCCGAAGTCGCATTATGCTGCACAAACTAACGTAACTAGACAGCTTACGGTAACGTCTGCCACGTTGACGTTAAGAATCTTAATAAATATAACTTCTCAGAGTTTCGAGACAGAGGAGAAGGCTGGAAAAACATCTGCGACTCCCAAGAAGCTTGTGATGCAGGTGAGAGCCAAGGCAGTTGTACGCACAACATACAATGTCAGTTACAGATCTAGATCGACAAACATCATCAAATTTTTCCAACTTTCATATACCATATAGCACATAATGTGGAACACTGTATAATGTAGCAATGAACAGGTCAAACACATTGAAATGACAGACAACGAAGAAAATGTTGATTACATTTTGCCTACAGGTAAGAAGGCCAACCCGAGACATGTTAATTACATTTTTTTTTGTAGGTAAGAGGGCCAACCCCGCAGCCTGCAAGCTGGAAGACAGTGTCTTCTCCTGTGTGTCTTGCTGTGACGAGGACGGCTGTGTAGGGGGCGCTGCCGCAACGAAAATCAGCCTACATGCCATAATAGCCGCAGCTTTCCTTGTCATAGTGAACGCCGCCATGTTGGTTTAGTCGTTCACCGTTTATACGACGAGGAAGACGTAGAAAATAAATTTGAAGGCTTCTCTAATGACACAGTTTTAGCTTTTTAGCTAGTGAACTTTTTTTACGAATGTAATAATGAAAAATGATAACCGTTATCATTGTTATTGCGTTATAAAGGTATAGAAGTATAAACACTTTTTTTCCTTACCTCTTATCATAACCACCATTATGAACATGTATGTACATCACCGTCTCTGCTACTGTTTGGGCATTGACCCAAAGATTAGATTAAAATGCTTTGTAGTCTATGTTTCTGACGTCAAGAAAATATCTGTAAGTTGCATAACACGTTGACTAATAGAAAAAGTCATTGTCCCAGATCACGTGGCCACTAACTACAACAGGTCCAAGGTAGCTGAGGTCACGGTCGCGTTCGGATTCGGTGTTCTTTTCTGTTGTGTCAAACTTTGTTTGCTGCTTTCTGTGGAAAAAATGTGATAGCATACATCATGTACAACGTCAGCAGAGGGGAGGAGGGTGAAAAATAAGGCATGAAATAGATTATAAAGTTGTGATTCAATCAAAGAAGATTAGTGTTGTCATTCAAAAGCGTACCTTCCCAAGTTCTCGCCGTCTTCAATTGTATCTGGCAGAGGGATTCCGAACGTCTCCGGAAGACTGAAGACTCCGGCGCCGCCAAGAGTGCTGAGAACCCCGAACGTGATCATGGGGAGGGGCGGCCACACGTCCGCCAGGAGGGACACGAACGGGGACAGGATGCCGCCCGCACGCGACGACATGTTGGCCACGCCCACACCCATCGCCCTGAAACAACATCGTCAACGCTTCATCATTTCCAGGATAGCAATAAGACGAAGCCCATTTAGCATCAGGACAACATAAACTTGGGGGGGGGGGGGTCATACACGTGTACGGTATAAGCGTCCCTGAATTCGAAGAGCTCAACGTAGTGAGTGCGCGAATGAGAGAGCGAGTGGGTGAATGAAATTGGTCGTTAAACTTCATGCACAACTTCAGGTTTCATGATCTTGATTTTGATAGAGTACTGGGCAACACCCTTCCGTTGGGATTAAGCGCTCAGGGGGAAGATCAGACTGTCCTACCTGACTACAGTAGGGAAAACCTCCGGGGTGTAGACGACTAAGGTTGTGAGGGTGACGCCAATGGCACACCGACCGAGCAAGGAAAGGTATCGAATAACATTCTGCAGCTCTGAAATAAAATGTCACAACAATTTACATACACTGAAGAAACTATGTGCAGGAATATGTCGAAACATTGAGGGAGAAGTGGAAACGTTTATAGGGGGTATCGGTAGACTTGTCTTCCTACGTCACAAGTTATATTTTATAAAGAGGAAGACCTGCCCACCTGATGGCGTTGCTGCCACTGCCAGACAGGCGGCTCCTGTCAGAAAGAGATATCCACCAATCACAGGCCTCCTCCCCCACTTCTCCATGGCAACCAAACCCACAAGAGACAGCCCGATCTCCAGCAGTGCGCCGAGGACGAAGTTCAGGTAAGGGTCACCAGCCAGGTCGGCAGAACCAATGGCCAAGGCGTAGTACACTGCTATTGTGCTAAACCTAGCAAACAAGCAAGATGTGAAAATACGTATGCCGTTTTTTAAAGACCAGTTTTCTTCATGTTTAGAATTCTATTGACTAAATGTTCTAGCTCTGCGTCTTATTCTCTGATCTCATATATATTGAGTCACTAGCTTCACCTTCATAGCAAGAAAGCATACATACATGTATATCACTATTGCACTGTAAGTCTGTGTAACTCTTACCAGACTGAGGACATCGTTATTGTGATCCTCCTCAGACGAGGACCCCGGAACAGGTCAATCAAGTTGTACTTCTTGGATTTCCCCCCAGGTTCTTTGTCCTTCGGTTTTGTGACTTTATCGTAAACATCATCTGGAATGGTGACCTTGTTAACCTTGGCAGCCTTCTGAATGCTGATTCTGGCTTCTTTGGTCCGGTTGTTACTCAGGAGCCATCGTGGTGACTCAGGCAGAAGCCTACAAGTGACGGTTCATAGAACGATAAGAAATCTTGGATTTCGTAGTTAAAAGTTTTGCGCATTACCCAATGCAACTTTACAGGGCGGACTCTTCCAAGGCAAGTTCAACCAACCAGTCTGGCGGCTATATACGATACCGTACAGTAGTGTATTGTAACAACCGTTTGAAGTGAACGTACCAATAGTACGACAGCAGCGGCGCTGACAGAAGTGCCAGGGCCAGCTGAAGGCTCCACCAATCCCGCAGGAAGTACGCAAGACCTCCGAGAACGGCTGTACCAACGGACCAGCTCAACGAAATCGCCATCCCCACCGGATTTCGCTTGGATGAGCCGATAACTTCTATGGCTGGGCATCAAAAGTGAAAACACGTCAATCATCAATAAAGACAGCTACGTTGTGACGGACTTGCTTACATGTATGTGTAAGAAATATTCAAGTATTTAGTATTTTGCCTCTTCTTAATGAATGGAGTGAAATGAGAATCAAACTTAGTCTACCGAGGGTTAAGCCGACAGAGACGAGACCGTTGCCAGCGCCGCCGGCAAGCAGACGGAAAACAAGGAAGGCAATGAAATCTTGAGTGAAGGCAGCAGCTAGTCCAGAACTCAGCTGCAGCAGGATGCAGGCTAGAACCGTTGGACGGCGTCCAAATCTGATGAAACACAGAGAATATTGTGATTACTTTTATTGACTGTAATTTCAAGTAAAATATTTCAGCGAGGCAGTAGACTGTCGACAATGAGGAACAGAGTCGTGTGTGTTGTATGGTGGAATTTTGCTCTCTTGCTTGCAGGTCCCCTTGCATAATACTAGTATATCCTTTCAATTGGCTGATGAAATAAATGTGTGCCTGCTGTGCCACCCACTGGCCATGCACATGTGTTTGGCCTCTTGTAGAAGATTGAAGAAACTATAACAGGAGACAGTGGAAAAATGTGTTTTGTTTTCTTCCAAAGAAAAGGTAAACATTTGTACCTATCCGATGCTGTCCCTGAAATAAGTCCTCCAGCGCTCACCCCCACCATAAAGATGGACTGTCCCAGTTCCTTTAACCAGTGGCGCCCACACACAAGGTCATACTGCAAGAATGCAAATCATATCTTGGATCATTGTTCAAAAACATCTTAGCGCAAAACAGGACATTTTGTCCCCACGTGCGTGCACTCACGATGGATGTAAGAAAGGAACAGCTTTGTTGCATTTTTAAGCGTCAGGAGTACTGTACTACAATATGAACTAGTCAGCATTTGGTCAGGAGTACTGCACTACAATATGAACTAGTCAGCATTTGGTCAGGAGTACTGCACTACAATATGAACTAGTCAGCATTTGGTCAGGAGTACTGCACTACAATATGAACTAGCTATATATATAGCTAGGATACTAGTATTGTGTTGTGAGAATATTTTTTGTTCTGATCTCGGAAATCAATGTCGGAAGCGAAGTTCCACATGTAGTCATGGCGGCCATGGTACTCCAGTGACAAAGCCAGCCTAGCGTGTTTCCAAACCTTTACAACATGTAGTTAGTCACCTTAATGTGCACTATACACGGGGTAAAATTGTACTTACGTCTGTGACAAGGGTGCTGTGATATATGCTCTGGTCGTACTCCCAGCCATGGTTACACGATGTTACTGTTTGGTTATTCCCTGTTGCTGTTCCACCAGTTCCATTGTACATCAAACACGAGCTGTACCTCCGCGTACCGTCCACGTTTTCCATGGGAACACTGAAATTGAGTCTCCCGGGAGGCTGACCATACATTCCCGAGGAGTCGTTCTGGTAGAGACGGCAGTGGTGCTCGGGAGTGGCCGCTAGGAAGGCCTGGGCGAGCATGGTTGCGCCGACAGGCGGACCGACCAGGATGATAAGCACGGCTGCAAGTTTCTGGTACCTGCCGAACTCACCGAGGTACTGCCGCAATACATCTTCGTACTCCATGATGGCATGGTAAGTCAATGCTTAAGTTAAAACACTGGGAACTTCGTGGTGGGGGTGAATGACACAGGAGAAGAGTGAGGAAAATCTCAGCCTTTGACAAGATAGGGGCACCTGACCCATGCAGGACAGACAATGCACGCCTGTCCACTGACCTCTGGTGGAGTTGAATGAACTCTACTCAGTGGACTTTCACCAACAGGTGTATAAATGTGAGATCTATGTGAATTCAATGGAAAAACTGAAAATAATGCACTATTAATATAATGTGATTGCAGAAAAATGGAACAGCGTTATTGTCAAATTTGTAGCAGATCTAAAATCATGTGGACAATCTAGAATTGTGCAAATGTCTGAAATCTGGAGCGGAATGATTTTTGATTGATAGAGAAGGGGTCAGATAGAGTTTAAAGAGAGACAATATCACATTACACAGTGTCGTTGCATAATTTAATGGACAGTGAGCAAATAGGTCAATGACATATATAATATAATGATGCCAAATTGACTGCATTTAGCGTCCAGGATGCCTGTTTCTCATCATTTTACGATTCACATTTTCACCAAATTCTGCCATAGTACCGATGTTTTGTTTCGCTTGAAGGTACACTATATTGGTTGACGCCTACTGGTTGGTTCCACATACTGGTACATTCATGTAATCATTCGTACAGTTCCTCATTTACTCAGTTATGTCACCTCAGTTATGTCACGCTTTTTTATTTGACATACGTCGACGTCATTTTGTTGTGCGTACATACCACTGCTTTTTAGCTCTCCAACAGGTTAAATAATGCATATGACAGGTGTATTATTGGCTTCAGTTCGCTACATTACGTTGTTGTCCGACCAGTCGGAAATAAATACCGTGCCAATCCGGTGCTTTCTTCACCGGGGGCATCTTAATTATCATTATTTTCCAGGTGAGCCAACCAATATAGTGTGCCTTCAAGCGAAGCAAAACATCGGTACCATGGCAGAATTTGTGAAAAATGTCAATCGTAAAATGATGAGAAACAGACATCCTGGACGCTAAATGCAGCCATTTTGGCATCTTTATATATGTCATTGGCCTATTTGTTCACTGTCCATTAAGTTATGCAAGGACACCATATCATGTGCTATTGTCTCTCTCTCTCTCTCTCTCCCTCTCTAAACTCTGTCTGACCCCTTTTCTGTCAATCAAAAGTCACTCCGCCCCAGATTTCACACAATTACACAATTCTGGATTGTCCACATGATTTTAAATCTTCTACAAATTTGACAATAACGCTGTTCCATTTTTCTGCAATCACATTATATTACTAATATATTATTTTCAGTTTTTCACATTTATACACCTGTTGGTGAAAGTTCACTAAGTAGAGTTCATTCAACTCCATCAGAGGTCAGTGGACAGGCGTGCATTGTATGTCCTGCATGGGTCAAAGGGTGAGGTTTTCCTCACTCTTCTGTGTCATTCAACCCCACCACGAAGCCGAAGGTCCCAATGTTTTAAGCATTGATATACCGCGCAATTATGGAGTACGAAGATGTATTGCGGCAGTACCTCGGTGAGTTCGGCAGGTACCAGAAACTGGCAGCCGTGCTTATCGTCCTGGTCGGTCCGTCTGTCGGCGCAACTATGTTCGCCCAGGCCTTCCTAGCGGCCACTCCTGAGCACCACTGCCGTCTCTACCAGAACGACTCCTCAGGGATGTATGGCCACCCTCCCGGGAGACTCAATTTCAGTGTTCCCATGGAAAACGTGGACGGTACGTGGAGGTTCAGCTCGTGTCTGATGTACAACGGAACTGGAGGAACAGCAACAGGGAATAACCAAACAGTAACATCGTGTAACCATGGCTGGGAGTACGACCAGAGCATATATCACAGCACCCTTGTCACAGACGTAAGTACGATGTTACTCCGTGTATAGTTCACATTGGGGTGACGAGATAAAGTTACATGTTATTAAGGTTTGGAAACACGCCAGGCTGGCTTTGTCACTGGAGTACCATGGCCGCCATTAGAGAAATACATGTTGAAAATTTACTTACAACATTAATTCCAGAGATCAGAACAGAAAATGTTTCTCGCAGCACAATATTACTACAGCAACTACTGACCAAAATTCTGACTAGTCCGTATTGTAGTACAGTACTCCTGACCAAATGCTGGCTAGTTATCATTGTAGTACAGTGCTCCTGATCAAATGCTGGCTAGTTCATATTGTAGTACAGTACTCCTGACCAAATGCTGACTACCATATTGTAGTACAGTACTCCGGGCGGTGTAGGTGTGTGGGGACACAATGTACTGTTTTGCGATAAAATGTTTTGAACGATGATTCAAGATATGATTTGCATTCTTCTAGTACGACCTTGTGTGTGAGCGTCACTGGTTAAAGGAACTGGGACAGTCCATCTTTATGGTGGGGGTGAGCGCTGGAGGACTTATTTCAGGGACAGCATCGGACAGGTACAAATTTTTCCCTTTTCTTTGGAAGGAAACAGAAATAGCTTGTTCTACTGCCTCGCTGAAATATTTTACTTGAAATGACAGTCAATAAATTAAAGTTCTGTGTGCTTTGTCAGATTTGGACGCCGTCCAACGGTTCTAGTGTGCATCCTGCTGCAGCTGAGTTCTGGACTAGCTGCTGCCTTCACCCAAGATTTCATCCCCTTCCTTGTTTTCCGTCTGCTTGCCGGCGGCGCTACCAACGGTCTCTACTACGTCGGCTTAACCCTCGGTAGACTAAGTTTGATTCTCATTTCACTCCATTCGAAGAAGGCAAAAAGACTAAACACTTGACATTTGAATATTTCTTACACAACCTGTCTTTATTGATGATTGACGTGTTTCCACTTTTGGTGCCCAGGCATAGAAGTTATCGGCTCATCCAAGCGAAATGCGGTGGGAATGACGATTTCGGTGAGCTGGTCCGTTGGTACAGCCTTTCTCGGAGGTCTTGCGTACTTCCTGCGGGATTGGTGGAGCCTTCAGCTGGCCCTGGCACTTCTGTCAGCGCCGCTGCTGTCGTACTATTGGTACGTTCACTTCAAACCGTTATTACAATACAGTACGGTATCAGATCCGACAGACTGGTTGGTTAAACTTGCCTTGGAAGAGTTCGACATGTAAAGTTGCATTGTGTAATGTGCAACATGTTAAAAGTGTCTTCGCTTACTAGAAATTTTGTATCTACGAAATCCAAGATTTCTTATCTTTCTATGAACCGTCACTTGTAGGCTTCTGCCTGAGTCACCACGATGGCTCCTGAGTAACAACCGGGCCAAAGAAGCCAGAATCAGCATTCAGAAGGCTGCCAAGGTTAACAAGGTCACCATTCCAGATGATGTTTACGATAAAGTCACAAAACCGAAGGACAACGTTAACGAACCTGGGGGGGAATCCAAGAAGTACAATTTGACCGACCTGTTCCGGGGTCCTCGTCTGAGGAGGATCACAATAACCATGTCCTCAGTCTGGTAAGAGTTATAGTGCACTAGTGATATATGTATACTTACTTAATACTCACTTGCATACATTTTCTTTAGCCAAAATATGTACTCAGCAGCTAAGGCGGCAATGCTCTTTGATGGTTTATATACGAACAATATCTTCTGTGGAGGTGAAGCTGTGGATCAAATGTCGAATACTACACTTATATGAAATCAGAGATTTAGACACAGAGGTAGCACATACAAATTAATTGTAAACATAAAGGACACTGTTTTTTTCTATAAAAAAAAGCCACACAAAATGATACGTATTCTTACGTCTTGATCGTTTGTTAGGTTCGGCACAGTGGCTGTGTACTTCGCCTTGATCATTGGTTCTGCGGACCTGGCTGGTGACCCTTACCTGAACTTCGTCCTCGGCGCACTGCTGGAGATCGGGCTGTCTCTTGTGGGTTTGGTTGCCATGGAGAAGTGGGGGAGGAGGCCTGTGATTGGTGGATATCTGTTTCTGACAGGAGCCGCCTGTCTGGCAGTGGCAGCCACACCAACAGGTGGGTGGATAAGACTTTAAAGTCACAGCCTCGTTGAAAATTCGAGCACACATCAAATCGTACGACGTATATATACAGAACCGACCATCGACAAGGATCTATGGCAACCCTTTTCGTCTTGCACGACACATCCACGACTGTTATGTGACAGGAGCCTAACAGCCTGATGTACATACTGTTTATACAGCATTGTTCGTGACATGTCTGTACGTGGTGTCAGTCTTTTATTTCCTCTTCTTCGTAAAACTTGACTTATGACGTCGAAAGACAAGTCTAAGGATACCCTCAATAAACGTTTCCACATCTCCCTCAATGTTTAAACATCTTACCATTGTATGGGCATCTTTTCACTTTAGCGTATATAGATTGACATGACATTATGTTGCAGAGCTGCAGGATGTTATTCGATACCTTACCTTGCTCGGTCGGTGTGCCATTGGCGTCGCCCTCACAACCTTTCACGTCTACATCCCGGAGGTTTTCCCCACTGTAGTCAGGTAGGACAGTCTGATCTTCCCCCTGAGCGCTTTATCCCAACCGAGGGGTGTTGCCCAGTACTCTATCAAAATCAAGATCACGAAACCTGAAGTTGTGCATGAAGCTTAACGACTAAATTCACTCACCCACTCGCTCTCTCATTCGCGCACTCACTACATTGAGCTCTTCGAATTCAGGGACGCTTATACCGTACACATGTATGACCCCCCCCCCCCCCAAGTTTATGTTGTCCTGATGCTAAATGCGCTTCGTCTTATTGCTATCCTGGCAATGATGAAGCGTTGACGCTGTTGTTTCAGGGCGATGGGTGTGGGCGTGGCCAACATGTCGTCGCGTGTGGGCGGCATCCTGTCCCCGTTCGTGTCCCTCCTGGCGGACGTGTGGCCGCCCCTCCCCATGATCACGTTCGGGGTTCTCAGCACTCTTGGCGGCGCCGGAGTCTTCAGTCTTCCGGAGACGTTCGGAATCCCCCTGCCGGATACACTTGAAGACGGCGAGAACTTGGGAAGGTACGCTTTTGAATTATAACACTAATCGTTACACTAATCGTCTTTGATTGAATCACAATTTTATAAAGTCTTATTTTTCACCCTCCCCCTCTACTTACTTTGTACATGTGTGTTCTCACAATTTTTTTCACAGGAAGCAGCAAACAAAGTATGACACAACAGAAAAGAAGACCGAATCCAAACGCGACCGTGACCTCAGCTACATTGGACCTGTTGTAGTTAGTGGCCACGTGATCTGGGACAATGACTTTTTCTATTAGTCAGTGTACGTGTTGTACAACTTTACAGATATTTTCGTAACGTCAGAAACATAGACTTCAAAGCATTATAATCTAATGTTTGGGCCAATATCCAAACAGTAGCAGAGACGGTGATGCACATAATAACATGTACATAATGTTGATTATGATATGAGCTAAGGAAAATAACTGTTTTTACGTCCATACCTTTGTAACGCAATGACGGATATCAGTTTTCATCAAACACTTGTACCATCTTATGTATCCGTAAAAATGCACTTCTCTAGCTAAATAGCTAAAACGAGTACAATACCCTGCTAGTACACCTTGGCTCACCCATGAGTTTGTATAGGTTGTGTGTGATGGTGGCTAAGGCTCACCGTTGTACGTACATCTACGTTACATTGTATTTGAAACCGAGGTGGTCATGTTATAGCAGTTTGATTAATCAATAAGATGACATAGCAATGGTGGTACCAAGTCGTATTATGCTAGCACAAACTAACGTAACTAGACCGCTTAAAGTGCACCCGGTAAGGTCAGCAATTTTGTGAACCTTTCTCAGTGTTTCGAGACAGAGGAGAAGGCTGGAAAAACATCTGCGACTCCCAAGAAGCTTGTAATGCAGGTGAGAGCCGAGGCAGTTGTACGCACAACATACACACATTGTCATTACAGATCTAGATCGACAAACATCATCACATTTTTCAGCTTCCATATACCATATAATTCATAATACGGAACGCTGTATAATGTACCAATGAGCAGGTTAAATACATAGAAATGATAGACAACGAAGAAGGAACGGGTGAGAGACAAATATTGATTACATCTGCATGTAAGAAGGCCAACCCTGCAGCCTGCAAGCTGGAAGACAGTGTCTTCTCCTGTGTGTCTTGCTGTGACGAGGACGGCTGTGTAGGGGGCGCTGCCGCAACGAAAATAAGCCTACATGCCATAATAGCCGCAGCTTTCCTTGTCATAGTGAACGCCGCCATGTTGGTTTAGTCGTTCACCGTTTTTACGACGAGGAAGACGTAGAAAATCAATTTGACGACTTCTCTAATGCCACAGTTAATTTCATCTATCTAACTAGTGAACTATTTTGTACGGATACATAACATGGTACATGTACAAGTGTTTGATAAAAAATGACAATCGTGATTGCGCAATAAACTAAATGTATACAATTATAAACACTTATTTTCCTTAGCTCTTGTCGTAGTCACTCTTCTGCTGTTTGGACATTGGCCCAAAGATTACATTATAATGCTTTGTAATCTATGTTTCTGACGTCAAGAAAATATATGTACAACATGTACATTTCCCTGTGCTGAAATATTGCATGACTGGGGTTCGAAGTTACATGTATGTCTGGCCTCAAAATAGAAATCATTCAACTTAATATAGTATGTACGTACTATGCATTTTAAGTCGAATACTTAAGACCAACTGTTATGCCAACACGTATCTACTAAACCATACATGTTGTTCCATTTCGCCCCAGGTGCTGATTTGTGCTTTGTTACCCGAGTACCCAG
The DNA here is from genome assembly GCA_013266295.2 of Branchiostoma floridae x Branchiostoma japonicum. Taxonomy (NCBI): domain Eukaryota; kingdom Metazoa; phylum Chordata; class Leptocardii; order Amphioxiformes; family Branchiostomatidae; genus Branchiostoma; species Branchiostoma floridae x Branchiostoma japonicum. The sequence goes on from CM023828.1 coordinate 10,518,702, forward strand.
CCATAAGTAACGTTAGTGTGCTTTGTTCGCCTCCTGCCATAAACCTGTAATCAAATTGTAATTGTTTACCCTCTTTAGATTGTCCATTGATACCGACATCCTCGTTAACCTATTTGAATGCTGGTAACCAGAGTATTTAGTGGGGTGGGGTGGAAAGACACATTATTTAGTTTACTTGGTTGTAACAGTTGTTTTCAGTCGATGCAAGGTACATGGTACGATTTTCAGTCAGACTATCACAGGATTGACCGTCTGCATCCTTTTCTGTCACATGGCAGCTGGATCTTTTACGACACATCCACGATGGTACTTTTCTAAGATTGCTGTCGCAAACCTGTCGAAAGACGGTTTTGACGCAGTGTCCTAAACGTCAGGCCCATCATTCCTAGAAAACTGAGCAAAAACGTCGTCAGTCAGCTTGAATAGTAAAGGTGTGCATGTAGGTCAAGGTTGTAGAGCATTCAGTTGAAAAACATTGACGTGTAATAGATCATACAGTCAACAAAAGAAGGTACAGGAGTGCACAATGACAACTGAACGCCAGCCTAGAATTGGGAGGCACACCTACAGCAAGGTTACTGGAACCCTACGGATTATCTTTGATGTTTTGGTGTGGGAGACAAAGTAGTGCCAAGTACTAAAATACACTATGGTTTCATCACCCCCACGTCAAGTTAAATCGAAGTGGTTCAATCCTCTTTGGTGCATGCTCCGTTGAAAAGACCCCCACGATGATCACTAGAAAAGCAACAAAATGAACTACTTGAAACTTGGTTAGCAACGTGATTGCGATGACTAATATAGGAGACAATGTGCGGAGGTAGTCAAGGAAACGCCGTGGGTGAGATGCCGACAAACAACAGGTTAGCTGGTCACTTGTGCAGTGCATATTCTGGGAAGCGGTTGGCGTAGACGGTTTGGTGAGAAAACTGGAAAGCTATCATGTCGGCGGCAGTGACTGTCGTGTTTGGGACGTTCCTTGTTCTGATGGTTCATTTCGACCCGGTGTCGCCGTGCTCGGAGCCAATTGGGTGGAAACCGCTCCCTCTACAGACCCGTATTCAGGTGAGCTACTTAAGCGATGTTGAGTCCTGAGACGTGTGCCATTGAAGACTAACTTGTTACGAGCAGGCTTTCCTTCCAACAGGCAAATCAAGACTTGATTATTTTGTCCCATGGCATGGTGAATATCTTGTCGCCTGCGTTCTTAATGCATGAAGCTGTGTTAAAATCGGTCTCACTAATAGCTTTAAAAGACTGAAGAAACTGCAACCAGTTCTGCATATGGATTACAGGTACCCGACGTGGCATGAGTGGCTCTAAAACCCAGTTCTTGATTTCAATGCAGTACCGAACTGATTAATACCACTGCAAGAAAAGTGATTGATATTTTGTGAATGTCTTGAAAGGTGATAATTTACTAAATGAAATGATGAACTTATTTGGTTGACAGAACGCGGACTGGATCGTAGTGGCGACCGACCAACTCCACTACAACCGGAGCAGGCACCCGAACGGCTTGTCCTACTGGACGCAGTTCGGCCTCCGCTGTGTCCTGAAAGGTGGCGGCCAGCCTGCATCGCCTTTCCACGTCCAGAACATGGGCGTGCCCAGTCCGTTCGGCGGCCAGTGCACCGCGCATGAGGTCAGGGAGGGGACGGACTACTTTCTCTTCATTTGGTACGACGAAGTGGACGGATACTACAACATTGACGAAGTGAACCACCAGCAAGGGGTGTATGAATACTCCAGTGAGAACATACAGGTGAGCTTGGAGTTAAAAACGTACCTTAAGTTAGCATGACTACTATTTCGTCTGAGGGCTTTTACCGATAATGCTAGCTGTTAAAACCACATCTATTACTAAATGCCGTCGTGAAAATGCCACCTGTTTTACAATGTTAAATGCTGAATTGAAAGTCAGTTTAAGTCAAGTAAAAAAAGTAACCATCAAGAAAAATGGAGAGACAACATAGACAAGAAGGGAATATTTCCTTAAGATCTCTTTCACCTTTTCTGTAACGGCAGATATTTGAGGCGGCCTTGGGCCGGTTCCAGTGTGACGTCACTCCGGTGCAGACGACGACGAAAACGCCCAAGACCACAACAACGCCTGGCCCGGTAGGAGCGGCACCTAGCGGAGTCGCTTCTAGTCTCACCATGCTCCTTGGATGTTTCATCGCGATGCGCATTCTATCTTGAATGTCTCCAAATTACATGTAGCTGCTGATGCTAAGGAGTGGCTTATTTAGGAAAATTCAGGAAACATAAGGTTCAGAAAAAGCTCATACATGTATGTCTAATGAAAATACTACTTTGGCGTTACAGCCTTTAAACTTTTATTCAGTTTGGGCGTATCTAGCTACACCGTTACGTTAGATATAGTACAATTGTACTGGCACATCACACATGTCATTCGTAACGTGACATATATTGCAAGCTTCGCTTAAAGACAATACATGTAACTTTACGGCAAGAAGTTATTTTCTTTTACTCTCACACACAAAGATGAACATCATGGCTGTCCATACGTGTCGATGAGACAGTTTGAGTCATACATGTTGATTACAGGTTTTGAAAAATACTATTCTGTTATATGGGCGCCACCATATTGACTTGTGACGTCATGGGTCGGTCATCTTGTTATCATTAATATGATTTTAGATTCTAATCTTCAAATGGTTTGTTTGTTTTATCCTTTCCATCCCATACACTAAGTGATTTCTACTTTCAGTTTCACGTTACTGCTATCCATGTTGCCATGTCGTCCTGGTAATTTGTATGGGTGTTGTTGTACGGGCATGTGCTGTCGTGTTGTGTTGTCCGGCCGCGTTGTCGTTTTGGCTTATGTGGCTGGAGAGTTTCCTCCAAGACACCTGTGTGAAGGAGAGAAAAAGAAGATCACAAACGTATCAAAAATACAAACGTGAAAAACAACAACAACAAAGATTTCTAGGCCAAGACATTGCCATTGCAGTCTACACTTATTGACAGGCCTTCAAAGTTCTAGTCTAAAAAGTCTTGAAGAAGAAATACATATGCAACAACACATGTAACATAGCAGGAGTGCTATATTTTCATTGGCTGCTCAATGCCTGTATTCCGTAGTCCCTACATTTATTTGATGTAGACCGTACTGTGGGATTAGTAGCTAGTTTATATCTCCAAGAGCCTAAAACTGCCTCGTCACATTAGAAGACACAGATATCACTATCCATGACCACGTCTTGACGTATAAAGTCTGTAACTTCACCTGCTGTAAAATTCGAACTCGCGATCGAAGATCTCGCGGTACCCTTCGAGATCTTCGAAGACACCGATCTCGTAGTTGACCTCGTGCACCGTGACGACCTCCTCTTCACTGCCCATGAGGAACATGAAGTACGTTCTGCCCTCCTTCACGGTGTGAGAGGTACAGAGGTGCGGGATGATGCCCATGTCTGCCACCGTTACCGGGTTGGACTGGAAGGCATCTCCCTACAAACACAACAGATATATCCTTGAAAGCTGCATTATGTAACATTAGGACGATGCAAAAAGTAAATTTTCTGGTCATTTCTTTACACAGTAAGTTAAATCAGCCCTACTCCATTGAAATAAGTGTCATCCAGGAAGTGGAGGTGCCAAAATACGATGCCTTACGAGTGTGTTTAAACGTTTGGAACACAGCTGTCGGTCATGTTTGTTTACATTCTGGTAGTTTGTGGTGGCACCACAAACTGAGTGCGTGTTGTGTGGGTTGTTTTAGCTCCAACCATAAATGTCATAAATGTGACATAATTGCACAGGTATGTTGAGAAGTGGAGGTAAATTACAATAATAGGAACATTTTTTCATTCAAAATATTTTGGTGCAAAAATGTTACATAATGCCCCTTTAAGTGAAGTGGTCTAGTGGCTAGCAATCCCGATAATTGATAACGAGGTTCAAATTTAGATCTACATCCTGACCCCTGAATCCTGACCCCTGAGTCCTGACCCCCCCCCCCCCCCCCCCGAAAAATGGACTCCTTTCTTTCCTGTTCTTGAGTGCCGAATCTACCATATGTTGTCCATTCACATTCAATATGTACATTGGTGACATATTCTCGCACTGTACACAGATGAAGTAAACAAATGTAATTAGTAACGTCCATTCTCTTCTTTCTTGATGTTGTACAGATTTTAGAATACCCAGTGACCCAGGGATCATTATTGACGATGTGTTTTTGCAATTTTCCTATACTAGTGTAAACTAGAATAGAATCTCACTTGGTTCACCATTAACTCGTATACTTAACTGTAGACAACAGTCATATTCTTCGTTTAACCTTGTCTCGCATAACCGTAAAATTTGAGCATGATCTTTTAAAAAGCCAATAATGAAACTGGGTAACAGGTTACGTACATTTTAAGTATTGCCGCTACCTAATATACATGTATAACCCGAAAAAAATGTTCAGTTCAGTTCGGTTCAGACCCATGACAAAAATATTACAACATATAAAAAGCCCAAAAGATTTCCTTATATAAAAGAAATTCTTCAAGGATTCATTTGTGACCAAGAACAATTAACATAAAACAACGAGATGGGAAAAAAAGCAAAAAGTACTTCGTTATTTTTATAAGGTTCCTACATGGGAATAAAGTAACAACGCACCTTTAGCACACAATGCACGTCGAACTGGCCGTTGTAGGACGCCCCGAGTGGATTGAGAACCACGTTCTGATGTCCGACATCCGTGGCGTAGACGATCCTATGAGCCATGGCAGCGCGCTGTTCAACTGTCTGGTGGCTCCAGTTCATCGGTGGAGAACATGAGAAACATTCTGTCACCAAAACCGAGAGGAGGACAGAAAATACGAACCCGTTGAGAGACATCTTGCCGCCACAGTGCGCCGTCACCTACAATCCGCCGGGGTTTTATATGGTATCTACCAGTAGGTATGGTATCTATGAGTGATGGTCAATAATGTGTAGAATGTATGTGTAGTGTTAAAGACAAAACACATATACTCCAATTGGTTGGTAAAGAGAGGAGGGGTCGCTTTGACTTGTGCTGTGTTCTGATAGGCTAGTGCGTGAAAATTTAAATTTACAACAGCGTTAACCTTCTCGTTGTACTGATACAATGAACGGGCGAATGGGTTATTTTAAGGTATTGGCCTTTATTTCAACTCCACAATTCACAGTGACGCAGCGTAACTTTAACTTCTGCAAACACCTGGCTCGAATTGCTTAAGGTATTTGCACACCTTATCAGCGGACGTTTGGAAAACACGTAGATAGGTCGGAATGTTTTCTCATTTGTTAGGGCGTGTAGGTGAATTGAGGCATCCGGTACTGTGCGATATTGATTTGTGTACAGCATTTTTGATGCAGTAAGTTGAGGAAAACACATACTTTTTAAACAATGTCGCACATATTTAACAATCAGTCATAACCATTCACTCAGCAAAGCGCGTCAAGCTTTCGTCATAGTTACGTCACAGGGACAGTGCTTGTCAAAGTCCTTAAAGAATTTTCAAGTAGAGGGAAACGCGTCACACTTTCGTCACAGTTAGGTCAAGGGACAGTCACAGAGTCGCCAGCCTGTCAAAGTCCTCTGGGCCTTTAAAGTTGAAGGTCGAATAAAGAGCCTGCAACTAGCTAAGTGTTATTTCAATTTAGAACTAAGGGGTTGGCTGTCAATTTTTTATACAAACTAGCTGCACCATTTTCCACGTATTGTTTTACTGGGTGAACTAGGTGTATGTGTTCTGTGGAAATGGTCTCCTTGTGTTCCTCTATTCTATGCATTAGGCTGTTATCTCAGAATTTAAAGGAAGGAACAGAGACACAATAAATAGCTGTTAATGATGCTGATACCCGTTTATTCTCTATCACGTGAACAGATTCTGTTGAACTGTCACTGACGTCACCAATGCTGTCAGGAATGCTGTCTGCTTGTCGAGACATCGCTGCTGACGCTGGAAAATGAATTTTTGATAATATATATGTATACATTTCGAGAAATTGTTGTTTTTTTAGTTAGGAATGGAAATATATTTGTTGATACTTTATATTAAGTAATAGGAATGAATACATATTTCGATGAAGACGTACTCGAGGACAGTCACCTGCATCAGCAAGAAGACGAGTGGGACCCAGTCGGCTCCACCTGCAGAATCGAAGAGACGGTATAATGATTCTAGACTACAACACTATGAAAACTACATTATCTGGTACCACATTTTAACGATCTATCAAAAAAAAAACACCGGAAAATGGTGGAATGTTGCAGAGTACCTGCAGCGTGTGTCCGAGGTTGTTGAGGCCGGTGAGCGGGTCCGGTACTCCAGTGTTCGCCAGGAGGATGCTGAACTCAGCCCGGTCTGAGATGGTCGGACTGGGGTCAGACAGCCACAGGAACACCTGCAGGAAAACGTAGGGTGGAAGTTTTTTTAAAGAAAAAGTTTCCCTGTTACCTCATGAACACTATAGTGTAGACAAATTACTACATCTTAGTAAGTTTTTCAACACACACACAGACAAACAGTAAGTGAAAATTGATAGCTATGATTATTTCTGCCAAGTTGTCATGTTACTAATTACTTTTGAGCTATTTTTGTCAAAATGTTTCAATGAATAAATAGAATTTGACATTAAGTACAGGTCGAAGTCTGCCCTTACCTGATAGCTTCCCGGCGCCACGTTGCTAGGCAACTGCACAGAGATGGGGACAGAGTGCAAAGTACCCGGATGCCAGTCACGAGGGTCTACACCTGTCACCACGAGTGACGTCACGGTGACGCTGTAACGGAAACGGTATTGGTGAGGTCAGATAAAGACAGGCAAACACGAATGTTAAAAGTTACACTTGGTATGTAAGAAAGGGACTCCTATCTACTGCTCAATTTGGACGTTTTATTACAGAGATCAGAGTAACTGGATGGTCTTGTCTTGCTTGCCTTGCTACCCTCCTTTATCAGTGTTAAAAACGTTTCTCTCACCTGTCCTTCTGTAGAACAATTTTGACCTGGCGTGGGTTGAAGGGCGCGGCGTACCCGACATTCCTGATCTCCAGCCTGCCACAAAACGTCCCTCCCTGGGGTACCGCACTGCGGTACGTACCGGATTCCAGCTCCAACCGGTAACCAAGATGGCGCCCGATTCTGCACAACAAAAATATCTTTGAAGTCTCTATTTCTATTCATGACCGTATACATGCCTTTTAATGCCTTCCAACTTAGCACTGCTGTAACAGCACCCTCATGCGAAATCTATCAGCAGTGCAGGAATCATGAGTTCTACTGGACAACAGCTGCTTCTATAGCCCAAAATATCAATATCGTCTTCACTTCGTCTTTGTCTCTGTAGCATCCTAAATATTTCATATCATGCTAGGCGTTAGTGTGAGTGAAATACGTCTAGGCTATATGCAAACTGATCGGCCGTCAAAATTTACCAGCCCCATTCTGAAAGTCTTTGGATTCCGTTTCAATCCAGGCAGGGGAAAACGGTGAGTGGGTCACAAAGGGTTGGCGAGCAATTTTGCTGGCGTTAGGAAAGCAAGCTTAAAGTTTCCCCGTACCTATCATAACAGCCTTGTTGCTTCCATTCGTTCGTGACATCTTGCTGGAAGCTGGGGTTTAGGTAGGACCAGTGGAAGAGGGCCAACTCCTGCTCGGCTGTGTCACAAGACGACCTGGATCGCGACAGCACATATACAGGGCATAGTGATGATGAAAACATTATCAGATACGTTAAATTGTGAAACGTGCATCAGTTACTGAAGTACCAGAGGAGTCTCTTTAGCTATGGCCAATGATTGTTTCACCAAACAATTAACCATAAAGAAAATTGACAGCATTTCGTAGCCCATGGTCATACGTACGTACCGTGGAGGGTTGTAGTTGCACGTCTCTCCGCCCATGACAGTGTACTTGGTGTCCGCCGATAGATAGGCGTAGTCCGTGGCCAGGTCTTGGAACGTTCCATAGTCTCTGTCGCTAGCCAGGAAACAGTCATTGTGGTGACCTGTAAAAAGAAGAGTAAAGGCAGGATAGTATTGTGGACACCAGCAGAGATACAGTCAGAGTAAAATACACATTACATGTATCCGCGACCATTTGTAAGTTGTGCAAGATAGCAGTGACTCAAAGCGACTACAATCTGGGAAGAAAAGTGGGTACCAATGCGTGCTTTCTTGGATCCACTGCGAGCCTCTGATTCAGTCAACGGGGAGTCATCACCGGTAAATCTCTTTTTGTACTTCATATATCGCATCTGGACCATCCTGCAAATGCATGTTGATGTATAAAGTGCATGTTAACATATGATCTAGCCATAAACATTATCAATCGATCTACCACGAGCACTTTGGTTATTTTTTAATTAGTTTTTGGAAACACTGGGGAAAAATTAAAAATGGGGAATACTGTGTTAATTTAACAGAAACAGTCTAAACTTAAAACCCTAGCCTAGGCTTCCATCGTAATGCAATTGCTCGTAATGCTCGACCTGTCGTTTGGAACCGCATCCAGAACCGCATCCAACAGTGTGACACGTCTGGCCCAGTCGTCATCTGTTACTGTAACAGGTCTTCCCACACTGTTTAGCGTGCTGTAGTTGTCGCTGTAATACCACTCTCCTGTAGGAGACAGGAAATATGGAACTGCGGTTGGCAAAACTCAAAACACCAAGCTAAGGTTTCAAGAGAATATAATGTTCATGTTGAGAGTTCCGGGACATTTTGATAGTCCGTACTATACGTTGATTTTCCTAGATTACGGCCGTAAAATTACAGCACGCAAACAACGTTTCAGAAAATATCAGACAGTGTTCACTAAAGGATATTATGATAATATGTCCCAAGTATGATCTACCCACCCCATGTTCCAATGAAGCCAGTTTGTACCACAGCGATGACGTCACCATTGGCCTGGAGATAGGGCTTCAGCTGGGCCACGTGACGTAGTGCTTGGGACAGGGGGGCATCAGTAGAGTCGCCCTGAAATGTAAGAATTGAATGGAAAATTGAAAAATGGAGGATTCATTTCTTGACCAGTCGTGTGTAACCCATATAACACGTATAATAGATACCCAATATACCTACCGATGTTAGCGTGTAGCAGAAGCGGGGGACGATCTTCACTCCCGCCGCCCGGGCGTTATCCAGGTCCGCCTGCAGGTTGGTCAGGAAGGAGGCGCTGATGTCCGAGTGGACGAACAGGTCCAGAACGAAGTACCGGAAGATCAGTGTGTGCCCCTCACTCCTGAACGTTTGAAGCCGGGAGACCTAACAACAATGTTGTCTTAGCATCAGAGTTAATTTTCCTTAGTGAACGACTCAATTTTAGAACGAACAGAAAATTGTCTTGGATGTATCGTGTTTCCGGCCGACTCTTTAGCTATGTCAATGTCTTTAAACAGAGACGGGGGACGGTATAGACTTCTGGGGAACTTTGACCTGCTGTGGGAGTCACGTGCCTTAAGTCACGTGTCCATAGTATTTATTCATTTCTGTCATTTTACCCAGGGTTGCCCAGCTCAGTGATTGACACTGCTTTGCAGTGGGGCACTAGTAGTATGTCCTTCATCTTATTTACTAAGTGTTTCATATCGTCTCTCTACTTGGAAGGGAAGTTCTACTGATAACAAAACCACACCCATCACCGATAGGACAGTGTAGTCCGAGGCGCGGACGGCCTTATACCTCCACCAGCCTCGCTCTGGGTTAATCAGGTCTTCGTCGGAGGGACTGTAGGTTTTGGTGACGAAACTGAAAATAAACAACGTGAAATACTAGTATATGTTTGTAAAAATATTGCAAGATACTTTGTTTGGTTGTGAATGTGTTTTCTTGCTAGAGTGAAGATGGTCTGAAAAAAAGCAAGAAGGATTTGTACTTTTTTTTCTCTTCGAAAATCACAACGTAAAAAAAACGCAAGGACGTTTCTCGGTTGTAACCGTTACTTCACCATGTGTAATACATGGACACATACCCAGATGGGATGGAGACGGACTGGAACATGGTCAGGACTGTCCACACGCACTCGTGACACGAACTGGCCACGTGCTGCTCCACACCATTGTCTATGGCCCAGGGGACTGTTGGGGCACAAGGAAAAACTTCTGAAAAACCTTCCTGCCCATCTTCATCTTGGGATATACCTAGCTATGACTTCAAGATATTGATCAAGGTGTATATTACAAGAACTACTTTGTGCTATTCTATCATCTAGTCAGAGTTATTTTCTTTCTTAAACCCCTACTGTGTATATCTCAGAGAGGTTTACGTGTTCGTCTGTAAAAATATGTTTTATTTAGTGCTAAAGAGCAGGTGACTGTTTACACTGGTTACATGATGCAATTTATACTTCGTATTTGGTCGGGGATTGGTGAGAGCCAGAACATCTGTGATATGTTTCCCCGCCCCCTCCCCCATATACGTATCAAAAGTTCCTGTTTTGTCATCTATATGAAAATATGTCGATGTTTAGTGATAGATTTCTGTTTCTTCTGCTCGGAGCATAAACTGTGAAATAAACTTGTTATAATAGCAAAGCGCTTCTATGAATGTATCAAAATCGGCGTATATTATAATAAATATCCTCCGTTGAAAACAAACAAACTACACAAGCAGCTTCAGGAGTATACTAAGTTGTACCCACACGAGGGGTAGTCTCCGCAGTCGGTTCCGCACGGGATACAGCGGTGAGGCTGGGGGACAAAGCACTGACACCCGCCCGGGCGGCAACAGGCGCAGTCCCACCGAGAACTGTCGAACCAGCACTGGCAACCCGTCAGCGTGCTCGTGTACTCGTCAACTGGGATGCAATTAATTCGTGATTATCTACCACGATTCTGGGTTTCACACATTTTGTGTGAATTCAATATTCTGAATATAATGAGTTTGATGAAATTGATGATTTGAAACGTTTGGTGAAACAGTCATGTTTTTTTAAAAATAATCGTCGCACTAGATAAAGGTTCGGGGATAATTAGTAACATATGTTAATGTAATACACATTTTACCCACCATATGCGTACACAGTGGTCAAGGTGGCCAGTCCGACCAACAGCAAACATATGCAGACCTTCATGCTGGCCATCCAGGCTCAGGGAACAGCAAACAAGTGAACAATGCGAGCAGTTAAAACGTAATCTACGGGGTCTCTGTCATCCCAGATAGCACCTGACTCTACCTTTGTGGGATGTTCCATTCAGAACGTCAGGGAGGAACGATCAGCAAGTGGGCTTTTATATACTGAGAGGATGTTTATTTCTTATAATCAAAGTAACCCGATGCATGATGCATGCAGTAAGGACAGAAAATAGATATTACAGATATTAATCTGTGATTACAAACATCTTGGAATCGTATAATGCATAATAATCGCTGGTGACAATTTCAGACATCACAGTAACAGCAATGTTACCAGATATGCTACGTAACTCAAAAGATGGGTGATATCACAATTATAATACACTATACAGGCTTAAAAAAAACCTTCCTGAAAGTTGTATGGTATAGCCCATTAGTCCCACAAGGCTGATAGACGATACCACACCACATACAGCACGGGGGTGTCGAAAACAAGTTGTATTGCGGACAATCCCATGAGAGCCCAACCTTTACTACATGTAGAAATGCATCACTACAGGAGTCCTCTGCCACAAGGGTGCAGTACTACGACTGAATAATAGAGGCCGCTTTTAGATGCATGTTGGTTTATAGACGTCACGAGCAGACGCGTACACTAGTCACATATCCCAGCCAAACACTAAATTAATACAATAAATGCATGTTATCAACGATATGTGGTAGATTTTATTATTCTGAAGTCGCATTGATCAATTGTAGATGTGCTCAAAGACTCGTAGTCAACCTCATCAGCACGATTCAGAATTAGCTGGTTGCACCTGCAGAAAGAAAAGAATTAGTATTCAACAACGGAAATTCCTTCTATTCGAAAGTCATATCTATCTTTCCGAGTTTGTTCTCTACCAGCTCACCAACGTCACAACATAAGGCATCCTTCAGAATGAATCTATACGTATCTGGGACCCAGATACGTATATATTCATTCTGAAGGATGCCATATTTTGTGTCACGGTGAGGGGGGTGGGGTTGAAAGAGAACAAGCTCCTGGAATATGGAAATTCTGGGTCAACTGAAACTAAGCGACCAATCAGTCGCTGACAGTGTAAAGGTTTAAGGTATAATTGTTTTGTGAGAAATATCAAACATCAAAAGTTGTCAAAACTTATCATAACATCTAAGATGTATAAACGAAAACCGGGAAGCGGTTGAATGTTGCTGAGTGTCCGACCTGTAGCGTGTGCCCGAGGTTGTTGAGGCCGGTGAGCGGGTCCGGTACTCCGGTGTTCGCCAGGAGGATGCTGAACTCAGCCCGGTCTGAGATGGTCGGACTGGGGTCAGACAGCCACAGGAACACCTGGGAACGTTACAGTATCCAGTTGGGAAATTTGTATGTCTTTTCATGAATTGGAAGCAATTACAACAAGCACATACCATTATAATGATATTTCTTGCATAAGCTAGAAGTCTGGCCTTACCTGATAGCTTCCCGGCGCCACGTTGCTAGGCAACTGCACAGAGATGGGGACAGAGTGCAAAGTACCCGGATGCCAGTCACGAGGGTCTACACCTGTCACCACGAGTGACGTCACGGTGACGCTGATCGAAGATAGTCAAGTCAAGTTTATTGCACAACAATTGTAACAGGTACAATGTATGGCAGACAGAAAGGTATACTAGCTGGTATGGGTCTAGCAAAGTTCTATACACAATGTTGAAATACAGCATAATTAAAGACTATCGTTATCAAATGAGGTGTTTGGTATAAGGCAAGGGTATTGTCAATATCTTCAGGTTTAATATTACCGTTTATAAAAAAAAGCAAATAATGGTTACAGTCATTTTACACCTATATTTAGCTTAGTGGCTAAGAAAATCTTTTAAAAGTTGGTATTCACCTGTCCTTCTGTAGGACGATTTTGACCTGGCGCGGGTTGAAGGGCGCGGCGTACCCGACATTCCTGATCTCCAGCCTGCCGCAGAACGTCCCTCCCTGGGGTACCGCCTTGCGGTACGTACCGGATTCCAGCTCCAACCGGTATCCAAGATGGCGCCCGATTCTTGAATAAAACAGCGAACATTTTTATTTGATGATTCAAATCTTAACAGTTAGTAGCACATTCTACATCCATACCGGCATAGCCATAGGTTTTCAGTTTGTGTAAAAGGGTAACAGATTTCGTAAATCCTCACGAATTGACCAATCAATAAAATACAGTCGTATTTGTTCGCGGACGTGAGTAGTTAGATGAAAGCTAACTCCAAGTTATGTGTGCAATTTCTTTCAACTTTTGGAGTAAGTAGTGTGTTTGTGTGGTGGGGGGGGGGGGTAAAGAAGCAAGCATTTATCGTACCTATCAAAGCAGCCTTGCGTCTTCCATTCTCCTGTGACAGCTTGATGGTAGGAAGGGTTGAGATAGGACCAGTGGAAGAGAGCCAACTCTTCTTCAGCTTTGGGACAAGACGATCTGGATGAAATAGCGATAAATGACGTAAGTAACCTGATAATAGAGTGCATTCAACATACGCATGGTACTACATGAAAAAATTACACCCAGAAATCGGTCATGTTTACCGTGGAGGGTTGTAGTTGCACGTCTCTCCGCCCATGACAGTGTACTTGGTGTCCGCCGACAGGTAGGCGTAGTCCACGGCCAGGTCTTGGAACGTCCCATAGTCGCTGTCGCTGGCCAGAAAACAGTCATTGTGGTGACCTGGATGAAGAGAGACGGCGATAGGTCTTTGGGCGGAATACGGCTCATCCCTGAACCAGTAAAGGACTCACAACCTGGCACAGAACTACGAGAAAAGTGAATCTATGCCACAGGGATTTCCTAGAAAATGGTTGAAATACCAATGCGAGCTTTCTTGGATCCAGAGTGAGCCTCGGATTCAGCCAAGGGGGAGACGTCGTCGGCCAGCCTTCTTTTGTACTTCATCGTTCGTACCTGGACCATCCTGTAAGGAGAAAAACGTGCTGTGATTTGGACATACAACGGTGCCACCAAAGTCTTGTAGTTTCGTACGAAGGCCCACAACGACACTGCGCGACACCTCTTCCAAAGCCCGGAAAGAGAGCGCTGCGAAGGGCTATGCCTGCGCGACGCCGGGCTTTGGGAGGTATAGCCGACACATACAGTCAGCTAGATATATAGAAATATGACCTTTCATTTGGAACTGCATCCAGAATGGCGTCCATCAGGGTCCTGCGATAGGCCCAGTCGTTGTCTGTCACCAACGTAGGGTCACCGTCACTGTCAGGGCTGCTGTAGCTGTCGCTGTAATACCACTCTCCTGTAGGGCACAGAAAAATGGTTGTTAGTCAAAAAAGTCACTTTTACACCAAATACATTTTATTATTCCAAGAGGTCGAACCCGGGGCCTCTTGGTTCTGAGTCGAGCACTTATGCCGTTGCGCCACACGACCCCACTTGCATTAAAAGTTCCTTCAGAGGTAACATATCTTGTGTTGTTCAAAAACACGATGTACCCACCCCATGTCCCAATAAAGCCCGCCTGGACCACAGCGATGACGTCACCATTGGCCTGGAGATAGGGCTTCAGCTGGGCCACGTGACGTAGTGCTTGGGACAGGGGGGCATCATGGGAGTCGCCCTGAAACACACGGAGGAAGAAAGGTTAAAAAAGAAAAGCACAAAACTGGTATATACGCCTCAAGAGACTTGATTATTTAGTACATTTATTTAGTTCTGATAGTTTTTTACGTGAGAAAAACGTGTTAAAGGAAAAAATGGTGTTAAATGTAATTTTATTCCGTTAGTTTATTTTTTTAGTACATTTATGTTTGAACACACTCATTTTGGTAAAAAAATGTGCTAACACCCCCTCTAGCACATTAAATTACCAGAAGGTACTTCTTTATTCTCCTTCTGGTAAAAAAAATTCAATGTGCTAGAGGGGGGTGTTAGCCCATTTTTTTTACCAGAGGGAGAATAGAGAAGTACCATCTGGTAATTTAATGTGCTAGAGGGGGTGTTATCCCATTTTTTTACCAGAAGGAGAATATGAAATTACCTTCTGGTAATTCAATGTGCTAGAGGGGGTGTTAGCACATTTTTTTACCAGAGGGAGAATAGAGAAGTACCATCTGGTAATTTAATGTGCTAGAGGGGGTGTTATCCCATTTTTTTACCAGAAGGAGAATATGAAATTACCTTCTGGTAATTCAATGTGCTAGAGGGGGTGTTAGCACATTTTTTTACCAGAGGGAGAATTGAGAAGTACCTTCTGGTAATTTAATGTGCTAAAGGGGGTGTTAGCACATTTTTTCACCAGAAGGAGAATATTTTTACCAGAATGTTAAAAAAATGTGCCAATGTTTGTACGCAATCATTAGCACACGAGAATGCAGTTAACACGCTTTTCCCAGACAATTGTTTTTGGTACTAAAAAAATGGGATAAATAACTAGTCCTGCCTCAAGGCGATACGATAAACAAAACTAGAAATGTAACATTTGAAAAGCAAATGCATTATGTTTACCTTCACAAGGTCTAGCCTAACAAACTACTGCTCTGTTTATTCTTACTTAAACACATTCATATATATGGTGACCAGCCCCTCCAACTCTATCCTGCACTCAGCACTTGCAACATGATGTAATCCAACACCACAGGGTGTCTGCTACAGCACCAGTTACCATGATGACAGCCACCTTGTCCATTAGTCATTGACCTTACGTGTTTGGAGAAGAAGAAACAGAGCGAAAACAATATGTTTTCCTTCTGCGAAGGTAAACATAATTAAGAAGTCCACAATTACCGATGTCTCAGTGTAGCAGAAGCGGGGGACGATCTTCACTCCCGCCGCCCGGGCGTTATCCAGGTCCGCCTGCAGGTTGGTCAGGAAGGAGGCGCTGATGTCCGAGTGGACGAACAGGTCCAGAATGTAGTACCGGAAGATCAGTGTGTGCCCCTCACTCCTGTACCTCCTCAGCTGAGACACCTGGATGGTAAAGTATTTCTATATATGTATCATATTATCCTTAAAGTATGAACGAAAGATAAGTGGGCTATTTCATATTTAGTATTATTATGCTACATCGTTTCTAGTTATTGTAATTCCGCCATCCTGGTCGTGAAATGTTTCTTGATTTCATTTTCCGCAAAAGGCATCGTGTCATAAAAACTGGACATTATTTTGTTAAATTCTCGAGCCCGATTCGCATATAACTACACCCCCTTCATCACAGTGTCTGTGTTAAGGCTTGTCCACAATAAGGGAGGGGGGGGGGGCATTTTGAGTTATACACACGTGGACAAAAGCATAGCTTTCTCTAGGATACACTTCAAGCAGAGGTTTAGGCTTTGGCTTTTTTTGACGTGTTTTTAGGCGTTTTTATCGGGCTTTGTTTTTTGTACTGGTATCTTTTTTACGCCAGCCCTTGGGTGGCGTATTGGATACTGCCTGGCAAATGAATATTTCCTGGCCAATTTGGTACTGTCTTTAGAGCCACCAAAAGATCTGCTTGGAGATTATCTCTAGGAATCTCCGCAGGTGACCAAGGTACAGCAATCAAGGTCCATTACCGTTAGGATGTGGAAGTGTGAGGCTTCAGTAGACGCATATTTCCACCAGCCCCGCTCAGGGTTGACCAGGTCCTCGTTTGAGGGACTGTAAAATTTGGTGGCGAAACTGAAAATAAACAACAAACAGGTGTAAATAAATTACAATACATGTTGCTTTGTATACCATTTGTGTGGTTTGTTATGTGCTCACATTTGTAAGGCTGTGTGTGGTCGAAGATGTAATATTTTCTCTAGCACCAAAGTCATATCTCTGTAACTTGTTGGCGACGCCTCAGGGGCGGAGGCACTTATCATGTTATCGCGCTCATCGATGACCAGTGAGCACTGAATATACCAACTACTTCCGGTTCACGGGAGAGGTAATGACGTCGACTTCCTTCCAGCTAAGGCGGTAAGAACAAGTAAGACAAATGTACACATACCCAGATGGGATGGAGACGGACTGGAACATGGTCAGGACTGTCCACACGCACTCGTGACACGAACTGGCCACGTGCTCCTCCACACCATTGCCGACGAACCAGGGGACTGCAGGGCGATTAAAAATACTTTTCGTATCATTGTAATTAACGTTAAGAATGATCCATCGAATGCATAACATTTGCCATTAACATTTTTTTCTAATATTCTACTAATAGGTCTGTATTATCAATTGCAAGGCTTTTCTTGTTAATGAATGTAACAAAATCTTACATGTTTTATTATGTAATGCTTCTGCTTTACAACAATTATTTTGTTGAGCGAGTTGGTCTAGGTGACCAGTACCCTTACATACTATTAGGTTTTTAAACATGAAGTACTGGGCCTCTTCAATGTTGAAGTTACCTCCTTGGTTAAAAAAAAACATATATATAGTAGTACTGATTTCCACTGGACAAGTTGTTTTGTTCGATGAGAAATAACAGGTGGCATATCTATATTTATATTGAGGGCTATCAACGCGCCCCCAACCTTGTTATGTTATGCTGCGGCCGCGGATATCGAAATCCAAGGGAATCAGAGCATCTGTTTGATACGACAACATACTAATGTATCTGCCATAGTTAATGTATGTAACTGTTATACACCTAGTGGGTGTGTCACAGGTTACGTCAGGTACCGGTCAAACAAGTATGACAGTGAGTCATCACCTGAGAAAGCACTTCCGCTTTCGTTCTGAGAACGCCCCCCTCCCCGTTACCCACGATTAGAGAATGGGCCGGATTGGAAAACAGAAAAATGACTTTTAATGATCAATATGTCGTTATATGATGTTGAAATTAAGCCCAATGTACACTCCACAAAAATTATATAATACAAGAAGGTTGACATTCTATAATGTCATAGTTCCAAGCGAACGTTCCATGTTAACGTTGACCTATGACACCACAACGCGAATACTTTGTGTGTACTAGTAATCTAATCGTGAAAAGGTCTGTTGTTTTGGATGATAACTCTCACTCATCTTATCTAGAACCTATAGACGAAAACACTACTTTTGGCATGAAAATATGGAACATGAGTCTAAAAACAGATGAATACTAGCAAAAAAAGTGAGCATTATTACTAACACAACATATTTTTTAGAAGCTTGTTGGACAGCACTGCCTTAGTGGAGTAAACAACTTGAAAATGTGCCCGGAATATCACGTATGTTATGTTTGAAACGAGGAGAGCAGAAGAAAACGTTGAACCTACGGGCGGGGTAGTCGTCACAGTCGCCACCGCACTGGACACAGCGGTGTGGTTGGGAGGCATCGCACTGACACCCGCCCGGGCGGCAACAGGCGCAGTCCCACCGAGAACTGTCGAACCAGCACTGGCAACCCGTTAGCGTGCTCGTGTACTCGTCAACTGGACATAGAAACATATATCATCATCACCTCTGCCATAATCTGACAATATTTCTCTTCGCTAGCGCTGTCAGGACTAATCAACCTCTACATGGATAGCTTTGGATTCGTGTTTGGTAAAACGAGATACAGTCAAAGCAGTGGTATCTATGATATCTGCCTGGTAAATATGAAACTGTTTTACTCACCATATGCATATACAGCGATCAAGGTAGCCAATCCGACCAACAGCGACAACAATGGCGGATTCATACCGACAGTCTAGTTCCAGGGCCCGGGAAGACTAGTGAACTGACCAAACTGTCTCCAATGTCAGTTCAAGCTCTTCCTGTCCATTTAAACATTTGGATTGTACCATTTCAAAAGTGTGGGGGTGATAGAAAGAGGATGGGCATACAGTACTCGAAAGCATTGTTTATTGCGTCACAGAAAACATCTTGCAATGTTACACAATATGAATTTCATGAGCAGTTGCATCGAAATGTCAAATTGTATTATCTTTGTTCTCCTTGATTTGCCATTAACTTTTTTTTGTTGACAACTAGTTATTGCTATAACCTGTATATACCGTTGTGTCACCGAGTGGCAAATGGCCGTCTGCATGATTGCGTGCGGCTTTGTCTTCTGATAAACCTTGACGTGGTCCAACGAGCAAAGGGACGTCAAACGCCTCTAGACGCTCTAGTGGTACAGTCACGCCACCTTGCGATTATTTGAAAAAACGCACAACTTCATAGTGAGACGTGCATAAAATAGGCCTGACATTGAGCGGGTTCTGTCCTTCGAATTCTCAAAGTACCTTTGCGCAACGCCATCGGCCATTCTATGCACCAACATATCCACGATTGTCCTTTAAATGCCTACATTTTGCTGTCGTAAACTTGTCGTACGACCAGGGACCGAAGAACAACCGATGCCGAGATGACCCAGATTCGGTCTTCTTAACTCGGATCACTCAGCGCATGAAGATCGGGGTCTGTCGGTGGATCAGGCGGCTCTGAGGCGCACAGCTAACTTTTCACCGCCATTATCCTCTCGTAACCAACACTTCCGACAGTCGCCAGGTATCACAGGTGTTGGTTTCCTCGACTAGAGGGGCTTCGGTGTTATCTTCTTTGTTATCTGGGTGGTCGGACTATATTATCATATCCCCGTACTCTTAGGCCAATGTATGACAGTATTCGCGAATTATGATTGTGGTTGTATATTGCTTGCTGTACACGTGCATTCATTCGCATAATTTCTGTGCTTCTTGTGTTCTACCCTTTGATACTTAAAAAGCATGTTATTTCATTTACCTGATTTCAGATATGTTCACGGTTGCCTTTTATGCAAAACGGTTAAGAAATTCTGACTGGTTCAAAGATAAAATGTAATTCTGAAACAAGAAGTAACGTTACCGTTGAGATGATAAAACAATTATGATATTTCTCTCTCGAAAGGACTGCAACACACACCCAAATCTGACAATTGCAACAGGGATTCGAACTCATGCGCATATAATGCCCTTTGATCCAGACGAATGCTGCACCTGTTTATTATCGATTAAAAACTCCTAATCATTGATATCAAAAGCAGGTAGGGACATCAAAAGGTGTGGCAAATATCGCAACTTTTGTAGTCTCTTTTTGTTTCTTGTAACATTACGCTCAGTGTGCGATTGAAGCAGCCATCTAACCCACGCCACTTGTGCGATCACAATCTTCAGCACCACGCAAGTTCCCAGGGGAAAATGTACTCCTTCTGTTTTCTTTCTCCCCCTCCGCTCAGCAGAGCATTCACGTCCTAAGCACCTTCTTTATGGAGACATCTCCCCACATTATCGCGGGTCGGGGCGCCCAGCTTTCAAGTCAGCTCCCCTTCCCTTGTCACAAGTTCTTGTGTTCCACTCACTGAAAGAAAAACCTCGCAGCAGTCAACAAAAAGGGAGAGGGAGGACAAAGCTAGTTGGACACGCAAGAAGGGATGAAGGTTAGAGCTCGCGCGCCGACTGGGGTTGTGTTTCCTCGTATTTTCTCACACGTGCATAAAGAGGGACACAGACGCTGTGTCTGGCCGTGCAGCTGGTTGGTATAAGAGGGTTGAGGTGTGTTCGGTACAACAGTGCACCTGGCCGGCGTACCTGCTGCGACCGGCCGTGTTTAGACCCCGCACCGCGCCGTGACTGAGCTGGAGAGGCCGCTCTACTACATGTACGTAATCCTTTGTTATCTTTACTTCGTACGCTCTTGAGTTGAACATGCTAGATAGAGTAACTATATTGAGTGAGTGCACGCGCAAGGGATTGGCGAATGCACCTAACACTTCATCTTCAACAGAAAATTCAGATGGTATAAGCTTGAGATAGACACCACGTTAATCCTGTGGAAGATATAATGTTGTTTTAGTTAATAATCTTCATAAAGTTTATTATTAAGGTTTGGATAGTTTCGTAACTATTGGCTGGGGATCGATACTGTTAGGTTAACGTCAACTCACCTATATAACTCACCCTATAACAAAGATGACAAGTGATAAGGACATCAGTGAAACTCTGTTGTCATTGCGAAGGTTTGTGAGTGATGTCTAGGTATAAAGGTTTGTGTAAGTGATGTCACCAACCCAAGAAAAATTGAGCGCAGAAAAAAATGATCTTCCAGATGGTCTCTCCGGTTTCCAAACCGTCAGGAGGAGGGGGGAGGGGTGAAATAAGTTTTCACGCTGTTTCGTACTTGAAAAGATGGGGAAATCTGAAGTCTTTATTTAGCACACCATGTCATCTGTGTCCACTTTAGCGTCAAAGTAAGTAGAAACGTTATTTAGTGTGCCTGATAGAACACATGAGAATACAAGGGCGTACTTGATATACAGGGTTTCACAACATATGAGTCACTATGACGCACAGCAAGTACAATAGATGAGGACTGTGCCATTGTCAATTTTTAGTGGGGGACAAAACGGATTTTGTAATCCTTCTCAGCAAAATTTATCACAAGTCATAACATTATGAGTTATACCATTTCCCTAAAAGTAGCTCAGTATTACGTTAGTTTGTGTTTTATTGCAATTGTAATGTGACAACTCAACAGCCATGTTGATTTATCAGATATGCCCCCCCCCCACTTTGTTTCAACAATGTTCACACATTGAATATCAAATATAAAATGATTAAAACGTTTGACGTCATCAAAATGACCCCGAACTTTGTTGTTCGAATTTTTGCACAGCAAGGTCACTTTAAGGTCATGGAAGTAGTAGTAGAATTTTAAGGCATGAAGGCTCCTTACAGATATATGAGTGTGAACATAAGCACTACAAATAAAAATGAAAACACTGCATTTCAAAACGTGCAATATTTCAGGTTATTTCAATGTTAACCAACATCTACATCAAATTCCAGTGTAGTTCATATAACCAGGCCATGGTCCCAGGGATACAAGAGTTAGTAGGGTGTTGCTCTTACCATGCCTGTTGATAACTAATTGACCGTAGTCTTTAGAAAAAACAACAGACTATTAGGTCCGCCGGTATGTCAACGATGCAAAACCACGCACGGAATTCCGTACTTGATAGCCCCGGGCTCTTATAGCGGGGTTAGATAGCGGCACATTTGCCGTGAAGCGAGGCTAACCAAATATTTGGACAGACCCCAATCTTGGAGCCGCTCTGATCACACGTTACACTCTTAGTATCCAATAGACTAGAGATGGCTTCACTTGTACCTGTATCAACAAATGGCCGTACGCACTGAAGGATTTTGTCCCTGCTGGTATGTCCGTATACTCGGTGTTCAGTTTATATACAAACCAAAGTAGGAACAGAAAGGCTCTGTCAAAGAATCCAGCTTGTGTGCCATTCACAAAATAACCTACGCAAGTAGAACTGTGAAATACATGTATGTATCAACTTGCCTTATGTAGGTGCATATCTGGTATGCAGCTTTATATCAGGTATTTTATGAACCAGTTTTGTGTGTCTGTATCTTACCGCAGATTGGAAATTTGACCTTGAAGCAAAGTAATGACCTTGAAGTAGAAACTCGCTTTAAGTACTGAGTAGTTGGGCTTTTAAATGCTGGGTGGTTAGGTGATCAAAAGCGCCGCTAGCTGCCACCGAATCCCAGTGTGACTCACTTTCAGACCGCAATCTGACCGCAGTTATTGTTATACTTGTAAGGTGTGTGTGTATTCTAGTCAATCTAACAATCGTGATTTCGCCATTGATCTAATCTGTATTCAATGTTAAAACTGGAAACGTTTATTATTTACAAATGCACAATTCATAATGCCCATAATCTGAGAGTGTAGCATCCAGAAAAAAGAAAAGAAAATGCCCAATTTTAAAAGGAATGGACTTCAATTAACTTTATTACGCAACGTTGTTGGTCGTTCTTTTGATGTAAAATTCCTCAAACAAGGAGCGCTTTACATTTTGCTGTATAATTATTTGGACGACATGTAATGTTTAGAGGAGCTTCAGCTTCTGTCACCGCAGTGACAAGGACCTGACCACATCAAAGCGCGCTGAAGTATTCGACACGCGCGGTCCTTATATAGACATTGGACATCCTGTCGTCTGTTTCTGTCAGGTCATGACGTCACAAGCCGAGCAGGTGTCACAAGCGCGGTTTGTGTGAGACGAATATAGATTATAGCTGAACCCATAAATCTTTATTGCTGGTCAAAAACAAACAATTATATAACATATCTCCAGGATTCCTCAACCGATCGATGTTAACAATCGTACAAATGGTGATTTGCCAATAGATGGAAAGATTTTTCTCATCTTGGGGCATATGAAGAAGCTTATTTCCTTATAAAAACAAATTGCTATAATCTGAAGGCGTCTGTCTGTAGATGCTTGGTTTCTCTCGTGTTTTGTTTGCATCAGGTGCTGACATAGGTGTGGAGGTGTGAGAGTCTTGAGTTTGTTGAGTAGATGTCTTAAGAATCACTAGAGGTGCGCCTGTTTGTTCTCAAAGAACCACCCCACTTCCTGTTCAATACGAACATCCTGAGCAATAAGTGTTACTCGTCTTCTAGCGTACCTTCACTTCGTCTTACACCTGTGCCGGGAATAGAGAGGGTAGAAACTCGCAGTGCTGGGGTAAGTTCCGCTTTTATACTTAAAGGTACCTTACTTGTAGTACAACAACGGTTTCAGTATCCTATTCTATTCCCATAAAGCTGTGCCGCAAAATCTATTCGTATTATTTGCTTGCGGGCGATATGGGTTTTGTCGACCCAACAATGGGAATACTGTATTGAACCGCTATTTTGCCTAATATGTGCGATCCGATTTTAAAAATCTATTCTCAGCAAAAAAAGCCTCCATCGACAATGGTTTCTTGAAGCATTGCGCTGGTACTCTGATGACATTCCCCGGCACTTTATCAAGAAGAGAAGTAGACAATGTCATGTATTGCTGGAACTGTTACAGTTACCGCACTGTTACAGATACGGATGTAGTTTTATATCTAGCTTTAGTACAGTAAATTACTTTGCTATAGATAAAAAAGGTTTCTAATTGTAGGGATTGGCGAAGATGTACCACAAAACGACTAGATCGACTCCATAAAGTAATGTAACAGTTATAGAATGCAGTATGTTTTTACTTGGTCCAAAGCAAAATGGTGAGACCGTGTTACGCAGTCGCGCCATCCCCGCCACACTAACAGTACCACCTCGGGGTGAGGCCCTCCGGTCACGGGCTGCTTACGGTTGCCGCCAGTTTATCTTCCTAATCTGGGCCCGTGTTTTCGATGAAATTTGTTCAGCACACAAATAACCCCTGCTCCCCTCTGATCTCGCCACGGTTGTGGCTGCGCAGTGCCCGGAGGGCTGTCCCCCGCTCAAGGCGGTCAATATTTGTGAAAACTCCACAAACAAGTCGGTTGGTTTTTCCAACAGAGCGTGGAGCTGAGCTAGTGAGGTTCCCTTGGCCCGTGCGTGCACCCGTGCCCTTGCTTTGACCTTTGGAACGGCTAATCCCATGACATATCGTTAACTAACCGACTAGTTGATCGGTAAACCCATTGATGATAACTAAATTAGTCCACGTGGTCGTCCAGTTAGGCAATTAAATCTCAAAACTATTTAGGAACGCTCCAGACTAATGTACACTATGTAACAACTAGCAGCCACTAGCCACAGTTCCCATACCTCTGGCAGGGTTTCATATTCGAATGAGTTTTCGCACGATGTAACATTTTTGCCACGCGAGAGAGACAGTAATAGTTAATTTCCACCTAAACATCAGGAAGAAAACCACAGTTTTATCTCCTTTCTTCACAGATGTTTCTATTTGTTGTACTTCACATTTATAGGAAATGCTGCCGGTAGTAATGTTCAAGTCTGTACCTGCCAAGCGACTAACGCAAAGTGCCAGGAAACTAATACACATTTTCTCCCATGGTACCAAACCACAGACTGAGTGCAGGTAGTATAAGGAGGGATGACGGGAATGAGTGAGTGAAGGGAGGAAGGACGGAATGAATAACCTATTATATAACCCTAACCCTAGCGTTCAGGTGTATCTTGTAGACACCTGTCAGCCGCAGTGACCCTAGCGTTCAGGTGTATTTTGTAGGTACTTTCTAGCTGACCCTAGCGTTCAGGTGTGTCTTGTAGGCACCTTTCAGGTGACCCTAGTGTTCAGGTGTATCTTGAAGGTACTTTCCAGGTGACATAGTGGTCAGGTGTATCTTCTAGATATTTCCAGCTGACCCTAGTAGTCAGGTGTATCTTGTAGGTACCTTCCAGGTGACCCTAGTAGTCAGGTGTATCTTGTAGGCACCTGTCAGGTGACCCTAGCCGTCAGGTGTAACTTGTAGGCACCTTCCAGGTGACACTAGCGTTCAGGTGTATCTTGTAGGCACCTGTCAGCTGACCCTATGGCCGGGTCTTCACCCCATGCCCTCCCGATGACCTGGAACCGTGTGCTTAACAAGCTTCTGTCACAAACGTGTGGCATGCTTACACCTGCCAGACCTACAATACACCTTAACACGACAGGTGTGGACAGGTGGATTACCTGTCTACGTGTGCCAGGTGAACGCCCAACGCTGCGTCGACAGGTATATCCACAAGGTAAGCAGTAAGTGTGTTATTCCCGGACAACTGCGTGGCAGACTTGCACCACGTCTGCTGACCTGGCAACCGTTACGACAGGTAAGACACGTAACGTTACATCACCTGATCACCGTTAGCTGTGGAATTCTCCTCCATCCCACATCTTCAACGGAAGGTACGTCTTAAACTCATTATTACATAACGCAGGCTTAGCTGACAAGTCTTAGACGTGCTTGCTCTCCACAGAACTGCGCATGTGACTTATGGTACACCTACAAACATGTAACCACAGAAGGCAGGCACGAAAAACATTCAACCGACCAACCAACCAACCAACTAACCAGCAGGTAAGTACAACCTTCTCCTACGCAAATCCATGTACCTCAGATCGTAATTAAGAATGAGGCTGCAGTATATATATACTAGAAATTGGCTTGATAACCGAATGAATGAATGAATGAATTAATTAATTAATTAATTAATGAATGAGTGAATGAATGAATGAGAAGGGCGAGAAGATGGTGAGGGGAGACACACGATATGCAGAGTCAGGTGAAAGGACGTTAGAAAAGGGCAAGAAATTCGAAAAAGACATAAGGTCTGGTGGTTACAGAAAAGAAGTGCATCCTTAAATGGATTTATTAGTTTAAAACGTTCTTAGAAACTAACGACCCCACAGATACATATAAAGAACTCACACCATTGAAAAACCCAAAGCTATAATTCTCTCAGCCCAGATTTATTCCCCATAACCTCCCCTCTCTACATGCCCCTCCCAATGCCGTCGTTAGAAACCACTTTTCGCATTGTTAAAGCTACATAACAACTCTACCCCACAGTACCAGATGCGGCCGTACCATTAGTGAGATGATACGGTCTCCATGCCGCGCAGATGTGGCGGCCCCTCCCGTGGTGTTAGGGCCCGGTTCTAGCCCAGTGTTCCTATTGTTCTCTAACTAAAAGCTATGACCTTTCACTACGGAGAATGATGCGTTCAAGACTGTATTGTTTCTGCATAAAAAGCGATCTGATTGAATTATTGCCGTGAATTATCACGCTTGAAGTGGCGAACGATTCCAACGGTTTAAAATAGTCCCGATACAGCTTACATGAATAACACACTTTTACAATGCGATCTTTATCCACAGTGGACAATGGAGAGATTAGCCTAATTAACTGAATCGGATTTATAGGAGTACATCTTTCGTTTATGTGTTACCTTAAGTGGTCCTTCTTTTCTTAAGGATTATTTCAAGCTTTTACAATGTGTTTATGCCATTCACACTACTAAGGATTATATCAAACGCTCCATCGTACCATCGATGTAACAAGACTTCTGATACACGTGGTTCTATGAAAGAAAAACTTCATCGCCTAACAACTTCACACAACTGTTTCAGAATCCAATTTTGGAACAATCGTGGGACCTAAAGACACCCAGACAACATTAAGATAAATGTAAACGATGTAAAGAGTAGGCTTAACTGTAGACAACCCCTATATTGCTGGCTATAAGTAACAAAAGCACCTTATGAAAACCAAAATCCAAAAAAACAAGATATTCAGGACAATGTCGACCTCAGAAGACCCCTTTTAATCTTTTGCTACGGTTAGTTTCTTACTTGATTCAATTTGTGTTTTCCCACTGTCGCTGTTGCCCCTGCAGTGACCCGAAACTCCCGCGCCTGGCTTCCAACAACAAGTTTGCCGTGCGGATTAAACTCAACTGGAGCAGCCCACTTCTCTCTAATCAAGAGGGGTGGGCGAGAGGATATTCTATTAAGTAAAGCAGGTTAGCAGAAAAAAAAGATAAAACACTAGAAGCTAGATAAACAAAACAAAAAACACACAAAAACATCGAGAAAGGGTAGCATAACGTGGTAACAGTGAATGAACAAGCAGGCAAGGCGCAATGTATGGTAAAGACTACATGTACATGTGTCTAGCAACAATATACCAGTGGGTCGTTGATAGAAAAGTTCTTTTCAAGTTTTAGATATCACGCCCCACCTCCCCAATTAACAATTAACGTTACGTTTCTTGATTATTACACGAGTGGCGATGCCGACTTATACGTACCATATGATATGTGAGAACATTGTAACCAAGGCTTTGAGAATATACAAGGAAGGCAATCAAAAATCTTTTGTCCGACGGCAGTCTCCAAGCAGATATGGGGGGATAGTAACGTTCCTTGACAGACAACCCTAGACAGAACAGGGCAGTTATACCAAGGAGATACTCTGAGATCACATTGCTAGTCTGTTGTGAAGAATGTCCTATACATAATTTTTTAAGAGATGCATATTGATAGGGAAATATTAGAACTATTCTGTGGTAGATGAAACCATCTGGTCGTCGCCCGAGGTGTCGCGGCGTCGGCCAAGTCGGTGGGTATGATTTATCGCCCGCCGCTCTGACAAAGCGGGTTGTAATGACTTTGGGCGGGATAATTTGCTCTTGGCCGTCCCGGGGTGGTCGTTTGGCGGCGGCGCAGGTCCGGGGAGAGCGCGTGGCTGGGTGCCGTACAGCTACAACATGTCATTAGTGTCGGGGGGAGAAATCCTGGCCGTTACTCATGGTACGGCAGTGCTGTAGCGTAGGGACTGAACATGTACACCTGCCAATGTAATCAGCAAGGGGAAAGGGCGAGATAGAAAGATATATAGAAGCTTTGGGTGGGGGCTAGTATACGACAACTTTGTGTCCGACAGCGATAATAGCATAAATGTACGACCCTAAAGCCTGTTCTATTAGGATAGCTTGATTATAACGTTATATGTTTTGTTTGAGGAAATAACATAGATTACATGTACACCAGTGGGAAAAGTACAAGAGTTTACAAACTGATCAACAAAGATTACCGCAATCCATGTACTGCGAATCCTTTCTTTGAAACTACGTCTAATCTTCGTCTTTAAGGGGAAAACAAAGCACTTAACTTGCAATTGTAAAACATATCTTATGATTAATTTGCTTTTCTTCCCTGTCTTTCATTCCAGAATGTGTATCCTGTCAGCTTCTAGGCTAGTACAGCGCAGCCCCATAGTTTACACTGATGCGTACTGCCGTTAGGAACACCACTGCTCTATCAGCCAAAAATACTACCCAGTGTTGACTGTTGTCTTGGGCTGGGATAGATGTTTAAATAACGGCCGTTTTCTTTGACAACCCTTTTTTATCCACGAATCCCCGACCGTCTAGCGACCCTAGCAGTGGGACGACACAACAATAACGGCCCTGCATATGTAAAGCTCACGCGGCTTCCAACAGGGCCCAAATTGCCGTCCTCGAAGATTGATAGATTTCTCTTTTCATTCATGTTGCAGATTTAATTGGCCAAGGCGATTGTTGGCGCTGTGCTGACACAGAGGGGCTTTCCGGGGGGAGCGCTTCCAGCTGAGCGGGAGGAAAGAAAGGAGAAACCACCGCGGTAGAGAGCTCTATCCACCGTGCAGTCTGAACCTTAAAGACTTGCACAAGACAAGAGCATCGTCTTTTCTTCGCAGAACTTCTTCCATGGAAAGATTCCTGTGTGTAGCATGCACACACAGTGAGTACAAGTGACGACGACGTATCGAAAAATCTAGAGGAGTGGACGTCAGGTACAAAGGCATCCTGCACAAGCTACTTAAAGGTGGCGCCTAGATCTCGTCTGCATCTATTGTTAGAGCAGGGAGGGACAGCGTTGGAAGTTGCCCGCGCGGTTACGTCGTTAAGGCCGGACCAACGCTGAGGGTGAACCGGTTGTGGTATGCCTGAGAGCGGACTTGTCTTCACGAGGAAGGATTAGCGTTTGAAATCCTGTCTGAGAGTTCTAAATCCAAACCTACGGGACAAAACAGAGCAGCGCGGCACCTTTGTGCTAGACCCGGAGAGCAGGGTTCGTACAGGCGTCGGGCAGGCCGCTGGAGCCAGGACAAGTCTTTCTGAAAGGGCTCGGCATTGTTGGCAGTACGCGCCGCGGCTTGGAGAGGATTGTGTCGGTGTTAATCCAGTCTGAGAGCCGGGAAGTACACTTGTCAGCGCGCTGGGGTTAGGTCGATACCCCTGTAGACCCCCCGACTTTGGTCAACTCAAACTCGGCAGAGTCACAGGACTCAACAAAAGGGTTCGGTGAAGAGAACAAAAATCGTCCAACGTTTCTGTGGGAATTGGGTCATTGCGTCCTGACAAAGATTCCGTCGAAATCATCTGTCTACTCTTGCAGAACATAAACTTTATGTCAAAATTGGTATCGTAACAAACCGTTGGAAATTCATATGATTCAACTCCCATTAAATGCCTTTAAACACGTCACAGGTATTTTGCTGAGCTGAAACAACGAAAGACTCTCCGAAAAAATCGACCCGCATTCTTGAAGCACGTTTCTTCTTAAGGAAGGGGCTTGCCTGATTAACTAGCGTAAACACGCTGGAGTGGGCGGCCCAGCCTCTCGGCACCGCCTTCCGCTTGCGAAGACCCGTACGTCTGCAGTTGGGGTCATCTACAAGTAGGTTCCAAACATTCACAGAAGTGATGACGATACATCAACAAAACCTCTAGAAATCCGTGCCGTCGTGGCCCATTTAAGGCACCTAACGTCCAAGTGCGCTGCCTCCTGTCGGAAGCATACGGCCCTTAAGGGTTCTCAAGGAGATCACAAGGACCAGGTCGTCGCCAGGCCTCTGTCACCGGGCCGGAAACGGGGAGAGGCGAGTGGAGTGTGAAAAAAGAGGCGTCGGAAAAACAAAAACTTGTGTTTTCGTCTTGACACAGCTGTCTTTGCTGATACACCAGGGTGAATACGTCGGAGGGAAGGCAGAACAACGAGAGAAATATCAGACCTACAAACCGACAGTCTAGTCTGTCTGGGTCTGTCTGTCTCAATCACCCAACCTCTATAAACGTGGGCGTCTTGTATCCTACACTTCTCGCGTTCCTTCGCGCCTGAAGTAGTGCGTTCTGTGAACTTGGAACGAGCGGATGTACCGCGTGTGTCCACCTGTTGAACCGCCTGTATCCCAGATTGTACCACAAAGCCGACACCGAGGCAGTAAGACTATATCATGCACATCTGTGTTGACGGCGTGCAGCCCGACAAAACCAGCCCGTGTTTAGGCACTGGAACCGGAGTCGTCCCCGACAGACTTCTGTGTTTTGAAACAGCCATGTCAGCGACTCGAACTAGAGACCTAAACAAGACCACCTTGTCGCGCCCTGTGTTGGGTGGTCAGAAGAGATCGCAGTTCACTCCGAACGCAACAGAGAACTGCAGAAACTTCAACTCGGACGTTTATTCTTTCATTGCGGACGGGAACGCTTTACTTCAGAACGAAAATCGAGTAGCAGATTCAGAAAATATGAAGAGCAACGTTGAAGGACGCTCTAAGGTCAAGGACGCATCGGCCACGGTAAAAGAGGACACTCAAATACGGTCGGACTGGAAAAGGCCACGGTTTGAAGTGGAGAAGGTGCATGTTTATACTCTATGTTGCTGGATAGCATCCTCTCCGTCTAGTATTCTGGACGTTGACATTGACATTGGGGATTCGAATCCGGAACCGCCAAGTCTACACGACGCCGCAGAAGACGGCGATCTGGAACTCGTGAGAACTTTGGTAAGGACCAAGCTGGGAGATGTAAACCTGGTGAACAAGTTCGGGCACACGCCGCTCCACGAGGCGGCCTGGGGAGGTCACACGGAGATCTGCCGTGTCCTGGTCGGGGCAGGAGCGAGGGTTAACCCGAGCACGTCCCATCCGTGGGGCGGTGGAGACACACCTGTTCATTTCGCTGCCTTTGAAGGACACCTGTGCACCTTGCGTTACCTGGCCGGCGCCGGGGCGGACTTGAACGCGCAGAACGACTCAGGTGAGACGGCGGCGCACAACGCGGCGAGGATGGGCCAGGGAGGCGTGGTGAAGTACCTAGCCAGGTGTGGAGCTCACCTCAACCTGAGGAACGAGAGCGGCAGGACTGTGTACGAGCAGGCGGTGGAGTTCGGCAACAGGAGCCTAGGAGAATGGATCCACAGATTCACTCGTAAGTAAAGTACATCTCTTATTGGGACTTTCGTATACGGGATGTTAAAGTGATTCATAACAGGAGCAAATATAGCACCCATCCTGTAAAATAGGTTCGGGGAAGTAGAGATTTATTGGCGACAATTTTACCTGCAGAAGTGGTATTTTCGGGTTTCTCATTTCTGTACTTCTATTCTTAAGAAAAAGTCAAAGACCACCTTGCGAGTGTTTTCTTGCCTCCCTCTGCCATTTATTTATTATGTGTCATGATCCTATTTTAATAGCCACTAGTTTGAAGAGTATATAATTCTTATTACTTTAAAAATAAGCATTTCAAGAAATTAGATGGTGGAGTCGACTCATCGACTCGGGGATAAACTGATACTTCTTGTGTGGCGTTTGGGATCAAAGGTCAAAAGGTGCAGGGGGAAGCACAAAGGTGGTTATAAACACTGGACGGCTGGTCCGGAGTTGACAGAGACTGACAAGGAGGAGAAATAAACAAACAAAAACAAATAAACAAATGCCTCTCGGATGTCGTCCTGTAGACCATTCCTAAAACACTACTTTTCAAAACTAGTTTTGGGTCCTTGACCTATGGACAGGTGACTGGAGAAATTTACACCCCTGAGATATAATGGATCGGTCCTACTCACAACAAATGTCCTGCTTTTGGAGCGTACCGTTAG
Source organism: Branchiostoma floridae x Branchiostoma japonicum (assembly GCA_013266295.2). Classification (NCBI taxonomy): domain Eukaryota; kingdom Metazoa; phylum Chordata; class Leptocardii; order Amphioxiformes; family Branchiostomatidae; genus Branchiostoma; species Branchiostoma floridae x Branchiostoma japonicum. Next base: position 10,550,890 of record CM023828.1, read on the forward strand.
ATTATATGAGGGGTGTTCTACAGTTTACATACCCCTTAACAATACGCAACAATTCTGACGTTGAGGCAGAGTACACTATAGAAAATCTTATTCCTGATTCTCTTTTGCTATGATACCCGTCACCTTACTCTTCGTTCGAAAGATGGTCGCCTTTATTACTATATAGAATTAACAGTATTAATAGGATTCAAGATACGAATACGGAATAAAAGATGGGTTGGGCAGATGGCCATGTTTACATAAGACACAAAGAGACAACCAGTAAAGTTAATTCCTCAAGGGACAGATCATCCATCAATGACCCATCAATGGGATTAAAAGAACATAATTTACAGAATCTATAAACAATTTGGTGAGTGACACGTTTTATGCATGAATGCGTTATCGGACACGGCATATATAATGGAGATCATCTATTTGATTAGGAAGTGCTCGTATTGCTCTGTCTTCCCCTCCCCAAACATAAAGTAGACTGGCACAATTCTACATGCACATATTCATAAGTAACCAAAAGTTCACTATTCTGTTGTGTGTTTTTTACCCAGGCAACCCCAGACCTCTGCAGGACTTGTGCCGTGACGTCATCAGAAGCTGTGTTGGGTCTAGCAGAACAGCAGAAATCGATGACGCGCCAGAGATACCACCTGGATTGACACCATATTTGATACTCCAGAATTGAAACTTCCAAAGTCTTCAAAGTTTGCATCTAATTATAAGTTGAAATGGAATGGAGAAACAACATCTTGCTACCTGCATTTTCTTACCAAACTTTACCATCAAGATTTGCAGATTATGTTCTGTAAGTCCGCTAAAGAGTTTTGACACTTGTGGTTATTGGAAGCTAAAGGACTTTTGACCAAGCAGTGAACTCTGGACTCAAGAGAAAGTACTGCCGTTTATCTGAATGGAGATAGCAAAAGCATGATACAAGGACTCTGACTTCAACATACTGTACTAGTATATGGTCCTGCCTTCCACACTGAACTCACAGCGCCCCCTAGTGTTCACAGTGATAACTCCAGCCCCAAGGAGCCAGGAAATGCATATGAAGATTGAATCTTGATGCGGACATACCAGTATCTCGTATGCATGTGTGTAGAAATAATTGCACTCAAAGTATAGGCAAAATGTACAGTACCAACATCGTAAGCGTTAACGTAAATTACGATCTGCGTAATCGTAAGCACGCCGAAACTACGATCGTAATCACGGCGTAATTACGTTCCGGGAGTGGGGGGGAACAGCCACCGGAACAGCCGGAAATATGCAGAATATTCATTTTCTGCCACCGTGTACACGGAATATTCATGAGAACTTCATTAATTATTAATCAAATAACCCGATTTACGGCAGAACTTGGAAGGCGCGCCCGGTCAACAGTGGCTGCAACGCATGCTCAACGTAATTTAAACTAATTTTTTTTACGTAAATCGAGCCGATCTTTTGGGTAAAAAAAGCAGTTACATCACACACCAAAAGTCATGCCCGGAGGCTAATTGCAAGTACCGTTTCAAAGAAAAGGTTTAGATTAATTTGCAGGACATGATTAATGATTTTTAATGCGCGATTACTGATTTTTTGAACGTAGAAACGCGCGCTCCACCAGCCTTTCGTACGTGTAAAAATATCGTAAAAGACCTGAAAAATGTCGTAACTAACCGGGTCAAAACAAGTCGGCTACCGGCGAAAATCACCTCCACTTTACATTTTGGGACTGCAACTTTCGTGTAGATACCGTGTTAGACCTTGAAAATAATAATTAAAGTTGGTGCGCCTGCATTTACCCCGCAAAATACAACGTTATTGGCAATTTCTTTAACTTGTTTTCAACCGGCACGGCCCAAAACTGAATTGCGTAATACATGCTAGTGGGCGGTAACGCGCGCAAACTGAAGTTCTGCCACGAGGCCGACGGCGCCGGGATGGCGAGTTCCATTACCAGTAGGCGCGGTTGACCACGCCCCCGCCCTTTGCCGTGCCGACTTGCTGTCAATTCGCCGACAGGATCGCGTGGCCTTTTATATTTAAGTGCTTTGAAATGAACAAGTGTGTTGTTTACATTTTTTTAATAATAATAATCAATTAAGCCATGAGTACCGAAAAAACCCTGTACTTCCGATATTTTTTATAATTATTTTTTTCTTAATTTTACGCCATACCCTGCAAAACTTGTCTGCAACATGAATAGACTCGCCGGCGCCTCGTGTCAGAGAATGACGTAACGCAGAGTGTGTCACTTAACTTTTTCCCACGCCTTCTGTCGGCCTACACGGCCGGCCGCGCCCTCCCGAAATTTGGTTTATTTTTGTCAAATCTGTAATCATCGCGTAGCCGCATGGAAATTACGTCGATGCCAGTATTTTTGCTTGTGAACGTTTGAAAATTTGAAGCTAACCAAGGACGACCTTGCCCCTGGGATCTACATATAGGTAGGCGTATCGTGGTCGTGTGAGTTTTCGCTGTTGATTAAATGGAATTATTAATAGCTCCAAAAAAGGGCGAGACAAAAATTGATCACGATAAAACATTTTTTTCTGTTATAAAATGTTTCTCTTGATGGCCTTTCTTGGTACGTAATTCGAAAATTGTATTATGAAAATGGCAACTTCACCCGTCTGTGACGAGTTCGTGGAAATCAAATTTCAGTTCTTTGATGCCATTTTCTACATGTTGAAGCCAGGCTTTTCCCCATAAAACCTTACGAAAATGTCGATTTTACAAATCTGTCCGTCGCCAAAGCACTGAATATCGTCAATATCGGTATAAATGCCGCATCCAGCGTCTCCCTTTACCGTCGGGGGGCCCGAATAATTCAGTAGTAATAAATCAACGTGTTCAAGTCGGCAAGATAGGAGAGAAGAACAACGCTGGAAATTCCTTAGTTCTCGATTAAACTTCAACAAGCATGGCTTATACTCTGATTATTATCTATCTCTTGTTTGTCTAAATTTCTTTATTGTACGAATCTGAGTACAGTACTATATTTTCTAGGAACGTCCTTGGGGCGCCGCATGCACGTGTATGTGTTGGCAAGCTGCGTAACAAAATATTCTTGGGGTCAACGACCTCGCTCATGTGCGCCGCCTTGGAAATCGGCTTTGATACTCATGGATCCAACCTAAAAATTTATCGTTTCTGAGTCCTGAATGTAAGTAAAAACTGATTGAAATCTTCACACAAAAATAGAGTTTTTGACATTCTAACCGTTATATTTGTATATATTGATGAGAACAAAACTCGCTCCTGATCCCGACAGGGCTGGCGCGAGCCTGTTGCTTTCAAGTGCCACGCACTTTTTTCTGTCGTAAAATCAACTGTTGTAAAATCAAGGCGCTAATCAGTTCTTACCGTGCGGACTTGCCGGCTCATTATCGACCTCATTAGCTATAATGAGCTGCCGGTACCGAATTTGTTGTCCACCCAAAATCGTAATTACGGCGTAATCACCATCGCAGTTACGCCGTGTGTACGTTTTGCCTACGCCGTAATTACGTTAAAGTTTACGATGCGGGTACTGTAGTTGCCACTGAAGTCTGTGAACAAATGTGCATTGAACTGCAGTAATTTTGCAATGTGAACTGGAAAGCCTAGATCATTGTCTAACAGTGTGATGAGCTATTTGCTCACAGTTTCAAATGAAGTGTAAGCAACCTCTTGCAAAGTTGGTTTGATGCACAGATAAGCTTTTAACAACAAATATCCTCATATATAGGTAGGCTAGACATACATGTAATGTTAAGTCCGGAAAATCTAGGAACATCCCTGTCTAAAATACAGGGAAAATGAGTGTTAGGATTAAAAAAAAACTTTTAACTTGGATGTTGGGTACCATTCACAGGTGTTTATCTTTGATGGTGATGTTGGCTTGTTATAGTAAAACTATGGAATTGATACTTAAAAATGCTGTTTCCTCTGGTCTCTTTTGTTTGACAATAATATGTAGTTTTGTGTATTTAACATCTGGGTGCACTCACCCAAACCCACCCACACTGACCCAACAACCTCCCGCACACACATGGCTCAGTAATATAGAAATTGAACAGCCTGAAAAAAACTGTTTAGTTTCTTCAAAGACATTACATAATTTCCTTGGTTTCATGCTCCCCCAGGCAGCATGTGGGAGAACTGCAGACTGCCTGCAGGGATGGAAGGAAAGGAATACTAGTAGTCACAATTCTTCTGTAGTTCATTACTTACCCACATGTACTTCTCTTAAAAAAAATATCTATTTTCAAGATAGATGATGCTGTTAGATTCTTGATGGAAAGGCTTGTCCTTACTGAAAGTTGATCTCATCATGGAGGTTTAGAATGAAAGCTCCTTGATCTCATCCCAATCAAAGTTGATCTCATGCCAGTCTAAAGAATTCAGATGATAAATGACAGCTACTATAACGTTACATTTTTTTCCAAAGGACACAAAACAGAAATTAGGTTGATTTCAGACTAGTAAGTATAGAAAGCAAGAAGAAAAAGGTTCATAGAAAGATTATATCATCTTTTTATTGCAATCTCATTTATTTATTTTATCTATTCATTTATCATTGCATACTTGGACTTTGTATGTCTCATGTTTGGAAATACCTACCTCAGTTTTTTTTATATCAGTTATTGTCTCATGCGATAATTGCAGAATACTAGTAGTTATTCCAGATTATCAATATCTTTTTGAATGGCCTCTTAAATTAAACTAAAATCATACATGTACTTCAGCAGAAAGCTTATCAAAAATTAGTTAAAATCTCTCTGGTCTGAGCTTGGATTTACATGTATGTTTCTTATGATTACTGAGATTATGGACAGGATTGTGAACTGGAAGCAAAATTGTGTTGTAAGAGTTGCAGGGTTGTAAGGCATTGTTCCTGTGTCTCCCTCCTTACTGCTCCTGTAGCCAGTCCAACAGGAGGGGGGTGTAGTAGGTGATGATGATGTCTGCTCCTACAGGAAAAACAAGAAAAAACACACAAGACTCAATGCACAATTTGTATGTGTACTTTAACATTGACAGATGCAAAACTGGTTCAAGGGGTAATTTTCAAGGCATGAGTATTACAGAATAGTTTATTTATCCTAAGACTGACCTGCCCTCCTCATACCAGTCAGCACCTCCATGACAATAGTCTTCAGATCGAAGGCCCCGGCCTGGGCTCCGTGGTACAACATGGCGTACTCTCCCGACACCTGGTAGATGGCCAGGGGATGGTTCGGGAACTGGTGGAAAAAACGTTGGGTTACATTTCTTTACAATGGAAACTTTGGACATGGTACAATAGCTGGTACTACTACTTACATATCCTCTTCCTCCCTTAGCTCTTCGTCATCAATAGCTGCATGTTATCTGACATTACATCACATTTTTATGCAAGACAGTACAACAAGATGTTACAGCTATTGTTTGATGTCCTGCCACATGAAAAATTCAAGGTATCAAAATGCTATAGTCAAAAATAAACGTGGCAACGATCTTATGTTCTCTATCCTCATACAATGGTTTCCTAGTCTCTAAGTCTTGAACCAAAAAGGTCTTAGTAATCACCTTGTTCTTGGTGTCCCTAACAATGTCCAGGTAGGCCATGCCAGGCTTGACCATCAACATGTCTGCTCCTTCATGTACATCTCTCTCCTGGGGGGTGGGGGTGGGCATGGTAGGGACAGAAGATGGTGTTCATTTTTTATATGATCAAATCATACAGTTTTCCATTAGTGCAAGCCACCTGTCAAAGAAGACCACTTTACATAGCGATGGGTTCCCTGGGTGGCCTTCTTGGATAGGTTTTACTGTATCTAACACTTTTCCAAATGAAACACAAAATGTGAAGGATCTTAGTACATGCACCTAGATAAAAGGTAACCAAAACAAAACAGATTAAGAAACATTAGAAAACATGTAAAAGTTATGTGTAGTTGGGTGACAGCTGAAATAATGCCATGGAAGTGAAGAATTTACCACAGCCCTGATGGCCAGTCCTCTGGAGCCTGGAGGCAGCTGGTAACACTTCCTGTCTCCAAACGCTGGGGCAGACTTGGCTGCATCTCTGTGGAAGTGGGACAAATTGTAGATAGTGAAAAAGCCACTAGAGGGGATATTGGATGGGAGCAAAACAAATATGGGAGTAGGTAGAGTAAGAGAAGGAGTGTTGAGACAACAGGCTTAATCTGGGCAAGACGCAGTGAAAATAAAGGATATGAGATGGATCAATGAAAAATGGAAAAATGGTATTATGCTATAGATACTGCAAACTAATATCCCAAAGTAGGCTTTCATCAAATATTTTATGCAATATCAATGCTATATCAGTGATTGGAACTATTAAGGCATTATATAGAAAACAGCTAAAATATGTAGAGTGACATACTAGTAAATATATCATGACAAATCTATGGTACATACATGACGTACATGTAGGTAATAGCAAAGGCTGAATGGCAAAAAATGCAAGTTTCACACCTGAATGGTCCATAGAAACTGGAGGCAAACTTGGCACTGTAGCTCAGAACTGACACCTGTTAGAAGAGCACAGAGACAGACAATCAGTGATCTGCCAACAGCCCATGGAAGGTTCAGCAATTATTTTGGAAACTCTGAACCAAGCCATGCTTCACTTTCATTACACATCAATGACAAAATTTTCCATGTTTGACACAAAATGAATCAGTAATCTTTTAAATGACTGTTGGCTTCTGTGGGAGGGGTTTGTCATATATGGTATAATATCCTTGTTTTGGCACTTGTTAGATCATGTAGCTTTTGTATAATCTCTGTTATTCACATGGTACAACTCACACTGTTGCCTAGTCCATGGGACCTCAGGGACTCCTTGATGGCTGCTATGCGACCATCCATCATGTCAGAGGGAGCAATAATCTGGCAACCTGAAGGATGAATCATACAAGATGTAGCACCTGTAGTCTAGTGACCCTGCCTCTGAACCAAGAGGTCGTGAGTTCAAATCTTGGTTCACCTGACATGCACGCTACTGGAAGGGGTTGCAGTCCTTAGGACGGGACATTAAGCTATGGTCCATGGTGCTTGTCATAAAGAGTTGGAAAATTTCCCCGGTACAATGTGCAGTGTATCTGTGTTCTCTATCATGACCAGTGGCAGATCAGCTATTCTGAATTATGATAAAAAGAATGCTTTAATATACTTAAATGAAGCAATGTTGACTCTGATGCATCCAAACCTGATCCAAAACACCTCCGGCGGGTTAACATCATTTGCTTTAAAATATGAAACCCAAACTTAGTACCAAGTGAAGCTGTATGTTTTTGTCCTCTAATGTTTTGCATCCTACAAACAATCAAAATATTGACTTAGTCTAGTTTGATCAAGTACTCACCGGCTTGAGCATAAGCCAAAGCCACCTCAGCCAGTCGTTGTGTGCTGGCATCATTGTTTATGGTCCCGTTCTCTCTTAAGATACCTGTATGTTAACATCAAAACAGTGTATAAGGTCTAGGATGTCAGCAATAGACTTGTCCCTTGCTGCGATTCAATGTACATACTATTAGATGAACACATCCACAAAGTCTAACACATATTGAAAATTTTCTCCCAAGTGCAAGCACTTGATTTTGTGCTACCACTTGAATTTGCAGGAGATGTCACCATAAAAAAACACAATAAATACAACCATTGTGCAAGTTTTAAGATTCACAGTAGTTTTCACAGGCAGTCAGGATTGGTCTATTGTCTTAACCTGGTTCTTAGACATGTCATGTATCCAACCTCATTAGAGGGCATTAAGTAGTTTAATGTTATTCATCTCACAATGTCTAAATAGCAACATCGCCATTAGGGTAATTACACTGACAGTGTTTAGATGTAAATGCATGAATATGTACATAAAATCTTGAGCACAGTTTGTGTCCCAAAATACAGGATAAATTGTAAAAACATAGAAGAGAACAGTCCCTGGAGGGATGCAGGTAGAGTACACTCATGCAAAATGCTTCCTGTCTTGTCAATTGCAATTCAACTGAAGCACAAAATAATATGAAACCAATATAAAAAAGCAACGGTCATCATCTCAGCTCACTTCATGAATTTCTAAACAAAATCATAAACCAGAGACACACCTGCCATATTGTATAATGGACCAACCCACTACGTGTAGTTTCTGTACTGACTACAGTTTGTACTAGGGACACTGTTCTAACAGGAGACAAAATCCCATCCATGATGACTCCACTCATTCTGTGCCTCATCCTCTCCTCTATAGGAGGCCAGGCCACAGCCCAGTGGCAAGGTAATGAGATCAATGGGGGAGTTGTTCTTGGTCATGAGACCAGTGACCACTGTGCCCTGTGTTGTGCCAGCCAGGCTCCGTACACGACCACTTGTGCACAAGAAAGCCAAGTACTCGGACTACAGAATACTGTTCAACAGTTGCAGGTTGGTGAGATATACTAAATGCTGTTACATGTCATTTTGCTACCACAGTATATGATCACTAAATGCTACAAAGAAGTAAACAGTCTTAGTGCGTTGTTTAAAGTTCATGGTGTTCTATTGTGGTCTTGCTCTTATATTCTACAGTTTAACAAAACCATAATGTTCTCAGTCAGATTTGTAGCTACTGTATACCTTTAACAAGAAATTGAGTGGGAATGGACTATGAGTAATGAATAACCTGGAAACTATTTTCTTTGCAGGCTCAGATACAACTGATGCAGACCTCACAAGGTAGGCCTTAACTACTGTAGCCTAGATTCTATGGAAAAAAACAAGCCCTTGAATACAATCAACACTGAGGTAAACTCTAATCCAACAAGATTATTATTGAATGTTCATGTTCACATCTAAGCTGCATACCATGTTGTATGATTAACAGGCATTTTTACTTTTAGAGAGATTCTGTCTCATTTCTGTTTGTCATAGACATTGTCAAACTTTATGTGTATGTAGCATTGCAAACTACATGACATAATTGTGTATAACCACTGAATGTGCAGGGAGACCCCGTGACTGTTCAGACCTGCTGAAGGAAGGGTATGACAGCAGTGGGATCTACACCATCTATCCCTTCTCCAATGATGTACAGCACAGTGGGAAAAGTGTGGGGGTGTTTTGTGATATGAACACAGACGGTGGTGGATGGACAGTGAGTGGCCTAAGCATCCTGTTTTTAAAAAAAATGTTACATCTTTAATGCAATGTATCTAGCATACAAATCTATTGACCAGTTTGCCAATTTCTTTGTATCTGTTAGAAATATCCAAGGGAAGTTTCCTGATAAATCTGTCTCTTGTTGTTTGTAAGTCTAAGACCAGATTCTATAGGTTCCCTGAGTGGTCATCTTACAGTTAGACAAATTTAACTGTACATTGACCAGTGCAAGATTTCATTTGGCTAACGGCTAATCTGGATCAAGATACATGTACATTTCTTGCACACTGTAGGTATGAAAACGGATACATATAGTTCTGAGCTTACAACATTGCACAGATTGGTACTAGATGATGATATGGTGGCTTTGCCATGTTTTCAATTTGTCCTTCTCCATGTAATAATATCGTTTATTTGTTCTCTAGCATTTGGACACACAAAAAATAAGAAGTCTCTCTTTCTCTCTCTCTCTTTCTCTGCAGGTTTTCCAGCGTCGCCAGGATGGTTCTGAGGACTTCTACCGGGGCTGGGCTGATTACAAGGCTGGATTTGGCAAACTGGACGGGGAGTTTTGGCTAGGTGGGGAATTAAACATTGTGGTACCGACATCAGAAACTAAAACATGTCTTGGACACATTGGTTATCATCATGTAAGGAACTAAGAAAGGTACAACTTGTGTTTCCCTTCCTACCCAAGGTAATAACAACCTCCACCAGCTGACCAGCCAAGCCCAGTATGAGTTGCGGGTTGACCTGGAGGACTTTGAGGGTAACAGTGCGTATGCACAGTACCAGGTCTTTAGTGTGGGGAGCGAAGTTGACTACTACAGGCTGACTGTTGGGGGATACAATGGAACTGCAGGTAATAAGTAGAACTAGATATATTCCAACATACATTATATCTCCTCTGAATAAAGTGAAAGAGTACAACTGCTGCTCTTCATATCTACAGATGGCTAGTGTTACAATGTTTCCAAAATTAAGCCAGCATTTACTTTGTCTATGTACGGTATAACCATATATGAGACAGTTCTCTTTCAAATTTAACTCTCAAATCGAAATGATCAGTATTTTCTTAGAGATTGCTTGCTTCTGTAAGAATTTATATCTAAATCCTTGTCTCATTTTACATTTGTATGGCTTGATACACAAATGTATGACTTACAGGAGACTCCATGACTGCTCATCATAATGGCCGTCCATTCAGCACCTGGGACAGGGACTATGACGAGAGCCCCACGTCCTGTGCCCAGGCCTACACGGGAGCCTGGTGGTACGCCGCCTGCCACGACGCCAACCTGAACGGGCTGTACCTGGCAGGGTCGCAGGTGTCTAACGGGGGAAGTGGAGTCAACTGGCTCACCTGGAAGGGCTACTATTACTCCCTGAAGCACACTGAGATGAAGATACGCCCCATACATATAGCTAACTAAAGAAGGAATGTTTCAACTAACGAGCTAGTAATACTAGCTATATGGTCAAGCATTCAGTTGCCTGCATGAACATGTATCCAAATGCAATATGCTCTTGTGTGCTGATTTAATATCTTGTAGATTCTCAGGTAGAATATAGAATATATATGTCAGAGATACACAAAGTTTTGAAGTCAGGTTTTCCTTTACTTTCCATGTTTTCACATTACAAAAGAATTCAAATCACCTTGTTTGACTTTTTTTACTGGGTGAGAAATTAGTTAAAAGAAACCTACTTGCACTAGAATTGACATTAAAAAAATGGATGGAACTAAAAAAATGTCTGTCCCAAATTCATTAGAAGACATTCTATGGTTACAAGATTTCCTTTTACAATGATAGCAACATGGCCATTATCCTAATGGAATTGTTTAGACAGACTGTCCTTGACCACAACACAATACACCCATCACGTACAAACAAGATGTTTCTACACACAAGATAAAATGTAAAATCCTTAGAAGAAAACATTGCCTTTAAGGAGTGAGCTTCAATTTCCACATGTAAGTTGTAAATTTTTGCACAATATTCCTGAAATTCATTCGGAAGCACAGACATGAAAAATTCTAACTACTAACAGAGACAGGAGGCTTTAGTTTTTCACATTTTCAACCTGGAAGTAAAATTTTAACCACACTCTGAACCTACGGCACCCCCCATGCTGTAGAGTAAGGTCACCCACTCCTTGTATATTATGTAATATCAATTACCTGCATTCATCTGGCCACTACAGTTTGGAGAAGGGTCGTACATTAGAGTGTCAGCAGCAAATAAAGACAGTTTCCAGCTATGACTCAACTCATTCTGTGCCTCATCCTCTCCTCTATGGGAGGCCAGGCCACAGCCCAGTGGCAAGGTAATGAGATCAATGGGGGAGTTGTTCTTGGTCATGAGACCAGTGACCACTGTGCCCTGTGCTGTGCCAGCCAGGCTCCGTACACGACCACTTGTGCACAAGAAAGCCAAGTTTCCAGTCTACAGAGCACAGTTGAGCAGCAGCAGAGCCTGATTTCCAGTCTACAGGTTGGCATGTACTTGTACTGTACTGTCAACACTCAGTAATGCTCAATATTGTGAAGATAGCATGAACTTAGCAGCTTTGTGTGCAGTATGAAGTCCATGCTCTTTTTCTTTTGCTTTCAAGTAACCATGCTAAGAAAATCTGTAAATTTAAGAAATTTGTCTGTAGAAATGTGTAAAAGCAATATGTCTTTAGACATACATGTAACTGTGTAAAAAAACTAAAGTAGATTGATTAGAAGTAGTGACCAAGATGGTTGACTTTTTTTTCAGATTCAACTATCTCACCAAATACAAATGCTACAGGTCTTTCAAGGTTAGTTTTGTTCTGTTCTTAAAATTTCACTCAAAGGACAAACTGTGTAAGACAGTAGAATGCAATCTCTGGAAATATTGGGATAAAGACATAGCTACATATGACATTGTTATGTTGACTAGCATTCTTCAGGATTGTTTTGCAGTCAAACTTGCCCAAGCAACCACTTCTATAAACCGGCCATCTGGCCATAAGGACTGCTTTTTCGTGGTCCCTATTTTTTTTCTCATAGACATAAGTAGTAAGGGACCTGCAAAAGACGACCTGTACACAACCACGACTAGCACAATTTGGGACCGCACATGGCCTAATCTCTGTCTATGACGACCGCGTCGTTTTCAAGCATGTCGCAGAAAAGTTTTTTTAATGATAACTAGCGAAATTTGTGATGGAATCGGCCAGATTGCCATCAATTTTGACAGCATTACAGTCTTTCTGCAGTGTAAAATGGCACCAGCAAGGTCACTCTGGGTCAATTGGGCAGTCTATTGTAAAATGTTCTATCTTGTTGCCATACTTTTGGTCTAAGAAGACCACTTGTCTAAGAAGACCACTTTTCACTTGGTCCTGAGTGGTCGTCTTAGACAAGTTTGACTGTTTCATTGGGATTCTGTCCAGCCTTTATTACTTTATATTTAGCGAGTATCAAGCTCATGTTTTTCTGACTTCTACTGTTCAAGACTATATTATTATATATGGTATTAACTGGAAGTATAATGTATAATGCTGATTCTGACATGAATTTTGTGCAGGAAGACCCCGTGACTGTTCAGACCTACTGAAGGAAGGGTATAAAAGCAGTGGGATCTACACCATCTATCCCTTCTCCAACGATGTCCAGGAGAGTGGGAAAAGTGTGGGGGTGTTTTGTGACATGGACACAGATGGTGGTGGATGGACAGTAAGTGGAAATATTGATTCATGGCTTGTACAGCAATTTTCTATGCGTCAAAATCCGTTACTGATATAAACAGAGCCTTGAATGCGGATCTCCGCAATATTGAGAGGTGGATGGATGCAAACAGACTGACACTTAATGTCCGGAAATGCAAGTCAATGCTTTTTGGCACTGTGAGAAGGCTACGTCTAGAAAGAGAACAACTAAATCTTACTCTTTCCGGAACGTATTTGGAGGTAGTTTCATGTTTCAAGTATTTGGGTGTTTGGCTTGATCCCTGTCTCACATGGAGCATACATATTAACAAGCTATGCAATGCGGTGTCCTCTAGGCTAGGAGTGTTAAGACGTTTAGCAGCCATTCTACCGCCTAAGACACTTTCTATGCTGTTTAATTGTATGGTTCTCCCAAAGATTGAGTACTGTGATACTGTATGGGCCAACTGTGGGAAATCTCTCTCTGACAATCTCCAGAAACTCCAAAACCGTGCAGCACGGATTGTCCTCGGTTTGTCACGAACATCACATGTAGATAACGAGCAGCTACATGTATCTGCACTAGGTTGGGTTTCCCTGACATCACGCCGGCAAATGCACCTTCTTCAAACTGTCTTTAAGTCAATCCATCAGCAGGTACCAGCGTATTTACAAGTATTTAATAGAACTGCTCACACCTATGCAACAAGGCAAAATTCGTATTTATCATTACAACTACCTAAAGTTAAACTGGAATCCGGCCGTAGAAAATTTGCATATAGGGGTGCATTTGCATGGAATGAGTTGCCTGGTACAGTTAGGGTGGTCACATCTGGCCACTCTTTCAAGAAGCTGATAAAACATCATTGCTAACCTCTGACCTCTCGACCCAGCCTGATCCATCGATTTTGATGCTCGGTTGTGTATATACATATATGTTATTTTTTGTTATACTGTTTACTGTTGTTGTTGTTTATGTCTATCTGTACAGGGCACGCCTGTAAAGCAGTACATCGCACTGAGTGCGTCTACCCTGTATAAAGAAGACAGAAATAAATAAATAAATAAATACCTGCTTGATATCCATTGATTGAAAATTTCATACATTTTAACTTTCAGCACACTGATAGCCATATGGCTACAAATTCTCTAATACCAGTAATGCATTTGGCAGCAGGGAAAAGGTTTAAAGAATACAAATTGTAGAATGCGCAATCAGTTAGCTGACTCAGATATTATATTACTGGACAACAGAAATTGCATGACCAGTGTTGGAAGTTGATATTTCCAGGGAGACTTCCGTATTTCTCTTGTCAGGTTTTCCAGTGTCGCCAGGATGGTTCTGAGGACTTCTACCGGGGCTGGGCTGACTACAAGGCTGGATTTGGCAAACTGGATGGAGAGTTTTGGCTAGGTGGGGAATCAAAAACTCACAATATGAACTGGTACAAGTAAAGTAAGGTTAGCAACTTTGTATAGTGGCTTGTGTTGCTCTCAGTGGGTACACAGCTATTAAATGAACTTCACTGCACCAAAGGACTTATAGACAAATCTCCTATTCCTTTATTACAAAGGTAACGACAAGCTCCACCAGCTGACCAGCCAAGCCCAGTATGAGTTGCGGGTTGACCTGGAGGACTTTGAGGGCAACAGTGCGTATGCGCAGTACCAGGTCTTTAGTGTGGGGAGTGAAGCTGAACACTACAACCTGACCATTGGCAGCTACAGTGGGACAGCAGGTAAAACTTCACTGAAAAACATATTAAGTCATTGCCAGTGTCAATTCAAACACATCCCAACATTTACTAAAAATGTGCTGGTATAAAGGAACCATACATGTTCATACAAAGAAATCTTGAAAAGAGTAGGGGTCCATCTCGGTGTGAGTGGATCAAACTTAGTCTTGTCTTACACAACTTGTAGATACTGTACAAAACTGATATGTTACATCTAAAGGCAAAACAAACAAACGGTATTTTCTGCAGGAGACTCCATGACTGCCTATCACAATGGATGGCCATTCAGCACCAAGGACAGGGACTATGATGGGAGTTCCACTCCCTGTGCCGAGATCTACAAGGGAGCCTGGTGGTACGCTCACTGCCACCACTCCAACCTGAACGGATTCTACTATGCAGGAAACCACACCTCACGTGCGGACGGAGTCAACTGGAAAGCCTGGAGGGGCTTCTACTATTCTCTGAAGCACACTGAGATGAAGATACGTCCCATAACAAACTAGAGCAGGGATGTAACATGTACTAATTAGCTTGCACATATGTGATCCATATGTCATCAGCACAAACTTGAAAAACATCTCTTGCTAAGATGATATATAACCTTTATGATCCATAGATGTACAATGTATCAATAAATTTTGTTCTGAATGAACAAATGACTGTGAGGTAAAATAGACAAAAATGTACGTAGAGTAAGAAGAGACTTCATTTTCCTAGTTTGAATAAACAACAGAATTCAAATCACCTTATTTCCATTACTGACTGTTTGGATGCCATAACATACACTCATATCACTTTCGTGACTGCTCTTTCCTGTTAGGATAAATTGTTTGTGAAGTAAAAAAGTTGTCTACAGTTTTACACCTGTGTTTGGCAGGTGCTAGGTCCAAACACATTTGGAGGCATTAAGTCTTTACAAAGTTTCTTCTTATTACAAAAATGTATGTTCAAACACAAACATTTCCATTAAGTTAATGGCAGTGTTTACTGTGAATAACTTAGAAGTCAATGAACATGTTTCCATTAGAAAAACAGCACGTTTCAGTCTAGGAGTCAAAATGCCAGCAAGTGGAAGAAAACACTTTCCAGGGGTGTTCTCAAATGTACACTACAGTCTAGTGTACATGTTACATGTCCTCCTCTTGAATAGCTATTGTATCATTCAGTTAGGTCCATAATGGGGAAATTATAACACAAAACAGAGACTGAACATTTTCTCTATTCACATGTAAAACCTGGAAGTAAAATCACTCCTACATACACACACCCATATTGTACAATAGGCACATCCACTCCCAATCTATACCAAATAGCCCCAAAACTGACCACTCTGTGATCGGTAGAGAAGAGTTGGGCTTAGTGGGTTTTAACAGAATACAGTATCTCTGAGCCATGATGACTCCACTTGTCCTGTGCCTCATCCTCTCCTCTATGGGAGGACAGGCCACAGCCCAGTGGCAAGGTAATGAGTTAGAACAGGGTGTGGTTGTTGGCCATGAGACCAGTGACCACTGTGCCCTGTGCTGTGCCAGCCAGGCTACGTATGCTGCCACCTGTGCACAAGAAAATCAAGTCTCCAGTTTGCAGACTACCGTTGAGCAACTGCAGAACACAGTTTCCAGTCAACAGGTTGCACAAGAAAGCCAGGTTTCCAGTCTACAGAATACTGTTGTACAACTGCTGAGCCTGATTTCCAGTCAACAGGTTACACAAGAAAGCCAGGTTTCCAGTCTACAGAATACTGTCATACAACTACAGAACACAGTTTCCAGTCAACATGTTGCACAAGAAAGCCAGGTTTCGAGTCTACAGAATACTGTTGTACAACTGCAGAGCATGGTTTCCAGTCAACTGGTTGGCATGACTTACTAGTAGTACTTATACTATCTCACATATTAAATTTGGTTATCATAGACCATACACAATGCTGTAAACAAGCATAACAACCCTAGTGTAACTGTCTGCAATTTTTATGGTTTTCTGTGTTAATGCTGTATTCATATGTTCTCACAGTTATACAAGTACATTGTAATGTGTATATAAGACTGTTCACATGTTCTCATAAATGTACAAATATTGACCAGACAAGTCTTGTTTTACAGGCTCAACTATACAACCAGATGCAACTGATACAGACCTTACAAGGTTAGCCTAGCTTTATTCCCTGAAATTCCCTGAAGATGATGAAAAAAGTAAATGATGATAAAAATTATGTAGTTCATATTATGTTATCACATTCCAATTTAACATCAATTTTTTTCAGACAATTATAAGTACATGTGTTGATGAAGGCAAATGTCAATTTTCTCATGCATGCATTTGACCTCTAACATCCATGAAAACAAAGGTATGATAACAATTGTTAACCTTGCAGGAAGACCCCGTGACTGTTCAGACCTGCTGAAGGAAGGGTATGACAGCAGTGGGATCTACACCATCTATCCCTTTTTCAACGATGTCCAGGAGAGTGGGAAAAGTGTGGGGGTGTTTTGTGACATGGGCACAGATGGTGGTGGATGGACAGTGAGTACTCACAGATGTTTAGCTCTGCTTCCCATACTTCCTGTCATTTACTTATATCATGTACTAGTACCATCATGTCCAACTGTAGCATGGAAATGCCAAAAATCTTTAACATTGAAAAGGTGTATTTTTAGAATATAGGAGATAACTCAATGGTGAGTCGCTAAGATTGTGAAAAGGAATCCACAGATAAGATAGGTAGCTTAGCACATCCACTATAACTAATTTGTCTCTCGATCAGTGTGACAGAAATTGAATGATCAACTGAAAGGTGGTTTGTAAAGAGAACTTGAACTTTCATTACAGGTTTTCCAGCGTCGCCAGGATGGTTCCGAGGACTTCTACCGGGGCTGGGCTGACTACAAGGCTGGATTTGGCAAACTGGACGGAGAGTTTTGGCTAGGTGAGAGATTACCAAGTTTTGAAATATTCCAAATGTCCATGCATGCAGCTAAGAAGTTTATAGTTACTACATAAATGTGCTGCATCAAAAATTGACGGAACATTTGCCTTTTGCTTTGCTACCAAATAAAGGCAATGACAAGCTCCACCAGCTGACCAGCCAAGCCCAGTATGAGTTGCGGGTTGACCTGGAGGACTTTGAGGGTAACAGTGCGTATGCGCAGTACCAGGTCTTTACTGTGGGGAGTGAAGCTGAACACTACAACCTGACAGGGGGAAACTACACTGGGACAGCAGGTAAGACTAACAGGGCTCATATCCTCCTATACAATGTACATTTAACTATCTTCACTAATGGTAAAATATGACAAGAGTTCTTATTTCACCGATGGCTGTAAGTTGTTTCAAATTCAAAATTAAGCCAGCAGGTATGCTTTATATAATGTTAACCATACAATGTAATGTTCACTCACACTCCATAAATATTACTGTTAAATTACTTTTTTTTTTCAAGTCTCAAAAAGGTACAATACAATGTTGCAGGAAAAGACATTTTGGAAAATCTACTACAAATGTGAGCATAGAACTGTATTGCCAGCAATGCCAGCAATGTTTTTGAATTGGTCTATTGTAACAGCTGATAGCTTCCATAAATACACAATAAGCTTATTTATTTGAAAGCCTTCTTTAAGGAGTCATCATACTGCTATAGGCATCACATGACACATTAAAAATTTGTTGCAGGAGATAGCCTGTCCTACCACAGTAATGGTAGGGGATTCAGCACCAAGGACAGGGACTATGATGACAGTTCTAGTTCCTGTGCCCAGAATTACAAAGGAGCCTGGTGGTACGGTGTCTGCCACAACTCCAACCTGAACGGGCTGTACCATGGAGGTTCCCATACTTCCTATGCAGATGGAGTCAACTGGAGTGCCTGGAAGGGCTATTATTACTCGCTAAAGCACACTGAGATGAAGATACGTCCCATAGCTAACTAAAGCAGGATGTATGAAGCTTGAAGTTGCATGTTACACTAGCTGTTGGCCTTCCATTAACTTTAATTATTGACAAACATTCAATTGTCAAAGTTTGAGAAATCTTTATGCAAAACAAATGATGTATCACACTGTAGGAATGTACTTTGCTGCCTCCACACAGTACCCTTCTCAGTTAACTGTGCTTGGTATGCATGATATTTAGCCTGTAAGTATTCACACAACATATGCTGCATGTACCTGCTTGGCTTAAATACTGATATATGAATGTCTTATAAAAAATCAATTCTGTTACTGACACTGACAAGAACCCAAGCAAAAAATATTAAAACACTGAAAATACTTACCCTCCTTCAGCGGAATATATAATACATGTACTAATTAGCCTACAATGTTAGCCATGGTTCATCAACACAAAGTTTAAAAATATTAAACTTGTTTAGTATTTGTTTAAATTTTCTTCTGAATGAATATTCAAAAGATTGCCAGTTCGAATATAAGTATGAATTGTATGTAGATTAAGAAGAGAGTTCATTTTCCTTGCTTAAATAAACAACAGAATTGATTTTGTTTCCATTACTGATTGTTTGGACACAATAACATACACTGCTAATATTATTTCCATGACTCTATGTAAGGATCCATTGTTTGCAAAGTAAAACCTGTCTACAGTTTTACACCTGTGTTTGGCAGGTGCTTGGTCCAAACACATTTGGAGATGTAAAATACACATACACATGTTTCAAAGATCTTAAAAGCTTTCTTCTTATTATATGTTCAAACTCAAACATTTCCATTAAGTTAAAGGCATTGTATACAGTGAATAACTTTGAAGTCAAAGCACATGTATCAATTAGAACAAACAGCATGTTTCAGTCTCGGAGTCAAGATAATTCTTTGAAATGCCAGCAACTGGAAGAAAACACTTCCAAGGGGTGCCCTCAAATGTACACTACAGTCTAGTGTACATGTTACATCACCTCATCTTGAAATTTAAAGCTATGTGTCATTCAGTTTGGTGCATAATGGTTAAACTGTAACAAAAACAGAGACAACAGATTTTGTCTATTCACATGTAAAACCTGGAAGTTAAATCACTCCTACATACACACACCCATATTGTAAAATAGGTGCATCCACTCCCAATCTATACCAAATAGCCCCAGAACTGACCACTCTGTGATCGGCAGAGAAGAGTTGGGCTTAGTGGGTTCTAACAGAACACAGTATCTCTGAGCCATGATGACTCCACTTGTCCTGTGCCTCATCCTCTCCTCTATGGGAGGACAGGCCACAGCCCAGTGGCAAGGTGATGAGTTAGAACAGGGTGTGGTTGTTGGCCATGAGACCAGTGACCACTGTGCCCTGTGCTGTGCCAGCCAGGCTACGTATGCTGCCACCTGTGCACAAGAAAGTCAAGTGTCCAGTTTGCAGACTACCATTGAGCAACTGCAGAGCCTGCTTTCCAGTCAACATACATGTTGTAGTACTGTTGTACAACTGCAAAGCATGGTTTCCAGTCTACAGAATACTGTTGTACAGCTACAGAACATGGTTTCCAGTCAAACTAGTACTGTTGAGCAACTACAGAGCATGGTTTCCAGTCAACAGGTTAGTATTACTTACCTGTACTGACTCACTAAAATCTAGTAACCATACACAATTTAACTCACTGCTGCAAAGAAGCACAACAGGCCTAGCGTAATTGTCTGTTTTTTGTGGGTTTCTTCGCTAATGCTGTATTTATGTGTTCTCTCAATTGTACAAGTACATTATGAATATATGACTGTTCATAATGTACTCACAAATGTACAGGTATTGACCTGGCAATTCTTGTTTTGCAGGCTCAACTATATAACCAGATGCAACAGTTACTACAGATACAGACCTTACAAGGTTAGCATAGCTGCATTCCCCGAAGATTATGAAAAACTCAAATGATAATATCATATTAACAGCATCAATATTTTTCCTCAGACAATTACATGTACACATTGCCAAATTTCTCATGCATGCATTTAACTTACTACTAACATCCATGGAAACAAAGAAGGTATGATAACAATTGTTAACCTTGCAGGAAGACCCCGTGACTGTTCAGACCTGCTGAAGGAAGGGTATAACAGCAGTGGGATCTACACCATCTATCCCTTTTTCAACGATGTCCAGGAGAGTGGGAAAAGTGTGGGGGTGTTTTGTGACATGGACACAGACGGTGGGGGGTGGGCAGTGAGTACTGATGTTTAGCTCTGCTTTACATTTATCATTTACTTATGATTAATGTATGTGCCATCATTTCAAATTGTAGCAAGGAACTCCCTAAACTTTTTAACACTGAAAAGGTGTATTACTTGAATACATGACATAACTAAGATTATGAAAAGGAGTCTACAGATAATATAAGATACTATTAGGTACATTTGTATATCCACTATAACTTGTCTCTCAATCAGTGTCACAGTGGTTTGTAAAGAGAACTTGAACTTTCATTACAGGTTTTCCAGCGTCGCCAGAATGGTTCTGAGGACTTCTACCGGGGCTGGGCTGACTACAAGGCTGGATTTGGCAAACTGGACGGAGAGTTTTGGCTAGGTGGGGAATAGCTACATCAGAAACTGGTACAAGTTTTAAATTGGTAATTTAAATCTACAACATGTTGGCCATGAGATCATCAAAGAAACATCCTTTTCTCCTTAATACAAAGGTAATGACAAGCTCCACCAGCTGACCAGCCAAATCCAGTATGAGTTGCGGGTTGACCTGGAGGACTTTGAGGGTAACAGTGCGTATGCGCAGTACCAGGTCTTTACTGTGGGGAGTGAAGCTGAACACTACAACCTGACTGTGGGAAACTATACTGGGACAGCAGGTAAGACTGAAAGGATTAGTTTGTATACTATGTATGTAAGCGTATGGAGAGACATTGTAAATGGCACCTCGTTAAGAGGATGAACTGAACTGAACTGAACTATGTATGTGACAACTACATAAATGTACATTTACTCATAACACATTTCTAACCAAAATTAATGCACTGACTCCAAAATTGAATCGATGCAAATACTACAGAGATTTGTGAAAATTTGCAATTATCAAATTACAGCCCTAATAGTGTCAACCTTAATAACAATATGGCTGAAGTTAACCATAAAGTTGAGTGATAGCTTTGAAAAGTATTATACATTTTGTATACCTTGCCTCAATTTTCATGCTGGGATTTTGAGTTCTGCTACATGACTTTAAGTTCCATTCCTTCAAGTATTATGTGTAACTTTTTGCAGGAGACTCCATGGTCTACAAACATAATGGAAAGCCGTTCAGCACGAAGGACAGGGACTATGATGACAATTCTTACTCCTGTGCCCAGAGATACAAGGGAGCCTGGTGGTATGGTGCCTGCCACCACTCCAACTTGAACGGGCTGTACCATGGAGGTTCCCATACTTCCTATGCCGATGGAGTCAACTGGGGTGCCTGGAAGGGCTACAATTACTCCCTGAAGCACACTGAGATGAAGATACGTCCCATAGCTAACTAAAGCAGGGATGTACAAAGCTTGAAGTTGCATGTTACACTAGCTGTTGGTCTTCTAGTGACTTTAAATATTGACAAACATTCAATTCTTCAAAGTTTGAGAAATCTTTATGCAAAATAAATGTTGTATCACAGTGCAGGAATGTACTTTCCTGCCTCAACATCAAAAATACTCCTCTCAGATAACTCTGCTTACTAATAATACCATGCATAATATTCAGCCTGTAAGTTAGTTTACACACGTAACACATGCTGCATGTACCTGCTTGACTTGAATACTGATATATGAATGTCTTATAAAAAAATCAATTCTGTTACTGATGGAATTATGAATTGTATGTACTAGATCAAGTCTGTTACTTACACTGACAAGAAGTTAGAACCCAAGCAATAAACTTTAAAACACTTGAAGTACTTATCCTTCACCAGCAGAATATACTTATAGCTATTAGATATATAATTTGAAAACCAACATCTGCTTCCTGTATGTCTTGTAGATTATGTTATGATGCCATGCAATATGACATTTGTGGCCAATTCATGATATGATAAACTTCCATACACGATGAAAAGCGTTTTTAAAAAGACTCATTGTGGATTGTAATAGACTTAATGATACGATACATGTACATCACAAAGCAAACATAAACACTGCTGTAAGTCATGGTATATACAGCTACTAGTATATACATATAACTCACCACAGTGCCCATGGCTGGTGTAGGGACACAGACAAACATCACAGGCCACGAGAAGGCTTGGGAAGGCTTCTCTCAGCTTCTGTACAGCTAGGATAGCAGGGGTCTCGGGCACATCTGCACTGCTACCTCGGTCATCCTTAAAAGGAAAGTGAAGAATACAACTGTCATAGCATCAACTGAAGTCAAAGTGAACAATGCCATGCCCTTTATTATTGTGGAATGTGACAGCCATAGGATACTATACTATTAACCCTCTCCCTGCTGCCTAACCCTGTAACCAACAGAGAATTGGTAGCCAAGAACCTACTCAAAGGACTAGAGGTTAAGTAAAGTCTATTTTAATGGCTTTGTAGAGAAGTGAAACATCAAAGTGTATATTCTGCCAAAATCTTGTAGCCCTTTGTTTTGATAAAATGGTCCTTTTCAAGGTACAGTCACTGGGAATTTCTGCAAGCCAACTAGTCTGTCTGTTGAATTTTCCCCATACTCTAGCATGGCATGTGGCCTATAACAAAACAACCTCCTACTCTGTGCAGCTTCCAACATTGAAATACCACTCATGATCATTTGACATTAACTAGAGCAAGTGGAAGGAAAGAAGCAATGCAATACTGTGTAAATATACCAACCTTGGGCAGTTTGGAAGGAACCCCAAAGATGAGAACACACTTCAAACCTTTCTTGACCAGGGGAGTCAGATGTTCCACTATCTTGTTTACTCCAAATCTATGTAAGTTTCACATAATTAAATTATGATTAATGATCCAATAATCCAATCTTTAAATTAAAGCTACTTGATGGCAATTAAATATGCATGTTGAACACATATGGAAGAACAAGAAAAAAGCTGGAAGAGAAACATATGAGTGTACCATAAATTCCATTAGCATTACTTGATCATTGACAAAACCTCCTTATTAGGCAATGTATACATAGTAATTATAATATTCTTCTATGAATCATTGGTTGGTTTTCCTTTAATGCCCACAATCATGATATAATGATCATTCTGGCATACTCATTTTCACCTGAGTGAAGTAAGGACAGAAAGTCATGTAAAGTGCCTTTCCCAAGGGAACAAGGTTGGTGACTTGGCAGGATTTGAACCCGGGACCTCTTGGTCCTGAGCCGAATAGTCTGTCGTTATGCCATGCGATTCCAACATTTCCACATCATTAACAAGGTAGTTATCATCACGCACAGTCCTGACTCCTGTAGGCTACTAATAAACCTTGCCAGGAAGTTTATTAGGAGGTGTGTAATAAGGTCTAGAGAGAAGCTGAATGAATGTTCACCTGGACTGAAGAGGCAAGCTTGCGATAGGCTCCACAGTATCAGCATCGTCACTGGTGAGGAAACATAATATCAAGTTCTCATGTTAACTGTTGATTCATGTCAACTATAATTACTTGTGTTAACAGTTCTTCATGCTAACTTTTACGTTAAATATTCTTCATGTTAGCTATTAGTATTACTCATGTCAACTATCAATCATGCTATTTATTGCTACTAGAGCTGGACATATCAAGAACACAAAATTCTAGCGGAAAAATAGACTCTAAACAAGGACAACAACAACAACAACAAAACATTTATGGTACACATTTTTTTTACATACGTTATCATCTTTTGGTAAGGACCTTTCCAACACACGTGTACGTGAAGTGTTAAATATAGGCAGCTCAACTACAAACATTGCTATGTGTAGCAACAACAACAACAACAAGTTATCAAGATTTCATAGTGTATGTGTCACACAATATCTGAGGGCTACACATAGCATATGTTTGTGGTTGAGCTGCCTGTATTTAACACCGTCACGTACACGTGTGGGAAAAGTCCTTGCCAAAACAGCCGAGAGATAACAAAACTCCTGTGGGCGGAAGAGAGCTGCCCTGTATGCATGTGTGCACAGTGAGTGCCAGGAGATCTAGAGAAGCCTTGGAGGTCGGCACATGTACCACTTTTGTACAATTCTAACGACACCTGACACTGATTTAGCAGCAAAATTTATACCAAAGAGACCTTACGTGATGAAGATTGGGTACATCAGGTTGGACGCGTTGAATTTGCAGTCGTTTTGCTGCCATTCCCGCAAAACTGGGTGATGATAGCCGCTGTGTAACATATGGTCCGCCATCTTGCCGACCTCTGACCTTTACAAGTTTTAAAAGTTTTTCGTATCCCATCATGCATCGCTCTAGTGAAAACTTGGTCAAAGTTTTCAAATCGTGTGACCGATTCCTGTATGCATGTATTTATGTTCAAATTCTTCAGGATTTAGCTATTGGATCGGATGAGAAATGGCTGCTATTCTTTAATCAGAAGCCAGCGTTTGTAGAAAATTGTTCTAGGGACCCTTTCAAGCTCACGCAAAAGAAATACCCTGCAACACTCTCATGGGTTTGGAGTAAATTCAAGCTTACAAAGACGAGAAAGGACGGAGAGTTTCGTAGCAATCTTCTATATGAAAACCAAAGCCACACACGACCATTTTGGCTCAGGGGTCTATCGCAAGTACATGTATTCCCCTTTGGTCTAACATCAAATAAACTAAAAGAAATATCAATGCAAAATAAACCCTTGATTCTGACGAACACGTGTATTTATTTCAGCACACACAAAATAAACAAGCAGCGTCTGCTACACATGCGTAAGCCTTTCCTTTGTATATAGAGGAAAGCTTTATTAATATGTTACATAATTCCATTTCAAAAGTTGCTTTGTCCTCATGTCTTTTCTAGAACAGCCCTTGACTAAGTACATTAACTGTTAATGGTTTATGTTATCACGATTATCAAGATTTTATGATACACAGGTCATGGTTTATTCAGATCTTTGTTACAGATAATGATGAAAAATACTTCCATGCTATTTTTAATTGCTAGCGACGATGCTGAAACTGTAGAGCATATCGCAAGCCTGCAAGGCATTCAAATATTTAAGCCAGGCAGGTATTACATGCATGCAGCATGTATTGTGTATATACTAACAGGCTAAATATTATACATAGCAAGCACAGTTAACTGAGATTGATGTTGAGGCAGGAAAGTACATTCCTGCAGTGTGAAACATCATTTGTTTGCAGGACAATTTCTGCTATGACGAATTGAATAGAATATTCGTCAATATCCAAAGTCAATGGTAGGCTAACAGCTAGTGTAACCTGTAACATGTAACTTCAAGCTTCATACATCCTGCTTTAGTTAGCTATGGGACGTATCTTCATCTCAGTGTGCTTCAGGGAGTAATAGTGGCCCTTCCAGGCACCCCAGTTGACTCCATCTGCAACAGTAGTATGGGAACCTCCATGGTACAGCCCGTTCAGGTTGGAGTCGTGGCAGGCACTGTACCACCAGGCTCCTTTGTATCCCTGGGCACAGGAACCAGAATTGTCATCATAGTCCCTGTCCTTTGTGCTGAATGGCTTCCCATTATGTTTGTAGACCATGGAGTCTCCTGCAAAAAGTTACACATAATGCTTGAAGGGATGGAATTTTAAGTCAAGTACCATAACTCAATTCCCAGCATGAAAACTGAGGCAAGGTGTACAGTAGTACAGATGTACATTTGAAATCTATCAGCTGTATGGTTTACTTTCAACCATATTGTTATTAGGGCTGACACTATCAGGGCTGTAATAGATAATTCCCAGATAATTCTCTTTGCAGTATTTGTATCAATTCAATTTAGAGTGCATTTACATTGGATAGAAATATGTTATGGATACCTGTATATTTATGTTGTTAGCACATACATACATACATACATACATACATACATACATACATACATACATACATACATACATACATACATACATACATACATACATACATACATACATACATACATACATACATACATACATACATACATACATACATACATACATACATACATACATACATACATACATACATACATACATACATACATACATACATACATACATACATACATACATACATACATACATACATACATACATACATACATACATACATACATACATAAAAACATATTAATCCTCTACGACTTACCCGCTGTTCCACTGTAGCCGCCAACAGTCAGTCTGTAGTAGTCAACTTCGCTCCCCACACTAAAGACCTGGTACTGCGCATACGCACTGTTACCCTCAAAGTCCTCCAGGTCAACCCGCAACTCATACTGGGCTTGGCTGGTCAGCTGGTGGATCTTGTCATTACCTAGGGTAGTGGAAGCCAAGAAGAGTGATTTATATATTGTTTGCTGTGCCCTTAGTCTTAAGGATCAACTACGTATGGTCTTTACAAGTTTCGTTTTGTTGTCCTTTCATCAAAAAAGGGTAGCGAGAGAAAATGAGAGTTATAGGTTCAGTATACTGTAACTGTTTTGCCTGTGGCCATGACGGTTGGAACACTTGCTGCCCTATAAATGTTTCAAAACGTGCGTGATAGATACCAAATACGACAGTAGCTATCACAATGTGTGATTTCCTACCTAGCCAAAACTCCCCGTCCAGTTTACCAAATCCAGCCTTGTAGTCAGCCCAGCCCCGGTAGAAGTCCTCGGAACCATCCTGGCGACGCTGGAAAACCTAAGAAGAGAACGACTATTTTTATAGGTCTGACATTGTATATCACCTTCCAATCAATTGTTCAGTTTTCTCCTATTCATACCACATCATAAAATATGTATGCTTCAAACGCTTGAAGCTGTCAAATGCCACATTTTAATAGGATGTCCTGCATAATCATTTAATAAAGATGTACACTACTCACAGTCCACGCGCCTCCATCCGTGACCATGTCACAAAACACCCCAATGCTTCTCCCGCTGTCATTCTCGTAGGGGTAGATGACATAGATCCCACTGCTGTCGTGTCCTTCTTTCAGCACATCAGAACAGTCACGGGGTCTTCCTGCAAGAGAGGTTTCTGAGTTGGTACAAAATCGGTAAAGCACTCATAGTTGACGTTTTAATAGAAGCATGTGCACTGTTGTTGTGCCATATCTCCTTTACTGCATTGTTACATGTATAAGAAAGCTTGTTTAAACTATTCTTTATTCATGAGAAGCTCAAATCGACCAGCATGACGGTTTTCATTGGGGTTATGAGGGAAGAGGTAAGGGTAAGGGTAAGGGTAAGACCAAATATATCAAAAAGATAAAGTTGACATCATTTAAAGTCCTAGAGTTAGTTGCCACGTTAAATTTTGTGTTTACCTCCATGTGTGATTGCCGGACAGAAGTTCCAGTGTCCCCACTGGGTTCCACTGGCAATAGTATACCCCACATGGATGATCGGCAACGGTTTTGTATCCACCAGCTGCATGAACGGATGATCTTCACCCGCTTTTCCAACTGCAATTGCTTTGTTCGAATCCCAGGATATCCAAAAGCCTCTGTACTCTTCTGCGGTGATGATATCTAAAACGATAGTCGAGAAACACCTATTCAATCTCTCTCAATGCCTACTGTTCGCCTGTGTAATCTTCACTTTCAGTTGCAAAGGCGGTTCTTTACAAGCACGGGTGAGGCATTGGTATCAATGTACACTTCACTTAGTTCATTGTAAATGTGTGTTACTTTAGGTCTGATGAATGTGTCAACTTCATCTATCATATGATCATGAAGGTATATTGTTGTGAAAAGCAAAATAGTGACGTCCAATTACAGCGGTATTTTTAGGAATCTAAAAGCCCATTGCTAAATCTAAAAGCCCATTTACCACACGCACGCGATTTGGAAGATACCATGCAACATGAATAACCTCTGGCTATGCCAATTGTATACTAGTAGTTGCATTAAAAATACAGAGGGCCAGGCCAAACAATATGTATGGAAACATTTTTAGAATAATGATGAAAAATAGATATAAATAGTCCCTGACAAAGTCATCAAAAGACTGACGAGAGCAAATTTCACTTCTTTTCCAGAATCCATGTCATATCTGGATTCTGAATGATGTTTCAGATATCAACTTGCAACTTGAAGTTCCCATCCCATACATACACGTAACTACCGTCACATATCATATGTTTTAATCGTTTTTACCAACTTTATAGCGTTTGATATTCTCCTCGCGTGTGTATTTGTTCTACGTACTTTTGGAAATACTGGAATTGAGACAGTCAAGAAAGAATCCGGAACGTTCATACACTTACGAGGTTGGTCATAGGTCTGTTTTGTTGCCTCATCTGTGCCTCGGCGGATGTTAGACCTTTCTCTGTTCGATCCCTGGCCGATGCGAATGTCATACATGATGTCGTCGTCTTTGTTCTGGGATGACAATGCTAGACTGACGTGTTTTCCAGCCTTGACTTCGAAAATGAAGGGAGATCTGGTGAGTGGGGGGAGATCCCAGTGGTACTGGGAACTTACTTCGGTGCGTTTGGTATCACACGCTGCAAGAAATCAACAAATCAACTCGTTAATTTCAACAAACCGACGGTTTTTCGACAGTTCTCTAGTCTTTCGCCGTTCATAAATTGAATATATATTTAAACACACACACACACACACACACACACGCAAATAGACACACACACATACACACACACACACACACACACACACACACACACGCAAATAGACACACACACATACACACACACACACACACACACACACACACACACACACACATACACACACACACACACACGCACGCAAACAGACAGACACACACACACACACACACACACACACACAAACACACACAGATTTAGTAAAACACTAGCACACCTATCACTGGGATGTGAATAAGATAACACACTTGTCATTATCAAATATTAGTAACTTGATTTGGTTTCTTCAGTTTTACTGATTTGGAGAGTATTATTCTATGATGGCAAGGCGTTCTGTTGAAATTTTACATTGTATAACATAGTATGATGTACTTTTTCAGTTGTTGCATGTATTGTTTTTATGTATTGGAACATTCACTGAGACTCGTTTTTACCTCCATGCCGAACAGTTGGACAGAAACTCCACTGTCCAGAAGCTCCATATCCAGTAGTGTACCCAACGTGGCCAATCGGCAGAGGGTCCGGGTCCACCCATCGCATGAATGGGCCTGTCTCGCCACCCCTCCCAACCGCAATGGTACCGTCTGAATCCCAGGAGATCCAGAAGGCTTTGTATTGTGTTGCAGAGAGGATGTCTGGCAAGGCACGATGCATATGATACATTGTTAGCAATTGAAAGCATACAAACCACTGTGTTTCTTTCATCTTTGTAGGATGTTTTGTTCTGTGTCTGTGTGTGTGTTTGCTTGTGTTTCCGTAATTATTTCCACGTGCTAGGCACTTCAGAGGTAGAAAGTTAGGTCTAAGTTCCCAGGAAGATCCCAGAAAAGTTTATCTAAATCCACGTCTCCACTCTCCTGCTGTATACATGACAGATATCGCATAAGTACCAAGTGAAAATTTGACCGTGATATTTGCTGATTATCATTTGTTTTTATGTTTCTTGTTTTGTCTTTTTAATCAGAGAATTGCCAGCGAGAAGTAAGTTTCCATCTAATTAATGTACTGACAGAACTATGTTACCTATCCCCAGAACCTACCAGGTGTTGAGACCAGTTCCGTACTACTGCCCGAGTAGCGGGATATCCTAGACTTTGTGCCTCCCCATCCACCGATTATAATCATGTACATGTCATCATCATCGGCGGCGTGGTTTAGCGGTGCCATCAGCACATGGGCATCGTAGCTTGCTTGCACTTCAAACGTGAAGGGGGACCCCGTGAGTGGTGGTAGGTCCCAGTTGTACTGGGACACTGTACCCGTGTGTTTAGTCGTGCATGCTACAAGGATTTACAAGATAAATGTATCTGTCAATTGCAGAAAGCTGTGATTTAGCCATGAACGAAAAATTACATCATATTTTCCAAACAGTCATAGAATGTATGTGTAAAAAGAGATTGCAAGTCATCGATGGACATATCTTTTTACCTACGCATACTGCTGTGATATGCAGTACTATTTAGTAGTAACTGTTATATCATACTATACTGGCAAACATACTGGCAAGGATGAAGTCAATGATATTCAAATCACCATTGAAGAGCAACATACATAATCATCTGAAAAGCAATGTGCCGAACATGGTCTACCTAGTTCCATTGCAATGTGTTTTGTGACTTGTTCCCTACGTTTTAAACGGAAACATTTGGTGGATGTTGTTTTGTACTTACCATCCTTCAGCACGGTCCTCCAACTGACAGAAAATCCGAAGCCCACAATGGTGTCGTCTGACCGGAACTCAACCGTGACCTCGTGACCAGAGGATCTGATGGGGCCCTCGGGATAGTTGTCCCCACAGTACCGACCGAGGTTAATTTTGGTCCCAATCTCCGACAGCTAAAGACCAACCAAACAAATAAACAAGCCAACAAACCAAGGAGAAAAAAAAACAGTTATTTGGTAAGCTGTCTTGACATCAGGTCTATATCAGTAATGCAGTTAATTGCCGAATACAGTGAGTACCAAATAAGCATCCACAGTGATACAAGATTGTTGAAGAGAATGAATGGTTGAAGGGTCTAAATTTTCAATGCGCATGGGAATTGTACAATGATCATTAATTTGTACATCCCATATATTACGATAGCAGTTTTTATTACACTCTTGTGAATATGAAAATAACGTTACGTGAAAAATCTGCCTGTGTCATATCGATTATCTGTATTAATGCTCATCTGTAAGAAGTCAGTTTGTACCTCACCTGCACGAAATCGTAAAGGCAGTCGCGTTGATGTTCAAGTTGAAATAATGGGTCGAAGGTAAACTCCACTACATGTTCCTCTGCAACCGTCACTTTGCTTTTACACCACGCCCCGCTGCTGTAGGCCTGTAACATTGACGTTTGTATCTCAAACGATCCACTCCAAGGTGACACCATTGCGTTCCCGTAAATATACAGTTAAAAGCATACGGTATACTTTCCTTCTGGTACGTATGATGCATTTATTTGTGAGTTATTTCATCATTGTCATTTGTTTTGTAAAGAATATATAGATTCTGGTTACCAAGGGATAGTTTGGGCTCCAAATACTCCCACTGGATCCGTACTGAACTGCGTCACATGCTACTTTACCTGCAACAGAATACACGACACATTCAGCCATATATATGTATATTTATTGGGAAGTATGCTGGCTTCATACAGAAGTTCTTGTGGTCTCTGGGGCTTTTAACAATGGATTTTTTTACCTGTATCTGGTGAGATGACTACATTTTGTCGGTGTACACGAGATTTCACGTCAAACTGTCTTCTGAAAGTTTGGAGTCCGATTTCTCCAAAAGCGAAATCATTTAATGTTATATTTACCTTTCATGTAAACATTACAATGAAAGTGTGCAAGAAGTGGACCAGACGGGGATGCTAATTATTTCGTTGGATAGCACTTTCACAGGCTACATAATTTACAAAAAGAGCTGAATTTTCTTACTTTCCATGGGGTATTTTGACATCCCCGTCTCACAGTACACCCCTGAAAACCCCTCCCTGCACACACACAGAGGCGACAGTGCTGGTCTCTCTGGTTCCCGCTCCATCAGCAGCTTACGGACGCAGATCGAGCCGTGCACGCAAGGGTTGGCATGGAAACACTCGTACCACAAAGCCTAGGGAACAAAACATGTCTTTTCACGTCACATGAGCCCTAATCATAACAGTCAGTTACGATCGATGCTATTCTAGCCTACCGTACTGTGCTTCAAGGAAATGTAACGTTACAATGATAGTGTCACTGTAGTACATGTAGTAAGAAAATAGACTCTGCATGGTACGTGTATGCTTACAAAGATTACGAGATGTCCCTAGTGTAGTCTGACAACCATGGTAGACCTGATTGTATGCCTGATTCTGCAGAAGATATCATCTTCAGTCAAGCCTTTAAAAGCTAGCCGAAAACATCTGTTAGAGTTACCCTTGATATGAGGGCCGAGTAGCGCTCGTAGTGGTCCCATCCTTCTTCTGTCTTAGTGAAGAACACAGAATCATCCCTGGTGATGTTATTCAGCTCGCAGATGCCGTCCTGTTTGCGGTAGTTGTAGGACTGACACCCCGATGTGAGATAGCAAAGCTGAGAGCACTGGAAATGATGGTTGACCTGAAACAAATGCATTTATTTTCAATAACTGTTACATGGAATCTCAACAACTCGTTCGTGTGGCCTTTCCCGCTTGCTAAGAGCTACCAAGTGGTTTATCAAGATGGATTTATTATTACAGTAATTATATCAGTTTATCACAAGCGTGTTTTCAGTTCATCTGTCAATATATGTACGTACATTCATTCCCAGCTTTGTCTACATTCCATTCCACAGCATCTGTGAAATAACGACCACAAGAATCCTGTCATAGCCTAACGAACTAAACCAGAGGGACGAGTAGAAAAAAACGAGATGGTACATGCTGCTCCTCTTTCATTGATGATAACAACCTAAGTTAAAAGAATTTGACTAGGCCTACGGTTTATGAGTTGGCTAAACTGCCCTTCCTTCAACATTTTTTGCGGGGTAGATCAAAAAGCTCACCTGAAAACTCGACATCCGATGCAACTTCAGTCGAGTGTTGGGTACTGGCGGGATGTTCATGTACCTCTCCATGCTCCGCAGTGCCCGTTCCTCGGCGTCCATACACTGACTCTCTCTCACAAGCAGGGACGCGAGGACAAAAATTGTGAATATCATAGCTATGTGTATGTAGATTGGTAAGATGATAAATGAAGGAAATTATGTTGAATGTATAGCTCTCCTGGAAAAATTCACCAAGAAGCTGTTCAATAAACTTTGGAATCTGGTGCGACTGTAAGTCTCCTTCGCAGTTTAGTACTGATTCCCAACTTCGACGAAACGAGCAAACGAACCGCACGGCAAGATTTGTTACCAGGGAATGCGTCACGTCATACACAAAACTGAGTAGTTACAATGGGTAAATAGCTAGCTGATAGGGTAGTATAGGCATCCCGATTTAGATCGTATTGTACAGATGGTGGTAAGTTAAACATAGATATATGAAAACCTCAGACAACAGTGATGGTCTTGAAAAGAATGTCAGTGTTCGCTCACTTTTACAACTTCTCCATGCGCTCATCTTTCTGACACACGCAAGCGGCATTAACTGCTCTTGCTACATGATAAAAGTATATACAGTACTTTGTCGCCACTGCAACCCAGGAACGTAATATAACAAATAGCAAAGCTGAATTTTTTGTCATGGGCAAGGGTTAGTGTGATGTCACAAGATTATGCATCTTTTATGGTGTGTCTCCATATATTGAACTTTGCGTGAGAAGCTTGAGGGAGGAGTTTGTGGTTTTAAGGTTTATATATTCCTGATTCCTATTTTTAGAGCAGGTAGGTTGTCATGACAATGACTGGCATTGTATCATGTCTGGAGGCTCTGGTTACACTACTACATGAATACAAGGAAACAGAGACAGATAATCAGACACTGTTTATTACTTCATGTTACGTGGAACTCTAGCTTCACATCCTTCGTAACTCCTGGAAATTTTAGTCCAGACTAAGATTGTAATCTGAGAGCCCTGTAATTTACTTACGTCTTTCCTTACAAAGAAAATACTCATAAACTAATGGAGCAATTGAAATGACAGGGACTCAATTATTTGTAACCATTACTACAACATTCCAGTAGTCTATCAGAAGTTGAAAACTTTGTTATCTACATTAATTCCTTGATTAATTTAATTTCTTCAAAGCCTGTAATTCATGGGTATTTCTTAATCATATATAATGTACTGAGTGACAGTTGTACGTAATGTTTTGCAGGCTTGACATTTTAACTTTCCAGGTGGGACAAATGATATTACAGTATAAGATTCGAGGGGAGACGTATTCCAGGCGATCCTTTCGTGTCTTTAGTCACAAAGTCATCTACTAGCTTGTGTCAAAGAAGCAGGCTTGTTTATACCTCTAGTCTAGTGAATTTTCCCTTCTTTCTTACATGGACCAGACAAGAGTTTTAGACCTCTGAAATTATATCCAAGCGATCCTCTGGTTGGACGAGAACGATCATGGTCGCGATCCGGCTGATGAGAGGATCCCGTTTCTCCTCGCCCAGCGCCGCCCACGCCTCCCGCAGGCGGTCCCGCACCACCCTGTCCTGCCCGGCGCCAGTCAGGCCTGGGGCGACAGACTCACTGCAACACAACCAACAGTGCGGGTTAGAAACGCTAGAGGGCGCTATAGGCACAGTGAGTGACAGAAAGTGACAGGTTCTAACCTCCAAGCAGATCTTACGGTGGCAAGACAGTAGCTATTTCCCAGAGGAGCCCCAGTGGCTGATGCATATGGACACTCCTCTAGCCAATGGATACTGTCTTACCACCGTAGTATCTGCTTAATTGGAGATTAACGGAAGTGTTTGTGAGAACCCATCTTGGAAGGGAGTGCGAAGATGGAACATCACGTGAAATAGCTGCAGGAAAACAAGACGTATGCGTAGCTACAGGAAGATTAGACAGGCAATGAAGTTACCTTCGTCAAGAAGGTTATGTTTTCGTGGCCGTGTGTGTGTGTATCTGTGTGTGTGTGTGTGTGTGTGTCAATTAACAGCATAACTTGAGAAGGCTTAGATGGATTATCTTGATATTTGGTAGGTGGGTAGGTCTTGATGAGACCTCGAAATGATTAGATTTTTGGCCCCCTGGCGGCTTGTTATGGTACTGCAGCGGAACTTCCGGTTTTGATATCTCGTGATCTGGACACGCTAGGGTCATGATTTTTGGCTGGTATGTAGCTCTTGTGCTCAGGAAGAAGTGACATAAGTTTGTGCCCCCTAGTGGCTTGCTCTGGAACTGCAGGAGCATTTGTATGAAAATGTTTAAAGTAGGATAACTCGATAACCGCTTGACGGATTGTCTTGATATTTGGTGTGTAGGTAGCTTAAGTGATGCTTGACATAAACAGATGACAATTATGCAAATAATGATCTAATTTGCATAATTAATGAGGGATTTCTATAATTCAGTTACCTTCCATGATAGGAGTATTCTACCTTGCGACATGTGTAATTAAGAATGAGAGGAACATTGCCATATATTAATTATGTAAATGAAGACCTAATTTGCATCATTAATGAGAAAATACTATAATTCCATAGTGGTTGATGCGGGCAATTTCATACTTGTGCATTTCGAACTTGACTGGAGGTGAACATCATTCAACATAACTTATTCAAATCAGGACCTCATTTGCATAATTTATCAGGAAATGCTAGAATGGCCTTCTTTGTTAAGATAACACTGCCATTGGGAGGAGAATATGATCAAGTGATGTAATTCATGCAAATGAGGATCTTATTTGCATAATTAGGGGGAAAATCTACAATTACATTTGTCAGTCATAAAGGGTAACCTCATTTGGCGAAGGCATGAGGTCGTGGAACTCTAGTTGGCAGTGCTGTTTCCCAATGGTGTCCTACTATTCGCTTCCGTAAGACGGACAACTTCAGTACCAATTGTTTTCTGCTTTGTATATGCATGTGAATAAAAATATTGAACTCTGATACAGTTCGTAACTGCGTTTCAATCTTCTTTCTTTTCGCACTTTGAATGTAGGAAGGCTTTGTTCAGAACTCTCAAAGTATTTCCAGCGACGTCGTTTTAAATCATATGTATAGTTTGCAATAACCACAGAAAGGGACAAACTAAATCAGAACAGGTTATACAAAACTATCCTTTGTCGGTAGAAATGGAACCAGATATACTTGAATCATGGGACAATTTAACTATTTACAACAATTTCCCATAGTGTTTACCAACACAGGTGAACTTTCCTGTAGATTTAAGTGTACGTTGATTTAAAGTTATTGGTATATATAATTAATTTTGCTGACGGAAGCGAAAAGACGATTTACCAATATGACCAGAACGGAATTTCACAAAGAGACATGGAACTAGTGTGGGATAATCCATAGCCAGGTGGTCAAAAGGCTTCCATTATCCTTACTCTGCGTTGACAGACATAAAGCAAACATATCTCACGAACACGCTTTTAGAGCCAGTACTATACTATCCAGGGGCCATTGTTGTCTGACCCGTGGCCCGTTATATGCATTATATACAACTTAGTGCCAGACCGGCATCTCAAACAGACTTTGATGTGTGACCCTCTTACCCCTGGCAAAATTGTGCTATCTAGGAATCCTCTAATGTACCGACTCATCTGTACCTTTGTCGTGACAGGCGAATCGCCTCAAACTATACTAGATATACCAGTTCTTGTTGTTTATATTCTTGACGCAAAAATTAACTCTACAATGAATTTGAATATAGAATTGGACAAGAGCCGATATTGATATTCTATCAAGTGAATATGAGCTGAAATCAGTTGGAATACTTCTGTACCTAAAATATAGGGTTTAGATAGTCATCACAGATCCCAGGGAGATTGTTTCTTGGGAATTTGACTGAAGTTGCGGTTCACTTGCACATAGTAGTGATAAGAAGAACGCCTGAATAACAGATAATATATAGTTCCCAAATGACAGAAGCTTCTGTGACGCAGACGGGTAATGATCACTGACCAAAGCTTGCATGTGGCTGCAGATAGCGTCGGCTGAGGGTACATGGACATTAAGTACTGCTAAGTTTAATCCGTTGATAAGTTTCGGACGATTCCGACCTACTTTGATCTTATCTATGCACTGCATTTTTTCTGTCCACTGTTGACGTTATATTTGTAACCAAATATGTAACCATTAGTCTGAGCAAAAATGAGACCAGTGGGTATTACATATAAACTTATAACGATGTTTTATTTGTAACCATGGAAATGTCATTATCCTGAAATATTGAGATACCTAGCAGATAGAACATTCGTATTTAAGTCAACCAATGAGATATTTTGTAATTAGTTGACTCTGTTTGCTACAGTCAGACTCTGAACAGTATAAAGTGTCTGTAACTCACCAATATTCATCTCCTTTTATTAGTATCTATCAGGCACGATAACTTTGCAAAGTCAAAGATCGCTAAGACGCATTGCCGGAAGGGGGTGGCCAGCCTAAAAGCATCGAAATGAATGATTCGCTAAGATCATCAGATAGCAATGAGCTACAACCGGATGAGCTTGCTCTGGTGAGACGTCGTGTCGACTATATAATTCCTCAACAAGTAACATCAACATGGGCAGCGGCATCGGTAGGGGCATCTGCACATCACAGCAAACTGCTGGCAGAAGAAAGAAGCTTGGGTCCTTCGAACTACGGCGTCTGGTGCTCCAGCTGACCAGAATCACCTACTTCAACGACGAGGAGGTCAAGGAATGGTACAAACGCTTCATGAAGGACTGCCCCGATGGACTACTGAGGTCGGTTACTAACTCCCTGTTGCTTACAGTGTAGTCTGTAGATACAGATACAAGCCTGATACTTCGTTGCTCCTTCGTATTTGAATTATTAGCTGTCTCTAAAAAAGACAGAAGCTGGACAAAAGGGACAAGGTCTCTTTAAGTCAAATATTTTCAACAAGTTATTTTAAAAACGCAGCATTTTCCGTTTAGTTTGGTCTTTGTCATAAACAACTTGCTACTGAGCTGTATCTCTTGATTTTCTTATGTATATAGTGAACACCACTTCCTGCACTATTTCACGGAGACTTTTAAGATGGGTGTGCAGGAGGAAAAAGTCACCCTAGCTCGGCAGATATTCCGCACTTTCGACAGAGATGGTAGCGGTTCGGTAAGATGTCATTTTTATGTTACATCCCAGAGAGAATAGGATAGACCATAACTATAGGAACATTACAGCTGTTTTATAAGCTGTCTGTTCCATATGTATAGTTTCATTGAAAAAAGATGCACTTCCTGTGGTCCATATGTCGGTAAACAGTAGCAGCAGAAAATCAACATGACAATTGCAATGGACTGTTTTATGAGGAGGAAGATTAATGGAAAATGATAAGGAGGGTTTACAGTAAGAGAAAAAGTAAGAAACCAAGGCCGGGTGAGCACAGCTAGAAGCATCAAAGTGACGTAGGAATGATTACTTATACAGATTGTGCACTGATTGTATTCATCCGGAAGATTAGCTATAGGTAAGTAACGTTAGATCCCACATCACAAGGCCATCTATGTCACAACATATGTGCACGCATTCTGTAGCGCTTTGGTAAAAAATTAAATAAAAAGCTCTTACTATAATTTTGTCTTAGATATCATTGACATTTTGCAACCTCAGGTGAACAGCGTTACTTAATTGCAAAGTTGTCTGAAAATATTGCTTTATTACGTGCATACAGGTGGATTTTCGTGAGTTTATCATCGGGCTGAGCACGCTCCTGCGGGGAACCACAGTGGAGAGACTGAAGTGGATCTTCAACATGTACGACCTGGACAGTAACGGTTCCGTAACCAAGCAGGAGCTCATCCGTGTCTTAAAGGTGAAGGTCCTGTATTTTCAGATTAAGTGTCCGATATATGGGTTTGTTGCTTGGATGTAAACATGTCCATAGCTCTCGGAAGTTTCAACCCGTCAGTTTCGTACGTTGATGTCTTTACTGCAATTCAACCTAATCTAATCCAAGCACCAGTAGTACAGAAGACAAAAACCTAATGAAATAGAAGGCTTATGTTGCATCTGAGAATTGTTCAGAGTAGTTTAACCGCGGCCCTACATAATCCAACCGTAGTTTGTGTTAGTGAGTGCGTAATAAATGTAAGATTTTATCTGACAGATGATGCACGAGTTGCGGTACCCTGAAATGGCAGTGGAGAACGTGGATGCATTAGACGAACATCTGGAGAGAGTTGCAGATAAGATATTCACGGGAAGTTACATTCCGTTTTTTTACGACCAAGATATGCCGATACGTACAGCTGAATAGTATGGCAATAGTATACAGATCATCGACATACGGACAACAAACATACTGAATAGATAGTTTTTATGTGAATTTTAGCATCTATATCAATGTCAGATGCACTCAGTTGCTTTGGAAACTTTGCCGTCCTGATGAGTGGAACAGAACCAGATAAGGTTCCTACTCTTCCTCAAAATAGCATGAATTTATGAAAAGGCGGGCGCATCTTGTAGTGGCATAAATCTACAGAAAGTGTCGGTCGGCTTTGACTCAAGTATAGGAGAGCTATCAAGTGTTTGGGTCACTGCATTGGACCTTCATCAGTCTATGATGCTTTTCGGTGCATGGTGTGATAACGACATTATGGATTGCTTGCCCCAATTTACATGCAGCTACATTGTACATGTATGGCTAGTGACTTTTATTTCCTTTCAAATGGCTCATATATATATGACTAATACCTGTAATATGTGCACATACACGCACATTGACACACGCAGACACACAAACAGAGGTTCTAACATACACACAAGTCAAATAATCAAATCAGTTTTGTCATAATGTCTTTCTGTTGGTTTAATTACAATAAGACCGAGAAAACAAAGATGTGGGTTTTGCCTATTTGTATGCTGTTGTGTGGCAAACTTTACAAGACTGTTAACGTTTGTATCACGTCTCTATTGTCATTGGCTGTACAGGAGGTGGATGTTGACCGAGATGGTACCTTGAAGTTGAAGGAGTTCGTAGAAGGTGTGCGGAGGAATCCTGGTTTACTGCGTCCAACGAGGAACTAACTTGGAGCTCATATTTGCCCTGTTCGAGCGATTGAGGCAGAGGTCCGCGAAGCAACAGCGCCACCTATTGACTTTCCTTCAACCGACAATATTTGTACTTGTGGTTTATATAGTAACTCATGATTTCTTTTCTGAACAGAAAGTAGATAGTGATAATGAACAAACCGCGAAAGATGTGCAAGACACATCCAGTTGCCCTAGTGCTGGTACTGGTATGAGCGTATGCATATCTTATGCTTACAGTGGAAAAATATATGTTCCAGAATTTTTGACACTGCAACCGTTAATCAATACATTCTGTATCGTCCTTTTCACGGTTGGCTCACTTATGTGTGCGTTTTATGATATTAACAAGATTAAAATAAATTTTGACTGTCTATCTAGCCTTCCTTTATTGGCTAGTGAACATTTAGAAATCGTCCAATGGGGACAAGTTGCATTATGTAACTGGAGAAATATAACAAAAACATCTACTTTGCACACAAAAAGAATGGATGAAGTGTCGATTTTTTTTCATTTTTGTTAGCCCGAAATTCTACCCCCCTGGAATATCGTGGGAAAGTAGACCCGTCCTCACGATCACACAACTCGATGGGCATGATCAAGCATGGTTGATTTTGAGGGGTAGTCATGATATCGATAGCTGTTGACCGTTCTAAAATCCCAAGCTACATGTAAGATACACTAAGAATCTTCTCCGTCATTATCGGAGGTTTGTGCTCTGTCAGCCTGTGTAAGCTTTTCTAGAGTATCCGCAGGGCACATTTAAATTGTACTGCCAACTTCGCGCCATGCCACTGGTGTTTGGAGTTACTCTAATGGCAAGGTAAACAAAGGTCTTTGGTGACGTAGGGGGCCTTGCGTCCCATTGGCAAATAAGGGCGACCACTGCACGATCGAGTCTCAGAGGAGGACGAATTCGAAAGAAAGTTTATTAATATCGGCGTTCCTGAGGCGACCACAGGGTCTTGCAACATCCACCACCTTTCTTGAAGTTTCCCTACAAGAAGAGGACGCTTTACAGGTAGGTTTTGAAGAAACGTGGCCCATAATTTGTTCAGACATGACCCGTTATGTGTGTGGAGACTGGGAGGGTGGGGCACGTCTTGGATTCTACTAGCTAGACAGTGCAGTGCCCGTACAAACTATAAGGTTACCTTCACGTCCTGAATGGTCAAGCCAGTCAGGTGTACACATAGACCTATTTAGATACGCTGACCAGAATATTTCTTAATCCAACGACTTAGTTGGGGGTTTGGAAGAAACTTCTTATATACAAGAGAGGCACTTTTTGTGTGATATTTTCAAGGCCCCCTAACTCACTTAACGAAGGTAAATGAATATAATTGGGACGCTACGAGAATAAGATACATGTGTATAATGTATAAGTATAAGAGAATTTTATAATGCATGTACCTATTTACACACCTTAGATGTTCCAGTGTCTTTGATTTTGAAATCGGCTAACTACTGGAATGAACTCAGAAACTCATGTTTTAGTGTAATGTTACCCTGTTCATGGAATGGCATGATCCATTAATCCCCCACTGTGTAGTGGGGTGAAGAATGCAAACATTGAAACCAAATAAGGCCTATTACGTCTTAAAAGTTCACAAGGTGTCACAAAAATTTCGTCTACCACTTTATTCTGCCTGGTAGGACTCCTTTTTCAGTGACTTGACAAGCAGTGAAATGTACTCTCCTGGCCATTTCAAGTTGTTTGGAGCCTGGGGAGCACACCTTTTTAAAAAACATGTTTTGCCCATCCCTATCTCTATTTGGAAATTCAACCATCTAGGTTTCATGAGTAGCTCTGTGGCATATCTGGGACAAAAGCGAGTAGCCACACCTGACACGGTCTTACTCCAAGAGTTAATCCTTTGACCATGTTTGGAATCATCGTAGTTGACATTGCCAGGAAGAAAATAACTCAGGAAAACCTAGTCTTGCCCTCGTGCCTTGCTGAAGGACCACATCTGGCCAATGCATGCTAACTGGTACATATGTAAATGCGAGTGAGGTGCTCCAATTTTAAAGGGTTTGTACCAAATTATGACTTGGTCGAACTATGTAGCTGGCAGCCACAAAATCAGCATGGGAAAATGAAGTTAATGTTTTGACCATATGAGGTATTGTCAAAATAAATATCTTTTTGTTTTGTATGCTCCATTGTATAACTTGACAGTGAACAAGTGTATAGGTAATGTCCCTCTGAAATCTGACCCGAGATAAGTTTTGTAAACCTTCTGGTTCCAATTGCTTGTTGACCCTGTCAACTGTGCTGTAGGGCAAGGGACTGTTTCAAAACTTTGAAAAGCCACATGATAGCTACACTCAGTGTTCCATGCAATAAATGTATCCTATAAAAATGGTATCATGATATGACAGTATAGAAACCACTTGATATAGATTTGCCCATTTATTAGCTATGTTTTAATAGATTACTGTAAATATAATTTTGATGCCAAATTTTGGTAATTAAGCCTTGCAAGGTAGAATGTGGGATGTAACAGTTTGGAATCAGAATTGACCTTAAGTTAAGTGAAACTGTATTTGCAAGTCAACAGAGAGAGGGGGTTTAGCCAGGTCTCATTTGTCCTCCATTTCTCCCCACCCCCCAAGAATTTGTCAGATGGTACAGCCCTCAGCGGATGTTTGTCCTATGGAATGTGGATCTGGCATGCCTCAGGAATGTGGCAATGAAAGCTTCCACATGCCAGCAGCTGCTCAAACAGCCTTGTCATGATAACAGCAAAACTGGGTTTTGGAAAGATAATATATAACAGTCATATATACTGTACATGAAGCCAAACTTTAGTACAAAGTTTATTGCAAGGGCTACATGTAATTGTAAGGTAACAGAAAAAGATTATCACTATCCTTTTGAAAGAAGAACTTACTGGGTAATTGGCAAAAAGATCTGGAGCCCAGGTCAGCACACTTTGTGTCTACATTTGCACTGCTTGGTACTCAAACTAAAAATTGATTGTAAAGACTTTACATAGGTCTAACCAAGAGTAATCATGGACGAACCCAAATCTCTTGTTAATGGTTGAGTAAACAAAGTTATCTCAGCATACAAACATTACAGATAGCAGCTCAGAAAGTGTAGCAAACAAGCCATAGCTAAAATGCAGCTAGAATTCTTATAACAAGAACTTTCAAACTGCAGTAAGATATGTAGACTTAACAAAAAAATATAATCCTGGCATATTTTCAAAGGTGTCAATCAAATTAAAAGTCTGCTGCCAACAATGTTGGCCTGTGTGACTCTTGAGTCTGACCATGTGCAATAGTCTCCCTGTATTAATCAGAATGTCAAAAGCTTAATACTGTAGCATACTGATTTAGCATACTGCTGTACTACTGGTAATACATGTAACATTATCAGCAGCTAGCTGCAGTCACATTCAAAACATCTTGGCAGACAGACTGAGAGGAACGTTTGAGTAAAGGTCAACCTGTCGGGTTCTTGCCAGACAGTGTCAGGAAATATCTCACATTCTCAAGCTGGTAGGCAGATTGTTTCACCTACATATACAGCGTACATGTAAGTTGTACTGTATACTGCTGGGTTTGAGAATATACTTGAGGTATAAATATTTACATATAAAGTGTTACTTACACTAAAGTTATAATAATGGACTGAACACCAGGACCATAGAAGCTCTACATACATGTCTAAGTGGGCCTGTTCCATTTGTTTTCACTTCCAGTTGACAAGATGAATGCTGATGACCGAGAACGTCGTCGTGAGGAGCGCCGCAGGAGAAGACAGCTAGAGTAAGTCCTTAACTTTAAGGTTTTTAGGCAATTCTTAACAATTTGTATGTCAACAAATTTCAGTTTGTAAATATATACATGTATGACTATAAGTGAACACAGGATATATGCAATGTATTTACCTAAATGTTGTGTTTCTTTACCATACCACCCGGTACTATTTGGGATCGGAGTTGAAATATGAATTTACATCTTGTGATGATGTTGATGGATTTAAAAGTACTTTCTGTTGCATTTCCATATTGCAGCCAATGGTTCTGGAATAACAAATGTCAATTGACGAAAGTTGACGACTGACTTTTGACCAATAATTAATCATAAGGAAGTTCTTTCACCCCACACCCACCCCTGTTGTAGCCCTTAGTCCATCATAGCAATTCTTTCTATCTCAAACTTTTCTTCCTACCATTGAAAAGTTTTTTCTAAAGACCTTTAG
Source organism: Branchiostoma floridae x Branchiostoma japonicum (assembly GCA_013266295.2). NCBI lineage: Eukaryota > Metazoa > Chordata > Leptocardii > Amphioxiformes > Branchiostomatidae > Branchiostoma > Branchiostoma floridae x Branchiostoma japonicum. The sequence goes on from CM023828.1 coordinate 10,595,406, forward strand.
ACTTAATATCAATAGGCAAAATGCTTGATTGATTGATTGATTGATTGATTGAAATGATTGATTGATTGATTGAATTGGATTGGCAGACTGTACACTTCGTCAAGTTCAGTTTTGATGTAATGTTGACACCCTCTGAAGATACATGTATTTTTTTCTGTATCTAACACACAGTGAGGCAGAAGAGTCGTCCACACAGTGAGTGTAATCATACACTGTACATGCGTGTTTGCTGTGAATAGAGCTTGTAGCATCTGATTTTGCAAGAAAAAAATGGCCAATCATTCACACTGCAATGTAGTCAGAAGGCAGCCTCTTCCTGACAAATGCCCAGAATTACCAATGTAGTTATATTTCCTGTGTGCAGTGCTATACAACTGTAGGTTAGTAACTAATGCCCAGTCCTGTACAAACTACTGCTGTGCCATGCTGTATAGTAGTACTGTATACAAATATATGTGTGTGTGACATAGATGCCAGAGTGTTTAGGCTCAGCCCAGTAGTGCTTACCAGCTCCTAACTCCCTAGCTTCTACATGCAACGCCTTTACAAGTTGTGCTTGCTTCATCCATAATTGCCATTGACACCGTCATGTACATGTAGTATAGTCATCACAATTTTGCCATCACAATGAATAGTGCGGCGAGTGCAATAAAACAAAATGTATACAAGATCAGTCTGTCTATAATAACCAGGTGAAATTGGAAGGAAAAGCACTGGTCTTGTCAGACAACAGATATCTCAGCACCATTTTGAGGTGTACATCAGGCTGTTCGAGTGTTTGCACATACACGATATACATGTAGGACGTACCTTGGACTAAAGCACTAGTAATTCTTTGTGCAGTGAGTAAGTAAAGCTGTTTGGCAGGAATTGCTTTTGCAACCAGTATTAGGCATGTGAAACTTTCCCTCTCGGGAAGCATTGGAACATAGGGGTGCACGAGGCAGTAATTTTTGTCAAAAAATCTTACCAGTAATGTATGGAATACTAGCTCAAACCATCATATTTTTAGTTGAAAATATGCAGCAGGAGCCATCATATTTTTAGTTGAAAATATGCAGCATCAGCAAAGTTGGAGATACAGCCAAAAATCTGCCCTGTTCCGACGCTGTGAATGCGGCATGCTTTTTTGAGCAGACACCTTCATCCACTCAAAAGCCAGAAGTCGTCCAGACTCGTAGAATTGTTTCAGGTGAAAGGGCAAAGATCAACGTTCACTACAGTGGTCAGGCAACATTGTTACATCATCGTTTGCGGCAGCTAACTTCCATTTAGAGGATTGCAATCAGACTGCTGTAAATGCACCTTCATCTATACTAGTTAAAATGAATTTGTGACAGGACATTATGAATAAGGACATAAAACACAAAAGTATACAGCTTCATTTGCATCACTAATGACTTGCAATCCATGCTGTGTTTGTCTTGTTCCCATTGTTGTTACATTGCTATTTAATGACAATACATATCAATGTGTTTATTATCAATAAAAGTATACCTTGCATGTTTAGTGAAAAGACGTTAAAACTGTCACAAATGATAGTACCAGTAAATACGATCAACACAATATCCCAAACGATATTACTTCATAGACTATGCCAAACTTACAGACATGTTACTTGCAGCCAAGTTATAAAAGCACAGTCTGTTTTGCCTATCCTGGCAATGCTGGTAATGTAATTTAGACATGGAATTTTGGGGTTCATTTTGTTCTTTAAAGATTTGAGTAGCACATGATAGTGTAGTTTTTTTTATACATATATTGTACATGACATGTTCTAACTACAAAGTTGTGTCCGACATGGTAGAGCTGAGGCGAGCGCACCTCCTACAGTAGACCCCGAAGAGGAGCGCCGGTTGGCCCGGGAGCGGCGCCGCCGGGAACGGGAGGCAGCAAACGCTGCGGCAGAAGAGGAGTCTCGCAAGATGCAGGTTTGTAATTCCAGTGCACATTATTTCAGTTTATTTTTATATCATATATATATGTATTGTACTAATATTACAAATCTTTCATACAACTTCACTTTAGACTTCACTTTAAACTATATGAGAATTTGATCACTTGAAAATTCTTGTTGTGAAATTCATCATATTTTCTCAGAATTGAATATACAATTGGTATAGATAATGGCTTTCTATGCAGTTGGGATGTGTGTCGAAATAAGACACCATGTTGATAATGAAACCTTGATTGCTGCATTTACACAGGAGGAACTGGAAGCCCGCCGCATGCGTCGTAGGTAAGTATTACATGTGTAAAGAGAAAGAAAGAGGGGTGGGCAACGGAAAAGATGGGAGGATAACGTCAGAGAATATCAGAGGCATTAAGGGAAATGTTACTATAAGAAGAACAGAAAACTAAGAAGGGTGGAGAGAACTGGTTGTCAGATCTTATGTGGTGCCCCAATCGTCAGATGATTAGACTAAGGGGTAGATGAGGGGAGATGAGATGAGGGAAAGCCATTTATTATCACCATGTATGAATAAAAAGTCATAATCTTTTAATGACAATGTTTATTACAATAATTGTACCAAATTATCTCATGACATACGTTTGAAGTGTGCAAAATGGATGTATGACATTAACTGTTCTTGACGCTGTAGGAAGATGAGAGATGGACTGGAAGAAAACCAGGATGACTCTGATCGTCTTATTAGCCAGGTCAGTCTGCCAATCAAGAGAAGTATCCATTTATCCATACAATTAGGTCCATTCATTGTGTATTGTCCTTTTGTTAGAGTAAAACATGCTAGACTAGTGTTACTATCCATTATTTACAATGTATGTGTTTTTAATAGATTGTAGACATATGCCTGTGCATTGTTGTATTGTCAATTGTTGTCTTGGTGTCCTTTACATGTTTCCACATACATGTAAGTGACTTTATTCTAGCATACTGTTTTAGATGTATGTGGACATATACATAACTATCGGATAGAAGGCTTCTTTGTTTCTTGCCCTTTCCTGATGTAATGTGCCACTACCTGAGCTATATGTACTTTGCTAATGTTACCCACTCTTGCATGTTCAAACCTAAGATGTGACAGTGGGTAATCTATACTTGTGTGAAAGCTTAAGTACATTGTATGTCACAAACTGAGTCCTGCAGCTAAAACGCTCTGTCACTCTGTCAGCCTTCCCTTCTTCAGCCACAATGTTGCAGCACAGTCCTGAGCTTGTTGATCTCCTTGCATATTCCTTGAGGTAAACACCTGTTTATGGTTGTTTTGTCTGTGACGTCTTGCTAACCCAGTTACCTGTATCAGACAGCTAACTATTGAATGTACCTTGCAACATTTCAATTGAACAACTGATCATGAGGGGGTGAAAGAAGTTTCCACTTCCCTAGAGAACCTGTAGTCCATTTTGGCTCGAGAATTTTGAGAAAAACAGGAAAAAGCCTGCCTCCTAAGGAATTCTTTTTATCTTATCCAAAAAAGATCTGTACATTAGCATAGCATTGACTCGGCACACACTTTCTACATGTACATGTATATGACTTGGCTGCTAGAGTCTGACATATGTTAATTGGCTCTGCTGCTGTATTTCTTGCTATAAATGGTGAACTGTACTCAAGTGTTCTAACACATGGCATGTACATGTACGTACATGCTGTGTATCTGTAGGAATGCGTGTCTCCTTGTTCTGCACCCTGTGTTGTATCTTACACTGACCTGTCACTGGCCCTGTATCCTTCACTTAGTCTCCCAACACCGGGGAAGCAAACTTCCCAACCTTATATGGCATGACTGGAATGTGCTGCCCCCACATCTGTCTCAAAGTGCCTTGGCATGTATTCTTGGGGCATGATTACATCTTGAGAAGTGTGGCAGGAGAGTTAACAGCAATGCTATGTCAAGATCCAGTTGTCAGCTATTGTTGTTTTGACAGACTGTCTTGTTGTTTTGTTGTTATCATCATTTTTCCCTGCAACAACCAGATCATGAAAGTAGAATTGCTTTTTACCTTCGCCAAGAAGGTTATGTTTTCAGTAGCGTTTGTCTGTTTGTCTGTTTGTGAACAGCATAACTCAAGAAGCTATGGATGGATTGTCATGAAACTTGGTAGGTGGGTAGGTCTTCATGAGACCTAGAAATGATTAGATTTTGGCCCCCCCGGCGGCTTTCGTTGGTACTGCAGCTGAACTTCCTGTTTTGATATCTCATGATCTGGACATGCTAGGGTGACGAATTTTGTATGGTAGATACCTCTTGGGCTAGGGAAGAAGTGACATGAGTTTGGGCCCCCTAGCGGCTTGTCCTGGAACTGCAGGATCGTTTGTTGAAAAAATCTTCTAAGAAGGATAACTCAAGAACCAGTTAACGGATTGTCGTGATTTTTGGTATGTAGGTAGAGGAAGTGATGCTTGACATAACTAAATAACAATTATGCAAATCAGGATCTAATCTGCATAACTAATTAGGAAATTCTATAAATCTGCTTCGTTCGATAATAGGACTATGAAACACAAAGGAGGGGATTATTAGCAGATATTGATTATGTAAATGAGCACCTAATTTGCATAATTAGTGGGAAATTGCTATAATATCATAGTGGTATTACTGCTTGGAAATTAATACTTGCCGCATTTGGAAGTTAAGTGAAGCTGAACATCATTCAACATAATTTATTCAAGTCATGACCTTATTTGCATAATTTAGAAGATGTTAGAATAGCGCTCTTTCTTAAGATAAGACTGTCATTGGGTGGAGAATATGATCAACAGATATGAGTCATGCAAATGAGGCTCTTGTTTGCGAAATCAATGACTAAAAATGTATAATTCGTCCACCAGAAGGGTATACACCATTTGGCGAAGGTATGAGGTCGTGGAACTCTTGTTTTTTCATTTGATAAGGCCACACCAATTTAATTTGTTGGTTCTCGGATTCGCCTCTTCATTTTTTTCTGATTTGAAAAAAAAAAAAAAATTCTGGTTCTGAATCAACTAAAAAATGCTCATATTTTGCCTCCAACAGTTCAAGAAAGACCTGTTACTCCTAGTTGTTACAGTTATTACATCTACCAATGCACTGGTTTGATTAAAAGTTCAAAATTCATTATTCAAATTTTAACCCAGTCTTTTGTGTTGACTTCATGGCACCAATTCTAGCATTTGGGGCTATAATAGGATGCCCAGGCCTGTTTTTAATTTTATTTTTTTTCGCCCTGTCGCTTCATATTTTTTCTGAAAAAATCCGAGAACCAACAAATTAAATTGGTGTGGCCTAATTAAGAAGTTGAGCATTGTATACGTAACTCATTACCTTATTTGGTATACATGTACCTGCACATTTTTTGGGGATTAAGGATTCTTTGCCCTTTTAGCTCATTGAACTATTGCACTGGTCCAATTACAAGTTTACAATGTATGTTCTGAAAGAATCATTCCTATTCACTGAAATATATACAGACAAAATTTGAAACTGACACATTAAACATTTTTATAGTATAATTATAGATATAAATACAAATATTTCTGTACGATGATTTGACCAGTTGGATGAAAACAGCCTCAAGGAGTATTAATAAAAGTATAAGTTTGTTTGACACCTGGACAGAAAAAACTTGAGGAAGAGGCAAAGAAGAAGAAGGAAGAAGAAGAAGAAGCCCGGAGACAGGCAGAAGAAGAAGAGCGTAGAAAGGAAGAGGTAGGACTGATGGTGACATTTGGAGACATCCTGTAAAAATAAAGGGCTTTTTTAAGTAAGGTGATATACTTCTTGTTCTTAATTTTCAAAGCTAATATAAGAGTGTACAGTAACATCTTACTCTGTTTTACTAAAAGGAGGAGAGGAAGCGGAAAGAGGAAGAAAAGAGGCAACGTGAAGAGGAAGATCGAAGGCAGCGTGAAGAAGAAGAAGAGGAAGAACGTAGGAGAGAGGAGGAGGAGGAAGAAGAAAAAAGGTTTTAGATAATAACAAAAAGTCTTCAGAGTATTTTTGCCTTCAGAGTTTAAATGGGAATGTCAGGCCATTAGTGCTGAATTTCAAGAATGCAGTGTTATTTTGAGAGTGATGAAAGTACAAGAACAAAATATAGACTCGTGTCACTGTTGCCCCCTTACTGCATCACAATGAACTGCATATTACAAGTCTTGTTTTCAGCCTGTGTCCTCCTTGCAATTTGAGCCTTTGAGCTAGAGTCTGCAATTGAATGATGAATATAAACTATAATGGGGCTGTATGTACATGTGCAGGCGCCAGGAAGAAGAGGAAGAGTTGCGTCGGCAAGAGGAGGAGGAAAAAGAGCAACGTGAGATGGAGGCTCGCAAGAAGAAGGCCGAGATGCGCAAAAGACAGGAAGAGTCTCGGAAGGCAGAGCAACCAAAGGTACATGTAGGTTACCAGAAACATTCCTGTTTAAACAGGTTTATGCTTTGTCATTAATACAAGGAGCATCAAGCACTGATCAAATACCTTGAAGCTCCTTGGTTAAACCTAAGAAAATTAATGTTGTGTTTCCGATTATGGTCCATAAAAAAGTTATAGGGTCGGTACATGTATGTAGTGATTTTTTAGGCAACTAGAAACACAACATCTTTTTTTCCTAAACTTTATTACAACCTTCTTGACATTCTGGTGCTAATGTGATTGTTACGGAGACCATTAGATGAAATAAGTGCTAACTCTCACAACACATATAGAGGATTTCAAAGTACTTTGTGTTCCTTCCTTGTTCATACAGCTACATTATGACACTTGCCCTGGATCAAAACATGTTATAGCTCCAGCAGATATTTTAGCCTTAGTGATATTATGAAGTTGTAATGTCAGAGATTGGTGGTATCATGTAATGTACCTGAACTTCTAATAGGTAAAACAGGAGGAATCGGAGCAACCTGTGGTCAAGGGAAGACCCCATAGCCCCGCAGAAGAAATGGGTGATGAGGTACATACACCCCAGCCCAACTTATGTGCACTGTTGCCCCCTTACTGCATCACAATGAACTGCATGTTGCACACATTTGTTTTCAGCCACATCCTGATGTTATACCTGCACATGCACCATAGGTGATCAAAGCTTCATCATTGTTGTGTCTTGTATTCACAGAATTCACTGTACACAGAAATTTCACTGTACATACATGTAAGAGTTATATGTAAATGTACATGTAACTGTATGTTGTAGTCTCCTGAAACTCTTACTTGTCAAGTGTGGGTGAGAGGATAAAACATCACATAGATCTAAAAGAATGATTATAACACTTTTAAAACACTATTACTATCTACTTTTGAAAATTGATGTTGAGAGTAATAGATTTGTATTATATTTTTGTAATGATCTACCAAAAGAAAACTTAGGTAACATTAAAGATGATAATTGTGAAAAGATACAGGAGAATATCTATCTAAATTGTATCTATCCAGTCAGCAACATATGTTTGTATCTGCAGGAGGTGAATATTATTAAATATATTCATTATAGTATTTTCTATTGACATTTAAGTTTTCAAAGATACATTAGTCATACATTGTTGCACTTTAGCACCCTTACATTATTTCCCATCCTAAAGCTTCATCTATTATTCTTATTCAAAAATATTGCACTGCTTGATTCCACTGTGTGATATGGATCTGCATAGATATAGCAGTCAAAGTAGAGGCATTGCTTTTGCCAGTAATAGAATACAGTAATCTTTTATATAATGTAAGTTATCTTGCTTTCACCTGTTGCATTCAATATGTCAGCATGTTGATTGTTATAACAGCACTGTTGTTCTGTTGGATCCTTGGCTCAAGTGTTCCCCTGGTCTTATAAATTTTGATCATTCCCAAACATGCTATTGAAACCTTGCCAGTGTATGTTCAACCTTTGTAATTCCTGTTTGTACTTGTAGTATATGTAAATGCATGTGGGATGAAAGAAAACAAACTTTCTCCAGCAACTTTGCTGAAAGTCACTACTTCAGAAAGATAACATGCAGAAAGCATATATCAAACTCTTTTATCTTTAATTTTGGTGGAATCAGTTGGAGAAAAGTTTTCTTGAATCCATCCATAAAGGAAACTAACTTTAGATGTTGTCTTGTCCTGCACTAACCCTTCCCCTTGCCAACTGACTTCCTACAATGGTGTACCCCAGAACTCTGGACCTCCGCCAGAGAAGACCCAGGAGAAAGCGCCGCTATCGTCGTTCAAGTCAAAGCTGTCTGCCGGCCGCAAGCTGAACATCAAAGTTGTTTTTAAAGCTATTGTGTTATTTCTCACCACCTTGCACTGCACCTACGCTACAATAATCCTGCACCAAGGCACTTATCCCTCAACCTTGTACACAGTAAACTCTTGTTATGTGCTGCACCCTCCTTGCCTGAAAGAAATAAACAAATCATTATATTCACTAGCCAAAGAGTTACTCGTAACATCAACTACTTATTATTGTCAAGAACATTGAGGTGCAAAATGACCATTGGAACTGCCAACAAAAATTCTAAATGTTATTACATAAATGTATGCATTAGCTGTAACCTGTTGGTTGTCGTTTTGTTCTGTTTTGTAGTCTCTTTGTTTTATTTGTGCACCGTATGTAGTTGCACCATGCTAAATTGTATCATTCAGCTGCTACACCTCACTGTTCTGTTACATTCTGCAATGCTTGATTTGCCAGTTGTAATGTGCTGTTTTTGTGGCAGTATGATTTTCTGATTGATTACTGTTGATTTAATTTCTTACTACTACAATGATCGTAATATGCTGTTTTTTTGTGGCAGTTTGATTGGCTGATTAATTACTTTTCATTCCTTACCGCTATAATCAAATGTAATACCATAATTATGTGTGCTTTTTGTGTCAGTGTGATTTGCTGATTGATTCTTTTTACTTTATCCTAAAAACCAATTGATTTTTTCCACAAGAATGATATCCTGCTTTACATGCATCTTACGAGATACAAAATGTTGAAGTTGTCATAGTGTTTTTATAAAGTGTAAAAAAAAGTAGAAACTGTAAAAATGATCCCTTGAATGTTCTTTTTCATATACAATGTGGACTAGCAAGATTTTGGTTAATGACGTTCAAAATGGAACTGCAAATAATAAACCATTTTGTGGTAGCTATATTCTAAAGGATAAAGGCTTGATAATGACCCTCATCCTAATCAAATATCATCCAATGACAGCAAAGACTTCATACTGTAACTTACATCATACTGATCTTCATCATGACCTTGTTCTAGACCTTGATGCTGAAGAAAGCAAAAGAAGACTTGGCCCAGGAGGCAGCAGAGAGGGAATCTGCCAAGCGTAAATATCTGGAGGTATGACAGTTGTTTTTTTTTCAAGCAACCAGCAAACATGTATATAGAATATTTGTTTCCTCTTATCAGGCTGTATATTTTAGGGCTGTAAAATTTGGGAAGGAGTCCTTGGGCTTGTGGTTTGCAATGTTCTCGTTTGAAAAGAAAAATGAAAGCAATCTTATGGGAGGTTCGAGACCCCCCCCCCCCCAAAAAAAAATTGAATAATTGAACTCACAGTTGGTGACCTACATATGAAGATGTAAATGTCAGTTTTCACTTTAATATCATTCTTTACTTGCCCTTCCTTAGGACGTGCTCCCACCTCTGAAGATTGGAGGTCTATCCAAGGATGCCCTGGAGTCCCTCTGTCGTGATCTCCATGCCCAAATAGAACAGGCAGAAGAGGAACGTTTTGAAGCTGAGTACAAAGTCAAGAAGAATGACCAAGAGGTACATAATCCTGTTACAGTAACACCTACTGTGCCTACAGTTTGTCTGTAGAAATCATGTACACATTTTGGTTTTAAATAAAAATAATGCTTGGTGATGATAGATATGATAAGATTATCCCAGGCCTGAAGTTTACAGTGCATTGTGTGACAACTAGCCTTTTTACACAAGCTCTGGCTACCACGGGTTAATGACCCCCACCGCTAGGTGGGCAGGCAGCAAGAAACACGATTAAGTCAGGCTATGCGACAATAAGGTATCTTCGGTTGTGATGCAGTACCGGTAATATTTCAAGTAATCAGAAGTAATAATTATATAAGTTTTGATTATTTGCTTAAAGACACATAAATAGTGACCAATCTACCATCTGCTTTCCAGATTGAGGACTTGAACATGCGCATCATGTCATTCACTGGCAGATTGTAAGTTTTATCATCTGATTTCTTTATTTATGGTAACTACAAATTATTTTCCTTTCTTTCATATAATGCAAAGTCCATTTGTCAGGTTCAAAGTGCATGGTGACTTCCAAAGTATTGTTTTTTTTGTTGAAAATTTGATTTGATTATAAAACAGCAAAAAGCCAGAGCTGAAGAAAGTCAAGGTGACCCCAGAGAACATGCTGAATTCGCTGGCAGAATCCCGCCGCGCCAAGCCAGGCATTATCGACTTCCGTGCCAACCTGAAGCACGTGGAACGAGAAGGACACGATAGTCGCAGGGGCAGCTCCTCCACCACAAAGAGTGAGGGAATGGAAGAGAATCTAAATGGAGAAGAGGACTAGCCAGGTTCTTGCTTTATCAATGTTTTACAGAAAGATAGTTAGCTACATGAATATAGCTCATATTGTCTTCACATTAGAAATTAGTTATTCAGTGTCTAGTTTTTAAGGTAAAGGTGCCCTGCCTAGTAAACTCTTTCTATGATGATAATGTTATTAAAGGAAATATTTCATGGCAGTCATTTGATCTATACTAATGTGTCAGATGTACATGTAACTCTGTGTTCTAATAAAGATCTATCTCATTTCTTTTCAGTTTCCAGCCAAAGCAGCTTATGCAAGACCAACATTTATTTAATCCATTGAAAGCTTCAACACACAATTATATTGATTCACAACTATTATAATCAAAGATCTTATTCAGAAATATCACCATATTATTAAATACATAGTTAAAGGTATGTGATGGTTTGATCTATTATAGCAAATGAATATTTTTACTATGTAGAACAAGGGCTTGGGCCTAGAACATACATTTTACATGTGGTAGGGACACAGTGTGTTTGTGTGTTCAGGAGACCCAAAAGGCCAAGAATTATGGCCCATATTTCATGCCACATGTAACCATGGCTCCCACACTGTTAACACCATGTATTGTAAAACTTGTTTTTGCAAGTTTACAACACATATGATGGACGTATCATTGTTCTCAAGCCATGTGTGTGATCCTATCAATGAACAATGGGTGCCTTGTTGTCCATGAAGTCATGTGGGCCAACTCTTTCTACATTAGTGCCAAGCCCTTAAGTAGGTAATAAAGCTTCAACATAAGTAACACATTTACAGGTGTAAATTAGGATGAATAGGCCAGTACTTTTATGTGCCATTTTTCCAAGTCTACCAAATAGACCTAGTTTGTAGGTTTTCAGTAAGATAAAAAGGTACTATGTATTTGTATTGTTTATAATAGCCACTTGAAAAGTAGAGAGCACAATATTTTATATACCAAAGTTTTTTAGTATATATCTTTTATAGTATCTTTTTTATACTATATACATTACTTCATTAGATCATGACAGCAAATTAAACTTTCTCAATTATTAGTTCTCATATGCAACCTCTATAGATTGAAGACAACCATATAAGAGCGATCAAATGCAGCAACAGTTAAGATTTGATGCAGTGCATTCATGAAGAACCTACTTCTGAATGAGCATCTTGTGGTTTGCTGAGGCGTCCAGTATTTTAAAAACTATATGCCCATGTATACTTGGAAAGCCCACTGCAGGCACATGTACATGTAGGTCTATACCTGCAGCTAGTACACGGAGTACACATTGTAAAGTGTACTGTTGGATTTACATACAATGTCCTTGTGTGCTCCCAGATCCAAGCCTACTGCAAACAATATGTGTGGGTCTCCACTTCAGAGGGGTGCAGGTCAATACTTAAATTGTTATTGTGTTCACTTTTTATGTTAAAGAGGGTCATCAGAAGAAAATGTCATTCTTCACAGCCACACTGTGCAAAACACCAAGGGCTTATACACCATTGAAATCTAAATGCATATTTGATAACCCTAAAGATAAACAAAGTGCATATTGCCATGATAAAACTGGGGTTTGCTTATCAGAGAAAAGTTGTAGATATAAGATCTTGACCAGTAACTTGAATAATTTGTCATGATCACCTCTTTCCTTTCCACCAAGTATGCATATACAAGGGCAGTCAGTACAAACTTTTCACGTACTATAATGTCTATTTCATCAAGAGCAGCTACGTACTATAGACTATGAGTGTGGAATTGCTTGGTCAGTTCATGCGCAACTTGTGCATGTTAGACGCTAGAAAGTTACAGCACAGTAACGTCATATTTTTATGCAATCATGATGCTTACATTCTACATTGGTATAGAAAAGGATTAATTTTACGGATCCCTAAATGTTCTGGGAAAAATTCACTCGCAGGTGCTGTTTGCATATAACATACTCATAAAAGGCAGAACTGTTGAAGTACGTGTCATGTACATGCTTAACGTGATTACATATCATAGAATCTTGCTAGAAAATGTATAAGTAGTCTATTATTGATTGCTATCAATTAAACCTTGTCCACAAAATGTATTTCATTTGTTGTCGATGTCTTTGAAAATCCATTATTACGTCTCTAAGTATGTACGACTCGTATATTTTATATAGTGCATGTCCTTGTATAGAGGGGGGAGATAGGTAGATTTTTCAACTTATTTTTATTAACGAGTATGTTTCAAGGTGGTTACTACGTATTTGTATACGGGTTGGGTCTGTCACTTGTAGTTTTTTCCTTGATTATGTTAAGTTCTTCAAGCAAGTTTTTTTGCGAGACTAAAGAGCTAGATCCTAACTCTTCTTGAAGATTACTTATAGGTCACTGACTTACGTCATAAATCTGATTATCACCCCCATTGTGTTGTCGAGCAAAGCGCTTGTTTGTCGTCGGGTTTATGACAGGTACTGAGAAGCCGCCACTTTTGTTTGATCGGCACTTGATCTGGAGACATCCAGTGCGATCTGATCAAAACAGCTCGGAGTACCGTCCGGACAGGCGCGCGGATTGTCCGGGAGTTATACTGTGTAGCTACAGGCCTGCAGTGCCTGGTGCTGAACTGACTTCTTGTCGTTCTTTGGGGGATTTTGCCGATGAGAAGTGTCTAAAGGTGGGGTGATTTTTTAACTACTCTGAACTTATGTATTAATACTGCTCTGCCAAAGGACTGTCTGTAACGATAATGCTATATCTAACATTTTGAAGTGCTTCTAGATCTACCCAGTACCCGAAGACTGTATCGCAATGAAGCGTTCTGCTTACTCGCAATTGGTGTCGATCGGAAAGTGTTGAACATGTTGCGATATGTTTCATGACTATATTGGGTCAATCGCTTTTTGTAACTTCTAAAAGTCCATATCCCTTGTAGTATGATGATACCATCGATGTGTGACTTGTATACCCATTTTACTTATTTCAGGGCGGCTTCCTGCCGATGACAATATGTGGGGTGCTACGGTGATCCTCACGGTTGCGGCCCTCTTGCTCCTATGTGGTCCGCCTACATCTTTGGCAGGTGAGACACCAGTCTCAGTCATGATTACTAGTATGTAACGGATTTAGTTTGAAATTTGTTATTATAGAAATAAGTTGGATAGATGTTACCAATCGCCAATCCACGTGGTTCGTTCCAATGACGCACTATGGAAAATTATATCTTCTTTTTCGCTTCGTAAATATTGACGACGTGCAATGCAGGTTTTAGTAGTAGAATTTTTCGAAAGACAGTGTGGATTTATACAGCAATTTATACAGCAATTTCTCTTGTTCAGTATTTCTTTGCCTAGCTTGTGTTAATCTGTGCTCTCAGATAGTGGACGATTGGACCTTTTTTCATTTCCCCATATTGTCTTGTGTTTTACAGACAGCCCGATTCCAAGGATTTTGTGCCCCAAAGACGTGTTTGTCACCCTTGACCCCGGGTATGACACGGCAGACATTGAACTGCCCACTCCATGGTCCAACTACAGGAACATCACCGTAAGTAACCCCACCCGTTTGGCAACATAGTTCATACTTTTATCTTTCAAACGAATGCTTGCATCGTCAATACTTGAAACATTTTTTACGACGAGACGACGAGTAGAATTACTTAAGTAGTCCAATAAGAGTTGGGTCATATTGGCTATGGTATACCGTAATTTAAGCCAAGCCGTATGACGTTGCACATAAATTACCACGCTGCACGGGCTATCTTAAAATCTATCACATGAAAGATGCATGTGTTCACCAGATCGTCGCGTGAAAAAATCACATACATGTAGAAATTCACATGCATGTAGTTTACTATGAAAACAATTGGATGCAGTTGATTTATCAGAGCAGTTACCCCCAATATATATAGCAATCTCCAAGCAGATCCTACGGTGGTAAGACAGTATCCATTCGTCAGAGAAGTGACCATTAGCCACCCTGTAACCATTAGCCACCATATAGTGCTTTCTGTGAATTCAAGACTCAGTATGGTTTACAGCGGTTTTGTGTCATTTTAGGTGAGCGATGGGTACCAGATAGGTGAGAATGCGTTTCCCGCGGGGAAGACAGAAGTCACGTTCTCTGTGGTCTCTCCAGACGGGGAACGAGACAGCTGTTCCACCAAAATATATGTTGACGGTAAGATTTCACTGTGTCCCAACACGTCACACTTTTGTCATGTGTCAATTTATAAGTAACATGAAGACGTCTAAAGTTCTATAAAATTGTTTCGGGAATCACAAATAGTTTTGTCATTACATATGTACATCCATAGCGGCAAAATAGTTTTAACCCTAAACAGTACACCTGGGGTCCGCGCGGACCCCAGCACTATATATTCTGTAATATTTTTTTTGTTTCTAAAGATTTTTTTCTGAAATTTCAGGTAATTGTCACCCACAAAGTTGTGCCTCAACACAGCGCAGAAAATTCCGTTTCCCCCATTTTTTTAAAATTTTGTATCTGATTTTCTTTTGGGGTCCGCGCGGACCCCAGCCGGCTCTCGATCGTAATAGATACACTGGCGTTCTTATACTTTACTTTTTTTCTTATACTTTACTTTATTTTCAGGCTTTTATGATAAGTGACACATGACTTCTAACATTAATAACATTTTATGTAATTTAATGTGATTTTTATTAATAATTTATGCTAATTTGATGACGTCATTGGTCAAAACCAAGATCCAAGATGGCGGATAATTAAATATGTATGACATCATTGTATGACGTCACTGGTGTTGCTAAGGGCAACATAAGCTTTAGCAGACCTTACCATTTTATCATAAACACTTTTTGTTAAAGTTGCGTTGTATACCATTAAGTTTCAAGAGAATAACCTATTCATAACGGTTTTAGCCATTAAAATCATATGAATGACGTCATAATGACGTCATACTACGTCATAACGACATCAAAATTGTTGTATTGATTAATGTTCACTAGTACACCATCTTCTGAAAATTTGGTGCCCATACGATATACCGTTCCCGAGTTCTGAGGGGGGCAATAAGCCCCCTCCCCCAGTCCCACGAACCTCAAAAACTTTAAAAAACGGGTATTTCTTGATTCCTTCTTTTCTTCACCAAAAAATTGGAAAAGGTAAAAATGTATGACTTTTGTACGTAATGTGGACTCAGAGGTTCACACATCGATTCAGCAAAACAATTGAGCTGGTAGCATACTAATAATTTCTAAACATTAGCAAAAAACTGTTTTGGGGTCCGTGCGGACCCCAGGTGGACAGATTAATCAGTCCGGGAAGGTGTACTGTTGAGGGTTAAAGTGAACGTTTTCTTGTAACCAGAAGTCCAAAATACACCTATGTATTAAGACAATCTTCGTGAGTCAGCAGAGGTGAGATATGTTGTCACAAAGCTAAGAGGTAAATATCAAGCGTTTGCCACGTTTGGTTAAGAGGTAACATGGGAACGTCGTAAACTACATGGTGCTTGGACTTTCAGACCAAGAGCGCCCCAAAGTCTATGGCTGTCCAACATCTTTCTCCACGGAGATCGCCACCACTTACGCGAGAGTGGAGTGGGAAGAACCGATCTTCACCGACAATGTTGGAGTGGTCAACCTGTGGCAAAACGAGGAAACCAACCAGACGTTTACGTGGGGCACTTTCCGGGTGATGTACACTGCCTCTGATGCGGTAGGCAATTCAGCTGAATGCACGTTTACAGTGGAAGTCAAACGTGAGTTCTTGTCATTTTTACCCACGGTCCGTTGAGTTGACCTGCAAGCTAAGTTGGAATAACAATTAGCTTTGTTAAAGCTATATAGTATTACATGTACAATGTATATATATATAGAGAGAAGAATCGGCGATTCTACCGCGGCAGAGATCCCAATTGGAGTCTGTAAATTTTAGAATATTCGCTTAAAAGACATTCAGAACTTTTCAACTTTGATTCATGTCACTTTAGATCAATGGATTGACTTGAAATTTGGGATTTATAAATGGGAAGCCACCCTAACACATTAACAGCATCCTGATCGGAGTCTCTGTCGACAAAGACTCTGATCGGGATCTCTACCGGTGGAATCGCCGATTCTACCAGATCGGAGTCTCTACCCTGACAGACAAATAGTTGATGGACATTCTGTTTCCCTAGCTTCCTTTCTTTTCCTTGATAAAGAACAACAGGTTCTGTCCTTCACCACAAAGAACTACGATGACTTTTCCAGGTATTTGATCAACGCTGGAAGTCGTATGAAAATGTTCCTTTTGCCTGTCCTGAGATGTTGTATTCTCTTTACAAAGGTAAGAGCTGTGGACTTCCGATTCCACCCGACCGCGGCTACAGTAACTGCGACCTGTGGGCGCGGGGGAAGTTCTGCTCGCCGGAGTGTGAGGAGGGTACGGTACCCGCTGACGGAGAGGAGCAGCAGACATACGCCTGCGAGGCCGACGGAGAATGGAGACCCTCCCGGAAGATTGTCGACTGCGTTGGTAAGTTTCCAACATCGTCCAGGCCAGCTTTCATCATTACATTTTAAGTCAAGTGACGAATTGATCAAGGAACGAAGCACTGAATGGTCATCGATTCCTTTCAGGTTTTTCCAGCCCCACCAACGGACAGTGTGAGGAGGGATCTGTGATCCACCGTAAGGGGCGGAAGCGGCTGTGTTGTGAGTATCTCATTCTCTAATTGGTCAATGTCAAGAGAAGTGATTTTGTGATGTAGATAACCATGTGCTGTGTTACTAACGCCAATATCAGAATCAATCTTAATACATTTGTCTCGTAGGTTAAAATGAAGATAGATGCACAGGTCCTTTTCGATTAGGCTCTACAATAAGCTTCTTGTAGTTGATCCAAGACGCTTTGGTAAATTTAAGAAGTCACATAGTAAAGTTGCACATGGAAGTTACTCTAATCTAGTGAAATTGTCATACTTCATACACAATCAAGAACTGTTCAGACACTTACCTGTCTTAGTGAACTGCGGCCGGGGAACCTACCATGACACCGCCGTGGACACGTGCCTCCCCTGCCCGGTGGGCACTTACCAGGACCAGGAGAAGAAAACCGCCTGTACTCCGTGTCCCGATGGACTCACTACCGATTCAGAGGGCACCAAATCTATTCAGACCTGCAAAGGTGATCATTGATGTTGTTCATTCTCACTTCAAAGTAACTGTAAACAGCCATCTTAGTGAGAATGTTGTAATGGTTTCTTTGATATGTGTTTTTAATTTCCTATAGTTATATTTCTTGTTTGAAATACACAATAATAATGCTGAATCTCAATGGTATATAGAAATACATAATTGTTTCATGCTCACTCTCTCCCCGGTGATGTCTTGTTTCCTAGGGGAGAGCTTACCGTCACCAACAGAACTGCTGAATATGCCACAGGGCGACATAGAGGGCGTGTACCCCATCTCCACAACATGCAAACTCCAGCTCAACAACGACGACTGCAAGACAGAGATCAGCAGCGACCCGGCTGATTGCTTAACAGTGCGAGAGTTGGTCGATACTGCACTTCCCGACTGGAAGCTAGGCGACGCTTTCTCCGTCGGCGGATCGTTGAATCCCTTTAATTGGATCATCTCCAACAGCTACTTTGATCGATGTGAGGAAGAACTGTCCATCTCCACTGGGTCTACAGAAGCCGTTACCATAGTCCCCTCAGTGCTCTCTCTTGAGAGGTTCACTATAAACGTCAAATACTTCATTCCTACCAAATCTTTCGAAGTGAAGTTCACAGGTTTGTGGAAGATCGGGAGTATATTGTTTCAGCTGACGGTGGAGAAGACGGATGGAGGCTTCGTGGTGATAGGTGAGCCGGTAGATACCGTCATTCCTATAGGCAGGCTCATTTCTGGGTTAGCGTCATCCTTGTTGCCTGGCAACGACGCAAGGGAGACCTTCAAGAGTGTCAATCTCGACAAGTTTGTGATGAAAAACATAAAAATGACGGCTACATTTGCCAACACTGGGTACGGCCTACAAGTGGCGTTTGACACTGGTATCGCAAACTCCCGTGTTTTTGCCTCACTTGATTCAATCAAAGTCGGCGACAACCAGACGAAGGTATTCTCCGTGGCCCTTTCGATTAAGTCTATCAGCTTTGGTGACTTGATTAGGCGCTTTACAAACGAAGGTGTGGATGTGCCCGTCTTAAGTGATCTTGAGCTTCCGGAGGCAGCCTTTCTTCTATCCACCAAAACGGCTCCCTTCTCTGTCTCCTCGTACCCCGACTCGCTTTTACAGCAGATGCCAGGCGTGGTAGCTGGTCTCAACGTAGTGTTCCAATTGAAGTTGTCCGACGGCGATCCTTTAGGTTCATTTTACCTAGCAGTGTCAAAAAGCAGGTTCCAGTTCCAACTCCTCCCTGGATCTGTCATCCGAGTAGGGTCGCTCCTAAACAAAATGCTTCGCTCAGTCTCTGCCATTGAGCTCCCCAGTAAACTCCCCCTTGACGATGTGTTGTCCAGCACCTTACGGGGTTTTCAATACGACGGGAACACAAGGACCTTTACAATCCCTGTGGCCATAGAAACATCCCTCACCATCATACCAAGCGTACTTGTCCTGGATGACCTCCACGCGACTTTTCAGATCGTGAGAGGCCAGTCCACAGCGGGTGGTCTAAATCCTCCACCCGGAAATGTAGTGCCTCGTCCCGGTACTGCTGTCACCCAAACTGGAGGACCTGGCTTCAGTTTTGAACTTACATCTGTGTGGTACATTGGTAACGTAAAAACAGCACTATCCATAGCAAAGCCTCCAGGAGGCAACGTGTTCATCGCAGAAGGAGCCGCTGAGCTCGATATAGAAATTGGAAAATTGATAGAGGATTTCGGAGTCGCACTACTTCCTCCAGGTCCGATGGAAGATGGTCTGAAAAGCATTGGTCTTGACGCCTTTAAGGTGGTGAACCCAAGCGTTTCTTTGGTCATGGGGAAAGACTTTGTCTTAAAGGTAGCTGGAGATGCAGTCGTCAATAATTGG
This sequence comes from Branchiostoma floridae x Branchiostoma japonicum, assembly GCA_013266295.2. Taxonomy (NCBI): domain Eukaryota; kingdom Metazoa; phylum Chordata; class Leptocardii; order Amphioxiformes; family Branchiostomatidae; genus Branchiostoma; species Branchiostoma floridae x Branchiostoma japonicum. The sequence continues at coordinate 10,614,841 of CM023828.1, forward strand.
AGATGCACCGTTGAGGTTATCGTAGGGTCCCTGGGTGGAACTGTCTCCATGGCAACCGGTTTAGTTCTCGAGCGTATTGGGATCGTTGAGTTGGTGAAGACACTGACGAACGACAACGTCGATTTGTCTGTCATTCCTGGCGCTTCCATCCTCTCCAACGCTCGAGCTGCTTTTGTAGTGTCTTCATCTGATATGTCCAGGCTGAACGAATACTTGCGGTTTTCCGCTCCCCTGCTCTCCAGCATCGATATCGAGAATGGTATAGGTGTCGTGGCCTCGTTCAAATTCCCTCGGGACTGCGGAGAGGACGAGTTCTGTAAGGTTGCAAAGAGACTTTTGGGAAAGCACATCGAGCTCATGATATACGGTGCCCTCTCGATAGACCGCGTGTACATGAAGGCTGTTATCCCTACTCCCATCCGCATATTTCACGGAGCAGACATCCGAGATGTCGGGTTTGAGATACAGTTAGCGAGACCTCCAGATGAAACGTACATAGGCATCACTGGTTCCCTGCAACTGGACCAACCCCCGCTTTTCTTCACGGGTCGGTTTGGTCTCTCCAACACTGAAGGCGTGTACTTGGGGATGTCGTCGGTGGGGTGGTGGTATAACGCATTCGGTCTTTCCTTCCTGTCGATCGGGTACCTAAACTTTGAGATTTCCATCAGCCCAGACCCGATTCTCATAGCAGGGATCGACTTTGGAGGCCAGGCGGTGATCGGATTCAACAGGTCGGACGCGGAGCCTATCAGGGCAGAGCTGTATGTCGGTATCAACAGGATTGCCCCGCTTCAGAGCTACTGCAAAGGCAGCATTACCAAGCTAACCATCCCTTCTATCCTTGCTGCTTTCGCTTACCGCCCGAAGTTGCCGGGCTTCCTCGACGAGATAGGCTTCACCGAAGGGGTGGAATTCTCCTTCTCGGCTATAACGCGAACGCTGCCCAACGGAATTCTCATCCGCCAGGGGTTTTTCTTCAGGGGAAAGTTAGAGATCTTATTCTTTAAGGTCACAGCAGACATTGCCATTGACAAGACGTCAATTTTTGCCAATATGACCGTCGCACCATTTAACATAGCGAACGGCTTGATAGCAATTGAAGGACGTAGCCCCACACAAGGGCCGCGCCTCCTCGTAGACATCGGATGGCTCCCGCCGCGCGCCAAGCTTGAGATCGAAGGCAGTGTGACCGTTCTGTTCATCAAGCGAACAGTCAACATCACTATGGACGAACAGGGAACACGCTTCTTCATCGAAGGCAGTTTCCTAAATCTCTTCCGAGCGTCCCTGGAATTGAAGGCCAGCTACGGTTCCATAAAGACAGCCTCCTTCCAGGTCACAGGACAGATGCAACAGGACCTCTTCCGCAAGCTGAGGGAGAAAGTCGAGAATGCCATCGATGGGTACGTATTAATCCCATCTTTTCATACAGTATTGCCCAATGAATTTACTCATTTCCATTCCAAATATATACTTGAAGTCATTAAAGCTGATTTTACACTCATACATTGCTCCAGGTACGTCAAAAGAGCAGACGCGGCCATAGATTCGGCTAAAGCCAAAGTTAGACAGGCTGAAGTCAATTGGGACATCGCAGTGAAAGACATACAGAAAGCCCAAAGGAAGGTCAGAATGTGGCATTTATGAACGAAACTCTTAGTTGGTTTCTGTTCTTACCTTGAATTCTATTTTCCATTGATCTAAATGACTGGATAAAACTTTCACCTCGTAAGGTTGGTTCGATGCCTTTCATTTAAACTATCATCAACATTGTCTAAGCATCAATATTGTCGCAGGTTCGCGCCGCGGAAGTCCACTGGGACCGTGCCGTTGCCTGGGTTGACGCCAAGATAAAGGATGTCAGGGGAGCCGAGAGGCACTGGGACGACGCTGTTGCTGCACTGCGCCATGAAAGGTCCAAGTGCCGCTTCAAGAAGTGCAAGTGGTGTAAGTATGCTCTTTCGACATACATGTATTTTGTTCTACACACACACACACACACACACACACACACACACACACACACACACACACACACACACACACGAAAGTCAACCCAAAAATTATGAAGCAGGGTCTTTGCTGTGCACAGACTGTTGGAGTGAAGTCGATCCTGTACAATGTATATGATATATATGATTCCTTCTGACCTCAGTAACTGTTCACACTTACTTAAGCAACAAAGAACTGCATTTTCATCTTACTAACATTACTTCCCTACAGATGAAGCCTGGTGCCATGCAGAAAATGCTGGTCGGGCCATTTGTCAAGGAGCACTGTGGGTAAGTGACGCAACACTGATTTAAATTGGCTTTGCTGTGTAATGACATGGTAAACATTTATAATCATGTGACCAACACCATGAAACTAAATAGATACAGAGCATAGCACCAAATCGTTATTCATGTTTAAGCACAATGTGTTGCTCTTTCTCTGGTTTAACAGTTGGCTGAGCAGGTAGTAGACAAGAGTCGACATCTGCTTGATATTGCCATCCTCGCGATGAAAGCAGCCCGAGAAATAGTGGACAAAAGCCGCATACTTCTCGACGCCGCCATTCTAATCCTCAAAGGTGCCGAAGAGTTCGTCGATAAATCTCGGTAAGTTTTTATTAGAACTCCTTTGTACGCACATAACACAGTCATACTTTAAAGCATTGTGATTACATTTTCCAGATAGGACGATGCTTGGGGTTGTTACTTAATATACTAGGAAGTAGTATTCCCTTAACTACAAAGTACGTTGTTGATATGAGAAATCATTTAAATGAGAAACAATGAGAAGCAATGTACACTGTCAAACATAGTTCCACGTTTCCACCACGAATGAAGTAGGACCTTATGCTATTATCATCACAAATACGATGCTATCTTATGCATGGGGATGATTTTCGACTGGATTTGTGGGTTTGATTTTTTTTATGATAACATTTGTTTGCTCGATTAGTATAATTCTAGACGCAGCTGAGGGTTTCCTTGAGGGTGTGAAGCAAGCAAATCGCTTTGGAGCAGAGGTGGCAAAGAAGGTAATTTATATATACTAAACGTTGCAGGAGGTCTGTGGTCCATACGGTTGCAATTTCATGTGTTAATACATGTATATGACGAACAACATCCAATTGATGTGATAAAGCATGAACAAGCAGTTAATTTTTGTCACATGATGAATTGAAATCAGAATAGAAGAAATTACCTTTGTCAACAAAAGTCTCTGACAACCACCATCGGAATGTTACGCTTGCGGCCCCTCCTATACTACTCAGAGTTTTGTGCCATACAGCATGGTTATGATTGCTATTCTCCGTGGTGTAGGTGGCAGGCGCGGTTCTAGGCGGAATAATAGACATCCAGGAGATCGGCTTCAGCGTGAAACTGGCTCTCGCGCAGAGTGGTCACTTCCGGGGGTGGATCAAGGTGGCCTTCTTCGGCGGGAGTCCGAAGGTACGTCGTGCTCTTATGAGTCTTGTCTTGTTGCCTTTATGTCACATAATTAGAGGACTTTTCAATGGATAATGACTAACAAGCCTTGCCAATCAAAGCATTATGAACAAGCTTTGCGCGCGCTCCTCCTTTTGGTAATGCACGCCATCAGTAGGATATTTGAAAATCCTTTCCAATCAACCAACTTTCCCTACCAATTGCAAATGATGTCAGAATAGCTGCGCTTTGTTCCGAAGTTCTGGAATGCCTACATGGCCCTATGACCATGCTCAAAGAATACAATGACCAATCATGGGGCATTAATGTCATTGTTTGGTTAATGGGTATAGGTGACAAATATTTTTGTCAGTCACTCACCATAACTAACGATATAACGCTCTCCAAACAGGAGTTCAGGTTTGACATCAACCTTCCGTCGATCGAGGACATGGTGAGCGCCCTCGTGGACATGGTCAAAAACGCGCTCGGGCTTCGGCGGAAACGGGAAGCCGACCGCTTGGAGTTCGAGCGACTCCTGCGTCTGAAGTCGACCAAGTTGTGCGAAGGCGTGGGGCCCATGCCCTGCGCACCGAATTACGTTAAGCTGGGGCAGATGGTCGACTACAGGGCTGCCCTTCTCGGGTCTAGAGTGGTGAAAGGAAACATGGGGCCTATCGTGAAGTAATTGTCAATTTTGATCTTATATCGGATCAAAATTGCGAGAGATGCCGTGTGTGTGTGTGTTTTCGCTGGCGTTTGTCAATCTGTATCTGTATCAGTATAGCCGGTATAACCGCCCTTCGGCGTAACACACCAGCTTCACCAGTCAAATGCATTTTTGCGACCTACTCTTCACTTAATGGAAGAAATCTAATATTTTGGTATCAATAGACGGTTTACTTACAAAATGTCATACAACAGGGCACCCAATACTGCTAATCAACATCAATGATTACATCTTTTATAAAACGAAACGTTATATAATTTTGTTGGCATGACAGGTATGCATGTTTATCTATGGTAACTTCAATCTGAAATTGTGCCCTATTTAGAAAGCACAGAATGATGATAGAAAGACCTTCACTTCACGATGCTGAAAAGCTTTATTTGCGCATAGATGAAGCAAAGCCACAAACCTGTTATACATATCATATAACACCAAGGACCAGATCAAGTAGTGTGAGGTGTCAAGATAGAAAGACCAGATTTCAACTACAAATAATCATATCCCCTCAAAGTGACTACAGGTACATGTAATCTGGATTAAAAATTATTCCAAATGTATTAGTAACGTCTTGAAATGAAAATGATATGTGTTTGGTATATTCTCCTACTGATTACGTCATTATAATGACAGCTGACATTGTGCTGGCTACCCTTGTGGCCAGGTCAACAGTATAATTGGAAAGAAGACTTACTAATCACAGCAACACTCACTACATGTAGGTAGCGAGAACAGTCAGAGTCGTTTCTGAACATGTAATTTACCCGTCTGATTATTTGATTTGTGACACACTCAGCCCTTATTATCGCTATGCTTGAATACTACATCAATTCATCTAAAACTGTTGTGTTTGTCTGTTTGTTTGTTTGTTCGTTTGGATTGTTTTTTGTTTGATAAGACAGCACACTGATTTTGATTTAGAGTCGCAAACACAATGAGAATTAAGTATAAGTGTACAATAAAAAATCAAATCTTGGCACAACTTTCAAATCTGATACATGACTATTAATCCTTAACATTGGGCACTTTTTAACTGAATAGCTACAAAAACAATATAGGCAATATCTCTAATAAGATTATATGATGATATAGGCTCATGACAATTATGAAAATATGCGATTTTTTCTGAAAATATAAGTGAGGCATCAAAGACTAGCAAAGCGCTTATGGCAAAAAACAAGGGAACTCGGAAAGGGGGTCCAGGCCAACTCTAGGGTTGATTCGGTCCATTAGCATCTCTTGTTGTCAGAGCTACAGTCACAGCTGACGACGTTGGTGACGTAGTGAGTCTGCGTGGTTCCATCGCTGCAGTACAGGTACACGTGGGTGGTGTCTGTCTCGGCCGGCCCGCAGCACGAACAAGCCTGCTCATAGGAGTTGGTCTCAGGATAATAGTGAGACCTAGAATCAAACAAGGTAAGTGTATATAACTTGGCAACACGTGCAGTGTTGACATGTCTGGGCTATGTTGTCATGGCAGTAACTGGCACGCATTCCCCCGAACACTAACCAACCAAAGTTGGTTGAAGTTCGGGAGAAGTCTGACCTGATTTAGGCCACGCCTACATTTATACCTTTCTATAGGAATCGTATTGACCCTCGTACACGCTCCGAACAGTGCTAACCCATTCCCGAACACCGGCCAGGCATGGCCGAACCTGCCGTCTGCACTCAAATGTTTCAATCATTTTGAAACATTCGGTTGGTGCAGCCCAAAAGCAGCCGGCCTCACCGAACACTAGCCGACCTTGCTCCCGACCTACTCCTAACCATGGTTGGGGGAAGTTCGCAGTGTTCGTGTGTGGAGGCCATATTCGACTATGTGTGACAGGGGCTTTACCCAGAGTTATCCTTTGCTACCAGCATGCCTAGTGTAAGAGGATTTACGTGGCAGAGACCACCATTCTCGTGTAGGACTGTTCAGCCATAGCCGAAGCTGTAGGGCTGATATCAATATCGACTGAAGGAGTTCATACATGTATATATAATAATTCTTTATTTGTAAAATCATGCCCGAAGGCTAACTGCTTGTACAGAGTCAAAGAAGGTACAGTACAGCAATAGGAAACACAACTACTGTCTGTATACAAGAGGATTTGTGTAATGGTGTATGTTCTTACCCGCTGGGGCACCTTCCTTCGCACCAGGAGATGGTGACTGGTACGTTACTGGTGCAGCCGTTCACCGTCAGTTGCGTCTGGTTCTCGTACCGGACACAGGCGTGGTCTTCACCTAAACGGGTCGGGGAAGAATTGTGATGAGGTACCACCCTGTTCTCATCGGAAACACTTGCCTGATCTATTTGGGAATGATGCTGTTCCCAAACATCATAAACATCATATGGCAATGAGGAAAGAACGCTCTGCGGTTAGTCTATTTCTTAACACAGGTCTGTTATATATATACTGTAGTTCGTCATTTTGTGAAGGAATATAAAAATGTGCCTACAACTTACGTGCAATAATTTTTAATGAATCACCAAAATGTCCGATGTCCATACTATTAGCAATGTGTAAATTGTAATTGTCTTAATTGCCTTGCGCCCTCCTCTTGGTATTGAGAGATAAAGGGCTGACCTAGGCTTCAGTCAAGAAATTGTTCATCTTTGTATCTATCGTAATAAAGATGATTTTAACCCCGCTTAATGCTATTTTAACATACGGTAGCACAATTGTAAACCAACAGAGAAGATCTATAGAAAAACGTATCCACAATAAGGTGTCTTTATGTGACACCAATAAACCAAACTGATTTAATGACTCACAGTACGAGATCTGGCAGCATCCGTCTTGGGTGATTTCCGTCACAAGGTTTTCTCCCTATTTGAAAATACAAGCTCATATTTGTTGCTGGTTACTTGGCCAATGCACATGCAGAGTTAGGGAAAGTCAGCATCTGTTGACTCTTTGGTCGTTTCCAAAGATTTTTATGATGCTTCTTGTCAACGGTACATCAAATATTCTGACTTTTAACGGCGTCCTTCTTAGATGATATGTTTGGCATACCCATACACGTGATACAACAAGAACAGCATGCGTATTTCACTCTGTAATGGAAGATATATACACCATCACGTTTGCTTACCTCAGGACAGTCGGTGGGTCCAGGATCAGGGCAGTGAATGGTAGAGCAGACCTCGAAGGCCTCACCTGTGGTAGGCTGCTGCCGACATTCACACACCTCACAGGGGTTGCCTCCTGGAGACCAGGTTGAGTTGACCTACGGACAGAAAACAAAATGAGGCCAAGGAAGTTGTTAGGGTATATTGGTTATTTGGCCATTTGACAACCTTGTGGATTCTTGAACGCATAAGCATTACTACTACATATCAGTCAGAATTGCTGTTATATGTACAGAGAAATACATATCAATAATGCATGCAATGGATACATTTAGAAACGTAAACTGTCAAAAAGAGTGTCACGGCACGGGAGTAGTTTAGCAGCACTACTATGACTACTACACGTACAACCAAATTAGAGGTGGGGGTCGGACCACAGACTCGAGGCAAAGTTTAATATACGCTTCTGTCATTAGAGAGGAACGCTTACCAAACCTATCAAAGATTTTACACTCGTACTGCTGAACAAGCAATTATACGTATCGTAGGCACGCCAATTAGTGATACTTACAGCATGATCGATGACATCGCCACTGCTGGTTACCTCACAACACGAAGTCGGAACGCACTCGCCACAACACGTCCCCGGTCGGTCCACCAGGGTGTGACACTGTGGATGTAAATATCCCTGTTATAGCAAGAATGTGTACATACTGTTCTAAAATGAAGAATCGTACGTAACATACAAACTCACCCCTCCCCCTATTCTGTTAGTACATCCCACTTCTGACACCATGTTGCGTGGTTCCTAATCTTGAAATGAACTTGGGTCATTGAAGTATCTTTAAAATTAATTATTTTACATAGGGTGAGTAGAGTCTACAAAGGCACGTTTGCTCTCGGCCGAGGTGGTCATGAAAGGGGATGTTTTAGTCCGTTCATTCTGTTCAAATGTCTATCTCAATGTTGCACTAACTCGAACAATAATCTCCATCTTTTCAGAAGACGCAATACGTTCAAAGACACGAGATTCTCAAACCTGGATATGCTGGCTCGTATAAATTAAAAAGACTTACCGGAGGGCAGTAAGTCGGACAGTCGATGATGTCGTGGCAAGTTGCGATGTAATCACCGTAGTGTTCTGTACATGTGCATTCTCGACAGGGCCCCTCGTTCCATGTCTCTCCGGGCTGGAAGTGTGACAATGTTGTAAGAGATTAGTTTTAGACATTTTATTTTGAAATCTTCCGTCATGTCATTCCACAACATAGTCTGTACTAGTGGTGTAAAGGGTAATCCAGTAAATATCCATTAACTATACTAGAGGGAAAGAATTGTTATCTATCTTCAGTTCTCTCTCTCTCTGAATGTGAACTATTTTATGTCAGTAAAGAGAATCAACGTACCTGGCGGGGGACGTTGTTATGATCCACACATGCTGTAGGAAAAATATAGAATAAAAGGCCAGCGTTCACATATAGATAACTAAAATATATCCAAATTGAATCATATCAAGGTCAGAGTCTGCACGGCTGTATTGATGGAAAATAAAATCAAACGTTTAAGCCAATCATAAGGTTATGATATAAAGGGAACCGTGAAATAATACACGACTTTAAGTATTGTGAACATGGTAAGGTCTGTTATAATGTTAAAATATTTTAGGAACACAATGTTGGTACGTAAAACCAGCTGCATCTATATCTCAGACAAAAGTTATGATGCAATCATACCTAATGAATAGAACAAATGGAAGACAGTATTCCGTATTTTACTATCCATCAACATGGATAACGATTTTCCTGCTGTTACTGCCTAGTGTACCTACCACAATAAGTGGAGTTAATGCAGTCTCCAGTTGTCACGTCCAACACAAAGCCGTCCGGGCATGCGCAGTTCGCCATGAAGCCGCTGCCGCACGTGACATTTTGGTGCTGGCAGGTGGTTGGACAGGTGGTTCCGCATGGGGTGTAGATTCTGTCCGGGGGACACTGAGATGCTACGAACAAAAGATTAAAGATTAAAAACGGATATGATTCTCATAGACTTAGATCCTCCTGTGCCTAGCTAGCGGCACACAGGGGCTGCTTCCTATTCACTCACTCACTCACTCAGCTCCGCATGCCCCTCAGTCTGGGGGCATAGCGCCTCTGCATAGGGTTCTCCAAGACTGTCTGTCCCTGGCAGCCAGCCATGCGGTGGTGGTGTCCAGACCGGCGGCCTGGAGGTCGGAGGACGGCTTGTCCGTCCAGGTGCGCCTCTGCCTTCCTCTGCGGCGGGACCAGGTGGGCGGGGGCGGTTCTCTTAGGAGAGAACCTAGTTTCGGGGGGGGGGGGGGTTGCCCTGGCCGTGTGGCCGAAAAGGCGGAGCCGAGCTGACCGGATCTTACAGGACAGTGGTGGTTGTTTACTTCTCGATCTCAGGTCGTCATTGGAGTCATGGTCATGCCATATAATACCCAGGTTTCTCCGTTGGCATTTGGAGTCAAAGGCATCCAAACGGCGCTCCTGGGTGCTTCCTATTCCTCCTTCTAATTTCTGCTTTCTTATTCACTAGGCAAAGATAGTATTAAGAAACCGGAGCATACTTGTCATGCATATGCTTGTCTTTGCAGGGGTATATTAACAGCAATGGATAAATTACAGTACGATAGTTTGTCAACCTTTTTTTTTTTTATTCCAACATTTTATCACAAAAAAAATGGTGGCGGCACACACAAGTTTATTCAACTTATTTTAATGCCGCCACCAACGCAAAGGACAAACGCATGAACGGACAATAGACATACTCATTTTCACCTGTCAAGCATATTCACACATCTTTATACTTGTTATTGTGGGGAAATGCACTGAACTTCCAACAAATTTGCAGGTGCGCAATTGTGCGGCAAACAGATTTGCATGAAAGAGGATACCACAACAATAAGTAATTACTAAAGTAGCTAACGGTCTCTGAACTCCATTGGTAACGGCGTAAAAGTTCAATGTAGGAGATATTTGTGACATGATTATGAAACTTTCGATCTTTTCTACGCAGGATACTTACGGCATTCAGGTACGAGGTCCCTCCAGTCAATACACACGCCATGACCCAGGCACGCCATGGCGTAGGCGGTGATGGCGTAACATGGCGATGTGTCCAAACACACGTCGTACTGGCAGTCCAACAGGAACTGGTGGTAGTTAACCCAGTCGTGACAGGGCTCAAATATCTGTAGAAATAAAAATATGTCATCTGCAAAAGCAAAGGAATGAGGCGAAGCCAAAGGCAAATTAAAAGGGATAGCAAAGAGTGAAAACCTATCGAGGATTGTGGAGATGTCCAGGTAGTAAGAATTACGTATTGCTTTGGTAAAAAGACTCAACTTGATTTTAAAAAATGCATCGAACTGAAACAGCCTGGGTAGCAAATAGCAATTAGGATAAGTCAGCATAGAAAATATGCATCATCAGTAATATCAATCACCGCCTTTCAATTATATATAAACCGTATGTCTATGGCGTAGTCTAAAAGGGTACTATATTAATCAAAACTCTGAGAGATACTACAAGATTTGTCTCCTTTAGAACGTACGTCGCTTGCCAGGATGTCACATGCCGTTGTGACGTTGCCGAGTACGCAGTCTGTTTGATTGACGTAGCAGTCCTCCAGTTCACCTTCAACCAGCCAATCATAGCCGAACTCCTCCGAGTCAGTCGTCACGCTGCCATCCGTCAGGGTGAAGTCGTTCGATTGGTCGTTGTCATAGAAACCTGCACATCAATGAAATACTCCTCTTCAGGTTGTTCTTCTTATGTCACTAACATACACATTGTCATTTGCCTTATTTTTCATCAATCGAATAAGGGCAATACATCTTCTACCATATGTTTTCATTTGGTGGTAATGTCAATATTCAAGAGTTGACATTGATAGTCAGTACGTACTGAATGGTCCAAATTTCTGCCCATCTGTAATTCTACAAAGTATCACAGGGGAACTAGTTACATGTGTCACAACAGCAACCAGCTTTCTTTCTTACCGCAGAGACCCTCAACGTCTTCGAAGAATGCGGGTGGGATGTAGATAGAGGCGATGTAGTTCAGCTCAATGTAGTTGACTATCACGCCAATGGCGTCGATGACCAGACGCATGGTGTGGTAGCCGTGTCGGGTGATGGTCATTCCACCGACGGTCACAGGGGGCCTCATAGGTTGGCCATTCACTATCACCTATAACAAAAGGTCCTTATCAGCGGTTTGGACTACCAATCAATCATAAGGCCTCACTTCTGCATGTCCCACATTACTGTAATTAGTCGCATTTACTGTACAGCATAGATCTCGCATGTGAATATAATTATAATCTGAGCAAATGCATACTATCTAGGGTACCATGACCTTATTATTGTTCCTCCTAAAATATCAGTTGTATGTTGGGACAACAGAGGACACATTTGACATAATGGCAAGACGAAGATGAAGCATGATATTTGAAGCCAAGTCATTGTATCTTACCAATCCTGTCCTGCCTAGCTCCACCTCGTACCCTCCGTAAAACACAGTGACGCTCCTGGTGCAGGTTGCAACCTGCCCGTAAGGTTTGGTGCAGGGAAAGTTCTGGGCCCAAATCTCAAATTCGTCCGAACCGATCGGTTTTGCCATCAGGTAAGTGCAGTTTCCTTGGTGAGAGAATCTCCTGCCGTCACATGTTGAGTAATGAGGCTCGCCATACAGGAAGCAGTCACCTAGTGTGGGATGAAATTGTCCATTAATTCTTAAGGACTGATGTATATTTTCCTTATGCATGTTGTCTGGCTTGTTTCTGTGGTATACATAACGTCTAATAAACTAGAAGAGCCATGCATCTCTTAATATTGTACCATTTGCTATGCAGTCTCCAACTAAACAAGGGGTGAGCAAAAACATACCAGCATTGATTACATTATACGTCTTACATAACTTTAAATATTTTGAAGCTTCTTACATGGGCATTGCCAAATCTTGCAGCAGGGGTTGTCAGGATCATCCACGTATTCAGGATCGGCTCCGTTTTCACACACTGGTACTGTCACCGCTGGGCATTGCACTGGCTCACACACAATTTGCCCACACAAGCAGGTGCAGTGAGTGCAGGGGGTGTAAGTGCTGTCCCACGACTCTCCATTCTGAAAGGTATCATACGATATCTTGACGTTACTTCATACTCAACAAAACTGCATGTCAGCAATACTTTATATTCTACTTTTAAAAGGTTTTTATTTGTCACATGCATAACACTGAAGATGTTAAATTTTATCCAGAATGCCAAATATATCTCTTACAAGATGTGGCAACAAAATGGTATGATATACACAAAATGCTGTGTGGTGAAAGATATTAGTTAGCTCACCGGTATTACAGTTCCATGATAAAAGCAATCAGGGCATGTTGTGGTTGGGACGGTAGGTGTGGTTGAGACAGTAGTGGTGGTGCCTTCGGTAGTGGTGGTGCCTTCGGTAGTGGTGGTGCCTTCGGTAGCGGTGGTGCCTTCGGTAGTGGTGGTGCCTTCGGTTGTGGTGGTGACTTCGATGTGGTGTAAAGGTCTGGTATTAATTCACGCTAAATAACTAGAAGACATTTACTATGAATTGTCTAATATAACTAAAGAAGAGGTCAGAAAACACATACCAGCATTGATTACATTATACATATTGCACAACTTGAGACATTGTATACGTTTTTATGTTTCTTACCCGGCAGGCATGTCCAACTCTTGCAGCAGGGGTTGTTAGGATCGTCCACGTATTCCGGATCGGCTACGTTTGGACACGTGGGTACTGGCACGGTTGGGCATACCAGTGTCTCACACACAACTTGCCCACACAAGCAGGTGCAGTTAATACAGTAGGGGACACCGCTGATCAATGATTCTCCACTCTGAAATGTAGCATACGATATTTGATGTTACTTCATGCTCAAAATACTGTATATCAGCAATATTTTATATTCTTGCCTTGGTATGGTTCAGCTTTATCTCAATCCCATCAGAGACAAGCAATGTTTAGCAAAATGATACTTTAAAGAAAGTCTTCTATTTGAAACATGCATAACACTGAAGATGTTAAATTTTATCCAGAATTCCAAATATATCTCTTACAACATGTGGCCACAAATGTTATAATATATAAAAATGCCATTTCGTGTAAGATATTAGTTAGTTTACCGTTATTTCAGTTCCATGATAGTAGCAGTCAGGGCATGTTGTGGTTGTGACGGTAGGTGTGGTTGAGACGGTAGTGGTGGTGCCTTCGGTTGTGGTGGTGCCTTCGGTTGTGGTGGTGCCTTCGGTTGTGGTGGTGCCTTCGGTTGTGGTGCCTTCTGTTATGGTGGTGCCTTCGGTTGTAACTGTTGCGGTGGTGCCTTCAGTTGTGGTGGTGCCTTCTGTTGAGGTGGTTCCTTCGGTTGTGACGGTTGGGGTGATGACTTCGGTTGTGGTGGTACCTTCGTTGTGGTGGAAAAGTCTGGTATAAATTAACGTTAAATAACTAGAAGACATTTACTATGAATTCTCTAACTAAACAAGAGGTCAGAAAACACATACCAGCATTGATTATATTATACATATTGCACAACTTTAGACATTTTAGATATTTTGAAGCTTCTCACCTTCACATATCCAAATCTTGCAGCAGGGGTTGTTAGGATCGTCCACGTATTCCGGATAGGCTCCGTTTGGACACACGGGTACTGGCACCGCTGGGCATTGCACTGGCTCACACACAACTTGCCCACACGAGCAGGTGCAGTTAGTACAATAGGGGACACCGCTGATCAATGATCCTCCACTCTGAAAGGTAGCATACGATATTTGATATTACCTTATGCTCAAAATACTGTATATCAGCAATATTTTATATTCTTGTCTTGGTATGGTTCAGCTTTATCTCAATCCCATCAGAGACAAACAATGTTTAGCAAAACGATACTTGAAAGAAAGTCTTCCATTTGTCACATGCATAACACTAAAGATGTTAAATTTAACCCGAATTCCAGATATATCTCTTACAACATGTGGCCACAAAATGTAATAATATATAAAAATGCCATTTCGTGTAAGATATTAGTTAGTTTACCGTTATTTCAGTTCCATGATAGTAGCAGTCAGGGCATGTTGTGGTTGGGACAGTAGTGGTGGTTGAGACAGTAGTGGTGGTGCCTTCGGTTGTGGTGGTGCCTTCGGTTGTGGTGGTGCCTTCGGTTGTGGTGGTGCCTTCGGTTGTCGTGCCTTCTGTAATGGTGGTGCCTTTTGTTGTAACTGTTGTGGTGGTGCCTTCGGTTGTGGTGGTGCCTTCTGTTGAGGTGGTGCCTTCGGTTGTGACGGTTGGGGTGATGACTTCGGTTGTGGTGGTGCCTTCGTTGTGGTGGAAAAGTCTGGTATTAATTAACGTTAAATAACTAGAAGACATTTACTATGAATTCTCTAACTTAACACGAGGTCAGAGAACACATACCAGCATTGATTATATTATACATATTGCACAACTTTAGACATTTCAGATATTTTGAAGCTTCTCACCTTCACATACCCAAATCTTGCAGCAGGGGTTGTTAGGATCGTCCACGTATTCCGGATAGGCTCCGTTTGGACACACGGGTACTGGCACCGGTGGGCATTGCACTGGCTCACACACAACTTGCCCACACGAGCAGGTGCAGTTAGTACAATAGGGGACACCGCTGATCAATGATCCTCCACTCTGAAAGGTAGCATACGATATTTGATATTACCTTATGCTCAAAATACTGTATATCAGCAATATTTTATATTCTTGCCTTGGTATGGTTCAGCTTTATCTCAATCCCATCAGAAATAAACAATGTTTAGCAAAACGATACTTGAAAGAAAGTCTTCTATTGGTCACATGCATAACACTGAAGATGTTAAAATTAACCCGAATTCCAAATATATCTCTTACAACATGTGGCCACAAAATGTAATAATTAAGATATTAGTTAGTTTACCGTTATTTCAGTTCCATGATAATAGCAATCAGGGCATGTTGTGGTTGGGACAGTAGGTGTGGTTGAGACAGTAGTGGTGGTGCCTTCAGTTGTGCTGGTGACTTCGGTTGTGGTGGTGGTGCCTTCTGTTATGGTGGTGCCTTCTGTTGTAACTGTTGTGGTGGTGCCTTCGGTTGTGGTGGTGCCTTCTGTTGAGGTGGTGCCCTCGGTTGTGACGGTTGGGGTGATAACTTCGGTTGTGGTGGTGCCTTCGTTGTGGTGGAAAAGTCTGGTATTAATTAACGTTAAATAACTAGAAGACATTTACTATGAATTGTCTAACTAAACAGGAGGTCAGAAAACAAATACCAGCATTTATTATATTATACATATTGCACAACTTTAGACATTTTAGATATTTTGAAGCTTCTCACCTTCACATATCCAAATCTTGCAGCAGGGGTTGTTAGGATCGTCCACGTATTCCGGATAGGCTCCGTTTGGACACACGGGTACTGGCACCGCTGGGCATTGCACTGGCTCACACACAACTTGCCCACACGAGCAGGTGCAGTTAGTACAATAGGGGACACCGCTGATCAATGATCCTCCACTCTGAAAGGTAGCATACGATATTTGATATTACCTTATGCTCAAAATACTGTATATCAGCAATATTTTATATTCTTGCCTTGGTATGGTTCAGCTTTATCTCAATCCCATCAGAGACAATGTTTAGCAAAACGATACTTGAAAGAAAGTCTTCTATTTGTCACATGCATAACACTAAAGATGTTAAATTTAACCCGAATTCCAGATATATCTCTTACAACATGTGGCCACAAAATGTAATAATATATAAAAATGCCATTTCGTGTAAGATATTAGTTAGTTTACCGTTATTTCAGTTCCATGATAGTAGCAGTCAGGGCATGTTGTGGTTGGGACAGTAGGTGTGGTTGAGACGGTAGTGGTTGTGCCTTCGGTTGTGGTGGTGCCTCCGGTTGTGGTGGTGCCTTCGGTTGTGGTGGTGCCTTCGGTTGTGGTGCCTTCGGTTGTGTTGCCTTCTGTTATGGTGGTGCCTTTTGTTGTAACTGTTGTGGTGGTGCCTTCGGTTGTGGTGGTGCCTTCTGTTGAGGTGGTGCCTTCGGTTGTGACGGTTGGGGTGATGACTTCGGTTGTGGTGGTGCCTTCGTTGTGGTGAAAAAGTCTGGTATTAATTAACGTTAAATAACTAGAAGACATTTACTATGAATTCTCTAACTTAACACGAGGTCAGAGAACACATACCAGCATTGATTATATTATACATATTGCACAACGTTAGACATTTTAGATATTTTGAAGCTTCTCACCTTCACATATCCAAATCTTGCAGCAGGGGTTGTTAGGATCGTCCACGTATTCCGGATAGGCTCCGTTTGGACACACGGGTACTGGCACCGCTGGGCATTGCACTGGCTCACACACAACTTGCCCACACGAGCAGGTGCAGTTAGTACAATAGGGGACACCGCTGATCAATGATCCTCCACTCTGAAAGGTAGCATACGATATTTGATATTACCTTATGCTCAAAATACTGTATATCAGCAATATTTTATATTCTTGCCTTGGTATGGTTCAGCTTTATCTCAATCCCATCAGAGACAAACAATGTTTAGCAAAACGATACTTGAAAGAAAGTCTTCTATTGGTCACATGCATAACACTGAAGATGTTAAATTTAACCTGAATTCCAAATATATCTCTTACAACATGTGGCCACAAAATGTAATAATTAAGATATTAGTTTACCGTTATTTCAGTTCCATGATAATAGCAATCAGGGCATGTTGTGGTTGGGACAGTAGGTGTGGTTGAGACAGTAGTGGTGGTGCCTTCAGTTGTGCTGGTGACTTCGGTTGTGGTGGTGGTGCCTTCTGTTATGGTGGTGCCTTCTGTTGTAACTGTTGTGGTGGTGCCTTCGGTTGTGGTGGTGCCTTCGGTTGTGGTGGTGGTGCCTTCTGTTATGGTGGTGCCTTCTGTTGTAACTGTTGTGGTGGTGCCTTCGGTTGTGGTGGTGCCTTCTGTTGAGGTGGTGCCCTCGGTTGTGACGGTTGGGGTGATAACTTCGGTTGTGGTGGTGCCTTCGTTGTGGTGGAAAAGTCTGGTATTAATTAACGTTAAATAACTAGAAGACATTTACTATGAATTGTCTAACTAAACAAGAGGTCAGAAAACAAATACCAGCATTTATTATATTATACATATTGCACATCTTTAGACATTTTAGATATTTTGAAGCTTCTCACCTTCACATATCCAAATCTTGCAGCAGGGGTTGTTAGGATCGTCCGCGTATTCCGGATAGGCTCCGTTTGGACACACGGGTACTGGCACCGCTGGGCATTGCACTGGCTCACACACAACTTGCCCACACGAGCAGGTGCAGGTAGTACAATAGGGGACACCGCTGATCAATGATCCTCCACTCTGAAAGGTAGCATACGATATTTGATATTACCTTATGCTCAAAATACTGTATATCAGCAATATTTTATATTCTTGTCTTGGTATGGTTCAGCTTTATCTCAATCCCATCAGAGACAAACAATGTTTAGCAAAATGATACTTGAAAGACAGTCTTCTATTTGTCACATGCATAACACTAAAGATGTTAAATTTAACCCGAATTCCAGATATATCTCTTACAACATGTGGCCACAAAATGTAATAATATATAAAAATACCATTTCGTGTAAGATATTAGTTAGTTTACCGTTATTTCAGTTCCATGATAGTAGCAGTCAGGGCATGTTGTGGTTGGGACAGTAGTGGTGGTTGAGACAGTAGTGGTGGTGCCTTCAGTTGTGCTGGTGCCTTCGGTTGTGGTGGTGCCTTCGGTTGTGGTGGTGGTGCCTTCGGTTGTGGTGGTGCCTTCGGTTGTGGTGGTGCCTTCGGTTGTGACGGTTGTGGTGGTGACTTCGGTTGTGGTGGTGCCTTCGTTGTGGTGAAAAAGTCTGGTATTAATTAACGTTAAATAACTAGAAGACATTTACTATGAATTGTCTAATATAACTAAAGAAGAGGTCAGAAAACACATACCAGCATTGATTACATTATACATATTGCACAACTTGAGACATTGTATACGTTTTTATGTTTCTTACCCGGCAGGCATGTCCAAATCTTGCAGCAGGGATTGTTAGGATCGTCCACGTATTCCGGATAGGCTCCGTTTGGACACACGGGTACTGTCACCGGTGGGCATTGCACTGGCTCACACTCAACTTGCCCACACGAGCAGGTGCAGGTAGTACAGTAGGGGACACCGCTGATCAATGATCCTCCACTCTGAAAGGTAGCATACGATATTTGATATTACCTTATGCTCAAAATACTGTATATCAGCAATATTTTATATTCTTGCCTTGGTATGGTTCAGCTTTATCTCAATCCCATCAGAGACAAACAATGTTTAGCAAAATGCTACTTTAAAAAGTCTATTATTTGAAACATACATAACTTTGAAGATGTTAAATTTTATCCAGAATGCCAAATATATCTCTTACAAGATGTGGCAACAAAAGGGTATGATGTATACAAAATGCTGTTTGGTGTAAGATATTAGTTAGCTTACCGGTATTACAGTTCCATGATAATAGCAATCAGGGCATGTTGTGGTTGGGACGGCAGGTGTGGTTGAGACAGTTGTGGTGGTGCCTTCGGTAGTGGTGGTGCCTTTGGTTGTGGTGGTGCCTTCGGTTGTGGTGGTGCCTTCGGTTGAGACAGTTGTGGTTGTGCCTTCGGTTGAGACGGTAGTGGTGGTGCTTTCAGTTGTGGTGGTAAAGAAGTCTGGTATGTAGAAGACATTTACTATGAATTCTCTAACTAAACAAGAGGTCAGAAAACACATAGCAGCATTGATTAAATTATACATATTGCACAACTTTAGACATTTTAGACATTTTGAAGCTTCTTACCACCGCATAGCCAAATCTTGCAGCAGGGGTTGTTATGATCCTCCACATATACCGGATCGACACACGGTACGGGTACTGGCTCGGTTGGGCATACCAGTGGCTCACACACAACTTGCCCACACAAGCAGGTGCAGGTAATGCAGTAGGGAACACCGCTGATCAATGATTGTCCACTCTGAAAGATAGCATATGATATCTGATGTTACTTCGTACTCAAAATACTGTATATCAGCAATATTTTATGTTCTTGCCTTGGTACGGTTTAGCTTTATCTGAAGCCCATCAGAGACAAGCAATGTTTAGCAAAATGCTACTTAAAAAAGTATTATTTTTCACATGCATCACACCGACGATGTTAAATTTTATCCAGAATGCCAAATACATCTCTTACAAGATGTGGCCACAAAATGATCTATACAAAAATTGCTATTTCGTGTAAGAGATTAGCTCACCGGTATTACAGTTCCATGATAATAGCAATCAGGGCATGTTGTGGTTGGGACGGTAGGTGTGGTTGAAACGGTAGTGGTGGTGCCTTCGGTAGTGGTGGTGCCTTTGGTTGTGGTGCCTTCAGTTGTGGTGGTGCCTTCGGTTGTGCTGGTGACTTCGGTTGTGCTGGTGACTTCGGTTGTGCTGGTGACTTCGTTGTGGTGAAAAAGCCAGGTATTAATTAACGTCAAATAACTAGAAGACATTTACTATGAATTGTCTAACTAAACAAGAAGTCAGAAAACACATACTAGAATTGATTATATTATACATATTGCACAACTTCAGACATTTTAGACGTTTTGAATTTTCTTACCCCGCGGGCATTCCCAAATCTTGCAGCACGGGTTGTTAGGATCCTCCACGTATATCGGATAGGCTCCGTTTTCACACGTGGGTTCTGTCACCGGTGGGCATTGCACTGGCTCACATACAACTTGCCCACACAAGCAGGTGCAGTTAAGACAGTACGGGGCACTGCTGATCAATGATTCTCCACTCTGAAAGAGATTATACAAAATATGATGCTACTTCATACTCAAAATATTGTATATCAACATTATTTTATATTATTGCCTGTTCATCTTTATCTCTAGCCCATCAGAGACAAGCAATGTTCAGCGAAATGCTACTTTAAAAAAGTCTATTATTTGTCACATACATAACACTGAAGATGTTAAATTTTATCCACAATTCCAAATATATCTCTTATAAGATATGGCAACAAAAGCGTATGATATATACAAAATGCTATTTCGTGTAAGATATCAGTTACCTCACCTCTATTACAATTCCATGATAATAGCAATCAGGACATGTTGTCGTTGGAACGGTAGGTGTGGTTGCGACGGTAGTGGTGGTACCTTCGGTTGTGGTGGTGCCTTCGGTTGTCGCGGTTGTGGTGGTTCCCTCTGTGGTGCAAAGGTCACAACATAGCACACGCACTTCATAGTCAAAGCAAACTTTCCAGTGTGTGTTAAGCTGCAGTTGACCGAGACAAAGCAGTCCGACCGAAGCATCGCATATCACGCCCACCTGTCCGGCTTCAGCAACGGTCAGGTGCTGGCCTTCGGAATTCACATCCACTGTTCTACACTGAATTGCGGAGGGCTCCAAGCAAAAAGTGTAGTAGTGCTCCCTCAGGTGAGGATACGTTTCGTTGTCATTTGTATCGATGATATGATCAGAACTCATCCAATATGTCCACTCACAACACGGAGGGACAGTGGTTCCCGGTGTGGTGGTTGGTATAACGGGAGTTGTAGTTTCTGTGACAGGCGTTGTGGTTGCAGTGGTTGTTCCCGGTGTGGTGGTTGGTATAACGGGAGTTGTAGTTTCTGTGACAGGCGTTGTGGTTACAGTGGTGGTTCCCGGTGTGGTGGTTGGTATAACGGGAGTTGTAGTTTCTGTGGTGGTGCCTTCTGTTGTGACGGTTGTGGTGGTGCCTTCGGTTGTGGTGGTGCCTTCGGTTGTGACGGTTGTGGTGGTTCCCTCTGTGGTGCAAAGGTCACAACATAGCACACGCACTTCATAGTCAAAGCAAACTTTCCAGTGTGTGTTAAGCTGCAGTTGACCGAGACAAAGCAGTCCGACCGAAGCATCGCATATCACGCCCACCTGTCCGGCTTCAGCAACGGTCAGATGCTGGCCTTCGGAATTCACATCCACTGTTCTACACTGAATTGCGGAGGGCTCCGAGCAAAAAGTGTAGTAGTGCTCCCTCAGGTGAGGATACGTTTCGTTGTCATTTGTATCGATGATATGATCAGAACTCATCCAATATGTCCACTCACAACACGGAGGGACAGTGGTTCCCGGTGTGGTGGTTTGTGTAACGGGAGTTGTTGATGTAGAGACAGATGTTGTGGTTGCAGTGGTAGTTCCCGGTGTGGTGGTTGGTATGACGGGAGTTGTAGTTTCTGTGACAGGCGTTGTGGTTTCAGTGGTGGTTCCCGGTGTAGTAGTTGGTATAACGGGAGTTGTAGTTTCTGTGACAGGCGTTGTGGTTTCAGTGGTAGTTCCCGGTGTGGTGGTTGGTATAACGGGAGTTGTAGTTTCTGTGACAGGCGTGGTGGGTTCTGGCGTTGTACATGGGGGCACTATCACTGGCAATGTTGTAGGACATACTTCAACACACTCTCGTGTGTACTCATCCAACAACGTCCCGTTCGGGCAGGTGGGGTGACAACCTGCGAGGCACGGTAGAGTGCATTCTGCTGGCCATGTGTTCTGACAGGTCTCTTCGCATGGTCGTCCGCATGGATGGTAGTGCCAGACACAGTCACCTTTCTCCGCATTGTAATCTTCACACTGTGTGGCTGTATGTGGAATACGCAATATAATTAATATGGAGATTCCATTGTTACAACTTTTAACAGCATTTCTGCACTAAGGTATTTTCTAGTATGCATTCAGTATGCCAAAGCAGTGTACTAATTAGGGGACAATGAAAAAATATGACAAATGCCTGGGAAAAGGTGCCATGGGTATAAGCGGTTGCCTTATTTGTGCCCTTTAACATCGTATTTATGTCTGGTGTTCTTGAAACAAGAGCTTGTATCAACCAGTGTTAGCTACTCCTACACTTCCGCTATGCTGCTGTGGTCCACAGTTACGTATCTAATGAATGACAGCGAAGGCATTCTTACGACACAGTTCCGGAGTCCGCCATCTGATAGGGATACCAGCTTCTCCACATGCATGTGCGTATGCTGCCACAGCGGTACAGAAGCACTCACAGTCCCCTCCCAAGTCACAAGCACAAGAGTCATCAACACAGGCTTCGTACCAAGGATAGGGATCAATCTATGAACAATCAGGATAATGAACAGTTCAACTACTATGAACTATTATACGATTCTTTTACATCACTTCATTTGACTCTAAACGGCAATGCGACAGACGACGTAGGTGGTTTAAGACTCTCTTAAAATGTACTATCATTCTTGGGCAATTTCTTTGCGTAGTCAAAATGGTACGCATCTTCATCTCAGCGGCACACTTAGATTGTATATACCCAAAAGACATTAAATCATAGTAGATAGGTGTGATTCACAACTCTCAGAACTCTAGGACTACACACGAAATGATAGCTATCAATGACGATAAGTTTAAATTTGTTTTTTCCGTACATCTTTTTGGTTTGAGGAAGAAAACATTACCGTGTAATGGCATGGCTGAAACACAGGTGCATGTATGATGGCACACTGTCTTCGTGCCCAGGGAACGCGGTGGCGGTTGAGGAGGCAGGGGCTGAGATATAACGCCGTAGCATTCTCGTCATCCTTGCTGTCGAGGGTTGTCACGCACAATGGGTTCACCTGCAAAAAGAGTGGAGCATACAGGCACACTTAACTTATCAAATTTCCGACGGAACACAAATGACAATGTAAGCATAAAATTACAACAATAGAACTGTTGTGAGCAACTCTTTACACATTCTTCTGTAGTTACTGTAATATCTATTCTACATGATGAAATAGAAAAGTACGTGTTCTTGCTGTAGCTTTTAGAGCGTTATCAGCACCCCCTAAAAGTCTATTGAAAATTGAGATCAGTAGGTGAAGTCGCTTGTGTTACGTTTACCTGCCAGCTCGCGGCGAACTGCTCCGGCTGCACGGCGACGTCCAGGGCCCTGGTGGTGAAGTCATTCGCCTGGTTCCCGTCAAAGTTTCCACACAGACCACACACCTTCCCTCTGAAACAAGAACAACCATGGAGATCAATATCAAAAGTGCACTCTTTCATTAGTTAAGAAGCTCATCAAGTGTATGTCATTATTACATACTGTTTGGATATCACAAGAAAACCCCTCGTAGTCAATCCCTTCCGCTGCCGATTGGCACAGCAACAGTCGATTTTGACAGATTAACTGAAAATAAAGCACGTTACTAGACTGGGTATAATTGTAGCAACATCAGCCGTTATACCTGAATTCCGGGGCCAGCTTGACGTACACACGGGTCCCGAAGTCCCACATTACGGTCAGACCATGGCTGGTTGTCAAGATGAGGAAAAATCCCACTCCTGTGAGTTATTAAATGGAATTATCGGTTAGTATATCAATTCTGCAAGCAGCAAAAGTTCAGGCGCTTGAACTCATACTACAAAACAAAATCAATAATTAAAACGTTATGCACTGTAGGGGCATTTTTACTAAACAACTGTAAGTAACGTTTGGAGTGATACACAAATGCGGCACCGCTACAACCGAAAGGGAAGGCGACATTACCGATTGGTCAGTAGCGTAGAGACAACGAACACAACTTACGTCTAAAGGTGTAGGTTACACCGAGGCACGGGTCGTGTATTCCCGGGAGCGGGCGAACCTGCGGATATGTGGGATGGTCTTTGTAGAAAATGATATGTACAGTTTTTAACTTGATCGTGATGGTCTTGATGCAGGTCGCTCCAAACAAACCGCAGCGTTCATTCCGTATCTGCACTCGAAAGGTTCCTGGCCCGCCGCCACAGAAGTCCTGCAATACCATGGTGTTATTGTAAGTAAACAAGGACACGCCCTAGCAGTCATGTTATGTTAATATTCAGCAAGCCAAACGTTATGATTGATTCAGTTGATTGATATGCTTCGAGCATAAGAACGTAATATTTTTGTGATCTGTCCTTAGCATATGCAGCGAATATAAAAAAATTACAAAATCTTATCTGATTAATCAGGCCATGTTACTATTGCCAATTTGTGTACTATGTGTATATTGTATCAGTATTCAGATTACGATTTGAATGGAGACATTCTTCAGTGTTTAATGCTAGCCGGGAACAAGTGCAAGAGAGCATTCAACAGCCATGGAGGCTGTAACTAGTGTAAGATATGTATGTAAGATATACAACAAAGTCTTCGGTGCGATGTAGAATTTTCAAGACAGTCGCAAGGTGAAAGCTTAAGGGCATCCTCACCGTGGCAAATTCGTAAGTACATGTTCCATAGAACTGGTAGCGGTATCCGTCGAATGTGATGTGGTGAGACTCCCCGTACGCGGTGCAGGTTGCCGAACAGTCGTGTTCGGAGCACTGCCAGTCTCCACCCTGGCACGTACTGAAGGGAGAAATGATAGGACACAGGGGTTCAATAAGAGCCAAGACCGGGGGACTTGTGTTGGATCCAGAACTGTGCTTTATCCAGGACTATGCTCAGACACGGCTCTGGATAGCCCACGCGTATCCAGAACCGTGCCTGGAGAAAATCTACGATCTTAAATGCCTGATCCTAACCCAGACCCATTCAAGCATAGATCTAGAAAGGCGTAGGGCTGGAAACAATAACTTACACTTAAGTTACACTCTGTCATGTTGCATATAGTACATGTATCTTAACAAGAAAGCCATGTTTTTCTGCTATCGATACAACGTTAACTCATGTCAGAACATTGTTGTCTTTGTAAGTCTCATTCTTATAGTGATATGGTTACATGCGGTGATGAAGAAGAATGGTTACTACATCTGCCCATTAATAAGAAATCTATATCGGTACCATTGATTGCAGTCTATTTGAATGGTCTTTCCCGATTGGTAGCTTTGTCCGTTGTGGTAACACGGACACTCATAGGACAGGACGCACTCAGAGCCGTCTTGTACCAGACCTTGTGGACACATACATCCTGCAAAACGTACATTGGAATCAGTATCTCGTAATTTATCCCTAGTAAATAGCCATTAAAATTATGTGTTGGTAGTGGAGGGAAGCTCTATTAAGTGCTATGATGCAACAGAGTGGTTTTGCGATGTGTTTTATGACCGTCAAACAAAGACCTATAGAGTGTCTCCACGGATGATGTGTACAACAGCATGTACCTGAGACGCACTGGTTGGAAATGCACTGGTCGTTGATGTGCATGTTCTGACATGTCCGCCTGCACTCTGTGCCTTTGGAGCCAGGGTTGGCGAAACATCTGTACAAGAAGAACGGTGGTCTGCAATTGGCAAAGCGACCTGCACGGGGCAAGAATCACAAATTAGTGACAAAGTATAGTTCAGTTGTGTAACAGAGGATAGAGTTGTTGTTAGGTCTGGTCACTTGGAAAACCCGTTAATTTACACAGTTATGGTGCCCAAAATCGACACCTTAAAATCGCGCGAAACAAAGACACTGCTCAAAATTCTCTTTTAGATGCAAAGAAGAAAGTCGTCAATTACAGGACGGTACATTGCTTCTTACATCGACAATCGGCTACACCGTGCTCGACGATTTACCATCTGGGTACACGTGCTGGGTAAACAGGGCATAAAAGTGACCTTTTCTAAGTGACCCGGATAGAAAGGTCAAAGTGTAAACTATACTGCCTGGTTATCCAAATAATTATCATACACTCAAGACAATCGATTGTCAATCTAAACGCATCGGGCTTTTTGCAATTCTACTCCCTGCTTGCTTGCTGTCCACCTCTGAAAAGAGGAGTTTGTGTAGTTATCGGTGTCATATTGGGCCACCTTAACCTAGATAATAATAAGTTTATTGTAGATTCATGCACGAATGCTAATTGCAAGGTATTGTAACATAGATTATAATGATGATAAAAACCTACCGTCCCGATCGCCAAGTCCTCCCACAGCCTTGTCATCCGTTGGTTGGACTGAGGAATCATAGCACTCCATCACACCATCCTGGCAGTAGCTGAGAAAAACATTACGTCAAATAAGTATCAACTCACATGGACGCCATTTTCCTGCCACCTACGTTATTCTTATAAAAATCCTTACTTACTTAAGTCTAATGCCTCGTTGAGAAGTCTCCCCGTGAAGTTGAGAAGTCTTCCTATGACGTATTCCTGTTCTTTCCTTTCCTTGACGGCTGGGCAAAGGTTACTATTCACGCAGGTGACAGCATCCAAACCAACCGAAAACAGCCTTTTTCTTGGTATGTGTGGATAAATGCTGGTATTTTTCAACTGGAGAGTTATTGCTGTTTCTATTTTGTTGAAAAAAATGGCTTTTAGGCTTGTTTTGCCTGCCTGGTAGAGCTCTAAAAGCCATGCAATGTTGTTGTGTTTTGTTGCTGTGGAGGGGGTCAAAGGTCATCCCCTGTCTTTTCGCCGATTAAAACTTGGGATTTTTTTTTAAATGGACAATTTGGAGGCCAAGGTATCCTATCAATGTGAGTTTTCAATAGTTGAACACTCAAAGAGGTGATTTTTGACAGCTCATTTCTTAGATGTTTACTATACTTTTCAATGGGACCTGGAAATAGTGGGCTGTGCCCGGCTATCATGGAGACCATGTAACTCACCATGTTGATCCCCTCCTATGAACGACCTCATTCGGTCTGTAGAGTTCTCCGTGGTGGTAACAGGGGCACTCCGACGGGAGCACACAGTTGTCATCCTCGTCCAGGTACATTCCTGAAGTCATGATAAAAAAATGGCTGCAATCTCCATCTAGCTTGTGGATACTACAGCCCTTTGGACTGACCAATGCTTTTTCGGACATCTTATCACTACAGGCTAGCACGAAATACATACGATGGTCTGCACTATGTATAGCCAACTAGTACGGTGATATTTCCATGTTCCGGTTTTCATGGCCCTGTGTTCACACAAGAAGAATATACCAAATGGTATCCGGTATTGCTTTCAAATACTGCTCAGTCATTGGCTTTGATCAATCCGTTAAAATAACACTTTAATCTCCCAAATCTTCCTTTCTTGTGCTATATCGTGAAAATATCTTATTAGAGATAGATAGAGTATTGTGTTCCCCCTACCTTGTGGACAGTTGCAGCCCTCCACACACTCATCGTCACAGCCCTGGATGGGGTCAGACAGCGACCTGCACGTGGTCCTACAGGAGGACCCACACTGCTGGAACTCCTGTCCACCACTGCACTCAACAGCTGAAACACAGGAAAATAAGGTTTTAAGTCTGTACACAGAATATGCAAATAAATGTATTTGCTTGTGACTGATGCTGACTAAACCCATCGGACAAACATTACAACAATAACACTTTGTTCCAAGAAGATCTTTAAAATGACTAATAACAATTATGAGGTAGAACTGGTTACAATTAAAAACGTTACGGTAAACGGTAACGTAACATTAGCTATCTTTTATACTTCTATGGAGTTTTTTTACAGGTATAATAGGAGACCATCGTAGTGTGCACTTACGGCATAGTTCCGGTGATCTCCATTCCACAGGGGCGTAGTTCTTCGCGCAGGCGCGGGCGTAGTTAGCGACAGCTGAGCAGAGACACCTCTCCCCCATCTCACACTCACACACATCAAACAGGCACTCCTATTGGGTAATCATTATATGTATAATAAATACACAATATGGAATGCTTTAACACCAGTTTGAAATGTTTAGAATTAGATGATCTCATTAAGGATACCAAACGAATCTTGTAAACAGGTATTATGTGTTGAATCCATGGCCAGGAATAGATTGTGCTTTATAGAATCTTCTACCTTGAAGTATGATTCTGGTCTCACAACCAGATGGCAGTCAGCAAAAATGGGACTGTTGATGACGCCACACATGGAATTGGCGTAGTCAGCTGGAGGTAAGGGAGCAAAAATAAGTTCAGTGATACTTTCACGGTGTACTACGGTTGTTACTGCAAGTTTGTTAATAACTTCAAAAGCTGCAGCACCACTTCTGCGATAACCGACAAGAACCATAATCATGGAGATCGAACATTTGCAACTATTGACAGTATTCGGTTACCTCTCTGTGTGTTCACTGCACAAGCCTCCAGTATTTGGTCCCTGGGTACGTCTAGGCAGTCTGCGTTGGCCTTCCAACTGTTGCCGAAGGCCGCCACGGACGTCTCGGGGAGTCCCTTCACCGTGAAGTCATCCATTTGGTTCCCGTTGAAGTTTCCACAAAGTCCGCATGTTTTGCCCTGTATATGTGGAAAGCGGTTATTGCAGATTCGACTATTTCTAGACCATAAGACATGAGCGGAAGTCTCATCTGCTAAGTTGGCTACTATATGTTGTACCTCAAACGTCAAAGGTGCCGTGTATGTTGACTCGGCTGGTGTTACATGTACTTCTCTAGTAGATGTCTACACAAGGCTGCAATACGTAGTGCTGTAGTCGTACCTTGAAGTCCGGACTGACGGTGACGTACATACGGGTCTCGCCGTCCCATTCAACGATCAGGCCGATCGATGACGTCAGCGTCACGAACATGGACGATGATCGACGGATGATGATGTCGTCTACGGTAACATTGGCATCAACATTGACACTCACTTATCAACATACATGAGACTGAAGAAGGTGCATCATGCTTTTACAGCCCACGTTACCCCCAATACACACACAGTACATACATCTACACTGCGTGGTGGACGGCCAGTCCTTAGAGTATGGCATGTTTTATATGGGGCAGTTTTCTGACGGGCTTTTCTGACCACTCTCTTTATTTTCCTTAGCAGCAGCAACCCTCTCTGCTTCAAAAGTTGAGACGGAGTTGTAGGTCGCCAGGCACACACACACACACACACACACACACACACAAACGCACACCCCATACTGGATACACACAATGATCCATTTCCTTCTCACCTTGGACGTACGGCAGTGTAACGCCGACGTTTGCCACGCTGACGGAGCCTCCCTGGTGAAACGTCACCATGACGTTCTTCCCGGAGGACTTGAGGACGATGGTGCCAGTTTTTGTGCAGGTGACGGCCGAGTCCAGCCCGCAGGGCAGGTTCTCCGTGTAGACGGTGAACAGTCCACTTCCACAGTCCTGCAGAAGGTTCATGGTCGTTTAGAAAGAGATTCGCTTCTTGTTTATAAAAAAACATAATGTTACAATTTCCACAAAATACAAAATGTTAGACGTCTGCTTGAAGAAAGCGTCTCTTTTATCGTTGACCTGTTAGAATGGTGCCCCTACCTTAGCCAGCACGTACTGACAGTCGCCCATAAACGTGAAGCGCCGTCCGTCAAACGACTCGTAGTGGGGATCACCGGTAGCCGAGCAGGTAGCTGGGTGGGGAAACATTAAAGATTTACGCGTGCTAGAGGGAACTCTGGGATGAAACAATTTGGCCTTTAAATTTGCACAGCTACAGCAATTTTGTTCAGCAAGTCAACTCATATTGTAAAAGAGGACTGTGTTATCAAAAGCTACTGTAGTATTTATTTGAGGGCAAATAATACACAAGTTGACTAAGGACCTTCCAGATACCATAGAAAGCTACGACACAAAAACGATGTACTCAAAAAATGATGTACTCAAACAGACAAACAGATCACTTACCTGGGCAATCGTGTTCTGTACATGTCCACCTTCCACCTTCACAGAAGCTGCAATGAAAGTACATTTATGCTTACAGTGATTCTACATAGAAATTCATAACAATAAAACATTCAAAACATAAAACCATGGTGTCCATTACATAATGTACAAGACGGGACACGAAAGAAAGGATTTAAAATTCAACATTAACATGCAATGACCATGACGGAAAATTTACAATTTTTCCAATAGATAAACACTTCTAAAAACCCATTACGTCTTTGAATGTGATACAAACGGCGGCTATGCGGATGGGCTGCATCCGCCACTGTCTTCCTATGAGGAACCCCATCTGGCCACTTTACTAGATTCAGACACATTGTAGTTGCCATTACCACTGGTTGCATCCTTGCCGCGTGGTGTCCCCGGGCTGGTACTCCCTCCCGTTGTGCAGACAGCTGCAGTTTGTCTCCGGTACGCAACCGTCCCCATGATGCACCGTACCGGATGGACAGAAGCAGCCGTCGACGCAGTGTTCTGCGCAGGCGTAGCTGGAGTCGAGGTTGCGGCAGGTACGTGGGCAGGCGGTTCCGCATTCTTCGTAAATCTTTCCAGCCGGACACTCGTGCCCTGACGGGAGAAAATGTACCTTAAGATCTTATACCATACCTCAGCCGGATTACATCAGACGCATCAGGAGCTTGTAATTAATATGAACAAAAGAATGCCTTGTTTTAAGCAATATATAATACACATTATGAGACAAAGTGTAGCGATGCTTTACTTTCTGATGGCCTTGGCACATTGATCATACTATGATATAACTACAGCAAACTGAGAATTGACTTACAGCAGAAATCCTGGGATCTCCAGGACAAGACCACTTCGCTGTGTGCGCATGCGCGGGAGTACTGGGTAAGCGCGCCACACAGACAATCGTCACGTGACTCGTAAGCACAGCTGCACAAGTCCGACACGCATGCGTGGACATACGGTGTAGGGTCCATGGCGTTCCGACAGGGTCTGAAGTCGGCGCTCTCCGATAGAACACTGCAGATCTGGAAAAGTTCCTGGGAAAAGCAGGAAACATTCATTTATGGCAAGATTTACTAAGACTTAAAACCTGAACTCTTATACATCTACAACTGAATATGTTTGATTACGTATCCAATTGATTAGGATATTATTATATATCTACAACTGGATATGTTTAATTACGTATCCAATTGATTGAGATACAGTGGCGAGTGAGGAAATATAGGTATTTAACGATAACTACTAGAACTCGGTGTACATTGGTAGAGACAAACCTGCAACTCGTCCGGCGGTATTTCGGCGCAAGTTCCGGGCGTGTCGAACGGGACAAACGGGCAGGTTTCCTCTGCTCCCGTCATCCTCCAGTTGTTACCGAACTCCATGGTGTTGTGCAGCAGTTCTCCTGGACCATTTGACAGGAGTGTCAGAAGATGATGTTTTGGGGTCAATATTAGTTTGCTAAACTGTCTCTTGCCCTTGTCATATTAGGAGTCCATTTTCTTTATATATTTGTATGTTACTATAACAATACAAATGTGTGTGTGTGTGTGTGTGTGTGTGTGTGTGTGTGTGTGTGTGTGTGTGTGTGTGTGTGTGTATATATATATACAGAGAGAGAGAGAGAGAGAGAATAGAGAGGAGATAAAAAGATAGACAAGTAAGATGCACCGTTGACATAATTTTTCAATGCTTTACATGTTGAGTACCTGATCTTGACCTATAGTCATCAGCATCGATGGCATTGAAGTTGCCGCAAAGACCGCAGGTCTTGTTGTGGTGGTCAGGGTCCAGTTCCACGTACACGCTTCCCTGTCCGTCCCAGGACACCATCACGCCCACCGCGCTGTACAGCCGGACGTACGCTCCCGTCGACTCCACGTTGATGCCATGGTACGAGTACGGCAACGCCACCCTACGAGAGGCAATGGAGACGATTGGTCTTTTTCAGATGACCAATGGTAATCCGTCAAAGCATTACACACAGCACCGTATACGTTTGCAGGGCGCCACGTAGATGCGTTATGAGGTTATATTCTACATTCGGGTACCTTTTGTCATTAATAGTCACATGGTGCCCCTCTTTGTGCTGTATGGTAACGTCAGTGTCCTTGATGCGTAAGTCGATCCTCAGCGTACATCTGTTGACGGTACACTCCCCGTCCTCCCGTACCTAGTACACAGGGGTTACAGACGTTAGTAAACAAAGATGTCACCATGGTATCCAGTGCTGTAGCAGACACCCTGTGGTGTTGGGTTACATTATGTAGCAAATTGGAGGGGCTGGTCACCATATATATGAATGTGTTTAAGTAAGAATAAACAGAGAAGTACTTTGTTGGGCTAGATCATGTGAAGATAACCATTGTGTATGTGCTTTGCAAAGGTTACCTGTCTATCAATAGCTAGTGTTTAGCTGACAGTCCTATATATTAGTACGAGAATACCGGTAGATTTGTAGTGTAAGACCATGTCGTAGGTCTCAACCAGATAATTCGTGTGCTGATTTGTGCAAAATGACCCTGCTACCTCATCAACGGAAAACATGACCAAACCTTTCACTATGACGAATTCTTTGGGACAGATTGACCTCGTATGTTGCGAAACCCTGGTCCTGAGCCTCAGTCTTACCATGACGCTAAAGTCATAATCCATGCAGTCTCCGGCTAGGAGGTAGCTGCAGTCAGCGTGCGCGGGGAAGTCAAAGTAGCGCCCGTCAAACGTGAGGAAGTGCCTGCCGCCCCAGGCTGAACACACGCGCCCGGGGTGGGTGGAGGCGGCTGGGCAACAAAACAGACATTTAGGATAAGATAGTAAATGTGTTAAAATCGTATGTGTTATTTTGATCTTTCAAGAGAATACCAATTTAGGGAGCCTACATGAACACTTTTACATGCATGTATAGAACTTTTACTGATAAGAAATATTAACTAACCCGTGGAAAAGTGCATTGGGTTATCTGGTATGGAGGGTCAACATACACATAAATAAATGTATTGGTAACTATCATCTTAACTGCATTTCAATAAAAGGTTAGATGTCCATTGTCTGTTTAACTATTATTGACACCTAATCTTACCTCCAAATTGTTGCATGTCGTCATTTTCAAACAAGCCTGTAAAAAATTGCAACAAAAGACGGTCAGACAATGCGATCGTATGATAACTGTTACAAAACGTGCAATACGTTTTTTTTATAAAATATTCAAATGCCACAAGCACAAGATGAGACAAAATGTCCCTCACTGTATTGGCATCTGGTCCCTCCGTAATGTTGCGCACATGCGCACTGATTAGGTGCTATGCAGCTCCCTCCGTGAAGACATGGTTCGTCACACGTTGCTGTTGAAGTGGGGGGGGTGGAAATTGTACATATTAAAAACGGTCTGGTTTGCCTTTCTGCTTGTCTCTGATATATTCAAATAAATGTCATAATACCTACAGTTTGTAACAAAGCTACATGTACACAAGAAAACAATTACTCAAGCAACTGGGTATATTCTGACACTTTTCAAAATCTATCCAGTTGCTTGAGTAACTGTATTCTTGTGTATCTCATTACCTAATCGACGTAAAGCTACATGTAGTATTTAGAGCTTCATTCAAAACATTGGCACGATGTTTTGCCATTTAAGTTACGTATGACCCAAAGAACTTACGAGTTTCACAAACATGTCCTCCCCAGCCGTCCTTACAGCTACACTGTTCAGGGGCGACACAGAGCCCTCCGTTCTGACACTCATTCGTACAAACAGCTGGAGGGAATGATGTGCACATCACCTTTAGTCACACACTGTACGGTTAGATCCTGTACAATCTTCATTGTATATCTGCATCTACATGTAAAGGTAGTGATGCCCAGGCTTCGAATTCGTTTGGCTTACCTTAAAAGCATTTCCGCTAACTAGCTATGGCTATAGCTATAGCTTCAACGAACAACTGGTTCTGCTTTATGTCATTGATAGCAAACGCTTTATTGATTGCTTTAAATGAAACTTCTATCCCCCAAAATCTTCTCTATAAAACTGGGTCGACGAGGATAACATATTCTTTCCAGACAACATAAGGTTCCGTAACGACATTCTAAAAGGTTCTCAAACAATGAGGTTTCCAGTCCACGATAAATGGGTATTTGTTGCTCAAACTGATGGACTTTCTTAGTGATGGCAAAGTTGTAAACTTACGGGTTGCACAGTGGTTGCCTTTGTAGCCAGGTGGACATGTGCACAGGTTAGGCTGTGTACAGAGGCCCCCGTTTTCACAAGGAGGAGAGCAAACAGCTGCAAAAGGTCAAAGGAAACACTTCACGTTTACACTCTGACGAAACAGTTGATGTCTCTCTCGAGTACCTCATACAAGTCATAGATTGTTGTACATGTACACGTACATGTAGAAACGACAAATCTACCGGAAAAGAGCTGTCAGATACATAAGCACATAAACCATTTAATTGGCATCCTATTTCATTCCTTGTACTTTAATTACCAAACACTATTCTACTGTCAATATGCGTCAGGAGTGGGCAATCAATGTGTTCAGTAAAGTCAAGATTTTCTACCTGTTTGACACCGATCTCCCTTGTAGCCGCTTTGACATTCGCATTGGTATGGGGCTGTGCAAACACCTCCGTTCATACACTCTGGGTTACAAAGGGCTGCCAAAAAATACAACATCCAATAAATCATAACAGGCAATAAACATTCGCTATACATACATTATAAATCTGTCTTTTATAAAGTTTTCCATTGTCACCACATCTGGCTGATGCAATGATTGGATTGTATTCGTTCATTCGTAAGAAATTAATGAGTTAAAAGTAAACTGTACGATTATATGGGGACAATAAATTGAGAAAACAATGGGGGCCACGTGGATCGTGAACCGTTGTCCTTGATCTTGCTGAGTGGGGACGTTACCAGTACGTCGACAGAACCCACATTTTTCACAATTTTGGTCAACGTTACATCAGAATTTTGCCCGTCGCAAGCGATATCTTTTCTGACACAACATTTGAAAACGATTGACGGGATGTCATTCTTACGAATACAAACACGTGACTACGACCTGAAGAGAGATGCTCTGTCGAAGTGCTTTGCACAATACAGTACGGGTTTTCGCGCACGCGCAGTACGTTCTGTTGATGTGCTGACGTGGCTCACCGTTTTCACAGGTGTGTCCATGGTACCCCTCGTGACACAGGCACGTGTTCATCCCGATACAGTCACCATGCACACAGCCGGGCAGGCACAGAACTACAGACATATCCAAGTAATGTCTAGTTAGTTCATCCCGTATTACACAACATCTTGTCGTTTGTAAGATCACAAATTGTCATCATCGTCCATTTTGTTGTTGAGCGCGCTTTGTCACCAACAGGTTTGAATGTAAAGCCAGCAATAGACGATTATAAATTCCTTTTACATCGTATATATTTTATACGTAAACGCAGACTCCTCTTTACGTACCATCTTTTAGTTCTTTGGTCAACCGCTGCTCATCTGTGTCCTTCTTTTCATTTGCCTGTTCCTGAATAAAGGAACTCCATTCAGACCTGCACACAGGAAGAAGACGTACATGTATGTGAATGGTGGTTCAACTTTGTGACCCAACGCTTAGGAGGCTTATGTTAGGATGGCTTATTACCTTCACCAAGTGGGTTATACTATGAGTAGCGTGGTTTTGTGGCTATATTGTTCTGGCTGAACGACACAACTCAAATATGGATGGCTTGTCATAATATTTGGAATGTGGTTTGATCTTAAGCTACCAACGACGTCGTTACATTCTGGGCACCCCAGCGGATTCCTTTAGTACTGAATCTGGTACCATTCTTTCTTATCCATGAAAATCTTCTGACATAAAATACAAATTCTACTTATGTTTATGCTATCAACATGCAAACACCATAAACCGAGACAAGTAAAGTTGAAATGTTGTTTTAAGACCGTGTTCCAAGGTAACCGTGAACGAGAGAGAGGTTTTGATTTATTCGTCATTTGTCTTAGTTGACGTAATATCAGACACGCCTTGATTACAAAGTCCAATTAGATTTTGAGACGGGATGTCCAGCTCCTGTTATGAAGCATCATTTGTTGGTTGCCATGGTTTTAAGAGACGCTACGTCAGAGTTATCCCTTGTCCTTATCGGGGGCACCTAATGCTTAGGAGGGTTCAAAACGGTCTCACCTTGCGAGCAAACGTTATAAACCGCAGGTTGGGTATAGTTTAATGGTTGTTTCCTAGCGCTGCTCTTTGCTAGACAAATTTCCTTAGTACAACGTTTTGTGTGCCGCCAATTTTCATCAAGGTCTTATTCATAATCATCTGACACGATGTATTCATAATCATCTGAGAACCCTAGGGGGA